>JAROYE020000020.1:1103812-2303812 GCA_029619315.2 Dynastes maya
GACTTTTTAAAAAGTGAAAACCATTTATTATTTTAGAATGAATATATTTATAGCCGTTTCCACCTCGGAACATTTGGAGAAAGGTTGTCTTCAATCGTTTTAGAGTGACTTCATTCCATTACTATAAAAATAGTTTAACATTTTCTAGATCATAGCTCATTGATTAATAATGACGTTGCTTTTTTTTTCTTACCTTTTCTTGTAAAATACAAATATGTGACGTATTCAATACTTGATCATGTTTTACAGTTAATTATTTATGGGAATCGAAATATACTATGCTCGCGTGGCTCAATTAACTTGTTTTTTTATAGATTTCTACGAATTCTTTGCAATCTTCACGATGCAACGACAAACAGAAAAACTGCGTTCTGCTTTTTTTATTCTAAGTAAACCATTAATGTCGTATTGCAGAGACAGGGGCAATTAAAAATTGTTAACCTTGCCTCACAGGTTAGAATTTTCAATTAAAGGTATGGATATTAAATATAAAGAATAATCGCATCAATTTGAGAATTAGTTTAATTATAAAATTCGGTGACATCACTGATTTTTGGAATTTTTTTTTATATTGAATATGTAAATATTACTAAGAAATAAACTATAATAACACCGTCCAAATAAATTTCTGTCAGTCGTAAGTGAATTTGGATAAGGAACGATTCAAATGTCTAATACATATGCATGTTTATCGCGTAAGTAATTAAAATTCGTAGAAAATTTAAATTTGTTTAAAAGGAAATGTGTTCTTTCTTTGTAAATATATATGTATGTACAGTTAACTTACATGTGTATTACATACATATGTAAGATTCTATATTAATAACTAGAGTTGCTCGCTAGCGCCAACGGGCAGTGACGGAGGTTCGATAGAACCCTCAGTACAACTGCGAGTCTCAACCAGATCTGTTGTGTATACATGTACGCTGCCGTAAATACTATTTCGTAGTTCTACGTTTGTTTTAAAAATGTTGCCTACGTCGCGAAAACAATCAATGTTGGACAAAGTTACAAAATTTATAGCAGAAATGCCTGATCTAAATTATGATGGCGTTAAAATTCAATGTGTAGTTTGTAATATCCCTTTAACGTGTTTCTTAAAAAAAAAATTGCACACGACACTATGACAAATTTAAATTTAATTTATGTGTTACCTTTATTGCATGTAATCTACCGTTTAATTTGCTAGACAAGGAAGCATATGTCTTCTTTTGGAATAAATATTCTCACTGCAAATTACCAAGTCGGGCATCGTTACAAAGAATTGTACCATCTGCTCGTGAACATGTTGAAAAAAGAAGTAAATCGGAGTTGAAAGATAAAAAACTGTGGTTATGTGTGGACGAAACAACAGATCGTAAAAAACATTCTGTGGTTAATGTAATGATACACACAATGGAACCACATCAATCGTCACCTTCAATTCTATTAGCTTCTAGACGAGTACAACAATGTACTGCCGAAGTAATTTCAAAGATAGTGTTAAATACATTGGAAAAGTTTGAACTTTCAACAAACCAACTGTTTATGAGTGATGGTGCCGCAAACATGCTTTCTGTAGGCGGGTCTCTTAAAAAACATTGTGCTAACTTGTTACATATTACGTGTAAAATTCATGCTTTCATGTGGCAGATAGTATTAGAAAATGTTATCCTGAGGTAGACGCTTTAATAGCGCATACAAAAGCAGTGTTTGTCAAATTCCCAAAACGTATTCGCAAATTTCACAGACTGTGCCCCCGTATGCCTGAGCCACCAGAACCTATTCTTACACGTTGGGGAACATGGTTACAGGCCGCGTTTTATTATCATAAATATTTTGAGAATATTAAGAACGTGGTTTTACAATTCGATCCAAAGGAAGCTGCGGCTATCAAGGAAAGCCAGTCGAAATTTCAAGATAGTCAGGTTAAAACGGATTTAAAAACTATTCAGAACAATTACTTCGGACTAGTAGAATAGAAAAATTAGTGTCGTTAGTGGAATCTCTGCATATAGTGCCGCATGTTCACGCTACAGCTATGCGCGGTAGAAGACTAGCTGCCGTTACCTTAATGATTGAAGAAGAAGAAGAAGAAGAATCTTTAGTAACAATAGTGTGTAATTATAGGGGCAAGAGAAAGAAGATTTGTGTAGATAGAAGGACAGAAGGATGTTTCACAACTCTGGTAGAAAGGCACTTAATGGACGATGATACTAAATTTAGAGAATACTTTAGACTTACCAAGAATCAGTTTTTGGATGTGCTGTCGTACTGGTTCTGTGTATTTAAAAAATATTTAAAATAAAAACCAAATCTTAATATTGCTTAAAAAAGACATCCCCGATTGCAGAAAAGATCTTTCCAGTAAAGAATATGCTAATAATAATCAAATTACTTAGACGAACTTCTATGTTAGGGAAGAACTAGCATGTCTTACATATTTTGCATGTCTGCTATATGTTTAGATGTATGTAGGCATTAAAATGATAATGACATTGTTCTTCTTTTTTATAATAGTTTTCGTTTTAGGTTTATTTAGATTAGTTCAGTATAGCATAGTATATTGTGTTTCCTTACATTTTGCAAATTTCTTAAAATTTTCTAAGAGGCTATTTCTCTTCTCTGAATACAGAAGACCAAATTCACTATCGCGACTAAACGCGCGCGTTTAAGTTATTTTCAAAGCGACTTCTTGAAATTTGACGCGCAAGATAGATCACTCACACGCATATTTCATAAGGGCAATAGACGCGAGTTCTCGAAACGTTTACTCGTCGCGACTAAGCGCGGAAGATAGACCGTACCTTAACATTGTTATTAAAAAAAAAAAATCCCTCGTTTTATAATTTTGGTCGAAAGTCTCACTTTTACAACAAAGCCTTCTACTGTTTCTCAAATCTTTAAATCAATTAATCCATTGTACATCGTAATGATGAAGATATAAGTAGTCATAGGTGGAGAAACAACAATTCTACAAAATTTAAGACATGATAGATGCCAAATGAGCTTCACAAAACTAAATATCAATTTCATTTCGTGATCATGAATGAAATCAGTAACTTGTTGGAACAACTAACAACATTAATTTACTAAAATAGTATATTTCTCATATACAAAACATAGTTTTTCTCAAATTTCTATACAAGCAATACATGCTTGCTGCAATGTTATAAATATGACGTTGGTGCTGTTTATTTACTCATCCTAGTGAACGACTTTTCCTGGAAATAGGAACTTATTTACTCTATAATAAACCTGTTGCACTTGTATATTTTCCAGAAGCACTGACAACATATACTAGAGGTCAAAAAAATGATGTCAGGCGATGTTTATCCCTTTATGAATATGTCTGGCTTACATCTGTGTTCACTGGTGGTGTTTGCTTGTATAATTTTTACCGCAAAAGATAACACTACGTTCACGAATGCTTACGTTCGTCGCAATTTAGCTTTATTACGTCATGCATTGCCCTCTTTAACTTTCGTACGGGGTATATGATATTGACAAGAAGTCATGTTTCATGTTCACATCTTTGGTATTCATTGTATTACACAATAAAGCTTCTTTCAACTGTCAAACCACTTTTTAACATGATACCAATTTGTAGAATATATTTGTTGGGCGTCCACGTAGTAATAAATGATTGGTTTTCCTGGGTTTTTCCAATCGAAAGGAATTTTTGATGTTATTTATCAAAAACTAATTTTCTGTTGATAATTTCAAAAAAAAATATATAAAAAACCTCTGCATAAAATATATAAAAAATATATAAAACCTGTGCAATACCTAGTCAAAACATTTCTACGAATGTTACAATTGAAAAAAGTAGTCTTATATGTATATCCGGGTAGTAATAGGATTATAAATAACCTGGGCAAATATGCGGTAACAGCCAGAGGCATGGCGAGCGCATAAAAGTTTACGCATAAAATAGAAGGTAAGAAATAAATTATAAAACGTGCTGAAACACTTACCGTTTTAAAAGTTTTCCGTGAAATCACAAACTGGGTAACATCTGTTAAATATTTGAATCATTAGATATGTTTCCACAGCTGTTTCAGTCAAGCGAGTACGACGTGCGGAATAAATGTTTTTTAATACCGAAAACGACCGTTCGACATCTAGCGATGTTATATTTGCATATTTAAAATAATCTTTGAAACATCTTAATGCATCTTCACACGCACCTTCACAAATTTGTCTTAATATAAGAAAATCGGAGTCTTTCAAATTTTCATATTACACACCAATTTGTTTCGCCTTCTACAGCGCATAACTCTGCGTGAACATCATTTACAGTTTGAACAGAATCCACTAGCGACATCGAAACATTTTGTAATTTTTCTATTCCCTCCGCTAGTCCAAAGTAATTGTTGTGAATAGTTTGTAAATCTCCTTTAACCTGATTATCTTGAAATATTTCCTGGCTTTGCAACCATGTTCCCCAACGTGTAACAATCGGCTGCGGTGGTTCAGGTAAATCAGGACACAGTTTGTGAAATAGTCGGGTACGTTTCGGGGACTTTAGAAACACTGCCTTTGTACTAGCAATCAATGCATTTACTAGTGGAAAACATGTAGGAATCGTTTGTGCCGCAAGATTTAGAGTATGGATTTTACACGTTACATGTAAGAAGTTACCACTGTGTCCTTTAAGAAATCGGCCCAAAGAACGCATGTTTGCGGCACCATCACTCATAAACATTAAAAATTACTTAGTTGAAACTTCAAATTTGTTCAATGAGTTCAACACCACCTTTAAAATCTCATCGGCAGTACAATTTATAACTCTTTTGGAAGCAAGTAAGAAGGAGGATGACGGTCGATGTGGTTCCATTGTACGTACCATTACATTAACCACAGAATGTTTTTGACGATCTGTTGTTTCCACACACAACCGCAGTTTTTTATCTTTCAATTCCGTTTTCATTCTTTTTTCTATATGTTTACGAGCAAATGGCACTACATTTCGCATCGATGTCCGACTAGGTAATTTACAGTCCGCATATTTATTCCAGAAGGAGACAAATGCTTCTTTGTCTAGTAAACGAAACGATAGATTACATAAAATAAGAGTAACACATAAATCAAATGTAAATTTTTCTTGGTCTCGTATGCCACTGTTTGCAGAAGAATGCTATTTGCTTTCGATGTGACGTTCACAATGGCTTCTGGACCAACACATTAAAGGCATTGTACAAACTAGACATTGAATTTTAGCGCCATCAAAAATTAAGTCCGGCATGTCCACTATAAAGTTTTCAACTGTGTCTGCCATTGGTCGTTTTCGCGACGTACCTAACTGCGACATTTTTAAAGCAAACATAAGCGTATAATTACGAAATAAGTTACGACAGCCTACATATACACAGAACTACTCGCATACAGCATCGATTTAGTACTGACGCTGTAAGCGCGTGAAATAAATAATCGCCGACTCCGCACCACATATCTACTACACTGACTGTTACCGCTGTTTGCCCAGGCTAATTATAAATACATGTGATCTGCAACTAGGAGACTCACTCAACTTTAACGTCTGCGCATTTTATAGTTATGCAATAAAATACCAGTAGTTTGTTTTTACCAAACAAAGTGTGTGCTTAGGCGGTTCCAGTTTAAAGTAAAGGTACCGGGGAAAGCTGTAATACAACATTTTGAGGGAAAAACTTTAGATTATTTTTACAAGGGTATAGAATTGTTAATTGATCGTTGTAATAAATGTATTGAAGTTAGGGATTATATTGAAAAATAAAAATTGTTATAGAGGTCGATATAGCTATTAATTTCGACATTTTCAGCGATTATAGTATCTTTAATTAGATACTCTCATTCAAACTAGTATCCACTATCCTCGTATATATACGACAATATCAAATACATCTATCAACTTCCACAGAGATACGCTGATGAGCCGTTAGGCGGCGAAACGCGCGTCCGTACATGGTTGTTGGAAGTTAAAAATTGTTATATTTTACCAAGTTAATTTTTTCTATATCAGGTCGAGAATTTACGGCGCCTACTATGTACTTCTTTGTTTACATATATACATACAGTCAGTCACAAAAGTGTTCGTATACATACCTAATGTTAAAGAACATCAAATCTAAACATTCCACTATGATGCAGTATTTTTATTTCTTTTTAACAAAGTTAGAAAACGCTAATTACAACATGAAGCAATCATTGTTTAAAACTATAATTAATATTATAAAATGGAATGTCACGAAAGTCTTCCTACAGTGCGTTTAATGCAGCGACCCCGTTGTTGGGAAATAAATATGTTAGGAATTCGGTAAATCCCCTTTATAGGTCCGCGTACTTGCGAAAAATCAGCATTCAATTCATTTGCAAAGATGGATCATGAATGGATCGTAAAGGAAAACACATGACCATCAATACGGGTAAACCAATAATAAAACTACACAAAAAAAAAGAAATCATTGTTCCAAATAGGTAAAATTATTGGTAAACCGTACTCTAGAGTGCAGAGTGTAATAGAAAAATTCAAAATATCGCGAACAGTTGAGACTGCATCGCAGAGTCGACGTCCGAAGAAATGTTAGAGTAACCGACAGCAAAACTGCATCTGATTATCATTAATTTTTATGCAATTCTTCAATGCATCAGCGATTAACTAGCATTCTGGCAACATTTCTTTTGCGATAAATACATCTTGGAAATTTCGAAAATTTCGTATTCCGCTCTCGATTTTCCCTAATCCGTTTCATTGGTTGTAGTTTATCGCATTACGGTAGGCATTGTAATGCTAAAAGCTTACGTGTATTGAATAGTGAACGATAGCAATGTTGAAATACCTACATAAATTACACGCACAGAGTTTCAATTACAATTACTTGAAACGAAGCCAAAGGAATATCCAAAGGGTGTTACATTTTTAATACAATGTAATCAAAAAGTGCTGATTGTGTTGGTACACCTGAAAAATTCATATTGAAATTGAAGTTCATAGCACAGCTATTCTGTTTTTTTTTTTTCAACGGCGTATTTATGCAATGGGAAATTATTTAATTTATTGAGTAGGTATATTCATTGAAATACATGTAGCAAAAGTACTACTACTACTACTGACTGTATTTTAGTAATGGAATGAAACAAAAACATTAGAACTTCGTTTATTGTAATAAAAAAGTATTTTAAAATAGCAAGCAAAATTATGAATAGATAAAATACATTAACGAATTTAAGACACATCTCGTTACAAATTATATTGAAAATGGTGTCTGTTATTATGACGAATTTGGTCTTGAAATTGAGAAAGGCCATAGTTATTCTCCAACCTTTACAGATATAAATGTAAAAGTTTTTTTTTAAGTATAAGAAAACAAGCTTATACTTCGGAATTAATTTCTTGTATCACATAAAACGTATGTTTGATTTAAAAGAAGTTTCATCGACTTTATTTACGTAAACGATATTTCAAACACTAAACATATTTTTCTGTGTAAGCTGCATGTCATACGTATTTATATATACACATTTTAATAAAGAGCAAGCCTCTTGAATCATTATCGCAATAGTAAACTTGGTCTCTGATAGGGAATCGTATGTGCACGATAGCAGGAGATAACGGTACCGAATACAACTTGTGGAGACACAATTTATGCCAGAAATATCCACGCAATACTCATAATCATTCAATAATGTAATGTCTCATAATATAGCAACGTTTCCCAGAATTACGAAACGCTTATTCTTATGTTATAAGTAAAGCTGGCCACGAGCGGTACCGCGCAGTAGCGTAGAGTCGACCAGGCCTCGCGTTCCACTAGAGTTATTCTGCTAATAGAGATGTTTGCTGCCGCAAATAATTTCGCTCATCTTTTAAATAAAAATTAAATAACACGTGCTCAAACACTTACCATTTTAAGAGGCCTCCGTGAAATCACACAGAGAATAATGTCTGTTAAATATCTGCAACATTAGATATGTTTCAACTGTTGTTTCGGCAAAACTAGTACGGCATGAGGAAAAATGCGTTTATATGCAGAGAACGAACGTTCTACATCTAGTGACGTAATATTTGCGTAAGTAAAATAATCTTTCAAATAACTTAACGATTCTGTTGACGCACCTTCACAAATGTGTCTTAATGTGCCAAAATCAGAATTTTTCTCAAAAACACTTTCAAATCTTCAATCGCGCATAGCTGTGCGTGAACATGTTGCACTATTTGCAGAGATTCTTCTAACGGCACCGCAGGATTTTGTAATTTTTCTATTGCATCTGCTAGCCCGAAGTAATTGTCGTGAATGATTTTTAAATCCATTTTAACCTGACTATCTTGAAATTTCGACTGGCTTTTCTGGATAGCGGCAGCTTCCTTTGTATCGAATTGTAAAACCACGTTCTTAATATTGTCAAAATATTTATGATAATAAAACGCTGTTCCCCAACGAGCTAGTCTGTGAAATTCGCGAATACGTTTCGGTGATTTGACAAATACTGCTTTGGTATGCGCTATTAAAGCATCTACCTCAGGATAACATTTTCTGATACTATCCGCCACAAGATTGAGAGCATGAATTTTACACGTAATGTGTAACAAATTAGCAGAATGCTTTTTAAGAGACCGGCCTACAGAAAGCATGTTTGCAGCACCATCACTCACTAACATCAAGAGTTGGTTTGTTGAAAGTTCAAACTTGTCCAATGTATTTAACACTAACTTTGAAATTACTTCGGCAGTACACTGTTGTATTCGTTTGGAGATTAATAGAATTGAAGGTGCCGATTGATGAGGTTCCAATTTGCGTGCCATTACATTAAGAACAGAATGTTTCTTCCGATCTGTTGTTTCGTCGACATATAACCACAATTTTTGATCATTCAACACCGATTTTATTTTTTGTTCAATATGTTCGCGCGCAGATGGCACAATTCTTCGTAACGATGTTCGACTTGGTAATTTGCACTCCGAATAGTTATTCCAAAAGCAGATAAATGGTTCCTTGTCTAGTAAATTAAACGGTATATTACATGCGATAAACGTAACGCATAAATTAAATATAAATTTTTCATTGTCTCGTGCGCAATTTCTTTTTGAGACATGCTTTTCACTATTTACGTGTCGTAGACAATGTTGTCTGGACCAACACATTAACGGGATTTTACAGATTACACATTTAATTTTAGCACCTTCATATATTAAATCTGGAATTTCTGCAATAAATTTTCGAAGTTTGTCCGACCGCGGTCGTTTTGCTGACGAAATCACAATTTTTCTAGGACAGATAAACAATTGCGCAAATGACCGGCAGCGAAAATGTCCGTACTGCTCCGCAGACGAAGTAATACTACCGTTCCTCTCGGTCCGAACTGATTCTACGCCGATGCGTGGTACCGCTCGTGGTCAGCGTTAGTTATAAGCACTAAGTACTGCAGTATATAGGCAATTTATTTAACAAATACATCAAATTCTGTTTTTACACGATAGATACGTTCCCGAAGAATACGTGTAAAAAAATTCGTGTAAAAAAATATATTGCATCTATGGCAAAATAGAACATTGGTTCCAGTCCTAAGAAATCAGCAAAAATAATACAATAAACCATCAGTTTTCATGTTAGGATCTTAAACATTTTATTTCATAAAGATTGCACATGTATCATACAAAGTAAATTATCATTTGAAAAGGAAAAAAAACATGTCACTAATTCATGAACACAAAAAATTGGCAAAATAATATGATGTTGTTTGGATTATTTCCATCATCTGGCACAAACAACAACAACAGCAATAATATACCATTTTCAAGAATAACACGTCGTAAAATAATATGAGTTACACATGAAAAGATTTTATTCGTTGTCACTTTCTGACAATTACCGCATACGTTTGCGTAAGACTGCAATATTACTGCTATCACTAGGAATGTCTTGGTTATCGTCTTAGTGCTCCATTGGTGAAATTCTTCCTGTAATCTCTCGAACAAAATTAGTACTAGCCTCCTGTGGTGCCGATGTTTCAGTGGATTTAAGAACGAATTCAGTAATTAATCGTTGTTTTGACTAGGCTATTGTATAATTCTCTGTAGGAGGGCATTAATGACTTCAGATCACGTTGAAACTTCCCAGCTCGTTCCTCATTAGGATCATGTTTAACAAAATGATTACCCAATTTACTGACCAGTTCAAGACTCCTTTGATTAAATCTGCATTTAGAACAGGATCTTCTTCGTCTTTATCACTATATTCTTTAGGATCAGGAGTCTCAAGGACAACCTCCGTTATTTCATTTTCACTTAGGGCTGTATCAACTAATAATTCATCAATATCTTCAAACGATAGATCATTGAATCCTTCTCCGCCAATTGTATGTGCCAATGTTACGATGAAATTCAGTCGTATTAGGGAGGACGGGATTTTTGTTTTTAATACATTCTGACCAAACGGCTTTACAACATGTATTCAAAGTTGATGTTCTTAATTCAGTCAATTTGATTGATACAATCCATAATTGAAAATATCTTCCACACATCAATGACGGTTAGTGTTTCATCGTTCAGTTTGTCCAAAACGTACTGAAATGTTCGTTTTACGTAGTATGTTTTAAACGTCGCAATTATACCTTGATCTAACGGTTGTATCAAGGATGTAGTATTAGGCGGCAGAAAACAAAATTGCACGTTTGGATGTTCTAAGACCGGATGGCGGAGTGCATTGTCTATAATCAAAAGAACTTTGAATTTGAGATCCTTGATGTTCACATAGCGTCTAACTTCTGGGACGAAACATTTATTAAACCATTCAGTAAAGATATCTGTGCTAACCCAAGCTTTTTTGTTTGCCATCCAGTGAACTGGCAATTTATTCAAATCGACACCTTTTATTGAACGTGGTTTTAGAGCTCGATTTACAAGCAGTGATTTCAACATACGATCTCCTGAAGCGTTGGAGCAAAATAACAAGGTCATACGATCCTTAGCTACCTGAAACCCACCAGCTCTTTTCTGCGCTTTTGCTACCTAAGTTCTGTTCGGCATTCTTTTCCAAAAAAAGGCCACTTTCATCTGCATTCCAAACTTGATCAGGAGTCTAGCCTCCATCTTCAATTATTTTAGCATGTTTTTGCGGAAATTCTTTAGCAGCCGATTCATCTGCAGATGCAGTTTCACCTTTAATGTTTATATTGCGATAAGCATGTCTTTTGAGAAAACCTGTCATCCAAACTGTACTTGCAGAAAATTCATACTTTTTGTTTAACTTAGATGAAGTGCCTGGTTCCATTTCTTTAATCCGTCTATAATTCTTAGCGCTGTTTGCTTGATGGCATTTCCATCTACTAGTACTCTTTTTTGCGATTTATCTTATTTATCTATCCACGTTATCAGAGCTTTTTCCATTTTCTCTTTGACAATATCTCTTGTGTAAGATGATGGTTTAGCGCTTAACTTGGTTCCAGAACATACCGACTTTCTAATAGCAGCTTCATTTTTCTGGATAGTTCTTATGGTAGTTTTATGTAGACCCATTTTTCGCTTTCTGATTCGTAAATTTTACAACCATATCAATTATTTCATTGTCTACAAAAATCTTGAAAAACTCATCCACTTCAGAGACATATTTCGATTTGCTGTTTAGACCTGGAAGCAGTTTCACCATACTTTCCTTCATTATGTGTCTTGCCCTTGGCGGAAATTTATTTCAAGTAGAACCATCCTTTGCGGTATAAATTGGGCTCTCCTGGCTAAGGTTAGCATCGATATCCTGGATCTTCGGCGTCATTGAGAGTCCGATAAAAAATAAATCTGATATTGAGATTTACAAATAAAAAATTCCACTAGAGCACATACATACCTGTAAGTCATTTTCCCTTTCGTCAATTTCCTCATTGTCTTCTATTTCGGATACGTCAGAGTCACCTGCGTCATCAATAAAGTCTTCATTTGCTTCTTCTAAACACTGAAGAGCAATCTCACAATCACGTTCATTGGCAAGATCCAATTTTTGCGTCTTTGACATGTTTGCATGTACACACTACGATAGACCTATCTAGACTGAACAATTTCGTGCGAGTTTGTTCAAACACACCGATAGGTCAACACCCGATTAGAATGACGCAGCTACAAGTTTTACGAAGAGGAGCACAAATGAACCCTAAACACATTTTTTAGGGTTTTCGCGAAAAAAATAATAGAAGCAGTTAGAAACAACAACAGCAACGATTAAAGGAATGCATAATAGAGGATAAAATAAAACACGAAAGCGCTGAAGCCACGTAGTACAAAATTATAAAAAAAAAAAAAACAAAAATTGGGGTACGTTTGTATCCCTTTTCGTAGCAGGAAGGTTAAGTTAACAATCAAAGCGCAATGTAATAGAGCTGGCATGATATTATGGACCGCGTTATACTACAATGCGACTTGTTGAGGATGGAAACTGTAATAATAGTCCACACCGATGAAAAGTTATCAAATAATTATAAAGAAAGTTGCATAATTCTTCATAGTTGGCTTTAAATGCTACTGTTCCGCTGTGCACCATGTCTCCCTAGACATCATTTAACCCTAGTTACTCAGTCATATAAATAGTTCTTATAAAAAGTGAAACAGACGAGCTCCACTCATACAGCAATATCACTGTCTGTTATGTCTGTATGTTATTGAAAATATCAAGAATGTACTAACTTATCTTTGTCCAAGTAACCCAGTCACCCCTATTAATACCCCCTACTAATAGGGCAACAATATATGATTTGACATGCCTCACATTGTAATACTGAATGCATTTTTATGATACAACAATATTCACACACTTGTTCCAATTGTTTCAGAAATTGTCTATCAAAAGATGGATACCAGTTACACCTTACAAATATTATTCTCATTCGTAATACTTTACCGATCAATAGCCTCATCGGTAGCAACGATAAACTTACCAATTGGTTTCGAGAATTCCAGCGTTGAAGATTCGTTTAATTCTCATAAGCAAAACTCCAGCTGCTCTGTTATAAGTTCAAAGAATGAAAATACTATTTTTTGCCCATCACCAACAGAAAACGATGTAGAAATAACAGTACAATTTGGAAAAGAGGTTATGAGCACTTGCCACAAAGACGTACGATTAGCTGATTTTAAAGTTAATGTGGGAGAAGTATATAATTTCAGGAGTAAGGATTGCAATTTGGTAGATCAATTAGGTGAAATATTTATGAATTGGAATGTGAAAGGTGTAGGAGAGTTGAACATCGATAAGTTCTCTAATCAGGAATTCGTTCTGCAGAAGAAGCAATTCGAGAATGTAAAGGTTTCCGAAGTAAAGGCTATCTATATCCGTTATAGTAATATTATTGGAATAGAAGCAGATACATTTCATAATTTTGTCAATTTGGAAAATATCAGCTTTAAAGGGAATAGTATAACAACATTTCCAGATCTTTCTTATTTGAGAAAAGTGCGAATTATTGATTTTACTTCAAATAAAATAACGATTTTACCTGGCCGACTGAATCTACCATCGTTGCGCACGTTGCAGTTGAGTACCAATCAATTGACTACATTAAACGAATCTTTCTTCACAAACATGTCTGCGCTGTCTACCTTAGAATTGGGAATGAATCAGATCAAGTATTTGCCGGAGAAGCTGCTGCATCCTCTCACAGGATTAAAACAACTTGGCCTAGGCAATTTAATTGAAATTCCAAATCTTTTTTTTAAGATGAATCAAGCTTTGAATACGCTCAGGTTCTATTCCCCCAATCTATCTTCTATTTCTGAAGATGTCTTTTCGAACCTTTCAAACTTAACGTTCCTAACCTTAGTCGGTACTTCTTTAGCAACACTTCCGGAAAATCTCTTTTCAAACCAAGTGAATCTGCGCGAACTTATAATACGAAATTGTAGTTTTAAAACTTTACCAACAAATATCTTTCGCAATCTACAATCTTTGAAAACTTTAGATCTAAGCTCAAATCATTTAACCGGCATTCAACCGGACTTTTCCGATAATATGCCACGCCTACAAAAATTGGGTTTGAGTGGAAACAAAATCTCCTACATCGGTGAGACAGCTTTTAAGAATTTTCGTTTAAAAAAATTGAATTTAAGTTATAACAGCTTATGTGATAACGCAGAAGGAACAACGTTCATGAATCAAACGGACACAGATGAATTGGATTTAGCTCATAATGCTTATGAAAGTGTCCCGCGTATTTATGAAGGAAGAATTAGGAAGTTAAATATGGCATACAATAAAATCAGAATAATTGACGTAAGTAATACTATATTTATTCCTCTCATTAAAGCCAGTTTGCTTGTCACAATGTCTAATTTGTAATGTTTTCTTGAAATTCCGTGCCGTATTCTGCAAAGGTGCAAAATACAAATTTTGCACCTTTCCTTGAAACTTTAAAAAAATCACATGACTAATTCTTTAATTTTTTTCTTTCCAGATCTTGCTCCCGTTCCCATGCGATTTTAGTCACAACGAAATTAAGAGTATAAACCTTTCAATATCTAATCGGTTCCAAGCAATAGAGAACAAAGTTAATATAAACCTAAACCGTAACCCAATCGATTGTGGTTGCGATGCTTTTCCATTGGTACAATATTTCGATGGAAGCTACAATAACAAAAGCATTTACCAAAAAGTATCGCTAACGGGTATACTAAAGTGTCACAGTCCTGAAAACATGAAAGGTATAATCGTCAACAGCATGAAATCTCATACGTTTACTTGCGATTACAAAGACACCTATGCTTGCCCCGAAAAATGTTCCTGCCAGTTACATCCGCATCACCAAACATTTAGCGTTATTTGCAACGGTAGGAATCTATCGGCCCCGCCAATTATTCCACAATTTCTGTCTAAAATACATAAACGTGCCACAGGATTTGATGCAATGTTTACCATTAACAAACTGGTGGTTGATTTGAGTAACAATTCCATTAAAAACTTCACGGAAAGAGATTCCAATTACGTCAACGCTTCCGAACTGAATTTGTCCGATAACGAATTGGATCTAGTCGACTGGCTCCCTCCGAGACTTGAAATTTTGCGGCTGAACAACAATAAGCTTAAAAATTTAGGATACAACGCGATTATGGCTTTAAATGATTCCAAGACTCTTGGGAATTTAACGTTGCACCATAATTTGTGGAATTGTGACTGTGAGCTGCTTAATTTTACGAATCTCGTCAGAACAAAATATTTGAAGGTAAGAATATGCAATAAAACATGCTAATATTTCGCTGGCTTAGACTTTTTTTACTACACTTTGGCACAGATTGTAAAACTCATTTCCTATAGAAATGAAGAGCAATCTGCCATAAACACTTTGATTTGCGTATAAAATTCCAATTGGTTAAGCTTAACACTAATAATCGATACCCACATATTGTACAAACCATATTTAAGTTAGAAAAAAATCATACCACGAAAATCTTCACGTAAAATTTCCATTTTTTCACAGAATTGCTTTTTTTAAAACGCTCACTATAAACAAACTGCTTGGCGGATTTCTGTGCTGTCACTGTATCAACAACAGCAAATGTCGAATTTTACGAAAATAGTAATGTAAAATCTCAATAGCACCATCTAGTAGTCGTTGGTAAAAATTTAAGACGCTACCCTCGTACGAACTTGTTAATACCATCAAATGTAAGATGAAAATGTCAAAATTCCGACTTTTAAAACATAATTATATCATTGCCTTCTCCTTTGTTTTCAGATCCCTTTCGAAGATAGTATCTTGTGTGTGGATGGTAGAAAAGTGATAAGGTTATTCGAAGATAATCTATGCAGTTTCGACCATCAAATAGTCCTAATAGTGGTTGGTGTTTGCCTTTTTACTCTCTTCTTATTGTCAAGTATAGCCCTAGTTCTTGTCAAGAAATATGAACACCACTTGAAAGTTTGGATCTACAGCAAACCGTATCTAATGCGATTTGTTAGGGAAGACGATTTGGATAAGGATAAAGCATACGACGCTTTTATAAGTTTTTCGCATGAAGATGAAGAATTCGTAGGCAAGAAATTGGTTCCCGTACTAGAAGGCGGTCCTAATCCTTACAAATTGTGCATACACACTAGAGATTGGGCCATAGGCGACTATATCTCGAAACAAATCGTTGATTCCGTCGAAAAATCCCGTCGTACTATCATCGTATTATCGGCACATTTCTTGCAGAGCGAATGGGCCATTATGGAATTCAAGACAGCTCACAAGCAAGCTATGAGAGAAGGGAGACATCGTCTGATAGTGATTCTGTACGGAGACATAGATCCTAAATCCATAGAGGATGAAGACCTTCGACTTTATCTCATCACCAATACTTATCTCGAATGGAAAGATCCTTGGTTCTGGAAAAAACTTAGATACGTTTTGCCGCACAAAAAAGACGAAAAAAATACTAACAAGGCGGATATTTCCAAAAGCAAAAATAAAAAAATTAAATTGATGAATAAAAAAGTTAACAATATAATGGTCACTATAGATAAGATGGACTTGAGCAACTCGCCTATGACACCTAATGTAGTGACATCTCCTGCAGTTTCCTTCGACTCTTTACTGATAAAGAACAACGTTTTCAAAAGTAATTCTAATGCAGAGACGCCACCTGCTGAATGTGGACTTGTTATTACTTTCACAAGTTAGCGATTTTTACATCCTACTTAACTAGAACAAATTCTGTACAGTGCTATCACGTTTACGCGTTATTTACAAAAATGTACATAAGTCGATTCTTGGATACTTTGCATAATCAAAGATAGATTGCAAGAACACGAATTACAAAGCTAAAGAAGGTGTAATCACAAAATTGATTAAACTTTGTCGATATGCATGAACAGACGTATCGAAGAGCAGGAGTCGTGTAAAGGTTTTGAACTAACCTTAATGGTAAAAGAAGCAATCTGATTTGGCGTAACCTACAGATATTAATCAAGTAAATGTTGCCACATTTTTATTTGAAAAGTACATAGTCGATGTAAGGGAATTAATTCATTTTTACGTATTTTTCATTGAATTTTTTGTAGTACCGTCGGGCTTATGTTGATAATAAGTATCCTGCGTGTATAGGCCTGCTTTATACGCTGCGATTCATTGATCAGTTAATTGAACAAGTTGATCGATTTTATCGTACCGTGTAAAACAGCAAAAATCGGTACGATTTTTTCGAACAATTTATCGTACGATTAATTGAATTGAATAGAACATGCTCTATTTTTGCCATGATTTTCCGACGATGTTTCACTAACTTTGATATTTTAATACCAATCCAGTAACAGAAAAATGCCTACGGATTTTGTTTAGTGTTTTTAAAGTGAAGTCAAAATTTACGGGAATCGATGCAATGGATAATTTGAATTAACTAAGCAAACCTATATCTGTACCTATACTAAAACCACCAAAACATTGAACAAAAGCAGATTGCCAATCTATTTTTATATGTAGATAAAAATTTCCTATTTAATAATTCCCCCGTTCAACTATTAACTAAACTAAAGGAATATTCACGACCGTTAAAAACTTGTAAAATTTGCTATAGAATGTGAAACGGCATATTTCTACTGATTTCTTGGTCAAGAACTTGTTCAATTAATTGGCCAATAAATCGCGGCGTTAAAACAGGCTTAAGGCTTTGAAATTTGATACATGGTGTCAAAGTCAGTGGTTAAAATTGCAAAATTACCGAAAAACAAGTGTCAAAAATAAATATAAAATAACGCGATTTTGAAAATTTCGAAAAGTCAACGACATCTACGAGGGGTGATCATAAAATAAGGTTCCCAAAGCCGTACAGCAGCAATAAGACGTGTTAAGCGAAATCCGACAACATTGGCGTGTGCAGCAGCTCTCCCACTCTATAAACGTACCAACTCCGTCTCGCTACGCCGCTCGGTGTTGGCTAAGCAGCCGTCTGAGATGGAACTCTCGATCGCCGCTACCGCCAGGTACGAAATTCGTGCTGTAATACGTTTTTTAAACGCGAAAGGGGTTTCACCTATAGACATTCATCGACAACCGAAGTTTATGGAGAAAAGTGTATAGCTCTTCAACACGTTCGCAAATGGTGTGGGGAATTCACTGCAGGGACGGACGGAAATTCACGATGAAGAGTGGAGCGGAAGACTATCAATTTCGGGGCAAATCGTTGAAAAGGTCGAGAGCATACTGCTTGGAGATCGGAGGGTTACCATTCGCCAACTCGCTCTTCGGATTCGGGAGAAAAAAGAAAATAAAGAATTTCGCTTTTAGATGAGCGACGCCTATGGAACTTATTCCAAACATACCATTACTGTTTTTCTTTAATAAAAATGTTGAAGCTATTATTTTAAGGCTCAATAAAATGAACTAAAAAGCCGGAATATTATGTTATTGAGTAAGCCTGATAGCCTATGAATACATACTTTAAACTCTAACATCGAGAACTTTACAATACGATTTCATAAATGAATTACGATTTAATTATATGTATTTTTCTATGAATTCTGTGATATTTACTGGTTCAAAAAAGTATTTGGTAATAACTACAACTACTTTAGATGTTGGTAATATTCTAACAAGTTATTATTTTTTAATATTCCTGATAAATCTTGAAAGTGTGTTAGCTGACTTGTTCGTTTCATGTGTAGCGTTTGACTGAGTGAATTTGATTGCTGTGGTGCGAATAGCGTATGTACAAATATTTATGAATATTATATTGTATAATTGTATATAAAAAAAACTTTCAATTCCGCTTACATTCGCAGTTGTATGTATGCATTTTATGCAGTGTTATATGATTAAAGTACGCTTAATTGCTCCCCGACAGATTAATAATAAT
Source organism: Dynastes maya (assembly GCA_029619315.2). Lineage (NCBI taxonomy): Eukaryota > Metazoa > Arthropoda > Insecta > Coleoptera > Scarabaeidae > Dynastes > Dynastes maya. The sequence continues at coordinate 1,122,582 of JAROYE020000020.1, forward strand.
GTGATTTTCTATTCGAATCAAACATTTACAGCAAATATATTACTCAAAATAAAAGCGAATTAATTGAATCGACATACCTGAGGTATTGCATTTCACTTTAAAAACAGATCAGAACAATTTAAAGAAACATTCAAACACATTTCGTTTGCAACTTTTAAAGTGACATTTTCAAATTTACAATCAGGTACACCAATACAAAACTTTCGAACTGGTGCCAACACAACAAAAAGTTTACACTTATTTTAGTGTATACGCTCTGGAATAATTGAGAATGATATTTCCAAAATACAATTGTATGGGGAGTCTCGCCTTATATGCAGCTTTTCCTATTATGTAGGTACTGATAAATTTCCATTGATTTGTATAAAAAGTACAAACTATGTTTAGAATATACTATTTTCAGAAGATTTTTGTATAAAAATAAATAAAAAAAAATTGATAAAAATTGTTTTGTCTGTAAAATTACATAATCTATTTCTATCCTATCCTAAAACGTCATGGATTTAATATTTCATCTTCCTCAATAAGTCCCTAATATATTCTAAAGTAAACTAACATTATTTACAAAGAATTTAGAGTTTTGGAAATTTTAAGGTTGTACGAACACGACGATTAAAGAAAATAAATCTCAGGCAGGTATATAAAGCGATTTATGGAGTTTCATCTCTATAACATGTACACTGGGAGACAGTCGTCATGTCCGCTGAAAGTACCAGTCTATCACTACTAGAGTGCAGTTACATATGGCTGTTACTCAAGTTTTTCCCGCTTAACCCTTCGGCTTGCATATGAATTTATTTCAGTACAAGTAAAAATAACATCGCTTTCAGAAATAATGTTTGCAAGCAGGGTGTGCTAAACGGGAAAAGCGTTTGTTTTTGACATAAGATATTCTTCCGTAACACTTTCATTGTAATGCAACTTACGAACATTCTGCATATTACTTATTAAATTTATGTTATTAACCCTTTTTTCGCTTTAACAGATAAACCGGTAAAAAAAAAACGTACGATATTTCATTAAAAATGTAATATTTCACAAACAAATCTCGTAAATGTATATCTTATTCTTGATAATTGATAATTGATAACAGCAACAACATTAGTTACTTTAGCTTCCCTTGATTGGATTCTATATGCGAAATATGATTTATTGCGTTATGTGTTTGTATAGTTTCATAAGTAAATAGGACGTTTCAGAAAGAATGGCTAGTAAAAAGTCAAAATAAGAAAAATAAACCAATATGTTCAAATCATCGAACATCGCGGAAATAATTAACGTTAGTTTCCTAATTTCTTTCTTCATTCAATAACTTTGAGATAAGTAGCAAACAGATACCAAAATTGGAACATTGTTTTCGAAAACTTCACTACTGGCTCCAATGCATCTTCTAACTCATTTTCTCATTTATAAACTACTCCGGTTTGTATTTCTGAATTCTGTATTTGTCAAGAGATCGTATTAATTGTGTGATATAGTGTGTATGGCTCCTATATAACTATGCCCGATGTTAATTTGAATAATATTGCTGACTCTGCGTAAAATCAAAGAAGCTAAAGAAACTTCATTGTGTAAAACAACCTTTAGGATAAAATAGACAATATACGAATGCTAACGCGAAATGTTTAAGACAAGAAAAACCTGAATAATAGCCAAATGTAACTGAATGCCTAGCCGTAATAAACTGTTACTTGTAGGGTACATGATAGTTGTCCATCAGTGTACGCAGCGTAAATTAAATTTTTGTAAGAGAACTGTATAATGCTAAAACTCCTAATTGCTTTTGCAGAAAGAATAATAAATATTGTTATTAAATAGAAAAGAAAATCTATGAAGTATTTTCTGCTTTTAAATTAAAAATTCCTTAAAGTAATAAATATGCTTCTATCCAATTTTCAAACATTGGAAGATTTCCCTGAATAAATTATCATTCGATGTACTAAAATAACGGGGCTTTTGTGTTAATAATATGGTTAGTACTAATGACGTACCATAAAAGTATAAAGTTTGCGAAGTGTCCAAGCAAAAACGTGAAATCCACTTCCCCACCACTGGAATTTAACGAGAGATATCTGGTGATGACGCATTGCTTTAGTTTGGAACAGGTTTGGATGTAGTGAGGTTGGACTTCGGTTTGTGGAAGTGCATATGATATTATAATATTTGTTTTACTGGTAGTATTCCTTTTTAAACAATTAATTAGTTTAACAAGTTTAGTGATATCTGTAAGCGTTAGAAAGTTTTGATTCGAAGACGAACGAAAGTGTTTTAATGCAATAAATTTTAACGTAATTTGGAAACAAACCTTGTTTATCTAGGTGAATATGTTCATTTGTGACTTGTACGTGACAGTGTGTTAAAACAAGAGGATTTTGGTAAGTTTAATTTCATATGTGAATAATTTACGTGTAGAAATAACCACATTTATGAATAATACAAAGCGTGTATTTTAAGCTATTTTAAGACAATAAATATCATTATATTTAATTATTTACAATCTCATTCTTGTTGTCTGACATACCACCTATAATTAAGGCTTAATGAAAAAAAATAATTCACTTTTCCAGGAAATTAAGAAACAACTTCCATTGGGCTAGAAAAAATCAGTGGCGTAGCAATAGGTAGAATATCATAACGCGTGTAAATGATAATCAGAAATATATTCACTTGAGGCAAATAGAAACGTAGATAGTATTGCTTTTTGTTTACTGTCGCCTATGATAGTTCAAAGTTTAATCATACCTGGCAAAAGTTTGAACTTATTTTAAAATCAAGTAGACGAGAATAGGTATACGATTTGCAGGATAATGATTTTGTGCATTAAAAAGCTACATTGGAGTAATATCACTGAAGGATATTTAAATCAACTTTCAAACTTCAAAATCTTGCATAAGATACTCCGTAAACCTGTTTTACACGCCGCAATTTATTGATCAATTAATTGAACAAGTTACCGTGCTGTGTAAAACAGCAAAAATCGGTACGATTTCTTGAACAATTTATCGTACGATTGATTGAATTGAATAGAATATGCTCTATTTTTGCCAATATTTTCCGACGATTTTTCACTAACTTTGCCGTTTTAATACCAACCCAGTAACAGAAAAGCACCTACGAATTTTGTTTAGCGGGTTTAAAGTAAAGTGAGGATAAATTTCGAAAATTTACGATGATTATAATGGGGTTATTCCATGTCAAGTAATCAAGTTCCCACGCTCGACCATATCAGATTTTTTTTTCAAATTTTGTGAGTAGGTTCCACAACCGACTAAAGGTAATTCCCCAAATTCTTAGCTCTTGATATGCAATACATGACGTGCAAGAGTGTAAGTGATGACTGGTAAAATGTCGCAGATGCTCACGGACACTTTTTGTAATTTTTGTCAAGCTGTTATTCTGTAAGAGAGATATTTGCCTGGAGATTGCTGTGCTTGCTTAGTAGTTATCAGTGTCCCAAACTTCCAAATTTTAACAAAAACAATCGACTAGTCCTCTTGCTTTTGGTCCTGAAACTTGGCTGAAAATTTGTCGCGACAAAAAAATCCTAATTTCTGGGAAGTCTCTATTCCAGGGAAATCAATGCAGAAAGCTCATCTTCTGTGTAACTAGTGAAAAAATTGTTGTTTTTAACTGTTTAAAATTTTAAGCTTTTTTGACAAATGGTTTCTGAGATAATTGAAGATGAATTGAATGACCCTAAAAAATGTTGATGCATCTTTGAGGGTCTATATCTCAACTGGAAAACCTAAGAGCTTCTTGACTCAACAACCATTTAAAAGAGCTTGTTTTTCTCTACAACATACTAACAAAAGGAGACAAAGTAACTATTTGAAAGGACTGCGCGCATTACTTGAAAATTTTTTCTCGGTCTTTCGACAATGTTAAAATCTCAGCAGATACTTTCTCTATTTGGTCGTGGTTGTTTTTAATACTTTGATAACTTGCGTTGGTCCATGGTGACTTTTTGTCACTACCATTTTAGAAATGGTATCCCCATCGCCAAGAGGCCACGCCCGATAACCAGGCAAGTCTAGCCACGGGTAAGATACTTTAACCGAGGTTCCTAAGTCTCAGGTTGGGAAGCTTAGCCAAGGTTCCCAAGCCTTAAGTGGGCAGCTTAGCAAAGGATCTCAAGCCGTATTTTGTGGGCAGCCTAGTCGAGGTTCCCAAGCCTCAGGTGGGCTGCTTTTGTTGGTTCCCAAGTTAAACAACTGGTTACACAACAATAAAAACAAGCAAAAAGTTCCGACTTCAGCAACAGTTAAATAGGATTACATCGACGTTATTTTAACTACATCCTTAACTTACCTTCCTTATACTTGGTATGGTCATTAGGCAAACTTTTGAGCACTACCTTCTTTTTAACTTGCAATATATTTAAACCTGTAAAACTTGTCTGTATTGTCTATGCTGGTCAACATTTCTTTATCTCTAACAATAAATGTATTTTATTGTAAAATTACAGTTTTCAGTTTATTTATTAATTGTCTTATGCTCCCTAAGTAAGAAACGGAGCTAGCCTATTTGTGAATTAAACACTTGAGTGATCTAAAATCGTAATAAATGGCATTTCAAACAATGAATGTGAATTACATGAAAAGTTTTGTTGTTAACTTTAACAGCGTGTGATATGAAAAGGATTTGCTAAAATTCTTTAAAATTTGCACTGTCTTTACCCTACTTAATTTTAAACAGCTTCACTAATTATTAGGAGAAAATCTTGTTAGCTTACTGGATTGCATGATGACAAAGATGGATGAAAATTTTTAAGTAATGCGCGCAGTCCTTTCAAGCAGTTACTTTGTCTCCTTTTTTTTAATCTTGTAAGAAAAGATCCCAACACAAAAACCAAGTATGTTGTAGAGAAAAACAAGCTCTTTTAAATGGTTGTTGAGTCAAGAAGCTGTTAGGTTTTCCAGTTGAGATATAAACCCTCAAAGATGCATCAAAATTTTTTGGGGTCATATTCATCTTCAATTATCTCAGAAACTATTTGTCAAAGAAGCTTAACATTTGAAACAGTTAAAAACAACAATTTTTTCACTAGTTACATAGAAGATGAGCTTTCTACATCGATTTCCCTGGAATATAGACTTCCCGGAAATTAGGATTTTTTTTGTCGCGACAAATTTTCAGCCAAGTTTGAGCACCAAAGGATTAAGGACTAGTTGACTGTTTTTGTTAACATTTGGAAATTTGGGACACTGATAACTACTAAGCAAGCACAGTAATTTCCAGGCAAATATCTTTCTTACTTACAGAAATACAGCTTGATAAAAATGGCAAAAAGTGTCTGGGAGCGTCCGCGACATTTTAACAGTATATTTTTACCGATTTCTTGGTCATGAACTTGTTAAATTGATTGGCCAATAAAAACAGAGTTTAGGAAAATATTTTTCTGTGGATTTTCTCATATGTATATACCGATTTTGCCAAAGCATTTGACCGCCTTGACCATTCTTTAATTCCATATAAGCTTATGTCTTTTATCATATTTGTTCAATAGACTTCAATATGTTTTTTATAATGGCTTCTGCTCTCGTCAATTCATTGCCTCTTCGGGAGTCCCTCAAGGGTCTAATCTTGGACCTTTTATTTTCAACTTATTCATTAACGATATAAGTACATGTGTATCGTCTAATGCATTACTATTCGCTGACGATTTGAAGCTATATCGTAAGGTGTCCTGTTCCGAGGATTGTTACTTCTTGCAGAGCGATCTTGCAAATATTTCTAAATGGTGTACATCAAATAATCTACCTCTGAATATCAGCAAATGTAAAGTTATTTCCTTCACACGTGCATCTACGCCAATTACTTTCAACTATGAGCTTAATCAAGTTAACATCGAACGTGTCGAACTAATTAAGGATCTAGGGATTTTGTTTGATAGCAAACTGACTTTTGCGCAACACATTATCAGTATCTCCCATGCGGCTAGAAGATCTCTTGGCTTTATTGTGCGAAATTGCAGAGAGTTTACCAATGAGGTAGCCTTGAAATCTTTGTACTACGCTCTTGTTAGATCCCGTCTGGAATACGCGTCCATCATATGGTGCCCTTACTATTTAACGCATAAACGCCAATTGGAATTGGTCCAACGCAGATTTGCTAAACTCCTCTGGTTCCGGCAAGACGGAGTGTACCCACCGAGAGGCGTTGATCATACGTTACTGTTGTTCCGATTTAATTTACCCTCTCTTAACTTTCGGCGCATATCCTCCGGTTTGGTGTTTCTCTGGAAATTGTGTAATAGCTGCATTGACTGCTCTGCACTACTTCAAAGATTACAATTTATAATCCCACGCTCTGGTGTCCGGTATTCGAATACGTTTTATCTGCCGTTTCCTCGAACAAATGCTCTTTAAAATCACCTATTTATGTGACTTGTACAAACTTTAATCTCATATCTTCGCAATGTGATATTTTTCACGATACTTTACATACAATAAGGATAGTCACTGCTCTTTACTTTAATAATTTTTTGTAACTTGTTACTCTTACTTATTTTTTGTACTCGTTTTGTAATTTGTTTAATTAATTACTTGTCCAGTAATTGGAATTTTCTCTGTTGGGCAATAAAGCTTATTATATGTAAATTCTCAAAACTGATAAAGTTTGTACCAGGAATTTCTTTGAATAAAACATTATCAAAAGCAATCGATTCTACTCTACAGTTTTAATCTATGTAGATATGCGCTAGGAAACTTATTAAAGAGTGCTATGTTAGTCTAACCGATGTTAGATTTTTCAAGATGTTCAATTTCCGAATTGAAACTACATACTTAAATATCTTAATTTCTGTCTAAATAAGGCCTTAAGTCATCTAGTAAATGCTAATACGTAACAAAGGTTTAAATAGCAATTAATATTAGTACAAATATACTTCTCCAATTCAATACTCTTGACTTACAGTTTATAAAGATGATGTCAATTAATGTTATTTCCGTATGAATATATTTTGTTCGCATTTGCATTTGTAATACACTTCTTTGAACGGACAATTTTAACCGCTGAAGATAACTGTTAGGTGAGCGACATTCTCTTTGTAAGTTAGATGGCGCTAGCAGCGCGGAAAAAAAATATAGGTGTAAAAAAAAAGGTATAAGTAGAATAAAACAGCTGTAAGACAAATGTAATAAAATGATGTATTGGTAAAAGAATATACAGAAAATATAAAAAGAATAAGAGTGTTTTCTTAAAAGTGTAACAATATTTAACAGGGTTATGGGCCCAGGCCGCCAAAATATACAAGATTGGTTAAATAAATAAATAAAATAAAAAAAAATTGTAAAAAAAAAAAAAAAAAAAACAGGTTAAGTACATCGTCCATTTTTTGGTTTTCCTTCGAGAGGAAAAAAAAAAACGACGCCAACGAAAAACGGTTAAAAAGTGCTGGTAAACATTAAAAATATGATCTCAAAGGAAAAATTTGCCATTGTACCGTTTGCGGGAGAAAATTTCGATACATGGTCGTTCCGGATAAAAGCGATACTGAGGGAAGCAGGAGTACTCAAGGCCATAGAGGAGCAACAGTTTTCAGAAGAGGATGGTAAAGAATTGCTAGAAGCAAAAGCTCAGGCAATCATTATTAGCGGTGTGGCAGATACTCATTTAGAATATTTAAAAAAAGAAACGGCGTATGATATGTTTAAAAATTTAGAAGCAAATTTCAAGGCAAAAGGCGTAAGAAGTCGTATATACTTAAGGAGAAAGCTATCGGAAGAAAAATATTTGGAGAGCAAACCACTAATAGAACATTTTGTCACGATGGAAGAAATGTTTTCTCAATTAAAGGATGCAGGAAATGAATTAAGTAACGAAGAAAAAGTGAATTATATTTTATTATCAATGCCCAGGAGTTATGAAAATATTATCACTGTGCTGGAAACCATAGAAGACATAAAACTGGAGTTTGTGAAGAATAGATTACTAGGTGAAGAAGAGAAAAGAAAGAAATTGCATAACCAAAATACAGAAAAGGTAGAAAGTTCCTTTTTTTGTTACACATGTGGAAAGAAAGGACATAAGCAGTATCAATGCACAACACAAAGCACCTCAGGATATAGGCAAGGACATGGTCGAGAACCTGGACAGGGTTTCACTCGAGGAAGAGGGTACAATCAAGGAAGAGATTTCAGGCGAGGCAGAGGTTTCAATCGTGGCAGAAGTTCCAGTCGAGGCACAATCAACACTCGAGGAAATCAAAAGCCTAAGTTTCACCAACAAGAAGACAGGTCCATGTTAGCAGAGAGTAATGAACTAGAAGATCAAGCATTTCTATGTGGTGAGACAGGTAAGAATAATATAGAGGATAGCAATTTGGTGTGGTTTCTGGATTCGGGTTCATCAGACCACCTGATTAATACGAAGGACTTTTTTAATGAATATGTAGAACTAAAAACCCCAAGAAGGATCAATGTGGCAAAAAATGGAATAAATTTAGAAGCCGTAGGTGTTGGAAATCTCAAGGTAAAATTTTTTGTTTACAATAAGCCTAGTTTTGTAACAATAACCGATGTTTATTATGTTCCGGATTTAAGGAAAAATTTAATGTCAGTATCAAAAATAAGTAGTAAGGGATATAAAGTAGTATTTAAGGAAAACAATGTAAATGTTTATGATAAATTTGGTGAATTAGTTATATTAGGTTATAGAGATGGATCGTTATACTCAGTAAATTCATTGATAAGAGATTTTGAAAGTAATTTAGTATCAGAAAATAATAGAGAAACATTACAGTTGTGGCATAGGCGGTTTGGACACCTAAATTATAATAGTCTTAAAGTGTTGACACAAAAGAATTTAGTGGAGGGTTTATCCGATATTCACAAATGTAAGAACGAACAAATATTGTGTGAAAATTGTATATTAGGGAAAATAACAAGACAACCATTTAATAACAAAGGCCACAGAGCAAGTAAACCATTGGAATTAGTACATACAGATGTTTGTGGACCAATAAACCCACCAACATGGGATAATTGTAATTATTTTGTAACATTTATAGATGACTATACACATTTTGTTGTAACTTATTTAATAAAAGAAAAATCTGAAGTCTTTGAGAAATTTAAAAAGTACTATAACTATGCAACTACTCATTTTAATACAAATTTATTAAAGCTTAGATCAGATAATGGTAGAGAATATGTTTCGAAAGAATTTCAAAGGTGTTGTGATGAAAAAGGAATTCAGTTACAATACACAGTTGCTTACAATCCTGAAATGAATGGAGTAGCAGAAAGGATGAATAGGACACTGGTAGATAAGGCACGCACAATTTTGATAGAATCGAAAATGTCAAAACAATTCTGGGGAGAAGCTGTATACTACTCTGCGTATGTAACCAATAGAAGCCCAACAGCAGGGAAGGAAAAGACGCCTAGCGAAGAATGGGAAGGAAGAAAACCAAATGTAAGACACATGAGAGTATTTGGTAGTATTGCCTATAATCATGTACCAAAAGAACTAAGAAAGAAATTTGATGCTAAAGGAAAGAAGATGATAATGTTAGGATACTGTACAGGAGGATATAAACTATGGGATGAACAGAAACAAGAAGTTATTATTGCAAGAAATGTCATATTCAATGAGAAAAGAAAGGAAGAGGAAGAGAGTGAGTTCGAAAAAACAGAAAAGGAAGAAACATTCAGACTTATTGGAGAAAATGATGAGCAAGAAGAAGAAACTCAAAATGGAAGGTTAGGGGAGGAGTTTCACAATAAGGAAAATGAAAATGGTAATATGAGAAAAGTAGTAGCTAGAAAACAAGAAAATAAAGAATTGAGAAATATTGAAGAAATCAATGATGAACAAGTAAAACAAAAAGGAGAAGGCGAAGATGCAAGCAGAAGAAAGATAAATAAGCCAAAGTGGCAGAAAGATTATATTCTGGATTTGGAGGACGAAGAAAATGATGCAATGTTTGCTTTATACGCAGGACAAACAGATGATATACCGAGGAATTATGAGGAAATTGAGTCAAGAGAAGATAAGAGGGAATGGATGAAAGCAGTACAAGAAGAAATCGAGGTACTTCGAGAAAGTGAAACATGGATAAGCGTACCAAAACCAAAGGATGTAAAATTGATAGATACAAAATGGGTTTTTACAAGAAAAGGCTATGATGATAAAACAATACTAAAAGCAAGGCTAGTAGTTCGAGGATTTCAGCAGCAAGAAATTTTTGACGATGTGTATTCACCAGTATTAAGACTACAAACTCTAAGAATTATGTTGTCAGTAGCTGTTCAGCGAAATTATCATATCCATCAAATGGATGTCAAAGGGGCATTTTATATGGAAAAATAAATGAAGAAGTATTCTTAACACCACCACCAGGGGTAACAGTATCAAATGGCCATGTTTTGAAACTAACAAAGTCACTTTATGGTTTGAGAAAGTCACCAAGATACTGGTATGAATGTTTTACAGGTACTATCACAAAGTATGGATTTCAAAGATCAGAAAATGATTTTTGCTTATATTACAAAAAAGGATTTATATTTGTTGTTATATGTCGATGATTTATTAATATTAGGAGCTGATTTACAAAAGGTAGAGGAAGTAAAAGAATTTTATCTACAAAATTAGGATGAAAGATATGGGAAATGACAATCTAACTTATCTTGGCATAGCAATCACTAAACAACAAAATAGTATTCTCATTAATCAGTCAAAATATCTGCGAAATGTTCTAAAATGTTTTGGTATGAAAGATTGTAAATGTGTAGAGTCACCTATGGATGCAAACTTCACAATTGATGAAAATTGTACTGTTGATATAGCATATGAAAAACAATGTAGATCTTTGATAGGTTCACTGATGTATGCAACGGTAGGGTCAAGACCAGATTTAGCTAATTCAGTATATTATCTTAGTAGGTTTCAATCAAAACCAAGTGCTCAATTGTGGATAGCACTCAAAAGAGTTTTACGATATGTTAAAGCCACAGTTGATTTTCAGTTACTATATAAGAAAGATTGTTTAAGCGAACCTCTAATAGGATATGCAGATGCCGATTGGGCGAGAAGTAGCGACCGAAAATCAACTACAGGCTATTTATTTAAAGTATTTAGTAATACAGTTATATGGAAATCCAAGAAACAGGCAACTGTTGCATTAAGCACAACAGAAGCGGAACTTGTCTCATTATGTGAAGCTACTGCTGAGGCATGTTGGATCAAAAAGGTAATGCTAGACCTAAATGTCAATGTTGGAGTAATAACAATGTATGAAGACAATCAAAGTGTAATTAAATCAATTAAAAACTCTGATCAAAAACGATTAAAGCACATGGATGTAAAGTTTAACTTTGTAAAACAAAAGGCAGCAGAGGGTATCATTCAAATAGAATATATTTCTACTCAAAAGCAACAAGCAGATATGTTAACAAAACCATTACCCAAAAGATCTTTAAATTAGCTGTAGCCGAGTTGGGTATTTATCACAAGGAGACTGTCGAGGAAGAGTGTTAGGTGAGCGACATTCTCTTTGTAAGTTAGATGGCGCTAGCAGCGCGGAAAAAAAATATAGGTGTAAAAAAAAAGGTATAAGTAGAATAAAACAGCTGTAAGACAAATGTAATAAAATGATGTATTGGTAAAAGAATATACAGAAAATATAAAAAGAATAAGAGTGTTTTCTTAAAAGTGTAACAATATTTAACAATAACATTTTCCACGATAATTTGAATATTAATGACGATAATGAATTATAAAACCAGTGCTTTCTGGAAAAAGAAATCTGCAAAAATGATCACAATAGATTAATTCATGCATACACCCACATATAAAAATAAATCTACTCCTCCAAGTTTAGAAAGAAAAAATTATTTGGAACTGTCCCTATAGAATTCATTTAACATTAAACCAAAAAATGCCCACGTATATTTATTTTTTGATGTATGTATAGCTTCTTGTTAAGTATAGTGCTCGCAACGAGTGTTGTTTCCATTTCAAAACGTTTTAAGGTTAAAATATAGGGAACACCAATAATTATCAAGCCATTATCATCAAAATTGTGGGAAATGTTTTTAAAATAAAACCGCAATTGTACCCTATCAAAATATCTTTGTTCTTGCAGATAATATAGTTTACAATAAGATAACCAAACAAAAGATAAACACATTTATGAAAATTATGAATAGTTACTTTTAATTACAAGAAAGATAATGTTTTTAAATGCAGTAAATTGTAGATGTTAGAATTCAGTATACAGCAATGACAATGCGACACATATAAGAACAAATTTTTATAACTAAGAAGTAAAACTATTAGAGCTACGATTCCTGCTCGGCTAACAGATCCGTATTCGAAGTTATTTATAGTGTTTTTAGAATGGTTTTATGCGCAATTAAAAATTAACCTCCTGGAGTGTAGCTTAAACCTGTCTCATTGTAATTGGGGAGCTCGGTGCAAAAAGAGGGCATCTCCGTTTCTATAAATTTTTCAGGAGAAGGCAAAAACTATTTTCGTTTTGAAAGTTTTCTTACATTTTTTTCAAAGATTATGGTGTAGTTTAGTAAAAAAACACATAATTTCAGAAAATTTCACACTCTTAAATAATTATTAAAGTAGAGAATTATTAAAAATGTTGAGGAGCTTTCTCCTATATTGAATTAAATAGTAAAACGTAAAACCTTCGAGTTTCAAAAGAAAACATAATTCAAGGCTTTGTATGAAACAATTTGTTTCCCAGATCAATAAGATCTTTTATTAACAAACTAAACGCATGGCAATAGGTAACAGCTTCTTTCCTTTTATGTCTAGCCTCTTTATGGGTAAATTTGAAACTAGTCTTAAGAATAGTTTGGCTTATTTTCCTTGGTTTTGGATCAGATACGTTGATGACATATTTTGCATCTTTCACTCCAGTAAGTATTCAATAACTGATATTTTTAAACAACTAAATTTATAATTTCCATGCAATAAATTCACTCACCAAGGAAGAAAAAGACAGCAGGGCGTCTCTGAGTTGAACATAATAGATTCATCTTGCAGGATTCTAATCACTCATGGGAATATAAATTTTCGGCTATTAACTTTTTGATACATAGTTTACTTAGTTTCCCTTTAACTAAAGGCAAGTATCAAAGAAATCATAAATTGCTAACTTTAACGGATTCTCTGAAGATGTAGGCAATAATAATATTAGCAAACATAAGAATAGAATACGAGTTAGAAATATAAACGCACCAGAAAGTATTGAATAGTAATAAGAAATATGTTAAATTACCCTTTCATCCAAGCTAAACGAAAGGCATTCGAACATTTTTTTCTAGTTTATCACGAAATTGGCTGGAGTCCTTTACTCTTTTTTTAATCAAGTAGGTCAGTCTACCATAACTTTAAAAGTGCATAAATGAAGATGATAGCTTTCCTACCGAAGCGGACATCTAGTGTTAGTGAAAAGTTGTAATAAAGGTGGTAATCCAGTGTTTCTCTATTCATAAACGTGAAAAATATTTGCTAGAATAAAACGCATTTGCGGTACCTATTACAGAAAATATTATAAGATGGACCTAATACTCTTCCAAATTGATCATTGAATTATTGTTCTTTTCCTTTTCTATGTAAATGTTTATGGTATTAAGCTAAGAGACAGCATTGGCTTTGTTTTCCTTCTACGGTTGAACCGATTCAGAACCGTTCAAACCAGTCGCACTTGTAAACACTACAGACTTTAATATCATATACGATTTGCATTGGTGAACTATTTTGAACGGTTCAGGGCCGCTTCAAATGTAGAAGAAAAACAATCCTAATATGTCAATGCATGTATATTTTTAGAGGTTTCTATAACGCTAAAACTTGTTGCGGTTACTCAACCACAGAATACTACAATATGTCAACGTGACATCCATCTATATCCCCGTTAAGATACATATGTGTGCTGTTGGCTTGGTGTTACGTCTTCAAAATCGTGGTTTTTCCAGACCAAAAAAAAAGAATCAATTATATCGCTTATCAACAGGTTTTTTGTTGATATATGCTAATATTAGTAAGACTATGCTAATTAGGGAATAATTTATTCGGTAATCAATAATGTTAAGATTCTTATGCATCGTTTTTAATATCGCTATATCATTGAGAATATGCGATCGTTTTTGTAATAAATCCATTGTATATTTTATTGGTGGTATACGGTATATTTTATCGGTAATAGTTCCGGTTCTTCATGGAAAAAATTCTGGCTTCATTTTTAAGAAGCTCTTTTTAATCTTCTCAAGCTTATTTAATAAATTTAAAGGAACTTACCAGAATAACTAATTAATTGCAGGAAAATTCAGTGATATTGATAAATAATAACTTAACAAAACAAGAATAAATAACGAAGAATGAAAATCTGAAATATAGAATTTAATATCAATAAACAACAAGAATAATTTATATTTTTAGAGTTAGAATACTATTATTAGTAAACTGACAATTGTGTTTGCATTGTCTAGCAACGAGTTCTTTTACATGATTCATACAAGATAATTTGGGACTTTTTGCCAACTTGAAAATAAAAATAAGAGTAGATTACCAAAGTTATTATTTTAATACTTCGTTTTATTATTTTCCACCAACAAAGTACGGAAATACCATTACACAGTATTTTTTTTTCAATAAAACCAATATAATTTGGATAAACCAATTCAAAACGCAGAGATGGTCAAAACGTGTAAACGCGTTTATGGCTGATCGTTCACCTAAAACGGCATACGTCAAAGCGCGCGGCCCTTGTGTATATCGTTGGTAACGGTAGAGGAGCATCTGTTTTCAAGTTATGTATGTGGTATGAAAAACCCTTTAATGCAGTCAATAAAAATTAAACCAAAATCTTTTTTAACTCAATTATATTAATAAAAGGAATGATGAAAATTGCAATGTTTAAATGCTAAAACACCCGTGACGTTAGAACCTTTATTTCTAACGAGAAACATAACTTCAAAATGTTTTTGTGTAAAACTGTTACAGTTTTTGTGTAAAACTGTTACAGCAAAGTACTCAACAGAGGGCGCCAGGTAACGGGCCATCATACTTTTGACAGAAATAAACGTTTTTCTCGATATGTTCTTTTCAATTTTATATTTTCTTGTAGTAAAACGGTTTAGAATGTTTTTCTACACTTTTCGATGAAGCCTAATTACATAATTAACGATATTGTATATTTTTATTTAAAATCTTAATTGAAAATGCAAAATTACACCACTGTGTACAAAAACCAATTAATATTCGATCATTATTCGATATTGAAATTGATGCAATCAGGCATACGTATCTCGATTTAACTGTTCTTAACCCATTAGTGGCCAAAGCGTCATAAACGAAACATTAGTGTATATTTTTTTACACCCTTATATGTCACATATTACTGATTTCAAATCATATATTTGCTTTGGAAATATTGGATTAAGCGTTGGGATATAGAAAATGCTGTTTTATAATCAAATGTCTTTACAACTATTGTTTACATATTGATAATTTCACATTAGCGCACTTACGTCTTAGCGTCACTTACACAATTACCGTGTACAAAACATCTTTATTATCCAATGAACTGTTGTTTTGGCTACAGAGAATTACTTTTCATCGCTAGCGATAACAGTTACAATCAGTGAACTTAATGTTTCGCTTTCGATGCTTTGGCATAATCTATAAAGTAAAACTACTACCACACGAATTTTTTAATTCTTCTTTGCTAAGCGATTCTGTGAAGTATTTTAGTTGTATTAGTGACTAGATATCGAGAGACGCTAGAAATTTATTTCTTTGTTGCCGTTTTATAATATAATATACATATATTTATATATAACAAAATACATGATTGCTTACCGTGTTTGTTGTGAAAAGTTTTAAGTTTATTGCTATTTAAGACATCTTTTTCAGAATGAGATATGTATGAGTATATAATTATTTTGTCCCTTTTTTACCGCCGCTTTGAAAAAAATACATTATTTGTGTAAATTTATGAACCAAAAAAACCTCTTTCTATTCGGAGCTGGAGGCTATTTTAAGACGATATACACTACCGTTCATGGAAGTTCGGGCAAGCAAAAAAATGTACGAAAGTCAAAGAAAATAAGAGAAATATTAAATGGCCATGTATTTAATACTTACTTAATGATTTTACATATTTTCAAACACAAATTTATTAAAAAGAAAAAGTTAATGTAATACAAATAATTTAAATCCGATTTTCATCGAAAAATCCACCTTTTGCCTTTAGGACTGCTGCCATTATTCTCGGCATCCGATTCACTAATTTTGCTGATGTTTCATTGGGCAAACTTGTCCATACCTCCTGTAGAATGGTCCACAAATGTCCCTTCGATTTTGGACACTTTTTCCTAACACATCGGTCTAATTCTTCCCATAACTCTATAAGGTTCAAATCGGAGGACTGTGGCGGCCATTCCATAATTTTTAGGGTTCTTTCATTTTCTTCTTGCTGCAGGTAATCTGTGCACAATTTAGATTTATGTTTGGGGTCATTGTCCTGCATAAATTCAAATCCACGACCAATTAATCGGACTCCTGACGGTATGGCATTTTCTCCCTCAGGATTTTCCATATTCTTCTTTTTTCCCATTATGCCCTCAATTTTGAGCAAGTCCCCTGTTCCGAGTAAGGAAAAACAATCCCAAACCATTACAGATCCGCCTCCATGCTTCACCGTAGGAACTATACACTCCCGTAACATTCCTTCCCCTCTTGATCTGCGTACGAAAACTCTCCGTCTATTTCCAAAAACCTCAAACTTGGATTTGTCAGTCCACAAAACGTTTTTAAAATCGTCCACTGTCCAATCTCTATGAACTTGTGCCCATTTCAGTCGTTTCAGCCTATTTCCTCTTCGGAGTAACGGTTTTCGACAAGCCACTCGCCCATGCAACCCATCCTCTTTCAACCGACGTTTCACAGTACCCACAGAAACTTTGGAATCTCGCTCATTATTGAATTCTACAGCAATTTCTGATGCTGTTAGTCTTCTATTGCGCTTACTAATTTTTTTTTATTTTATCCGCAATCCGTCTTTCTGCGTACCCTTCCTGATGCAAGGTAATAATAGCAGGTCGCTTTGAAACAGCTAGAGGCTTTCCACGGGGCATTTTAAGCAGCCAAACCGAAATTATTTTATTTTTCACTTGCACAACCACAGATACCTTCACAATAATAATCTCTTCAGAACTACTGCGTTTACAAATACTTTATAAAGGGCACACTAATATTTCCAGGTAACACGAGTGAGTCAGCTAACCCTCCTAGAGATTATTATAAACCTTTATTGTCACTGTAATTATTGGGGATTTCCAACATAATTATATATTTTATAATAACGGTCTTATAATAGACAAACACTACCTGGAAATTGGTAAAAGGCTTTCAGAAAAGGGTAGTTTTAATAATTCCTCACAGAAATGTATATTATATAATTTTAAAATTTTTTCCTAAACAGTTAATATAATTTGTCAGCTTGCTCGAACTTCCATGAACGGTACTGTAAATGATATTCTTCTTAGGGAACAACGAAATATGATAGATGTTGCTGGAACACTTGAAATATACTCACATAAGAAATTTGATAATGGGGAATCATCCATTGAAGATGTACTTCAACCAAGTACAAGCAGCAAAGAAAAAAAGGGAAAGCCCTGTTGGTCGAAGATATTTACAGTTTGGTACACTTTCCTATAATTTGTCTATCAATGAGCAGAGATTGGGAGCATTCAGTGGAGGTGACTGTTATGGAACAGTTGAGTAAATAACCAATAGGACTGCGTGGATTTGGATTTTTATTGGTTATTCACTCAACTGTTCCACAACGGTTGCGTCCGCTAAATACGACCATTATATTCTAGTAGGCATTCGGCTAAAATGTTCATCTAAGGAAAGCCTGTGCAGTTTCTTACTTCTACGAATTTCTGCCTTATGGAGGAGTATCTGCTGAGGTATATAAACCTCAATATCCTTTAGCCCACAACAGTTGAATAGTGAGATTTATTGGCTGTAGTTACAACACAGGCTATTTTTTGATAACTTTTTCCCTAATTACATTTTCTTTGTGTTTTGAGGGAAAATGGTTCTTTTACAGAATTGTTCATTAGAACACGAGACAGTAGCATAAAAGAGAATAGAGGGTATTTCTCCAAAAATTTTCGCTCTTACGTACTTGTATCTTTACGTAATATTTTGTTAATACATTATGCCAGTATCGTTTTCGAAACATTATTTTTCACCAAGTTGGAACTATTTTCTTTATTTGAAATACATCAAATGTTATTTAAACAAAGCGTATTAGAAGAGATATAAACAAATATTTTTTTTTCTATTATTTTTGTGTTTGGCCATTAATGGGTTAATAGCCGTAATTTTTGTAGCGTTACTTTTTATGAATATGTCCACATTTGGTAGATTGTCGCTTTATGCTACAAAAAATTCCTTCTCATTTCCTGCACATGTTTATTTTATATCATTTTGTTACATAACAACAATAGAATAATCGTAAAATAGTATACTATACATGAAGTAAACGAGATGCACATCAATATCATGACGTGATAGCAATCGTGTATATTGAATATGGTTGTTTTGTTCAGATAATTTTTGAATTTTAATCTTTACACATTATTTAAGAAGTCATATGAAGTTTAACACATTATTTTATTCATATTATCTACTAATCTATTTCTTTTGTTCTACATTCTTTTAACTAAAATTTTCCCTTGTTTCAGAATTTTAACAGAAAATGGGTACCAGGTACACTGTGCAATTGTTGACCGGTTTCTTAATAGCTCACTTATCAATCACATCATTAATAGCTACTACAAACTTACCGAAACCCCAAACGTCTGCCCTTGAAGATAATTTTTATTTTCATAAGCAGAATTTGAGCTGTGAGTATTGGACGCAAACAAACGGGAAAAAAAAGACAGCTTATTGTCCCAATCAAGACGAAAAGATCGTGGAGATAGAAATGACTTTCGGAGAAAGCGTTGTGGTTCATTGTCATAAAGCAGAAGTGCAGTTAACGGATTTGGAGGTTGATGTTGGAAATGTGAAAGGATTCGGTAGTAGAAAATGTAATTTAGCTAATAAATTAGGTGAGATCTTCTTGAAATGGAACATCACGGGCGTGGAAAATTTGGATATCCAGAATTTCGTTGGTGAAGATGTTTTGCGGAAAAAAACTTTCGATAACGTCGATGTTTCACAAATCAAGAGTATCGATATATATGACAGCAATATTACTGAAGTAGAAGAGAATACCTTTCAAGATTTTTTTAGGTTAGAAAGGATTAGTTTAAGATCGAATAAGATTACCAATTTTCCGGACTTTACTTCTTTGAAGAAGATCCGTGTTATTGACATGTCATTGAATCGACTCACCGTCTTACCTGACGAGTTGAATCTACCATCCTTACAACTATTATCGCTATGGAACAATAACCTTACTACACTAAGCGAATCCTGTTTTAGGAACATGTCTACCCTAGCTGCATTAGAAATGCGAAATAATCAAATCAAATATTTACCAGAAAAGATACTGCATCCTCTCACAGGATTAAAACAAGTTAGTTTAACTGGATTAATCGAAATTCCAAGTGGTCTCTTTAAGATGAATCCAGCCTTAGAAAAGATCGTGTTCTCCTCGATTAATCTGACTTCTATTCCAGAAGATATTTTTTGGACTCTTTCAAATTTGCTGACCCTAATGTTAACCGAAACGTCTCTGGAAACGTTACCCGTAAACCTTTTGGCCAACCAAACGAATCTGCGCAAGCTCCATCTTTACAACAACCGTTTGAAAATTTTACCAGAGAATGTTTTTCGTAACTTGCAAAATTTAGAATCTTTACAAATATACGGCAATCAACTTGAAGAATGGAATTCTCCTACGAAGCAGTTACCAAAGTTAGGCGAATTACTTTTGTCTTCGAATAAACTGACTAAGATCAAAGCGGATTTTTCCAACAATATATTGAATTTGAGAAATTTAGACTTGAGTAGTAATAACATCTCCCACATTAGTAGCGGCGCTTTTAATTTTGAAGGCGAATTGGATGACTTGAATTTAAGCCACAATAACTTGACGGACGATCTCGACGAAATAACTTTTGTGAACCAAATGAGACGGGTTGTAAGAATAAATTTAGCTTACAACGCTTATGAATCTTTTCCGGAGGGAATCGAATTGAAAACTTTTAGGCTGAATATGGCTTACAATAAAATCAAAACGTTGGATGTAAGTAGTACCACCCCATATTAATATTTATTTTGTTGAAAAGCAATTATTATTACAAATCCACATATCTAACTTATTTTTCTGCATAACACAAACTATGTACACTACCGTTCATGGAAGTTCGGGCAAGCAAAAAAATGTACGAAAGTCAAAGAAAATAAGGGAAATATTAAATGGCCATGTATTTAATACTTACTTACATGATTTTACATATTTTCAAACACAAATTTATTAAAAAGAAAAAGTTAATGTAATACAAATAATTTAAACCCGATTTTCATCGAAAAATCTATTTTTTGCCTTTAGGGCTGCTGCCACTATTCTCGGCATCCGATTCACTAATTTTGCTAATGTTTCATTGGGTAAGCTTGTCCATACCTCCTGGAGAATGGTTCCTTCGATTTTGGACACTTTTTCCTAACACATCGGTCTAATTCTTCCCATAATAACTCTATCGTGTTCAGATCGAGGGACTGTGGCGGCCATTCCATAATTTTTAGGGTTCTTTTATTTTCTTCTTGCTGCGGGTAATCTGTGCACAATTTAGATTTATGTTTGGGGTCATTGTCCTGCATAAATTCAAATCCACGACCAATCCTGACGGTATGGCATTTTCCTCCAGGATTTTCCGATATTCTTTTTTTCATTATGCCCTCAATTTGAGCAAGTCCCCTGTTCGATTAAGGAAAAACAACCCCAAACCATTACAGATCCGCCCTCCATGCTTCACCGTAGGAACTATACACTCCCGTAACATTCTTTCCCCTCTTGATCTGCGTACGAAAAATCTCCGTCTATTTCCAAAAATCTCAAACTTGGATTCGTCAGTCCACAAAACGTTTTTAAAATCGTCCACTGTCCAATCTCTATGAACTTGTGCCCATTTCAGTCGTTCAGCCTATTTCCTCTTCGGAGTAACGGTTTTCGACAAGCCACTCGCCCATGCAACCCAGCCTCTTTCAGCCGACGTTTCACAGTACTCACAGAAACTTTGGAATCTCGCTCATTATTGAATTCTGCAGCAATTTCTGATGCTGTTAGTCTTCTATTGCGCTTACTAATTATTTTTATTGGTAATCTCCCGCAAGAGTCGTTTTTCTTGACGGTCCTGACCGATTACGATCTTGCATGTCATCGGTTGTCTTAAATCAAACTATAAGGTTCGTTCCAACACGCTTATAAAACCGTAAATTTACCGTCCGGTACCTGCGCAGTGCAAATGAAGCGTTCCAACTACATTATGTACCGTGTCTTGAACGATAACAATAGTGTTCCAACTTAATTTTGTATCGTACAAGTATCAGTTACTGTACGGTCATATCGGTACATCGTATCAAGCAAGAACCGCTTGTACTGACATGCGCAATGTGGATCTGTGCCAATAGAAAACATTCATATTGCATGTTACATCCTTATCTATCATTTTCTTTCTCAATAGCGATACACAATTCATTCCAAAAAGCGTTCCAACATTTACGACACCATGTACTAATTCACAAACGATGTATATCTAACCCAATAATCGATGTGTGAACTGGTACAGGTACCGTACAGAAATCGGTAGTTGGAACGAACCTATAGTATCATGTACTGTAGATTTTTTTATTTTTAATTTATCCGCAATCCGTCTTTCTGCGTACCCTTCCTGGTGCAAGGTAATAATAGCAGATCATTTTGAAACAGCTAGAGGCTTTCCACGTGGCATATTAAACAGTCAAACCGAAATTATTTTATTTTTCACTTGCACAACCACAGATACTTTCACAATAACAATCTCTTCAGAACTACTGTGTTTACAAATGTTATAATACTTTATAAAGGGCATAGGAATATTTCCGGGTACCGAGTGAATCCTACCTTCCTCGGGATTATTATAAAGCTTTATTGTCACTGTAATTATTGGGGATTTCCAACATAATTATATATTTTATGATAACGGTCTTATAATAGACAAATACTACCTGGAAATTGGTAAAAGGCTTCCAGAAAAGGTTAGTTTTAATAATTCCTCACAGAAATGTATATTATATAATTTTAAATTTTTTTCCTAAATAGTTAATATAATTTGTCAGCTTGCCCGAACTTCCATAATGGTACTGTATCTAAACTACTTTCAACAGTAGCATAAAAGTTAAGCACGATAAATAAAATTGAAAAATCTGGCTGTACAGTGTCCCATCCTTTCACAATTATTACACTTATTGTGTAAGTGATAGGAGGTAACATTTTCAGGTAGTATAGACATAGAATACACACTTATGTACTTTGTTATTTTGAATGATTGTTTTTCTAGCAGTTTTCGAAATATTTACCATTTTGTGTTCAATAGCCTAAATGATGAAGTACCGCCATATGGGGATATATTAGACAATTTTCAGACATTTTTGTGTGTAATTGTTTTATAATCAAACCAGGTTTAGTATGTGGGTACCAGTTTGTTTTTGGAAACTGTCTCAACTATCACTGTATTCAATATTAAAAAAAGAAAAACTACCAAACTCCAATATAAGTCGGACTTTGGGGATATATTAAACACGATCAAAATTTATAACAATTTTTTTGTAAAAGCTTCGATATAAGAATGTCCTAGAAACTTTATCTCATACAACAGAGTGTTGTAAAACAAAAGTTTGCGCAAATTGTTTGATCGTGTATGGGTCTCATAAGGATCGTCATCTTGGATATTTTTAAAACGTTTTTATCTGGTTAAAGATAAAAAAAGATAAAAAAAAACAAAACCAGTACCTAGATACATATTTTCGGTGTATGTATCTGACTTTTTTTCTCTCTATTAATGATATAAAACCTAAAAAAAATTGAATATAAGTATAAGTAATTTAACCAAGATCAAGAAAAAGGAAAACAAAATGAAAGAGTAACAATAAATCTTTTACTTCATGCTGTCAAGGAATATATCAAAGCGTAAGATCAATATTTTTAATAATAGTTAATATTTATTACTGGCGGGTACACTCCAAAACGCATTTTTTGCACCTTATTTTCCCTTTTCTAATTTGGGCTGTGCACAGGAAACAAACATACAAATATATATTTAATTGTCAGAGTTTGGATTATTATTTTGCAAATGTTACTCCACCTCCCCATTCACTAAAATCAATTTATGATATTATTTTATATCGATCACACCGTATCATTTACTTCCGCATTAATAAGACGTGTTAAATTCTGTACCCTATTCTAAACTAAACCAACTAAACATAACTATAAATGTGTAAATATCACGCAAAATTATAGTTATTATAAAACTATTGTAAAAAATTTCGAAAAGGGAGAAGTTGCGTCTTGCGGATGGCGATGGAATTATAGATTATCAAATAAAAATTGTTTTTATTAACTTCTTAATTGTTTACAATATACTGTATTTATTTAATTTAATTAAAAATAATAACGATCATATTAAAACTGATAATTTCTCTTTTTGTTCCAGTTATCGTACGTAATGAACTTCAAGGAAAGTAATTTTAGCCACAACGCGATCGAAACAATAACTTTTGGACCGATCTCCCAAATACTTCTAGCACTGGCCTCAGAAACCCTTGAAAAATCTCGAATAGACATTAGCGATAACCCGTTCAATTGTAATTGCAGCATGTTCGAATTGGCGCGATATTTCGACGGAACTTACCGTAACAAAGACATATATTCAAGAATATCGCTAGATGGCACAATACGATGCCACGGTCCTTCAAATCTGGCGGGAAGAGATGTTAGAAGTTTAATATCTCAAACGTTCACTTGTGATTATAACCATTTTTATGTTTGCCCCGAAAAATGTTCCTGTGAAATGTATCCGTATTACCAATCTTTCAATGTTACTTGTAGCAATAGACATTTATCGATACCACCGATTGTTCCAGAATTTCGAACATACGATGACCCAATGTTTACTATTAACAAACTAGTGATCGATTTAAGCAACAATTCCATTAAGAATTTTACTAAAAGAGATTCCAGTTATGTCAACGCTTCCGAATTGAATCTGTCCGCTAACGAATTGGATCTAGTCGATTGGCTACCTCCGCAGCTTGAAGTTTTACGCCTGAACGATAATAAGCTTGGGAATTTGGGTTACAACGCGATTTTGGCTGTAAACGGTTCCAAACACCTCAGCTTATTAACACTGCACGATAATTTGTGGAATTGCAATTGTAAGCTGCTGAATTTTACGAAGCTGGTTAAAGATCAACATTGGAAGGTAAGGATACAAGTTTACATGTTACATGTTTGGAAAATTCTTAAAATTAAAACTTTTATCATGTGCTTTTTAAAGCGATAGCGATTAATGTGACGACATTCGGTTGCTAGCAGCTTGCTTTCCTTTCACTACGAATATCAGATCGTTATTGGTATATTGCTTTCGCAAATAGGATTTAGATATGAAATGATAGCGATTTGAATATTTTTCCGCGGTTAAATTCCCTTCAATTAAAATGGCGCCACGTTGATCCAGATACGAACGAGGGATTGCCTTTGTGAATGGTAGCAGCGCATTCGAGTCTCACTGATAGATCCCATCCAGTCGCAGTATATCATAAAGCGAGCAGCGGTACGCACGCATGTTGTAAACACGCATGTCCGCTCAATCACGTAATATTATAATTCAATACCTTCTGACAAAATGTGTTAATATAGAATTACAGCGTATTTTTTCTGTATTCTCATTATGTTAGAAAGTACAGTTTCTTATATTTATTTTGTTGCTGCTGTGCGATGTAGGAGAACGAAAAAGTAATTCTAAGTAGGAAAATAAACAACGACTCTTATAAAATTAAACTAAAGAAAAATAAATTCGATAATTATAGAAAATAAATTGTTACTTTATTAAGGGCAAAAATCAATTTTGAACTTTGTAACTTTTGTATTTGTTTGTGTTTCAAAATACGTTTCACAGCACTTCTACTAACACCGATTTCGTCCGCAATTTATCGACTAGAGCCAAGATTCGTCCATTTCAACTAACGAACAAACCCTCACTTTTCTCTCCCCCGCTCGGGATGCATTAGAGGGATTTGAGGCTGTTCGTCTATTTGTTGGCATTTACGGCAATTCCCGTCCACGCAGCCAAATTTCCCAAACACTTTGACGATCCTTTCAATCGTCGAATGCGAAGGAATAGGACGATTCACCTACTCTACAGCAAATAGATCGGTCGTGCTTTGGTGGGAATTTCCGGCGAAATACCATTTAATGATCTATACCATCTCCGCGGTTGTATGAAGTAACATAATGTATTCGAAATCCACGATCTCTTGTTAGAACCTTAGGGGCGCACAGAAAGACAAAGAGTGCGTAAGATAGGCCTCTTAGAGTTACGGCAGCTGCGCGCGACGAGGCTGGCCGGCGGGAATAAATGCAAGGATGCCAGATCGCGCTACGTACATATCTCGCAGCCCCGCGAGGCCTGAACCAACGTGTATGGTTGCTCAAACGTTGACCTTTTGAAGATATTGCGCATCTAATAAGAATTCTCTGCAGACTAGTGCCTACAGTTCCGCCGATTTACTTCCACGTTCAACGTGAAAGTTGCTTCATCCAAAAAAAAGAGTAGAATCAGGATCCGTCCCACTTCTGCCCAGATTATTGATTAAATTTTCGTAGAACTGTACTCTATGATGTAGATCATCTTCTATTAGTTCCTGTACAAACATCAGTTTATAGGAATGCAGATTTTCTTTATGGAGACTAAGGAGAATTCCAAAACAGTTATATGGTTGTTGTAATTTTCTCGTGCAATTTGTGTACTTGTTCTTGGATTCTCTCGAAGCTCAATAAAACTTCTACTTTCGTTTCGTCTTCTATGTTTTATTTTTAGCGGTTTAATGTGTTTTTAAGTTTGGGCACAGTTCCCTGCGAAAGATTGGGCAGCACTTGACTTATTTTAATAACGCATTTTCTGTTGCTCAACTCTTCAGTCAAAGCTTAGCAATAAAAGAACACTCGTTATTTCGGTCGGATGACGTCATAAGAGGCTCGCACGTTTCGTCTATGTTTAAAATGAGAGATTTGTTTTTCAATTTTTGTGATGGAAACAGTACGTTAATGCCAGCTTATCGTATGTCAACATTCTCAATTTCTTTTGTACTACTTTATTTTCATAATACCAAAGAACGTGCATATACTCATTTTCTGACTTTACAATATAACCTAAGATTATTTTAGATTAATTTATCTTTTCCACGCTTTCAGATACCTTTCGAAGATAAGGTTTCATGTACGGACAACAGGAAAGTCGTTGGATTAGTGGAAGGCAACATTTGCGGCTTCGAGAATCAGGCAGCACTTATAGCAATCGGAGCTTGCTTCTTCACGTTTCTCATATTAATCGGCTTGATCTTAATCTTCTATTACAAATATGAATATCATATCAAAGTTTGGCTCTACAGCAAACCAATACTGATGCGATTCGTTAGCGAAGAAGAGTTAGATAAGGATAAAACATACGACGCGTTTATAAGTTTTTCGCATAAAGACGATGAATTCGTAGCCAAGCAACTAGTTCACGTTCTGGAAGACGGTCCGAATCCCTATAAATTGTGCATACATAGTAGGGATTGGATTGTTGGCGAATTTATCAATAGACAAATCATCAATTCCGTCCAAAATTCTCGCCGTACCATCATAGTATTGTCCCCCGACTTCTTGGAGAGTGAATGGGCGACTATAGAGTTTAGAACTGCTCACACGGAGGCGATGAAGGAAGGTAGAAACCGCCTGATAGTAATTTTATACGGCGATATAGACCCGAAAACCGTAAAAGATGAGGATCTTCGAATTTATCTCTCCACCAATACCTACGTAAAGTGGGGAGACCCGTGGTTCTGGAAGAAACTGAAATACGTTTTGCCCCATAAGAACGATGAACGGAATAACAACGTTAAGCGAAATTCCGGCAGGAAATTGAAGAATAAAAAGATGGAAAATATAATGGTGACTATAGATAAGATGGATTTGATCAATTCGCCCGCTACGCCCAATGTAGGAACTCCTCCCGCAATTTCATTAGATCCTTTACTTATGAAGGACAAAGGTTTGCCTTACAATAGTAATTCCGATGCGCAAACGCCGCCCGCGGAAGCTGGACTAGTTACGGCATCGAGCTAGCGATTTTGTTGGGGAATTATCATTTTTTTTTCCTTTTGGTTTTGCTTCCGAAAAAATGTAATTTTATATTTTTTGACAAAAATAAATCTAAAACTGAATTGGGTGCTACAGTTGGTCGAAATGAATCTGTAGTCAATGACTGATATGAATAAAACGAATCAATTCACCCAGAGATTGAATTATTGTTCTTATAGAAATTGCAAGACAAACTAAAAGGGGTATCCTGAACAATAAACTCCGAAAAACATGTGACGATGGAGGAAGGTAATCCTACGCGTCAATACAATGGTAAAAAAGAGAAAATAGGGCAAAATATTCAATAAAATAAGTACATGCTAAGGTATTCGTTTACGCTATAAAAAGCATGGCAATATTAAATAAACGTAGCTGTTTCAATTTGACCTCTAAACCAGCTGTAAATCGTTTCTAAATACAGGGTATGGTAACGCTGACGTAGGATTTGAAGAATAAATTTTAACGCGCCCAATTTAAATAATTTCTAACCTAAATACAAAATACGATAAATACTGCTACAGACTGTAGCAATTGTCAAAAGTACACCTCAGTAGAGATGCCCGGCAAAACGATTGCTATTTTAGTTCCCATATTCGCCACTTACCAAACGTTTTTCGTGTTGCTCAGACTGTTAACCTCATTACAACATAAAGATAACATCGGAAATAACTGGGCAAACGCTGATGTGAAGCAGATATTTTACACTAGGAACAGAACCCATCAAATGACTTGAAAACGCTTCCAGTACAAATCGAACAAACTAAGAAGAGAGAACTATATTCCATAAAATCTTAATTTCGATCTCTGATGTGCTCTGAGTGACGTAACCTATAAATACAAAAGTTGAACAATATGTTTTGTGTCAGATTTGTGCTAGATGGCGTCCTTTAATAATGCTCAACCCGCGACAAAGTGACATAATACGCGTTCAGTCGATATTTTAAGAGACTCTTCGTTCAAATGGACTAACTATTTCTATTCATTCTTCTTAGTTGTAATAATTCTTTTACGATTATAATTCAAAATGTAAAAATTAAAGAATTAACATATAAATAATATAAACATTGCCATAAAAGTTACATGGATTGTTTTGTAACTATTTCTTTAAACTGCAATTTTATAACTAAAATACATAAAAGTGATAGATCGATTGCTTTTTGTTACAGTTATGATTAAAGCTGGCCACGAGCGGTACCGCGCAGTAGCGTAGAGTCGACCAGGCCTCGCGTTCCACTAGAGTTATTCTGCTAATAGAGATGTTTGCTGCCGCAAATAATTTCGCTCATCTTTTAAATAAAAATTAAATAACACGTGCTCAAACACTTACCATTTTAAGAGTCCTCCGTGAAATCACAAAGTGAATAATGTCTGTTAAATATCTGCAACATTAGATATGTTTCAACTGTTGTTTCGGCAAAACTAGTACGGCATGAGGAAAAAATGCGTTTATATTCAGAGAACGTTCTACATCTAGTGACGTAATATTTGCGTAAGTAAAATAATCTTTCAAATAACTAACGATTTTGTTGACGCACCTTCACAAATGTGTCTTAATGTGCCAAAATCAGAATTTTTCTCAAAAACACTTTCAAATTTTTCTAGAACAGAAACATTTTTTGCGTCTTCAATCGCGCATAGCTGTGCGTGAACATGTTGCACTATTTGTAGAGATTCTTCTAACGGCACCGCAGGATTTTGTAATTTTTCTATTGCATCTGCTAGCCCGAAGTAATTGTCGTGAATGATTTTTAAATCCATTTTAACCTGACTATCTTGAAATTTCGACTGGCTTTTCTGGATAGCGGCAGCTTCCTTTGTATCGAATTGTAAAACCACGTTCTTAATATTGTCAAAATATTTATGATAATAAAACACGGCCTGTAACCATGTTTCCCAACGAGTTAGAATAGGTTCTGGTGGCTCTGGTATACGGGGGCCCAGTCTGTGAAATTCACGAATACATTTCGGTGATTTGACAAATACTGCTTTGGTATGCGCTATTAAAGCGTCTACCTCAGGATAACATTTTCTGATACTATCCGCCACAAGATTGAGAGCATGAATTTTACACGTAATGTGTAACAAATTAGCAGAATGCTTTTTAAGAGACCGGCCTACAGAAAGCATGTTTGCAGCACCATCACTCACTAACATCAAGAGTTGGTTTGTTGAAAGTTCAAACTTGTCCAATGTATTTAACACTAACTTTGAAATTACTTCCGCAGAACACTGTTGTATTCGTTTGGAGACTAATAGAATTGAAGGTGCCGATTGATGAGGTTCCAATTTGCGTGCCATTACATTAAGAACAGAATGTTTCTTCCGATCTGTTGTTTCGTCGACACAACCACAATTTTTGATCTTTCAACTCCGATTTTATTTTTTGTTCAATATGTTCGCGCGCAGATGGCACAATTCTTCGTAACGATGTTCGACTTGGTAATTTGCACTCCGAATAGTTATTCCAAAAGCAGATAAATGGTTCCTTGTCTAGTAAATTGAACGGTATATTACATGCGATAAACGTAACGCATAAATTAAATATACATTTTTCATTGTCTCGTGCGCAATTTCTTTTTGAGACATGCTTTTCACTATTTACGTGTCGTAGACAATGTTGTCTGGACCAACACATTAACGGGATTTTACAGATTACACATTTAATTTGAGCACCTTCATATATTAAGTCTGGAAT
Source organism: Dynastes maya (assembly GCA_029619315.2). NCBI lineage: Eukaryota > Metazoa > Arthropoda > Insecta > Coleoptera > Scarabaeidae > Dynastes > Dynastes maya. The sequence goes on from JAROYE020000020.1 coordinate 1,152,650, forward strand.
TTCTGCAATAAGTTTTCGAGGTTTGTCCGACCGCGGTCGTTTTGCTGACGAAATCATAATTTTTCTAGGACAGATAAACAATTGCGCAAATGACCGGCAGCGAAAATGTCCGTACTGCTCCGCAGACGAAGTAATACTACCGTTCCTCTCGGTCCGAACTTATTCTACGCCGATGCGCGGTACCGCTCGTGGCCAGCGTTAGTTATGCTGTACAATACTTTGTCGTCGATTAGGGTGCCATCTAACATATCCTTCACATTTTGAATTATATTCATATCTCTGTACAGACTCTGTGATATATAGTAACTAAGAAATTATATATTTTATTCGATTTATATGAATACTCCTATCAATAGCGGCTGGTGGTGACGTAAATTGGATAGGAAGGACAAGGCTTCGATTCCCTCGTGTATTTCCGTTGGATATCGTGTAAATTGTGCTTAACAAACAAAATACACGAGGAAATCTAAGCGTTATCCTTACTCTTCCATTTACGTCGCCATTGGCCGCTGCTGACTCGTATTAAGTAAAGTTAAATTAAGTTGTATGCAATGTGTATCTAGCACTCGATTATTTCATATATTATAGTTGGATGAGGGAAGGAATTTTACGGTTTATGCTAAGGAATATATTCTACAAATGTCTTTCATCAATGTTATGGTTTTATTATTTTAAGAGTTTTTATATTCATGTTATTGTAACGATTTACCTACTATCTTGTAAGTTGGTGACATTTTTCAAAGTTTATGTTGGCATGTTTGACACACAAATCAAGAATGATTCTCTTCGTTTTGCTCAATACCCAATTCATTTTATTCGCGAGAAAGGAAATGCCATAAAGAATTTGAAAAATGTTAAAATGTTGGCTGGACAAGGGATCATTTTTACCGCAACCTTTTCTACTTCAGCATTAGTTATTTATCTCATAATTTTATGTATTAATCATTATGTGCAATTACACATTTACGTAAATATGTGAATCAATTAAAGATATACTATGTATAAAAGAATCATGCGAAATATCCATATAAAGATTTGAATAAAAGTTATTTTATGTAACTAGAAGAATCATTTCTTTAAAAACTTTGAACCCCCATAATAAAATATTGTAAAACTTGTTTGCTATAGCAAGTTAAGGAACTCTTAGACATTTCTCAAAGTACGAGGTAGTCACCATAAATTCTCGGTCTAATATAGAAAAAAGAAACTTGGTAAAATATTAATTATAAATAAATTTTTATTTTTCAATATAATCTCCCCTAACTTCAATACATTTATTACAACGATCAATTAATAATTCTATACCCTTGTAAAAATAATCTAAAGTTTTTCCCTCAAAATATTGTATTACAGCTGCTTGCAACTCACTATCGTCTTTAAAACGATACTATTTTGGATAGAGGATCATAATACAGAACCATTGTTTCATCTCCTGTGACAATGGACTCCAAAATCGGTTTCGGGTCGTCTCCGCGCGTGTTTAAAAACGATCGCGCACATTCGACCCGAAGTTCACGTTGAAGAGCAGAAAGAAGATGCGGTGCCGATCTTGCATTAATCGTATTCATACCCAAATGGTTATGGAGAATTCGGCGAATACTTATTTCAGAAATGTTAGACATTACTGCCAATTCCTTCACTTTCAAACGGCAATCGCTAATACCATTTCTTCAATAATTGAAATGTTTTGAGGTATTATCAGTTCAATTGATCGACCGGGGCTCTTATCATCTTCAAAGGATTCTTGCCCCAAACAAAAACATGTTGCCCACTTTTTTACAGTGGATTATGACGGAGATAAATCGCCATAAACATTTAATGTGATTAGGCGTATGGCCTTTTTTTGTTAAAAATTTAATGACCGCGGTACTTAATTTTACCTGAAACATTTTCATGCACTAGTTACGTTGTCTGGCCGGCTACTAAAAACTACTACTCTTCGAGCCGTAATATATATAGTGTAGGCCTCGCACATGTGAAACTATGATAAAATGGAGTTTGAACTCGCTCGAACCTGTACAAGCTTCTCAGGCCGAGAATTTACGGCGTCTATCTCGTAGAGTTGTTATAGAAAAAAAAAAAAACTTTGTTTACGTAGAAGATACATTTGAGCACAGGTGAAATAACTTCTTATAAGAAATAAAGTTATTTTATCTGTGATTTGAGAGCCATTGATGTAAAAAAAATAAATTCCAAATTACTCCCTCTTGTGACTATTCTCCGTACTAAATTCAAATTTTCAAATTAACACGATCATAAAAGCATTTATATTGATTACTCCTACGAAGACTATCTTCTTTTCATGTCTGTTTTCAAGAGACAATACTTATAATTCAAGCGTTTCATGATGGAGAGAGGTCTTCATCGTATATAGACGCTGTTTCCCTGGAAAAATCAATACAGTCAGCTTGGTGGTTACGGAGATTGCGCCGCCCCGAATGTCACGTCGATTTTTGCTTGGGGAAAACAGAAAATAGTTTAGTAATTATTGACTTTACGAAGGGTTCTAGTGACACAGTCCACCGGTATCTTGGATACTGGTTAGAACACAGCACAAGAATAAAGGTGGTGCGTCTAAACAGAAGTAAGTAGAAGATTGTTTTCGATGTATTTTAAATTTTTTTTATAATTGCATGGAATTTATAAGAAAGAATGTTAAATTTTTTTGGTTTTATAGACAATTTGTACTTTGGTATATTGTGAGTAATAATAAATTTTTGGAAAGTTATAGATCACTCAATTTTCTTAAAAAAAATTCATACTATAAAATTATAATAATGATTCGGGCTAATTAAGACTATTACATCTTTACATTCTTCGTACGAGCATAACTTGAATTTAGTTTTAAAGCCTACACAAAACAGACGAGAGTTTATCTTTGAAAAAAATCACAAATTCATTTTATTTTAATGCTTTATAATTTTGATCCTACCAGCTGGACTCAGATAATGCAATATGGTCATGCATATATATAGATTACAAATATGGCGGAAATGTTAAAGATGAACCATCAAAATCAAACCAGCACAATAAATACGTTGTATGAAACTCTATTTTCCTTAGGAAATAGTAATGAATTCCCAAATTATCCTTGGAAAAAAGAACTATGATTGGCTATCTTTTTTTTTATAAGAGAAAAATCATTCCAATATTTTCAGAAATATGGGACGCAAAGTCCTAAATTGTTGCATCGGGTTGATGCTATTGATCCTAAACCAAGCTCTATGCGAAGATGGTTCGCTACAAGGTGCTCTTAACGTCATGGATAGAAGACAAGATCTGGTGGGTTATCCTAAGTATGGAAAATTCTATTCAGAGAGCGGCGTGTCCCGCTATAGTGTCCCAGAAAACGATTTGGTGTTCTTAGGTCAAACAGATGTAAGAACTCCAACAGGTATATGTTTTTTATTACCATATATCTTTATCTGTGATGTTTATTTCAATTAAATTTTGTAAAAGAAAATTGATTTAGTTTGAATGTTTAAACGCCAAAATTAAATATTTTTTTGAAACGTAAAAGCAGAACATATATACCAACACCTGTTACACCGCAATAGTGGTTTCATCCTTGTCATTTGGCATGTCTAATTTACACACAGCAACGGTCTAGTGAGAAATCAATATCTAAAGTGACAATATTACTCCTATTGCTTCAATTTATTCTTATGATTCAATTTTATAAAACTTTGCGTTTGAAATTGGACATTTTTCTTTGATTTAAATGTTTTTTTTCTTTTACTATGTACGTGATTTCAATTAGGGCTGGTGATAAAATTCGAATTTTCAAATTTCGAATTTTTCGAAATTCACAAATTCGAATTTTAAAATGTTCGAATTCGACAGCACTGATTTCAATACCTACCTTTTGAACAATTAATGAATGGCTAAAGAATTTTTTTTTTGTTTTTGCAAAACAGTTACAAATTTAATATTCAAATTATTCTAAATTGGAGGAGCTCAAAATAAGTTTAACTTCGACGAATAACTTGCTAATTTTACTTCTGGATATTTCGATTTTCTGCAAAAGTTTCCAAATTTATTTATTGAAGAGATAACTAGCATTGATGTACATTTTAGCAGTCTTTTAAGCGACACAATTCAACTATTAGACAATACAATTTTTCTTTTACCTTAATCTTTAAGCTTTAAACCTAAAAATCGTTATAATTAACTGCGACATGGAGGAAATTTTGTTTTTTTCTTTTTTGCAGGAAATAGGGAACGATCGCCAATCGATTATTTAGAAGATATCGACCTGTACAACAGACAATCCTCTTTTCGCGAAAGAAAACTTCAAGAAAATCGATTACGCGAGCAACAGAATTTGGCCGAGATACTTTCGAACCATAGGAAAAACAGTCCTGAATACGCCGAACTTGTACGCGAAGTTTACCAGAAGAACCAAGGCCAGTACGATCAACCCCACGATTATTACGGAAATTTATACGAAAAGAACGAACTCCGAAAGAAGAATAGGCACTATCCAAATAACGTCGGTTTTAATTTGGTCGGAATGAAGAAGAGAAATAGCCAACCTTATCACTCCAGCGAGGAATCTGAAGATCCAGCGTTATATTTACTAAATGTCCCTAACATGCGGAATCAAGCTTATCCTAATTTGATGGCAAAACGATTTCCTGTTACTAAAAGAAGTAGCAACTATTATCCCATCTCCTTCGCCAATGAAATGTCGCGACAATTTAAAAGATCCTCTCACTCAAATAGAAACGATAAACTCTTACAAACGGATCCAAAGGTTGCTCAGGATCTCAGCGCAATCTTCAACCAGAGTTCGAACAAAAAAGATGCTAACAACCACGAAGAGGAAGATAGAACGGTGACTAAGCCTAAAAGAACGGAACACGCGACGGAAACGTCGAAATCCACGGACACCACCGTTAAAACGACGACCACCCAAAAGCCTGAGATCAAAGAGAATATTTCAGAAAGTTCCAACGACGGAGAAAAAGAGAAACCTATCCAAATAAAGAAGAAATCTATCGACTGGAGTGATTATTTCGGTATGGATAAACGCAAGAAGTCTAACAATGAACTAGATAACGAGTGGTTAATGGAAAGGTACCATAAAGCTGTTGCTATGACAGCGAAACGCAACTCGGAAAGTGCCGAAGAGAGCGAAGGCAAAGGCAACAAAACAAAATCGTACTCCCCAAGCACCACCGATGAAAAAATCAGCGACATGACTAATAAACTAAGAAATATCGAATATTCAATTGTGGACGAAGCTTTGAAAGCATCTAGAGCCCAGGAAGGCGAATTCGATTCCAAAGAAGTTCGAGAAATGAAAGATCGCGTTATCTCGCAATTGGCAACAGCTTATAGCTTAGAAAAAATGAGACGCGCTTTAAATGAATATCGGGAGAGTATTAGAAAGGAACGTCTTGCCTTAAAGGCCGCTAAAAGCAATGAAAATAGCAAGTCCGAAGAGAAGAGGTTATCGGTTCCAAGAAAATCGGCTGGCGATATCGAGGCTGTAACTGCTGACAATAACATCAAATGCGCTAATGGGGATGAAAACTGTTTTGAACAGAACTATAAAACACCCGAAGAATTATTATACAGTGCAAATTTTGGTTTGATTGGTAAGCAAGATTAATATCTTTCAAAGTTAATCTTTTATGTTTGCAGGATATTGCCCAAGAGTTCAAAGAGCTTGCGCAGAAGTTGCGTCCATTTTGGGACAATACGAAAAAATTCTCGAAAATGCCTGCGTGATGCATCAAATGTGTCTTCTTTGCGTAAGGATATTTGTTTTGTAAAACATTTTCTTTCAACCATTTTTATGTTTTCGTTTTTGTTTCAGGGTGACAATACATGGTTCGCCCCAACTCGTCAATGTAACGTCTTATTCATAAACAAAGCCGACTATCTATGTAACGACGACATTGAATGCAAAGAAGTAGCACGTCACTCGACGCGATATTTGTTAGAATTAAATAGATTGCTGCGATCTGAACCTTTAGATACGTGCGATTTAGCATGCTAATCTGGCATACGTCCCTCGTATAAGAAAAAGTTTTCGGCGATAATTTTTCGCCGGAATTTTCCAAAACCAAACAGATAAATCTAAAAAAAAAAGAAAAAAAATATTGAAAAAAAATGCTTTTTAAAACACTTAAATAAAAATTAAAACAAAAAAGAAATGTTTACACGGTATAATCTATATATCTACTATATCAAATATTATTACATAGGTGTTGTTTACTGTTACTACTATCTTTGAGTAAAAATGTCATAGAGAAATTATTCTAAATGATATAATAATATGGTTTGATTGTAAACAACAGAACTGTCGTCTTTTATCGTATTCGTTTATTATGGATTAATGGGATATTCAAGTTTTACTAGTTTTGATAGAAAGATTTATATTGATGATGTTTTATTTATATATTTTGGAAATGTTGTAAAAAAATAGTGTACTATTTGAAAAATATATCACTAATAGTATGACTGTAGTTGTTTCATTTATTGTAGTTTGCTCCAACCCCTTTGAGAAATCAATTACATTGTATAATTGGATTCCAATACTTTCGAAGAGTAATGTATATTTGACATATTAAATACAAGGAGATATTTTTTGAAGCTAAATTTAAACATTATTGTCTAGTAATTTGGGTGTTTACATATAAAATTGATAATTTATATAATGACACTCATAAATAATTAAGTAGGAATGTAATTGTATTCGGTTGCTATACACTAATTTCTAATAATTATCAAATTACATATAATAGTAATTGCTAGATTCAACCCGATATTAATGTTATGGAATATTATCACATTAAGTATTCAATTTGATTAAATAATTTGGAAATTACTTCTAATGCTTTATTCATAATTTGATTTTAGCGCTTGTTTCTAGGGAGAGTTAACATAAAATTAAACTGTTGGGTTGGCACTATTGTTGTGTTCTGTGTTGTTTAGGTCATTGGAGAAGCCGCAAACTTGCATATTTTGTTGATATCTGCAGATTCTTATTTTGGTTGTAACATTGTTTGTAAATGAATATATGATTTTCTGTTTATGTAGAAGAGGATACTTCTAACAGTACAAAATACACGACTGGTAAATCATGTAATAAATATCGCGGGAAGAATACTTTCGAATTTGGACAAGATTGTTGATATAATAGGAAGATTTAATGCAGAAATCCTGTTGGTATATTCGGAAATGATGATAATTTGATATAAGTAATTATGTCCAGCAACAATAATAGTGGCACAACTAAACTTAGAGGCCCTGGCAGGCCTCCAAAGAAATCTACATCTTGCACATGGTGTAACGAAGGTAAGCTACCACTAAAATATATTCTTCCAACGACAAACGGGAAGAAAGAATTTTGTTCGGAGACTTGCCTATCAGAATTTAGAAAAGCTTATGTAAAAGGAGCATGTTTACAATGCGATAACGTCATACGTGGAAATAATAACCCTTCGAAAGATTTCTGTTCAACGCATTGTATGAGTAAATATCAAAAAAAGAATGAGACGAACAATCGAATCATGCCTGTTTTACAAACAACACCAGTTGATGGGTCACAGGGATCGCCTGGACCTTTTCAATATGAGACATTTCAAACTTTTGATTGGGAGGAGTACTTGAGAGAAACAAAGAGCATTCCAGCTCCTCATAGTTGTTTTAAACAAGCTCCCAATCCGCCGGTCAATGATTTTAAGATCGGAATGAAACTTGAAGCTTTAGATCCGCGTAACGTTACCTCAACATGTATTGCGACTGTGATAAGCGTTCTTGGACCACGATTAAGACTTAGACTGGATGGTAGTGATAATAAAAATGATTTTTGGAGACTGGTTGACTCAAGTGAGATACATCCGATTGGACACTGTGAGAAGTCTGGTGGAATGTTACAACCTCCGCTGGGTACGTTGATTTTAAAAATGCAGGGCTGCAATAATAAAATTTTCATATTCAGGCTTTAGGATGAATGCTAGTTCTTGGCCGATGTTCCTTTTGAAAACGTTAAATGGTGCCGAAATGGCACCAAGTAAGATTTTTCAAAAGGAACCTATTGGACCGAGAAGTAACAATTTCCAAGTCGGGCAGAAGTTGGAAGCTGTTGATAAAAAGAATCCCCAACTTATATGTACCGCAACTGTTGGAGCTGTGAAAAATGACCAGATACATGTGACGTTCGATGGATGGAGAGGCGCTTTTGACTATTGGTGCAGATACGATAGCAGAGATATATTCCCTGTAGGATGGTGCGCTAAATCAGGGCATCCTATGCAGCCACCAGGTCAAAAGAATAATAGTACAGCTAATAGGTAAGTTCTGCAGCTCATGATATGTTGAAACGATCATTGTACTATAGAAGAAAGAATGTCGGAGATTAAAAACAAGGAATAATGCGATATATGTCAAACCGTAAAAGATTTACATCTCCAATTTAAAGAATTTACATTTGAGAAGTGAACAACATTAAAAATTAAAGAATAACTACAATCAGATAGAAAACCACAGCTGTATTATTTGTTTTTACTTCTGACATTGTATTTCACCATTGTACAGTGGTTTCTTCAACACATCTTGAGTTTTGTTGAGTATTATAGTTGATTATTCGAAAATGGTGTTCAAATTTCTTATGAGTTGATTTTTGAAGAGAAAAAGTCTATCATCTCAACTTGAATAAGTGCAACGAAAACAGGTGAGTTCATCACTGTTTCTGTAGGATGGAAGCCGTTAAAACTACAGCGACATTTCCATAACTCTAAAGAATTATATCTTAGATCTTAAAAAAGCGAAACAATTTTGAACATTACATCACTTATTTATTTTCCAATTGTTGCTAAACTATTAAAGAAACTATGGTTCAGAGTATCTTTAAAAGGTACTGTACAAAATTCTTATTAGAAAATAATTTTTAATTAAAAATGTAATATACCAAAAATTAACATTTTAAATATTTCGCAAGCACTGTCCGTGGCACTCTCTACAAAGTACATCAAAAAACGTGAGCGGATTTCAATCTTTCCTTTCAGAAAACCTCTCAATTATTTAATTTGAAAATATTAAAATTATTTAATAATAACTAAAAATTGTAACTTTGACACCTCATAGCTCGAATACCCAACTTTTGGATTAGGATAAGTTGGGTCAGTTCGTCATATTTTAGTTTAAGAAATTTATCTTAGCATTTTACGCAGCTCTTTTAGAACTACCCTATATACATAACTGTTTAATACACCTAAGAAATTACGAGATATTTATGCAGACCAATTAATTCCAATAAATCTTCAATATCAATATTTCAATTGCATTTAAAAGTTTAATGTAAATAACACGTTTTCTTCGATGTTACATATTTGTCACTGCAAAAAATAACTAGCAATAAAAAAGATGCTGTACAAAAAAAAGAAACGAACGAAAACATGCCACAAAATGTTCGCGCGTTATTAATTGACATCTTCAAAGCAAAGTGGGTGTTTGATATGAAACTTAGGAGGAAAAAATGTGGAGAAAGTTACAGGTTTGTATGCAAAATTTTTAGCATTTTTTTTGTGGAAGTGTTTTTAAAATTTCATTCCATTCAAATGATTTGAAGAATTTGCTTATACTTGGGGAAATGGTTGCTTAATTTTTTTATTCATTAATTATATTGTATGTCATCAGCATTTTAAATTATAAATATCCCAGGGCTCAAAGCCATAAAGAGTCTTAACATCCAGTATATTCTTGTTTTTTCTTCCAAATACAGGTTCAAACTGCGAACACCTGCCATCAGCTCAAATATAGCCGATGTCCAATCACCAGAAGCGGATACTTCGGCTCCACCGCCCCCACCTATCACGGTTTACTTTCATAAAACATGCCAAGGTGGTCCTCTATTCGATACTGCCCAATTACCATCTTCCGTTGAGGATATATCTTCGGTGTTGGTGGCTAAGAAGGTTGTATCGGAGATCTTAGGAGCTTCCTCGAAGCCTGAAACCGTTCTGGCGCGACTAGGTGCTTTGCGCGGTGAAGAAATGGTCATCTCACATGGTGGTACCACCTACACTATTAAACTGCCCGCGTTGGTCAAGACCAGCGACTTGGAAAATGTATTTTCTGCCCTTTCTTCTTCATTAGGATGTTGCCAAAATCTATTCAGTAAGTAATTAGTGTCATAATCAAGTTATTGGTGGAATTAAAGATTAATTGTTAGAGTTGGGAATGTTGGATCGTGGGAATTTAATAGTAATATAGGTGTACCGCAAGGTAACATTTTGGAGCCTTTATTTTTTTTTTTACTATTTGTAAATGATCTTCCCGAGTATAATCATTTTCTTAATTCAAAGGTTAATGCTGGCAAAAATAAATTAACGAATCACTGCATTTTATAATAAATTAAAAAGGCAGTCCATCAATTTTGTCTGAATAATTATACGATTTGCATTTCTAAGAAATGTAAACTATCGGGTGGCCTTCTTGATTGCATCTTGCTTAGAAGTATCATAGATTATGTGTTTACTTGGCTTCAAAAACCTTATTTTTTTTAATAAATACCCTCAGAGATGTACCTGTTTTTTAATGCAAACATTTCAATGTTTTATTCGTAAGTAATCCTGAATTATTGACCTTTCTATAGCATTTCATAACAAATGTAAAGAACAGACTAGAAATTTGTAGTTGTTCTTTTGTATGATTGCTTATTTTAATTTCGTAGGCCTGGATACTGCCAGAGGGGAATGTAATAATTGTGAAAATAGGCCACCTCCTGTCAAACGGAAACCCCCGGCGGAACAAGAGGCAGCCACATCGACGACACCCGCAGATACAGCGTCCTTATCAGAATCTCCTTTAGCGTCACTCAATAAAACGCCCACACAAGAGTGGGGTATTGAAGAGGTGATACAATTCATAGAATCGACTGATCCTTGTCTTGGAGTGCATGCCGAACTTTTCCGAAAACATGTAAGCGTCTATTTTAATTTGGCAGTTAGTAATGTTGCAAAAATAAACGAGTTTTATTTTTTACAACAATACATACGATAATTTTGTGTTTATTTTAATTTTGCAGGAAATTGATGGGAAAGCTTTACTTCTTCTAAACTCAGATATGATGATGAAATATATGGGCCTTAAATTAGGTCCTGCACTGAAGATATGTAACTTGGTTGCGAGATTAAAAGGTAGAAGACATAATATGTTGTAACATTGATTGAATACAAAAGGAAGGATGTTGTTTTGAAGTAAGAAAGTTGAAAAATGCGTTCATCTGCAACATTAATCGCGTTCAATTCCATTCTAAATGCTAGAATGTTCCAGTTGTGTTACTTTTATCGTTTTTGTGTTGATGTGTTTACCTTATCATTTTCGCACTTTCATTTCTCCATTTATGACAGTAAATTTCATTTCTAGTTGTATTAACATGTATTTTGAATAATGTCAGCAGATGTACTTTGTGAAATCGATGTTTTGTTACAAGTTGCATGTGAAATGTTTTAAAAATCTGTTTTATTATACTTATGACTATTATATTAATTCGTAATTCATCATTTCTTTTTCTTTCATTTTTTATATGTAGATTTTTCTTTCGAAATGCATTTTCGAATCTATTATCGAGTACCTAGCTATAAGTAACTATCATACAATATCAGATATGTAAGAGATATTTTCAAAGTTAATTTAAAAAATTATAAAACTTGTACATATGGAAAACAAATTGATAGTATCGGTATGTGTTGAGTTTATTAAGAGACTATATTATTATATATAAGTTCCATGTTTTACGATGGAATAATTACTTGTAATAGTTAATGTGTGGAACAGAAATCTTTTGAGGCCTCAAAAATATTTTGTTTTTCCAACTTTTTTTCTGTAGTTCACAATATTTCGTGCTGAATTTTTTGATTTTCCTTCGTTTGAATTGTATTGTAAGTAACGCCATCTGCTATTGGATGCTATTAACCAAAACAAACTTGTTATACAGTTCTTGCAATTAAGCATAAGCTACCATAACTGTTACCTTCTGTAAAGGTCTTTTTATTTGATCTTAAAGAGAATTAGGAAAACGGAACATCTGGGCACTTCTGGAATTAACAACGGTTATAGAAACTTGCATTCTATCATGTTTTTCATCAAATTCAAAATTGAAAATTTAAATTTTTGTTCCAGACATTATACTAATGTATAATATACTACTATTATTTTGAATAACGTTATGATGTTGTCTAATTTGAAAAAATAAGAAAGCAAATAAAATATACAATATGTAAAATAAAGTATAGGTTATGTCATATGACGTTAGCAAAATTTACGTTTAGTGAGTTTCAGATTTTAGCCGAGTTTCATTTTAAAGAAATAATATAATGGCATAACTTATATTTTGATGTCAGCTGAAACACAAAGAGAAAATGCGATTTCTAAGCGTTTTAACTATCTGAAAGTTACTGTTAGGGAAGGGAACATCCTTATCAGAATTAAACTGATCCTGTACATAGAGTTTATTGTACAAATAGTTTATGCAGCACCTATAAAAATCCCTTTTTTTTTTAGATCATATTCGCAATTGTTTACGCATTAGTAACCAGTACAGAATTTTATAAACATACCTGTGTTCTTTCTAATGATATTGAAGTATCAGTAAAGAGCTGAGCTGAGTGGAGTAACACAGTCAAACTCACTTTCGAAAAGAACGGAAGGCATTGTTCTGTCAAATTTAATTTAATATACATAACCAACCATATAATTTTATATTGAATAGTTTCTTGCTCTCGTAGGCGTCCTCCTTTTACCCTATTACCTGCATATTTAATGATTCGAAATCGCCATATTTGGCGCCAATCTGATAGGCGTTTTCCATTCATAAATGATGTGAACAGAAATTATATTGCATGAACTGAAATATTCAGATCAATTGATGATGCGAAAGGATAAGGAACGATCAATTATTCTTGTTCAACTCAAATATACATAACCTTGAAACTAATACCCATTAAATAACAGAATTTAAGCATAATAAGAAAATATTTTAGTATGTACTGGAAAGAACTTCACTTCTGATTCATTAGTTGAGTTCTGTTTCATTAGTTCATTGAGTCCGATACATCTACTTTTTTACGAATTTTATCCTTAACCTCACTTTTATGAAGTGATACAAAAATATCTTTAGTGGACGTACTTCAGCGATGACGCAGCGTCGGTGAGGGAGGGAAGTCATTGCATCAGTTCATATACGCGAAAGGGAAAGGTTAACTACTGATGTGAGGCGATATTAACTGATATTAGTGGCGAAATGAAAGCAATGGATATCGTTCTATTTACAAATATTCAGTTTCGGTGCAATTGCTAAGATACTGAACAAGTTCAAATCGTAATAGTTTATTTTTCCTTCTACCGGCGACGTAAGTTAATCATTACTGCCCTGATTGAAGGTATATACCATTACTGTCACAAAAATCTGGGACAACACGTATGAGCTCATTTTAACGTTTTTTAAATCTTACCTTTACATCTAATCGCTTTATTTTCAGTTGAGCTGGCTCACTTTCTAATCACTTTCAGTTTATCGTCATTTAGTCATTTTATGTCGCTTGTGTTATTGTTATACTTTCATAAATAATTACTATTAATCACAAAATTCCTAGTACAGCCGGTAAATGGGTAAAACTAATCTTTTAATTTAATTTGAAATATACCCAAAACTGACATATATAAATTTACCGCGCATGCCTAGAAAACACACTCAAATAAACTCATCAAAGCTGCCCCCGCTTTACATATGCTTTATCGGTGCGGGGGGAAGCAAGAATCACAAAAACTATGAGAACACGGTTATTAGTGCATGTTGAGTTTCTCAGAGTCGCTCAGAGTTTTGTGGTAAAAAGAACACGCTTCATACCTCCCTCTGTGATGTGTGGAGTTACAAAACCTCTCTAGTGGTTCAATTACTAATTTTTTTTTTAAGAAATCAAAATATTTTTTTTAATAATAAATTATGTAAATTGTAAACAACTGGAACGTGTTATATTCAGGTTAATTAATTACACCCACAATGTCTCACATTTTGTAATTTGAAGAGAGAAGAAAAATGCTGGATTAAAGAAAAAAATGTTGAGTTGTTGAGGTGTGATTCAGGTCTTCATAAGAACTGTACTGTTTTCTAATGTGCGAACTGACTATACTATACAATATACTAGGTGTTTCCAATTTTTTTTTTGTTTTAGCTTGTACAATCCGTTGTAAGTTGAAAATATAGAAAATTGATCGAAAGTTTCTATGTTTTGAAAGACGAAACACCTGGTATATACTTTTGTTAAGTTATTACATTATTTTCTATTACCGACATCTTAATTTATAATTCCGCACTTTAAGACGTAGCTATATTGTTCCTATTTGCCTAAGTAAATCCATAAAGAAAGGTAAATAATATTACAAACAAAATACTACAAAAAAAAAATAATGTAAACGAAAGGATTGGGGAGCATTAGCTTTTTAACGAATGTAAAGAATATTGAAGCTAAAATGTAGATAATAAAAAGTATTGCCGTATTATTTTTGATATTAAAAAGCAAAAAAAATTTAAAAAAGTAAAATCCAAAACGGAATCAAGATATGTAGAGGTTATAATTAAAAGAAAGAAAGAATATCTATATTATATGCAATAAGTAGGACTATAGAATTAATAAGGTGATATAATGTAATATTTATATACAGGTATATTATGATAATATAAAAAAGGAACGTTATCTCTTTCTAAAAATTTTATTTCATTTGTTTTTTTTTTTGTTTGGTTCTTAACAACCTTGATTCTTTACTATTTTAGATTTAGGAAGCATACATTTTCACAGTATTCAAAGAAGGGGGTATTGCTATATATTGAAGGATCATCATGCTAATATTTCTTTTGCATAAAACTTAAAATACACTTTTTATTAGTTGTGAGCTTTACTTGTAAGAGTTCGGTCAGTAACGTATCACTTCCTTTTTTAAATTTCTTCAGTTTTTAATTTTTTGGCAACAATTACACAAATCTCATGCGTTCAAGGTGATATATTTAATAATAGGGTGAAATTATATTTTTTTAAAATTTTAGGAAACGTTTTTTTAACTAACTAATCTCTTTTTTGCTCCCAAAAAAAGTTTTAATCGTATTCACTGAAATATATACCGGATAATTCAGAATAAATCTTCAAAACTTTAGAAGATTGTAGAATGTTTTAATATAAAGATTTTTCCTAATAAATTAATATTGGGAATATTTCCGAAAATGTTAAAATAATCACCCTGTAAAATTAAAATTATTCTAGAGTAAACCAGAAGAAGAAACACTTTATTTAATGATTTAAACACTAATGTAAACATAAAAGAACATATAATCATTCCCGTCTTCGTTCCCTAGAATCAATTCGTGTTCATTCTCTTTGTTTTGCTTGTCGTGCTTTTGCTAGTGATGTGAAGACACTCAATTAATAATCAAAACAAATGACAATCACATGACTATCATATTAGCAATTTCCGGTGAACATTTTTGAAATTACGAGGTTTAAGGTAATAATGCAATCCACACTCTAAAACCAAAAAATATTTTAACTGATTAAAAATATATAACAAAATTTTATCCGAAACATTGAACATAAACTCTATAATTTCACCCTATTACTTATTTATAGAATAATGAGATGCCTAATATGTATGACCGCCTTATCAAAAGGCATACACAATAATAATTACAACAGCAAATAATCCAATCGGTCTAGAAAGCTATTACCTTACTCATCCAAACCTTTTCCTACTGTTTCTTATTCTCTTTGTAGCTGCATTACATTATCAGAAGTTGCTTTTCATACTTTTACAAACGTAAGTTTATACCTGCAGTGTTTTAGTTGAATAATAAATTATATATACAGATTATTGGGTTTGTTTTGTTTTGCGAGATTTACCATGAAGTATCTCACTTTTTATCTCTAGTGCCTGAATAATTTGGGAGAATAGAACATATAGTTGATTCATTTGTTTTTGGAGTTTTGGAAGTGTTATTTCTGTACTCGAAGAACCAAGGATATTTAGAATTTAGAATAGGTAAGTACTTTTTGGAAGTTATTTCTTGTGTAGGTTAAACTCATTTTTTGAAACAAATTAAGTGTTTACTCAACTAACAAAATCATTATTTCCTTGTTATTAAACACTGCTGAATTAATGTTAAAAAAACGAAAAACTATAAAAAGCATTCAAATTTAAATATTTTCCTACTGTTTAATTTGATGTCTTCAAAGTTTAAGTATATAACAACCAGTTTCTTAGTAAAAATGGACTCATAGAATCAATTTCTGTAGATTTAACATAATCTTCCACGTTTCATGAGATCAATTTCATAAAGTATGAGAAAAATTCTCCCTAAGAATAAAGAATTAAAGAAACATATTTTTCATTCACTGAAAATGTTACATGTCCATCAGATTACTTTTCACAAGTTTTTAAATATGAATGTATTTAATTCCAATTTTGAACATATATTTTAATATTTTTTACTAGAATTTGAAGCTGAATGTAGTAACTCTCAAAATAACTTGCTAACAATTCGCTGCCTTTTTGAAAAGAATTGGTACGTACAATGTGTTTAGAAGAGAGAGAATACAATTTTTATATATTACAGACATTTTTATGCTGTATTAAGTAGATTGAAATGGAAAAATTCTTCACGATCACGAATCAAATTACAAGAAAAAGAAATTAATTTTATTTAGGCAACCCAAATTACGTAAACCCACCTGTTGAAAGTAACCATACCTGTCAAACTAATATTAAAACTTGAGGTAAGAGGTGTTGTAATAGTTGGTGTTGCATGTGATTCAAGAATCTCTAATCGATTAGAAACCACAAATCGGCAATAATTAATTTCATAAAGCGAAAATGTAAGTAATAGCAACGTCTTCAAGTTAACTTTTGAATAATTTTTTCGGGAATTCGTAACACTATCGCGAAGGCAAAATTTATCACATCTTCAATAAATTTTCGAATCTCCTTCAAATAAGAACTGAAACCAGGAATAAACAAACGATAAACTATGTTCATAATGGCTTTATAATGGGTTGAGGGGTCATATTTGTGAAATTTCCGTATGGTAAAAGTTGTGATTGTAAAGTGGAGGATTCTTTTGTGAGCCTGCA
The DNA here is from genome assembly GCA_029619315.2 of Dynastes maya. NCBI lineage: Eukaryota > Metazoa > Arthropoda > Insecta > Coleoptera > Scarabaeidae > Dynastes > Dynastes maya. Next base: position 1,169,782 of record JAROYE020000020.1, read on the forward strand.
TGTCTTGAAAACGAGTTTTTAATACCAATTGTGGCATTGACACAATATATTTTTATGTGTTATATATGTAAAGCGCGATGTAAGTAAAAAAGCAACATACTTTAAGTCAATCCTTTCCATTACAAGTATACTTAGGTTTCGTAAAAACATAAGTACAGTAACATTCGTCAGTAAGTGTTACTTTTTGTCTAAAAATAGATAAACGAGTTTAAGTTTCTTGCCCATAAAGGTATTATTTTATTATTAATATTAATAAAATAAATTATCTTTATTTTATTAAATCTTGATCCTGTCTAAATTACATACTTTAATAAAATTGCGATTTTTGATTATCTCGCAAACTAGTTAATTGCTACATATCGTTAACGTAGCACTGGTTTTTCCTACATGGAGGGGAATTTTGGATTTTCGTGGAATAGTGTTTATTATGTGTATCTTAATGATCTCAATTAAACAATAAGCGGAACCTTGACAGCATAAACTATTCTTAATAACCCTTGAGGAGAATGTTAATTCAATTTTTATTTTATTTAACAATGTATAGTTACTTCTTTTATTGGATTATTGAGATTCATGTAAGTTTTATGCTTTTGTGAAAAAATCAATATATATTTTCTTATTTTATTTGTTTCAAGAATTTTTTTGTAAGGAGTTGCGGAATTTTGAATTAAGATGTCAAAAAAGGAATCTTCTTCTGTTGTTGCTGATGACTGATGATATGAAATAGCTATTTGTACATTTTTATTTGAACTTACTTCATGTCGAAAAAGCTTATAAGTGGATGCATGAATTCAATGAAAGTTATAGATATTATCATCTGAAATTTGTGCATTTTGGAGAAATAATTATTGTATTAAATTGACAGTTGTTGACATCAATACTGACACCGTATGTTGAATTAAAGATATACATAAATAGCTTAAGTATTTAACTTTTGAGCAATTTTCTATTGCTAAAGTTAGCATTTTGTAAATTTCGCGGATGATTTAAGTTGGTAGTTCCGGCAATAAAGGACATATTCGCCAATTTCTTCACGTAATACAGACAAATATGTCCTTTATTCCTGGAACTACCAACTTAAATCATCCGCGAAATTTAAAAAATGTCTATAAATCACGTAGCAAATCTAAATACAATGTTTTCGATAAAAGCACTAGTAAATAATACAATTGTGAAATGTTGATTTGAAGTTACCTATGAAGTTAGAACCATTTTATTACGATTTTTTTTCCAGGAGTACTACCACTCATTTTTGTTGGTTATTTATTGATTTAATAAATTATAAGAATATTTTTTTTCGTATTTTACAAATACATTCACGCATTGTATTGTAAGATATACATAATTACAGTTATATTAAGACATTAAAATAAAAATGTAATCTAAAAAGTTATATTTAACATCTAATATCCTTAATGCGAAGTCATAATAAAATTACGTGACCATTTCGAGCTAAACAAAAGCATACATCACCCTCAATTTATATTATTAAACTACGAACAACTAAATAAGCTTTATTTTGAAGACAATATTGCTTACGTGCTTTTCATACTAAAGAATCTGTTCCTATTAATTTTTCTCGGCATTCAAATTTCATCGTAAAGAATTTAATATGGCTGTATGTATAGGTTGTCCCAAATTTGCGAACCTCTATGGGGATGTTGCCTACTATAAGAGATCTAGTACCTATAAGTTTAAATTTGGCAAAGTTCCTAAATTTAAGTCAAGACAAATAATTAAGCAAAAGATTTTGAGTGTTTTCAGTCTACTGAGTATTGTTAAAAACACGGAATTTTCGTGATTACAATTTTAGCTTATATCTTTTACAGCTTTGGAAGAATTTGAAAATAATTTGTAAATTATTGCGACAAGCTTTTATGCAAAATACAACGGATCCATTTATTTGTTTCCCACGTCGCTAGAAAAGATTTATGTGAAATTCTAAAGCGTACGCCATATTTTAAAAAAATAAGAAAGCTTGTATGTATTGGATTTTTTGACTAGGTAGCATCCTAAAATAGAAAATCTGTTTTTCTTTTAATATCTCTTCAACTATTCTTTTAATGGAAGTATGTTCTATTATATTAGAAAAAAATTGTCACTTAATGAGAAGAAATTAAAAAAAAAATCATATTCTACATAAAAAATTGCTATAAAAATGTGCAAACTATTTTAGAATTTTTCCAAAGCTGTTAAAGATATAAGCTAAATAATGATAGCGAGGGCGATTCGGTACGCGGCTTCGAAAAGGCCCTCCCGAGTTAATTAATAATTTGTGTGGTGCCGATATACTTCAGTAGGCGTTGAAAATAATCGAAGTCTTTTGTTTGATTATTTGTTAGAATTAAATTTAGCAACTTTTCCAAATTAAACTTATACCCTATCTCTTACAGTAAGTGAAATCCCTCCGGTGGCCCTCAAATTTGGAACAGCTTTTACATCTTTTAACGAGCGATTATCTCATGGAATGATTCATAACACCGACATTTTATGCATATTTCCAAGGATCTTTTGCGCAATGCATTAACGGCGATGGCTTTTATGTAATCTCAAATTTTAAGCAGATTTTCATTTGTTCTTTCGAGTGAAGCTTAAACTTATGTAAAAGTAATAGAAATGGAACATATTCATTCTAGGCATATTCCCGGTGTTTTTTATATGTTATTGTCACGGAAAATCCAGTACAATATGATGATATAACACTTTTCTATTATATTTGTTTTGTCTAATTAATTGTTATTTGCTAAGAATGAAATGATGCTATACAGGTTATAATTATATAAAGTTTTATGGATAGAGTAAAAAAAATATACGTATTTATGTTATACATAACACCTCATAAATGTTAAATTGCAATTATAAATGTGGGAAATTTGAATTATTTGTCATGTAGAATTTATTTCAAAGTAAATCTATAAATTTTAAATATTTAACTTGTAAAGTTACTTATTTTGTAGGATAAAAACGGCAATTGGAATGAAATACATGTTTAATGTATTTAGTCACGTAAATTGCATAAATAGCATATTTATTTCATACCGTGTGCGATAACCGAAGGTTCAAGAAATTGGCATTAGTGTAAGAAAGTTATTTTTGACATTAACATTAAAGAAACCAGTAATATGGAACAGCCAACGTAAAATCTAGAAAAATACATTGAAATATTTTATATATAAATTCTTATTTTGTTTTTACAATTACAGGCTTAAATCAACTATGAATTTTCTTCTATGCTCGATAATTTTATCCACTTTCCTGAATATTGCCGCATCAATCCACGCACATAACCGCTGCCAATCAGAAAAACTAGCGAAGTGCTACTGCGGCAATGTGTACTACATCAAAAGTCCGTATTACATGGTTAACTGCACTAACACGGGTTTCACGGATGCTTCCATGTTACGTGAAATCCCCTTAGACACGGAAGCCGTTTTATTTACGGGAAACAGAGTAGAATCTTTACCGGAAAACATATTCGGAGAAGAGAAGAACTTCACAAAGCTGAGATTAATCGACTTGAGCAATAATGGTATCAGAGATATCCCTGGGAAGACCTTCCATCACGTTCCGAACGTGGAGATGTTAATCCTAAACCATAACGATATTAAGATATCTTATGATGAAGATAAGACGTATCACCATCCGAGAGTATTTTCCAATTTCATCAACTTGAGGGAGTTGCACTTGACCAACGCTTTCGCCGATAACACTGACGAACAATTAGCTAATGATCTGCATGATATCTTCGATAAGAGCGACTTGACTAAGGTCTTTAGATTACATCTAGAACAAAACGAGATAAGGTATTTTAAAGATCCGAAAGTGTTTTGTAACCTTCCGTCATTAACTCAATTATATCTCGGTAACAATTTGATATCCCACGTCGATTTTGAGAGCTTCAGATGTCTCAAGTTACAATTCCTAGATCTACAGAACAATTCAATTACGGAATTGTTGGATAGTGATTTAGAAGCTTTAGATGCGCTAGAAGATATCGCTATGAAGAAAAGAACGATGTCTGTAGACCTAAACGGCAATCCATTGAAATGCAGTACATCGTTGAATTTTCACAATTGGCTCCAGAAAACGAAGGTTGCAATTCATCGCGAGAAAGAACTACAGTGTTACGTGACCATTGGCAATATGAGACGTGCGGTTAACTTGAATACTGTAGGAGAAACTAAACGGGCCAAATTATCCAATGCCATCACCGTACTGCTGGTTACTTTAGGGTTGGTGTCAGTATCTTTGGTTGCGGCTTACGCTTATCTAAACAGAACCAGGCTTAGAAATCGAATGTCGCCGCTTTTGGACGTTGTTTCCAGGAAAGTCCATTATACAACTATCGAATCTCAAATAGTTTAAAGTGTTCAATTCTGCATAATAATTTGGTGCTTATGTAAAACGTATTGATAAAGATGAATAAAAGTTCGCGTGTATGTGTATGACAAAAATCGAGTGATTTTGTTTAAAAAAAACTCTGATACTGTGATTTTTTTTATTTAACTTTGCGAAAGACAGTAAAAAAGTAACTAATGTGTACATATTTTTCACTAATTAAGAAAGAAGATATTGGTCAAATACGTTATACTATAATATGTTTGCGCATTAGAAAACAGTACATGTCCTAAGATCCTTTTTTTCTTTATAGTATAACAATGCAGCAAAGATTTTCTGCTGGTTACTTTTTAAATACAGAATTGTTATATAATAACATATCTTACAAATTGAAATTTACTAAAAGTAATTAATGTAAACATTAATTATGGTATTAATGAAAACATTAATACATATATAAATATTTTAAAAATAGATTTTTTTGTATATTTTTAATATATTACTGTAGTTAATAAACGACAAGCACACTGTATCTAGTTCTAATGCAGCTACTAAATATTATTTTTGAATTTTGTACGTTTGTTTTAAGTATTCAATTTATAAGTTAATTTTCAAAATAGTATTTAGACCGATGATGTAAAATTCTGTATTTTATTGTTTCTCCACGTAGTTTATATTTTATTTACTCAATAAAGTTGATTAATTTACTCTCTGGATATTTCCTTCTGATTATTAAGACTAGGGTAGTGCGAAATTAGTGCAATATTTCACACTAATTTGACAACTGAGACAAATTACAACTTGCGTTGTTATGTCATATGGTTACGGTTTATTTATCTGTTGATATTAATAATTTCTTTCGTAATGCATAGAATTACACAGAAACGTTTTACGGAATATTTAATAGCAATTTCTGCAATTACATTTAAATTCAAAAACAACTATAGGAACCAGGTAGAAAGTATTAATGTAGCGCCGTGGTAGTGTCAAAGTTGTACATGTGTAATGTAACTAATTCTGCGCTACACCGGTATGCGAACGATTGTATTAATTTGCATTGTGTAATACAGGGATACCCAACCTTTTTCTTACATCAACCCCTTTTAAAAGAATGGTTTTCTTCATCGACCTCCCTACATTTTTTTCTACAATATACAGCATACAACATAATCATAGTACAAATAATTGCACATAAATAGCTTAAAGATAACAATTAGATTAAAAATATGAAAATTTAGAAAAAAAATGGTTTATTAGATTTGTTTTATTATTTTTTGTCCTATTATCGTTTTTAATTTTGCAAATATAAAGTTTTCAGAAACAAAGTCACAGATGACTGCGCTTCATGTATTGATACAATTCTTTTATTAATTAACTTAAGATTGCTTAACATAATTCATAATTTATTTATTTATGAATCATAAATCATTTCGTTCAAAAATATTTAACCTGTTTCTTCTTTTCCGTACTAAGTTATTAACTTGATTATGATTAAAGCCTGCTTCCGTTCGCTGCGTGACCATCAATAATCAGTGTGATCACGCAGTTTAATGCCGATCAATCACTGATATTCGGCTGTCGACCACCAATTGATCATTATTACCCCATGTGAACAGTAATCAAATCACTACAAATTACCAAATAAAATTTAAAATAAATGGTGCACCTGATAAGAAATAGTCAAACAACAGTATAGCAAATATCCAAGAATATTTCTATATTATCAACAAATTTCAACATAACTTTATTGCAAGCGGTATCTTAAAATTATATTTACAGAGAACTGTATTTTATGCTCTCCATTTATAATTTGCAAGTAATTAATACAACCTTTTAGTTTAATTTTAAATTTCAACAAATAAAAAATATATACTTTGAGTAATCCACTACGAATAACCATGGAAAACTTAAAAAGAACGCCAACTTAATGATGAAAGATGTATATGCATTACAGCGCCATCGAACAAATGCACATAACTAAAAGTAGCGCATAATCCAAATCTTCCATTTGAACTAATTGTAAGATGTAAGCCATTAAATTATTCCTAATCGATTAATAGCATTGTTCCAATTACATATCTCACAGCTCACTGTGAAAATGAAAATGGCTCAACGCCTATAATCGTACTAGGAATAATTTAATAGCCGGTTTAAATAAATCATTAGGATTTATATGCCAGAATAAAAATGCAAAATATAAATATTTTAAAAATAAAGTAGATCATTTTACTGAGGAATTTTTAGTACAATAAAAATAGCGCGATAAAAAGAATAAAATAATAGTATAAATGAAAAAGGAATAAATACCAGTTTGCTGTACAAATAGGCACGGATAAACTGCTGTTAAAAGTATAGGTACATACGAAATTATAGATTTGCTATCTTATGTTTTTATGATATTTATAATGATGAGGTGTTTTTTGTTGCATCATATCAGGATTGGTAATAGTGATGTGACTGATCTGTTTACCTAGCAATATGTTATTTAATCAATGTAGCGAAACAAAAGCTTTATAAGAGAATATAAGATAGCTGCCGGTAAAGAAGAAAGATGTGGACAATGCATAAATGAAAAAGGAATTAGAGATATGAATGTTTGAATACTGGACAAAATATTTGACTGGCGAAGTATATTTGGAACTAAAAAGTATACAACGTAATAAACTTTTACGAAAGTATTAATAAAATTCGTATTACAATATGTTCATGCTTCAACAGTTTCATCATATTCCTTACTTTTGATTAAATTATGTATAGCCGAATAGGTATGACCATTAACTAATATATTTTGAGTACAAATATTGCAGTCAAGTCTAGAAGAATAGGCTTCGCAACCTATCCGCTTATATATCCCAGTGCAACAGATTCTAGCGGCGAAAGAACTTAGATGTCAGAGATAGTTCTGGTAGAGTCGCTTCTTCAAGTGTGGATGATTCAGTTTATGTTATGAAGTCCTTGTAAAATATAAAACCTATGTATTACTTGTAAATATCGCACTACCTATTTCACCTATATTTTCTACAGTTGCGTTTGAACTATTACAGGACTGAAGCGATATCTTTTTCCTAGGCGAGGCGGTTTTGCTTATGGTGGTATATGATGTGGACCATATTTCTTCTTTCAACGCAGATGAGGTACTTTCTTTTGGTGGCTCACCCATTAACCACTCAAAAGGTACCTCAATTGGTGCCACACAAAATTTAATAGTCATCCTAAATACATTTTGATAGCAAGTAATAAGACAATATAATCAACACGCTAAGTATGATACATTTGGTAAATTTTGTGTGGGCACAATACCTGGAACAACCTTGACGTGACATATATCTCGTTGTTAAAAAATATAAAGAGCAAACTCCTCGGTTATACACATCTCGAGGTAGAATAGTTAATAGTGCAGTATTTCCACTTGCTACAACCCAATATCTAAACCGTCCTAATTCATAATTGGGATATGGAAATTTGTAAAACGAAGTATCTTCAAATACAGCATAATTTCGTCTTGACTGGAACATATACATATAAATATTACTTGACTACCATAAAACAACAAATAAAACTGCTATGTGTTGGTTATCTTTGATAATATCTTATTTTCTCTTAAGCTGAGTGTGGGTATTCGTTCGGAGCAGATCAAGGGTACAGAGCACGTAGAGCAAGAGTGGATCGCTCAACCCATACTCTTAAACGAATGGATGGAGTAACTCTACGACATTCCCGAACGCGAAAGAGCTCGAGTAGGGTATTTGGAGTAAATGGAGCTACTCCCAACAAATACCCGAATTCGCCTTAGATGATGCATGGAAACATAATCAAACAAACACTCAACAAAATTTATATATAAAACAGCTGATGCAGTTTTCTACTTCTACCACTACCGTAATTTTGATAATCAGCGCCATCGAACAAATGCACAGTTGAAGTAAAAATGTGACTGGCGACAACCAATCAAAATTGAGCCAGATTGGTTATATGCTTCCCCTATTTATGTTGGGTATCCCTGCGAATAACTTAAAATAAAGTGTTGGTTATAATATTTGTACTTACTATATTACCGATCGATTTTTGTAATTTTGAAAATTTGAATTCAAAATTTTAGGAATAAGTATTTAAGATTTTATGTAAGTATAAAGAATAAAACCTAGATGTATTTTCCTGTAAAAGGCATATACAGTTTTTCGATAATTGTATATTGTCTTTAGAATGAGGCTCGTAAAAGGTTTAAAAGGAGAAAAAACTTGTTTATTTACGTTCCCGACTAATAAATTCCAATGTGTTTACGTGTCTCAGATTTATATTACTTCCTTTTACAAAGTTACGCAGTTTTTTGCGGCTTAGTATGTATATGTAAATTCTTTATAAAACTCGTTTGGTGAGCTAGTCACCTAATCACCTAATGAGTGATCTGGGCCGCAGATATACAACAAATATCCGTACACGCACTTTTTAGTAAAGAATACTGGTGACCTAGAAACGAACGCTAAATTGTTAACGGATTTATGTACAAATAAATAATGCGTGTACGGGTAAATTATCATACCGTTTAGGTGTGTTAACAGGTGAACGCGGCAGAACCAAGTTTATGTTTTACGGTATGCTAAGTTCTTATTAGTAGATACAAGAAGCACAATCTCGTCTAACGGTTCTTATGAAATCAATCCGTAAGGTTCTTATTTGTTGAATCGATTAACTAGTCGGACACGGTATTCCTAACATTCCGCAGGTACATATGTGGCTTCGCTATTATGCAGTTTACAACACTCGTGCATTATATTACGGATCACACATTATACCATTGCCATACATTTCTGTATTTCGAAGAGATGTCAGTATGTTCAGTGTCAGTTTTAAATTTTCGTGTGAGCATGGCTTGTGTTTTAAATTAGAAAAATGAGAGATTTTCCCGATTTTTAAAATAGCCACGGTAAAAAATTATATGATTTTATTCGTGTTTTCACTAAAAATCTTCTAACCTCTTGCAAAAATGCCAGACTATGTTGAAAATAATATAATAAAAGTACTGAAAGGCTTACCGCTTGAGGGCGAAGAATCAGAAATATGTGATTTTACCTTAGAAGAACAGAATAGTGCCTTAGAATCTCAAGGAGTTGCAGCGACGATTGATCCAACTTTTAAACCTATCTTAGGGGAAACTGTAACTTATATTGTAGCTTGTGTTATAATAAACGATCAAAATGAGATCCTAATGATGCAGGAAGCAAAACAGTCATGTGCTGGCAAATGGTGAGTTAGTATTTAAAAATACATTAAAAATTTATTATTTTAAAACCTTAAAATGCAGGTATTTGCCAGCTGGACGTATGGAAAAAAGTGAAAATATAATAAAGGCTGTAAGTCGAGAGGTGCTTGAAGAGACTGGTTTAAATATAGAATGTACAACTCTTTTAATGGTTGAGTGTGCAAAAGGCTCGTGGATAAGATTTGTGTTAACGGGAGTTGTAATTGGGGGCACTTTAAAAACACCTGCACAAGCTGATAAAGAATCATTACAGGCTAAGTGGATTGCAAATTTAGATGAATTAAATTTGAGGGCGAAGGATATCATGCATTTGATCGAAAGAACAAGGTTGGTAGTTATTTTATTTATTGTTTTATAGAAGTATGATAATTATTACAGTATATGCAAATAAGAGGTTTCATCCTGTAAAGTTATATCAGAATTATTAGTAATAAATTGAAATCATTAAAAATTTGCTACTTACTTCAGTAAGATATCCCTAATATCTTTCAGATCATTATCTGTATATTCTGTAAGGTTTTGTAACTCAACAGTCCAACTACTTAGGCCAATTGATAATCTAGCAGATGATAAAATAGCTGCTGCTAGTTTTGAAGGTGTAAAACATTGCATGTAATGTATATCTACAATAAAAATTTATATAAAAATATACAGGGTAATGAGTAGAGCGGGCGCTTTTTAAATTTCGCGGATGATTTAAGTTGGTAGTTCCGGTAATAAAGGATATATTTGTCTGTATTACGTTAAGAAATTGGCGTACATGTCATTTATTCTCGGAACTACCAACTTAAAAATAATGAGGATTATTTACAAATTTAAAATTGGTTTGGTATTACTGGGAAAATGTCAACTTTCATTTATTTTTAATAAATAGCAGCCAATTTTAAAATATTAAAAATACTACAAAACCCTTTTTTTTACCTTCTGTGATTGCGTCCAAGTACTTCCTCGTAAATGTAAACATTTCAAAAAGCAATTCCCTTAAAGTAGTCCTTTTAAAGTGAACATCTTCGGAATTTATAGCTTCTTGCATGTAATAATGTGTGTAATGGGCTGGAATTGGAAACATTACATGCCAATTGAAGAAATTCAATAGTAGTATTTCTAGATTTTTGTAGTCGCTCGCTGTGTACCTATTATTTACGAAACTGTTTAATTCAGCGATTTTAGGCGTGGTTACTGAATTTTCTTCTATTTTTCCTAAAATAATAATTAAACAAAAAGCGAAGTTGGTATTCTTGATAATATCGATTTAGCTTCTGACGAAGGCAACTACGTTGTTGAAACGTAAAGTTTACTGAATTTTTTTCAATATAATAAAGTTAATATAGCTAAGAGTACCAACTTCGCTTTTTATTGAAATATTACGACTAGAAAACAACTCAAATTTCCTCAAATAATAATTAAATAACCTGACGAAGTTGATTTTTATTTTCTTTGCGGAATAAGGTAGAATATATGCTTACCAGCAATTAATAGACACGTATTTGCTAGTAAAAGCAATTGATCTATGAAAACGTAATGGTTATCCATAAAAATGTCCAAGATGTAAACTGCCAATTGTTGGGAACAATAAGTTAGTTTCTTTGCAGAAGCGATGTTCATTATGTGATTAACGGCATCTTTTCTAAATTGGCCCTAAATTAAATAAGTGTAAATTATTTGTATTTGTCACAAATTTATTAAAGATATGGAAATAATTTATTACAAAATTCATCGAATCTTACTAATGCGTTTTACCTGCGAGGATTGGTGTAAAAATTGTGGTCGATATTCGTCTCTAAATCTGATTACATACTTAAAATCGTCTTTGTATTCCTGTATATCCTCCCAGGTACCTTTGCATATACGCACCTAAGCAATATATATATATATATATAAGTTTCAATTCAAAGTTTACGCAAATTTGATTTATTTTGAACACTTACAGGAATATTAGATCTACTTTTGATGAGAAAATATTTCTTTAAAGACATCATTGTTACAAAATAACGTATGTTTTATATATGTTAGCATTTTGATAGGATTTAGATATTTGTCATGTCTATTCTTCTGCAAAAAAATAGTGCAAAAAACTATTCGTGTATTCAAAGGTTGCTTAAAGCTCCAGTTAAACGAACGTTTTCGAACGGCGAATGCGTAAAAAAACGCTGCGATTGTAATCTTCGTTATATACTACTCGCCAAAATAAATAGTACTTACCGAAAATTCACTTGTATTTATTTCATAATTGGTATAATTTATATGTTCGAAATGTACCGGGTGGCCAAATAAGAATGGCAGAATGGTGGGGAGACACCAATTGCTTTTTTAAATAAATGTTGGTTACTCCTGTTAGGCTTAACCGATTTTAAGAATCTTGGCTTCCTTTAAAAGAGCTTTATTCAACTGTCACCGCCAGGGTGTATGCATTGCAGTTTCTTGACAGGCGACACCATAGGATCGAAAAATACTATAGCGGATTTTGTGGACAGACGAGACCACCTTTAATAGTGATGGATGTGTAAATCTCCATAACATGTATTACTGGTCATAAACGAATCCACACTGGATGCAGGATGTCCAGTACCAAGGTCACTGGTCCATATACGTGTGGTGCGGAATTCTAGGTGGACAAATATTTAATGAAACCCTTACTGGATACGTTTACCTAAATTTTCTAAGAAATGTATTGCCATTTCTATTAGAAGATTTACCGCTGGCAATTCGCCGTCAGATGTTTTTTTCAGTATGAGGGGTGCCCGGCGCATTAAATAATAATATTGTTTCTTGAAATTCGCATAGTAGACTAATCAAATTCTTATTGTTTATTTCAAGTTGAAATCGTTAGAAGAATGAAATCGAGTTTATTGATGAGGTATTAAAATAAATAATTATCTTTGAAATAGCGTATATTTTTTTTATTTTTACTAATATGGTTATATTTAGAAATTTAAAAAAGTAGTAGACAGTCAGCAAAACCGGGTCGTCCAGGTGCAACAAATATTTACATTTTTTCGTTAATATCTCCGGTTAGAGAAAAGATATCGAGATGCGGTTTTAACTGACGTCTTTTTTAAATTCTCTACTTTTCCGTCTGAAGAGAAACACATCGTTCTATTTAAAATTTTTGCGAAAGGCCGTTTTATTGGTTATAAAATCAAATAACGCCCCCTAGTGGTGAAGGTACAATTCATGAGAAGTAGACCAAAACTGTATTTGATAGATCAAATAAAGCTCTTTTAAAAGAGGCCAAGATGGTTAAAATCGGTTAAACCTAACAGGAGTAACCAACAGTTATTTAAAAAAACGATTGACGTTTCCCCACCACTTTACTTTAGAAGACAAAATCTGTTCAACGCAAAAGAAAGGGATTAGGAATAAAATGCATATATTTTCGATAACTCTTAATTGGACAAAACACAATGAAAACTTTAATTTTATACTTTGTCGTGACCGTTACGCCATCTTCTGGGCATCTTAAAAACTTCAAAATCATTTCCAGTGTTTTCTTTTGGCCACGTTTATTAAAAAAGATTTTACCCGGAAGCTCTGTGATTACTAGTTTCTGAGATATAGCCGGCTGCCATTCTTATTTGGCCACCCGGTACACTACTGTGACGCAAACAAGCTTCATGACAATTTTCCAGGTTAAACATTATTAAAGAGTGGTGGACACAGTTGCTGAAGATGGTTTATTACATTAGTGCTTGCCGTACTTTTCCAATATTTTGACTTTTTCATCATACTCCGAATGTATCCATCAAGTGGCTTCAGGTCAAGTGAATAAGATGGATACCCGAAGTCTGTTGCATGAGAAATTATTGTGTTTTCAAAATTTTCTTGAAGTAAGACTAATATGCGTCTGGCTGTACGGCTTGTTGCGTCATCTTGTTGGAACCATTGCCTGTTCAGCTGTAATTTTCGTGCGCGTCAAAAAATTCTTAAGCCTCTCACAAAAGGTGTAATGATCTGTCTGTAACGCTTTTGGTTGACAGTGACTGGATGTTCGTCGTCGCCCTCAACAAAATAAGAACCAATAATACCATACCCAGATACAGCACACCAAATCGTAACTCGAACAATGTGGGAGTGGTTTCTCTACAATAGCATCTGGGCGTGCAAACCCAAGGAATCGAGTTGTTTGTCTATTGATATAGCCACTAAGGTGGACGTGACTTTCATCTGAAAACCATACATTTCTTAAGAAAAACTTAGTCGTTGTCCAGTTTGAATACAATAGGGACAACCACCAATAGATTTGAACATTCGACGTACGAATGCTTCATTGATGTGCAGTTTATACGCAATTTGTCGTATGTTTCTTTGTGGAGACTGCAAGATCTTGACAATAACTTTCAGAGAGTGAATTTTGTGTTGTCGATATTTTTCAGAGAGTTGCTTCAAACTTGCGCCATTAATTTAAACACGTAGCGTTAGTATGACACGAGTTAATTACAAACAAGTGCAACAAGTCAAACATGACAAGTGAACATCGCACAAACAATTCGACAGCACTTTACATTTCGATACTGTGGTTTGGTTTGATAAATAGCGCAATATCAATATGGACTTGTTGATGAAGCAATAAAAACAATAAGAAACTGTGCCTTGCATCCGGGTGGGCAAAAGGAGTAACACTATCCAAAAGGTTAAGAAACGCTTATTGGAGCAGGTAAAATGCCGCATGAAAAACGTTCGTGTAACTAGGGCCTAATACTGTTTAGTGTATCAATAAAGAGTAAAAAAAAACATGTTATGTTTTTGCTTTTTTTTGATATCTACAATGTTGCTGTGTTTCTACAAGGTGTACTAAAATATTTATACTCCTTCTTGAAAATGGTAATTGTTCATAAAACATTCTCCATACATAGGAAATTTTTAGACTGATGCGTTTATTAAATTTGACTTAAAACTTCTCAATCTTCTAATGAACTAACTTTTTTTGTGATCTAGGGCTTATATGGAGGCTAAGAAGAACAAAGATCAATCGTGGCATCCAGACATGTTGCCATGTTTGCGATCGCACAGTAAATTACTCTTAAGGACGGTAATAGTAATAAAAAAACGCGCTACCAATAGAGTTCACGTTCTACTGAGCGAAAGAAACGCTTGGCATTTACCAGTTTGCGAAATAAATCCTACCAAATCCGTACATTCCACTTTAAGGAAGTTTATGATTGAGCTGTTTGGGGCTGAAGTAGGTCAACATAGGCCGCATGGTATATTATCGGTAAGCATCTGTCAAATACTTAACTTTATTTTTATTTGCTAAAAAATTTTGACAGTTCATCGCCTTGGAATGACAGGGTTCTATCTGCGGTTTTTTTTTAATGAGGTTTTAGTCTGACAAGGTTCTATCTACGATATTTTTTTTTTAACCACAGATAGAATCTTGTCATTCCAAGGCGACGAGCTGTCAAATTTTCGATTCTGTCAACGTCAAAGCCATCTCTTGAGCATTTCTACTTCTAAGATGTAATTACCGAAGTGAAATAATTTATGTCACAAGGGACGTAAGTGCAGTTTTACGGTCGAGGATGTTGTTGTGTCGGATGTCTGCAATACATCCGACACCGCAAAAGCACTTTACATGAGTGATATACAATATTTTTCCTATTACCGGCTCAAAATATCGAAAAAACCAGTATTTTACGAAAATATTTGACGTTTGCTTACATAATTGTCAAAGTTGTCCATTTCTGTTATGTATTGATGTAAAATTGAGGGATGTAAAATTCCATTACATCCCGCTGTCATGGGCAACCAAGGTAAACAACCCGTAAATCGCACTTACGTCCCCCAAATCATCGCAGTAATGATTCACTTACGCAGTCGGTAGTAGGAAAAAGATTTTTTTTTGCTTGCAGGTGGAACATGATCCAAATGAAGAAAATGACGGCTTGTGCTTAACAATACTCGTTGCTTTTAGAGGACCACTGGAAGAAGTGCCTATAATAGGTAAATGTGTTTGGCACGAGACTTCCAAGGCACTTGGGGAGCAGCTTCTCGATAGAGTGGCTGCGAGGAATTCCACTTTTCCAATACATGTTATCTGTTAAATCGCTGTTGCTACAAAACGTTGAAATATTTACAATAATAAGAATAAAGATGGGTACAACACAATAAAAAGGCAAAAGCAGAAATTAGTCTTGTTGAAACGTTTACTGCTATTTTTTATACGTAATATGATATTATCCAATGTCTGTTTACATTTATGATATTCCAAAAATTATCAGTCTATTAGATTTGTTGATTTTAAATTTTATCATTTTCTTTATCGATATGTTCACCATTTATTATTGTATTTTAAATACGGGATGTTCCGTTTTAATCTTAACAGAGGAATTTCTCGACAAATACGAATCCTACAGAAAAGTTCGTTATACCGTTGTTTGTTCGTCTCATCGGCGGCCACAAAATGACGACTTTAGTTTCAACGTAGATGGCGCTGTAATCGGTGAAAATAGGGTAGCTTTTTTTTGTGGAAACCCCTATTTGTTATTACTTATTGCAATTCTACGTTAAAAAGTAAGTAACTTTTGTCTGAAACATTCTTTTGTTAATTTCGTAGATGCGCTGTAATTGGTGAAAAACATTACCTTTATTTATTTACTAAATTTCCATGATATATTGGTGTTCGGCTAATCGGAAGACGACAACATATTGCGGAAATTTGATAAAATGCAAAATGCGGGTTTCCATTAAAATAAATAAAGGAAATCTTTTTCATCAATCTAAAATCGTCATTTTGTGGCCCTAGATGAGACGAACAAACAATGGTATGACGAACTTTTTCGTGGGGCTCATATTCCTGTGTTAAGATTAAAATGGGACACCGGGTATATATATTTTTTGGTTTTTATTTATTATACAATGTAACTAACCCTGTCATCAGTATTTTATATATACAGTGGTTATGGGTTACCTGTTATCTTTATATATATATTAATTTTAACCGCAGGTTATTTTGTTTTTATATATGTATTTATTATTTATATTTAGAAGTATCTTTAGCTGTTATATTTTTACACTAAAATAAAATGAACAAAGTACGAAGTAATTGTTACCATAAATTGTTAAAACATGCATGCGATTTGTCTTTTGTATTATATTAATGACCTATGCTGTGATTCGCAATAAAATTTATTTGATATTTTCATTTGTATAGTTTTATTATAAATATAGGTTTAAATTATATATGCGCTCGCAAGGTTCTAACAAGTGATCGTGGAGGAGAGAGAAGTGAAGGTTTGTTCGTTGGTTGAAATGGGCGAACCTTACTCTAGCCGGCAAATTGCAGACGAAATCGGTGTTAATAGAAGTACTGTGAAACGCATTTTGAAACGAACAAATACAAAAGTTACAAAGTTCCAGGAGATTTTTCTTCTTAATAAAGTAATATTGTTAGACTTTGAATTATTTTATATAATTATCGAAGTTATTTTTCGTTATTTTAATTTTATAAGAATCGTTTATTTCCCTACTTAGAATTATTTTTTCGTTCTCCTACATCGCATAGCAGCAACAAAATGAATATAAGAAACTGTAATTTCTAACATAATCTGAGAATACAGAAAAATTACGCGGTAATTCTATATTAACACATTTTGTTGGAAGGCGTTGAATTATAATATTACGTGATTGAGCGGATATGTGTGTTTATAATATGCGTGCGTACCGTTGCTCGCTTTGATATACTACGACTGGATAGGATCTCAGTGAGACTCGAATGCGGTGTTGCCATTCACAGAGGCAATATCCCGTTCGTATCTGGATCAACGTGTACAATACATTGTAAGAAGTAAATTGGCGTAACGGGGCCAGAGCTTTTAGCGGCGCGATGCTTTATGTGCACATAGGTACTATATATGCAGTTATATATGGTATGATACGCGATGTGATTAGTTTCGTAAGGAAAATAATGATTTTATAATTGGGTTGATTCACTGCGTCATCGTTAACGATCTTCATGTACGTTAAATGCTCGTATTTCCTCATAAAATTAACGTAATCGCGTTTTAAATATGGATCCTTGTTTAAACGTTGTTCCATTGCGAGAAATCGTTTTAATGCAGTGTTGCGATTACCCTGGACTTATGTTGTTGATGATTAAAAGGAATACTAACGTAATAACTATAAATCACCTCGTGTGGTTGCGCGTAGTTGTAATGTAATGATTTTCTCCTTAAGGAACCACTCACGATTTGAATTAGATTCTATAATTAATCAAAAAAATTCGAGCCACCTGTCTAGATTTATACTCAAATGACAAAGTGATTTGTTTTGTTGGTTGGTTTGAAATGACAACGGTCCAGACAACATCCACCCTAATCGCGCTTTGTGCAGATCAGGATTACTTTCTCCTACTTTTATTTGACCTACGCGTAACAAGTCTCAAAATATTTACGCGCGCAATAATATATTAATTTTGCCTATACGTACAATAAACCAAGTATAACAGTAACAGTATGTTCATTAACATTTAACATCATCATGAAAAATATAAATTAATGCCATATATTAGCTTCACGGATTTAGAACTCGCGACACAAAGAAAAGTGAAACCCCAGCACACAAAATCTCTACGTTCTTACGATAATACCTACTCAAGCGCACCGCCACTGTCAGTATTTGTTTATTTAGTCTCGAGACCATTCCGGAATTCAAATTCCGTGCTTTTAACATTCCGATATTGCCAGAACTAATATAAAGAATAAATATGGCAATAATAGATTGTTACTTTTATTTGTACAGTCCTGCACCCTGTCAAGGTTGAATATACTTTATTTCTTAAATTTGTTAGTGATCAATAAAACTTCATTTTATAACATTACAATATACGTATATTTCTTCTCAACCATTTTAATTAAATAAAAATCACATCGATGTATTTCCTTACCGATTTATTTCTATGATAAAAAAGGAGAAAATAGATGCATTCAATTAAGCTTCTGGCTCCTCTTAATCTAACACATGTGTATGTATATAATAGACCAAAAAAAAAAACGAAACACCTTTTATTACGCGAACTGCATTGCAGGTGGTGCTGTAGGTATAAATTAAAAGCGACACTTCTGAAACTCCCTCTACCGGATGATGTTAAAGTTCTAACATTTTTTTTTTGTATAAAATTCGAAATTTAGTTACGCGCGCAAATTTATTTCCTTTTTTGTTCTTTTGTTTGACGGGAAAAAGGAACTATAACAGGTCGGGCTAACTGCTCCTACACATCTGTTGTATTCGCTGGGATGTGTTTTCTTCTCGGGCTTGCCGGTAAGCCATGTCCATCAGCATCGTCTCGAACGGGCTCATCGTTCTTCTACGCTGATTTTCTTCGATTGTAACTTCGATATCGGTGACTATGAATCGATTAAAGGTACCATCCTAGATCCGGTATAAGAATAAAAATTAATATAACGGTTAGTAAGTACATACATGGTGTATTATAGGATAGATCAAGTACTGAATTTAGATGTTGCTTAATTTGGATATCTTCGATACAAATAAACGAATTAAAAAAAATTTAACATTGAAATGGTTATGCGCTCCTACATTGGACAGAGATTTTTACGAGAGGCAGAGTTGCACGAAGCTATCGCTTGCCAGAAAATCTATACGAGAGTAGTTTGCAAAGTTTCAAGCTTCAACATGAAGATGACGTTACTCGTCAAAAATATTCTGGTAATATAATTGCGCGTGCGTTGAAAGATACTTTTTAAAATTTCAGTCATGTTAGACGCTCAGTTGTTGTTTAGCATTCGTTTGTATCAGTCGATGTTAATGCTTCTGTAAAAATGGAAAAAATCGAATATCGAGTCGTCAGTAAATTCTTGTATTTGAAAGGCAATACGCTTAAGCAAATTAAGGCCGAGATGGACGTAGTTTATGGGGACTTTGCATGATTATTTGCCACAGTAAAATTTTGGGCAGCTGGCAAATGGTGCTACAAGATTGCGGAATTAAGAGAAATAGTAGAGGCTGTGGGCATCTTGAAAGAACGTGTTTGTCGTATATTGACCGAAGATTTGGGCACGAAAAACTAACCACGTGCTGGGTGCCGCACTTGGTCATTTACGACCAACAATGCATTCGAATGAACATTTCCAAAGCTCCGTTGAAGCAGTTTAAGCGAAATAAGTCGCAGTTTTGGCGTCGAATACGCATATGAAACTTGGATAGACCAGTTCGCTCCTGAAGCCAAGGCGCAGTCGAAACAGTAGACTGCGAAGGGGGAATCGGCTTCGAAAAAGACGAAGACTGTTCCATCGGCCGGAAAAGTGATGGCGACTGTTCTTTGGGATAGTCATGGAGTTAATCGACTATCGTGAAAAAGGAAAACAATAATGGGGCACACTATGCATCACTATTTGACAAGCTGAAGGCAGAAATTGTGGGAAACGGCCGTAGTTTTGTTCCACCACACTTCAGTGGTCGCCATAGCGAACATTCGGGTTCGAATTGATAGACCACCCACCCTATTCACAAGATCTGGCCCCCAGTGACTAATTTCTATTTCCTAGGCTGAAAGATTCATTCGGTGGACAGAGATTTTCATCGAATAAGGAGGTCATCACATTTGTAATCGCCTATTTTCCAGAACAAGATGCCAACTATTATTTGGACGGACCAAAGGAATGGGAGCATCGCTGAGAAAAGTGTAGAGACCTATAAGGAGATTATGTTGAGAAATAAAACTGAATTTGACATAAAAAAACTAGTTTCGGTGTGTGGACTTTTCTGACTACCCTTGTAGATGACAGCAGATGCCTGGCGGCTGTATTATTTACTACTCGCGCAGTACTTTAGTTAAATTTAATTGATGTCAGCCTTGATGAAGCATCAGTGGAAACTTTGAGGCTAAGGCTACTTACACACGATCGAAAAAATACAAAGAAAAGCGGCACATAGGGAAATTGCTTCGCATGTGTAAAGTATTGTAAACTAGCGTGTATTACAGCTTTTCTCGGCACATTTTTCGGCTGGTGGTTTCGCTGGTCGTGTCTAACTAGCCTTAGTCTCAAAGTCTCTATTGACTCTTCGCCAATGGATGCCAGTACTTTTAAACGGTGTAGGGTGGTTGTAGATTGAAATAAGTGAAATATTAAAAGAGGCTAAAGTTTACATTTGTATTAATATAATAAAGAGAAAAATTTGTATGTATCTGCATTTAATTAAACACAGAGGTCTAGCTTGCCGTAGAGTCGGAGTGGGGATGCCAACCGGTTGATGAACGGCAAGTGACATGTCGAAACGGAATTATCATTTCCAATGTATCCGATGGTTACAAGGATTGCAAAATATGTGTCTTTTTTATAAATTCAACATGAAATATCTTTTAAAATGCTATTTAAAATTTTCAAATCAGGGTTGTTAAGGGTTTTTGGCAGTCGAAGGTGGGTAACAGCAAGTGCCTTCTACGTACCTCTTTGGCAGGCGACCATAGTCTGATGCACGGATCTATACCACTTGAAGCGAGGTAACAGGCACTTGGATGAGGTTGTATGCAATTCACGATCGAAGGGTCCGCTTGGAGGGCGGTTACTACTTCCGTCGTACGGCGATCCCAAATGAAGATTACACCGTCGTCAGATCCGGCGCAAATGTAATTTCCGTTTTCGCCTAGAAAGAAGGATGTCGTAACGCAACTGCTTTGCATGTATTTCTCTTTCTGTTTTGCTATCCATACACAACTAATGGTCCAATTAACAAGAGTGAAGCGCATGTATGTACATGGTTATGATAATAAAATTTCAACAAAGTTTTTAAACTAGTAGTTTGCTTCATAAGTATTCCACTTGCAAATATCTTTAACAGTTTTATTGAATTTGGTAAGCATTCATAAAATATCGAAAATTACCAGCACCGCTTTGGTAGGCAGTGAAACGTTGAATAATATTAATAATCAAAAGTTCGTTGCATATATTAATTGTGATCTACACAAAGTTTTTGATCTGGCGGATCACGATATTTTATTAAAGAAATTATCACGACATAGTGTTAGGGGAGTAGCATTGGATATTTTCGAGTTATATCTGAGGCAACGGAAGCATTATACGGCGGTGAGGAGTGTTGATGGTAGAGGCTCTATAGCTCGTTACGTTTCTGGTCTTGTCGATGTTGCATCCGGTGTACCGCAGGGTTCCGTATTGAGGCTGCTATTCTTTGTTATTTTTATTCACGATCTAATACACCAGGTTTTCGGGTTTTATACGGCGATTATACTAAAATGGTTGTGGCTGGCAATGATATACATATATGAACTTCTTGTGAAATGCGGAAATGCTCTTAAAAGACTAATTTACTGATTCAATGACAATAAACTTATTTTAAATATTGATAAAACTGGTATATTTTTTAAATATTAGGTTGTATCAAAAATTCCCGCCACTTTTCACTATGCGGTAAGTGCGAAAAGCGGCGGAAACTTTTGATACAACCTAATACAAAGGATTCGTTAAGTTCACATAAGGTTAGTTTGTCTTTTAATTAGTTTCACGCTTATGACGCCGGGTAGGCTGAAACATATCCGTGTGTTAGTGCAATTTTCTCTGCTACATTGTTTTTGCCGGGAATGATTCCACCAATACCATGAGCTATATTAACATTAAATTTTGGTTATCATTACTAGGCATTTTTCGTGTGTATTGAGGGATCATTTGTATGTGCAGATGACGCAGCGCTTAGGTGCAACGCCACCTTGCGTTCAGCAGTCCAGGAGCCGCTCGATAGGTGGTGGACATCTGTACGCCGATTTGTGTCGCTACCTTCTGTGATGGCATGACTGTGTCTCTTGGTGCCAGGAGATATGTTCAGTGGAGTTTTGGAGATTAAGTGGCATAAACTGTGAGGTAAGCGCAATGTATGCAGCTCGAAACCATGCTGATAATGCCGGGTAGGCAGAAACATATCCGTGTGATAGTGCTATTTTCTCTGTTACAATGTTTTTGCCGGGAATGATTCCACCAATACCATGAGCTGTATTAGCATTAATTTTTGGTTATTGTGCTACTAATGTAGATCTATACGAATGTATATGTTTTATTTTAATATGTATTGTATGCCGTTCGACACCACGGTGTATTGTACATCGTTCGACACTACGGGTAAAGAATAAAAGCTTCTATCTATCTATCTATGTGTAAAATTAAACATTTTAAGAACTCCTAACAAAAAGCAACTGATATGTCATCAAATTTCGTTAATAGCAGAACTCACCCAGATAGTTCACTTCTTTGATATCCGTCGTTATATTGCAGTGCCCTAAAAACCGCAGCTCGAAATCTCGTGAATCCGCTCGGAGTTCTAGCTCCTGCTTCGTCAACGACCCCCCTTCGTTCTCGTTCCTCTTCTTCTTCGTACATTTGCCGCTGGCGATGAGAATCTTACAATCTTCGTACGGAAAGCGTTTTTGAAATAGGTTCAACCAGCTATTCGCCTCGACGTACCACTTCAGCTCGATCAAGCATTCGATGAACGATTTGAAGCTCTTCTTGTCTGCGGGATTTTGCTGCATAGCATGGTAGTAATATCTCGCTGCCAAGTAAGGATCTCCTCCCCTAAAATTATGGGACAATAGTTTTTATTTTAATTTCATTCTAGTTATAGAAGCTTTGATAACAAATGCAATTTAAATTGGGAAACAGGTGAACTTTCGTAAAAGTATATTTCTCCATTTATACAAAATGAGGTAAACAGAACCCATATAATCTGTTTAAAAAATATATCGTCACCCTTTTTTCTATTTCTGTATTCTTCGGTATTTACATGTTTGTTACAGTCCATCTTGTCCCAGCACATCATATCATACTTTACAAACTAAACTAATCATAATCATAATATCAGAAAGAATGCAAAGTGCCTTAAATACAGTAGAAAACTGGTGTAAACAGGAAAGGCTTACAGTGAACTGTCAAAAAACACAAATTATCGTCTTCATAAAGAAGCGCAAAGTTCAGGGCTTAAAACCAATTAAGGAGGAGTGGATATTCCATTTGTCAAAGAAACGAAATACCTGGGAGTATGATTCGATCAAAGCCTTACATGGAACTCCCACATCAATAAAACCATCAATAAATCTACCATTGCCCTAGATAGATGTAGGTTGTGTGGAAAAACGTGGGGCTTAAGCCCAAAAATAACGTTGTCATTATACACGAGGGACATCGGACCAATGATAACACATGATTTAGTGGCATGGTGACGAAAACATTGCAAGTGGAGGCAATAAGGCGGCTGAGTGGTATACAAGGACTAGCATGTCTGTGTCAAGACCACGTCGGGAAGTCATCCTTAACCTAGAATCGCTACATAACCATATTTATGGGGAGGCTAGGCTAACAAGCTATGACCTAATGAACCGTCAACCTCCCATAATGAAATCGCATGAAACATATCAATAGACTGTTAAAGAAACTCAAGGGGGGCCGATTACAAGCAGCTCCAGTGATGCCATCAGTCCCAAATACAGCTTCGGTAAGAACTTTAAAACGTTAATACCAGATAGAGAGGGATGGAAAGAGGGCCCACCCATTAAAGTCGAGTCTATCTGGTACTTACTGAAAACGCCACAGTATTCCAAGCCGAAATAGCGGCTGTGCTGGGATGTAGCATGACAAGCAAGAAGCTAATTATCGATCTACTGCTCTGTTCAGACAATCAAGCAGTGCTAAGCATTGTGGGACTGCATGTAGGCGCTTAGTAGGCTGGGTAGCCATTTCTTAAACGAACTATAAGGTTTCCGTATACTTTTTAATGTTAATAAGTTGGGTTGTATTATTTTCAAAAATACTATCACTACTACACTTACCAATTTCGTTGAGCTAAACTTCTCGCCTTTTCTATATATTCCAATGTAGTACGATCATTGCTTGGCGAATTTCGCGTCGTATCGAAGTTAGCGTTCACCTAAAATTAATTTCATAACGTTTAGATGTGCCGATCCATTCGGTGAGTTCTCCTGCAATATAACCAACCTCTATGTCGCAATACGGGCTACCACAATCCCAATTTTTGTTTTTCCTCAGTAAGTTCTCGGGCATCGTTAGTTCGTTAATGTGTCGCGAATTGTTCAGATCGAACAGGTATATATGTTCCCCGCCCATATTCACTAACAGTTCTGTACCGCTCGAGTTGAACGTGACGTAGGTGGCGGCCAATTTATCGGTAAGGTCTTCGCTGCAATCTCTCGCTAGATGTCCCGGCGCATAGTATTGGACGCAGTTGCTATCCTGAGGTTCGGCCGGTTCTCGTTTCGAGTTGTTGGAGGGCTTGTACTGCCACGTTCGAACCATTCGCCGATCGTAGATTCGGGCGAAGCAATCGTTCGCTCCAATCGCTATCAGGTACGGTTTCGTCGGGTTAACCGCTATACATTTTAGATCGACGTCCGGTAGTCTGATGAACATGGTACTCTTTACCATGCATTCGTGCGGTTCCCTTAGGTCGTATTGTATCACCGAACCATCTTCGCTTGCCGACCAAAAGAGTAGGGGTTGATCAGGAGCTTTTGCTAGTCGTTTAACTCTACCGCGATGACATTTGCAGGTTATGTGAGGTGCGCTGGTTCTTGTATCATCGATTGACCGTACTAATACGCGACAGTCACCGGCGCCTGTCGCTATTAGAGATTCGTCACCTAAAAACTAAAGTTATTGTATAGTTAACATCGGGCGGGGTGTGTCCACAAGGCCGCATTCTCCTCGGTGTATCGTTTAAAAATTTAATTCCATTCATAAACAAAATTATTCAAATTCGTATTACGTAATTATTGCAAAAATACAGTTTGAATATCCCGCGGTTTCCTATTTATTCCGTGGTCAATATTGTTAAATGAAATTATACCTTATAGTTACAACATACAATAGGTACAATAGGTTGGGATGAAATTGCGGCCCTGGTTGCTAAAGCAACGGTACGATGCCCGATCAAACAACCAATCACAGTGCAACCGGTGTATATGCATTCGGACGCACAATTTTCGCGCCCAGTCTTATTCAACTACGAGAGGGAGTGTTGTCGTTTAGTTTTAAGTACCAAAAAATCAATTTAAAAAGTGCTATTTCTAGGGTATGTTTGGAGGTTCATTAGACATATCTTAACGAAATTTATCTTAGTAAATAATGATAGCAAGTACTGTAGGGTAGTATGGCAAACAACACTAAGTATCGGCACACTTACAACTTGAAATACAATCTAATGTTAAGGGAATTTTGTTAAATGCATTCAAGTAAATCCACTCGCCAATACAAAACATATATACACATTAACATGAAATATATGTTTGTCTACATTGCTTGTAACGTCAAGGCACTAATTCGTGAATGCCTCATGCAAAGCCACGAGTACTAAAAAACACAAATAAAAATATTTATAAAATAGTAAATAATTCATAAATTAGAAATATCTTGTAAATAAAGTAGCCAGAACATTAGAAAAAATCCATACGAATCTCCACGTTATCTTTAATGGCAGAATTTATGAATTAAGAATGGGTGGCGTTCACGCATACATTAAAAATAAATATCCTTGCGCATATTATATTCATTGCTGTACCCACCAGTGCAAGTGCGCCTATTTTTTAATAATCTGTCAGCAATTCCTTCTTCCCCCTCATCAAAATGTCACGAACCGTCACTGATTAATATCTTTTTGTAAATGAATGTAATAAACTAATAACTAAGGCTCGAAAAACGTACGGGATGACTCACACGCAGCTAGCAAATATGAATGAAATACGTTATTTGGAAGTGACTACTATTACTTCCAAATAACGTATTTCATTCATATTTGCCAACTGCGTGTAAGTCATCCCGTACGTTTGCCGAACCTTGGTAATAACTAGAGAGGAGCTCATTTTAGGCGACCTCGCATCGAGCGGCGATGAGTCATCGATATCAGTGCCGTCGCCATTGCAAATATATTATGCGTAGGCCTGCTCTAAAGTTATTATCACAAACAACGCAGGGTATCGGCACGCTCCTTACCACATAAAAAATTAATTAATTCGGAACAGCTGTTTCAAAAGCTCGATGGGCCTCCATTTTCAACCGGGTTACCGAATAAATCTGAGCGAAAAACCAAAAAATTTCTTAATTCTACCATGCTTGTTTATCCCTATTTGAAATATTATGAACAACTGGAAGATACGGCGATGGACAATCCGTTGTCCCCTTTCATGAGTAAATTTGAAACGTGTTTGAAAAAGGACGCCGTATATTTCTCCAGAATTTGGCTTAGGTATGTAGATGATATTTTCGTGGTTTTTGATACTAAGAAAAGTACTATTCCGGATTTCCTCGCGTCTCTCAATTCAAAATTCGGAACTATTAGGTTAGTAGAAGAAGAAGTGAACAATCAACTCCCATTCCTAGATACATTATGATCGATTCGAACCACTGCAGACAACATAAAATGGTCGCGATAAGTTTCAACAGACTAGTGAAATTCTCTTTGAACAAAAATAGGTACAGCAAAGAGCTTAAATTCATAAAAAAATTTACAATGGTTACTCTTCTATAGATGTCAATCGCATCCTTAAGAAAGTCCAACATAGGCATTATGTAAGAAATTCCACGACCTTGATCTCGGTAGAAACCTACGATAAGAAATTTGTGGAATTTCCCTTCCACAGAATATCGAAAGTTATCAGTAAAGTTTTTAGGGGACAAGATATGAACGTATGTTTCGGTTCACGTAATACACTCAAAAACCTTCTTGGCAATCCGAAAGATAAACCGGAAATGAAAGAAAGGTCGGGAATTTATAAAATTGCATGCAATGACTGTGATAAAGCCTACGTTGGACAAACAAAACCAGCGATAGGTACTAGATTAAATTAACACATTAGATGCTACAGGTACGGCCGAATAGAAGAGTCAAATGTAGCACAGCACATAAACGATACCGGACACAATATTAAATTAGAAAATCTGAAATTGATTAAAAGTGTAGCCTCGCCTCGTGAATTTGAGACCATCTACATATATAACGAGAGAAAACAACCTTTTAAATAAAGATGAGTGCGCCCCTTCATTATTCCTGTCTGTTTGATTTATTAGAGTAAAAATTGATTTTTTGTTTGAAGTGTTACATTTGACAAAAGACTCGGTCGTCGTGTCATGTACATATTGAATGTTTTTTTTTGTTTAAATGTGTAGACGGAAGAATTAACGGAAGGGAACCTTATCGTTTGTCTTGCTCTACTTTATAAAGGCGGGACGAATACGTCAGCCATAACAAGGGACCTTTTTCGTTCCGTATATACCACGCATGTTAGAGTTAAACGACAGAAAAGTAGGTATTTGTAAATAGATATATACATATATATGCACATATTTATAGATATATACCGATTGGGA
The DNA here is from genome assembly GCA_029619315.2 of Dynastes maya. Taxonomy (NCBI): domain Eukaryota; kingdom Metazoa; phylum Arthropoda; class Insecta; order Coleoptera; family Scarabaeidae; genus Dynastes; species Dynastes maya. The sequence goes on from JAROYE020000020.1 coordinate 1,197,718, forward strand.
AAATGCGAAATTAGCAATTTCGCTATCCCCTCCTCGCTCTCAAGCGGAGGAGTTAGCGGCAGTCGATGGCTCAAGGTTACCGATGTGGTTAGTTACGAGGTAGGTACTGCAGTATGTGCGGACGATCTTAGAGAGATTTTCTGGAATATTTATTTTTCTTTCCTTTTATTTCATCAGAATCTGTTAGAATTTCTTATTAATTTCGTAGCAACGACAAAATAAATATGCGAAACTCTCCTTTCCAGGCGACCTTGACTTCAAATTATTACGTGCGCTCTTCGCACAGTACGTCTACATTGTTCGAAGTGTACTAGCAGGAATTGCTCGGATTTTATTCAGTCTCCTCCACGCTCTCTCGCATGTACAGCGAAAGAGCGAGGAGGGGATACCGATATAGCTAATTTCTCATTTTCCCAATCGGTATATTTTTTCCTCGAGAGTAGGGATAAACAAGCATGGTAGAATTAAGACATTTTTTGTTTTTTCGCTCAGATTTATTCGGTAACCCGGTTGAAACTGGAGGCTCATCGAGCCTTTGAAACAGCTGTTCCGAATTAATTAATTTTTTGCGTGGTGAGGAGCGCGCCGATACTATGTGTTATTTGCCATAGTACCCCCCACAGTCCTTGCGATCATTATTTATTTATTACATTGGAAAATATGTTTTAATAAAAGCTTGCTTTCTATGGTTGAAAAAAATGTATGCAGGCATTCCAGTACATTTGAATAATCCATATGGATTTCATATCATCATTATAATTCCACGTTCTCGCACACGGTATTCTTGCCATTATTAACGCTTTCTGCGAATTTACCAAAAGCTTTAATTATAATTTCATTTAAATGTTTGTTGCTATTATTAGAATGTATGTTGTTTTAAAAATCCTGATTTTGTAGACTGTGTTCGGAAAGCACAAGAAAATATGGTTATGTGAAACTTAAGCGGAAATTATGGAACATCCTGTGCATAGGGTGTATTCAAAACCAGGAAAAGTTAAGGTGTAACTAATGTAAAACTAGATCAATTGAAATTTCAAAATTTTTTCAATCTTCATCAACTAAAATAAATATAAATGAATAAATGATGAATCAAAACATCATTTTTAAATATGAGGAATATTATAGGATATAATCAGATTAATTTTTTTATTATATACTAAACCTGGAATTATATAGCAATAGATCTTGTGAGATCAGATATTGAAGTGATCGAAAAACATGCTCCAATATATTTTATAACCTATATAGTTTTAGTAAATGACGATTACTTTCATCAAAGTTCATCACCTCACTATCACTTATTCAATAGACAAAACTATCTACTAACCTTAACAGAAAATATATTTCCAACATGCGATGTTGTAATCACATTTAGACATTTATAACTGAAGGGATCCCATATTCTCACATGTACGTCATCTGAGCCTGAAGCTAAAAGTCTGAGTTTGTTTACGAATGAGTCAAGTATCTTAGCAGACATCTACCAATCTATAACTTACTTTCCGTTTGAGCTCCATTCTAAACAATTTATACATCCATTATGGCCAAACAGCTGGTGTTCTAAGGTGAGCCGTTTCAGTAAGGGTGTTGTGAATTGAAAGTGTTGCTGTAATACCTTCGCCGAATTCCAATTGTTTTCACGACTGTGCAGATAGTTGACGATATTATAATTATTCTGTATTGTATTTAGGGGATAGTACATCTTGAAAGGAATATGTTATAAAGATTATTGTGTTATTTAATTATTATTTTACCTTTATCATATAAACAATGTTTTTGAATGTTCAAGAAATGTCGCGTCATATATCTTTTTTTTCTGTTTAAAGTTGACAAAAGTTGGATTTATTTTGATATTGAAAGCGACAGATGACAGCTGATGGTGAGGTTTCATAGTGCCTTTTTAACCTTGACGTGCAATTCTGATTACGTAGTGATTGGTATGACTGACTTAAATATAATTTAAAATTTCCAATTTTGTGTTATTCTCAAGATAAATTATCAATATGTAAATTAATTATATAACTTTAATATAATATGTTTATTTTATATATATAACAGTTAATTAGTCTTACCGATACTTACCTTCAATAATTAATGAATTCGATTGGGCCGATCACGGGAATATTTTTAAAACATTACATACGAATTTTTGTTATGTAAGAAATAAAAAAAACATTATTTCATTTTATCATATTTTGAGAATTAGAACATTTAGATACGTTAGTTGGTATTCAAAGAAGAACACCAAATACATTCTTCAAAATATTTTATCAGACCAAGTAAATACTTGCAAATTTAATCAACCTCGATATTTTGTTGCCATTTTAATTCTGATTTCAATTACGATGCAAGAGTAAACTTGGGCTGTGTTCAGTGGCGTAGCTACACCCACGCAATGCGTAGGGGCCTTAGACGCAAGGGAGATAAATAAATCATTGAAAGATCTTGCGTGGGGGCCCAAATTTGGTAGTTACGCCACTGGCTGTGTTTCTATTCTAATTACTCGAACCTTTGGTCGAATAGTTCGAGCATAAATGCATTTTTTATAAGTCGGGAAAAACAGGAACTGCGTTTTAAAATTGTTCGAATTGTTCGATCAAGGCTCTAGCAATTAAAAAACACATATTTTGGCAAGTTAAAATGCCCGCGTAATTTAAAAAATATTAATAGGAAGTTGAAATAAAATAGATGATAAAATACAATAAAAATTTATTTGTAGTCCATATAAATATTAAGTACAAAAATATTGTAGTCACTTAACATATTATTTTATATAAGGAGCATTCATTCAACAATTCGTAGCTCATTTAATTTTAGAAGAATTAAGGAATTTTAACTATTGTTATTGCGTGTATATGTAAGGTATACATGAAAGGTGTTTTGAAATGCTATTGCAGTAGTATTTATCTATTTTTGTTTAAAATCAAGTATTTGGGTTGATGAATCTCATTGTGTAGACATTTTTAAATTTCGCCGAGAATTTAAATTGGTAGTTCCCGAAATAAAAGCTATAATTTGTTAATTTCTTGGCTGCCAACTTAAGTTGCCTGCGAATTAAAAAAAAATTCTGTTTAGTACTTAATCAACCCAAAAGTGGAATTGCCAAATTTTGCGTGAATGCTCTTCATATGTTCGATGAAACTGTGTTAAGAGTCTTATTAAAATAAGCAGAATAAGCGTACATTGCTTTATTATCCTCACATTTTGTACCGAATTTGACGTTGACGTTGATATATTTGACGGTAAATATCGAGACAAAAAATAATAATATTGAGCTCTTGTTTGAAAGGAAATATTTTCCTTACAAGTCTATATTAAATGGGTAGGGTTTAAATTCATCGTTCAGATCGATTTTCTTCTTTGTCTCGCTAGAACTAACGATCACCAGCAAACACGTACATCTCGACGACATGATGTAGGTCTTCTTACGGTCTTCAGAATCGTTCAGATCGTAATCATCCTCGTCGATAACAAGTATGACTACTTTGAATTCGATTCCTTTTACCTTCAGCACCCATGAAACTAGGAAATCGTTCGTCTGCTTCTTAACGATGAAATCTTCGATTTCGCCAATTCCTCGCGGCCTAAAGCCGTTTTCGACGAAGTACGAATCGATTTCGGTGTTAAAGCTTTGCGGTCGGTAGCATTCGTTTAAAAGAAAAGGTATGACGCATATATCGTTTGGTTTGAAGCCCTTGGTAGCGCATAGGTCTATAATTACTTTAACTATGGCGTCTCGGGAAGTTTTATGATTTGGAGAGGAATCTTCTCTACCATTAGAATAATCTGTATTCACCCAACAAACACTGGGACCAGATATCCCGTGTCCCAAGCTAATGCAAGGAATATTAATCTGATTTAGAATCTCTTGCGGTAATTTGGGCATCGGATTGATGTAAAATTGCTTAAACATGTTGAAAATGCTTCCTGTTGAACGCATCACCTTGTTCAAAACGATAGAAGGCTTCTTGAATATTTGAGGCGTTAGTTTGGGAAGGAAAAGCGATGCTTGATGCATATCGACCAAGAACCAAAGCTCGCCCCAATTGCTGGAAAAGCACCAGTCTCCATCATGGTGGCACTCCTTCTTAATACAATTTCCCGCGTTGTATTTACGAAAAATCGTGGCCATCGTGGAAGTCATTATATCTTTTTCGAACGACAAGCAGATGGCTTCAGCTTCGTCCATGAAGATGTGTTTGTAGTGTGATTTGTTGGTGTTTAAGAAGTGCGGCAACGAAATGTAGAATCGACCCGTGTCGACATATTGACGAATTTTTAATGCTTCAAGTTTCTGCTCCACTTCGCATCTGTTGATGAAAAAAATTGAAATTGATTAGTGATTCTGACAGATATTTTTCGTTAAAAACAGGTAACAATTGATAAAATCAAGAATTTAAAAATTAAATTTACCGTATGCCAGGCCAAAAGCAAAGGTAGAGCGCCCTGTTTTCGTTGTTTAGTTGTCCCGCTTTATAGAGCTGTTCCAGTTTCTTCAAGATCAAAAGAGTTTTTCCGGTACCCGCAGCACCATGAACGACTAACGGACCACCCTTAGTCACGTGACAGGTGTTACTGTTCAGTATTTCCAATTGCTCCTGGTTTAAAAGCGCCAGCATGCCTTCGTTAATTTCATCCACGAATACGCCGCAGCTCAAAAGGATATACCTGCCCAGAGAAGAGAACAAACAAACAAAAGAAATTTAGGATTTTGAGTAGATGTTGCGTAGTTGGTAAAACTTTCGCTTATGATTAAGGTTCGACAAACGCGTGTTACGGCAGAAGCGCCGAGAGGGGATTTAGGTCGATGCGAAGCCAGTGGAGAGTTTAGTCATTCGATAGGCATGGAAATGAAGGGTCATTTGATAATTACCGGTTTATCGGTGTGCGTCTTTTAAAACATGGATCGTTGTAAGCGAGGTTTACCTGTAGCATCGCATGTGAATAAATATGTGCAAAATTTGCAATATACGGTTGATAGGTCGCGATACATTTCACTGTAGAAGACATTAAAAGTAAACGTCATGTACTGAATTTAAGCAACAATATTCCGTACTGGGAATTTCTGTATGATTTTATTTTTATGCTAATTGTGTGGAACATCCCACAACACCTAGTAGACAATGAACACTTTCGTCTTTTTTGGAATAAATAAAACCAAGACCGCATTTGTTCCACCATCGTCTCACACGTTAGTGGTCGCAAAAATTCTCGAAAGTTTCGGCTCGAGGACAGAGATTTTCATCGAATGAGGAGACCATCGTATTTGTAAACGCCTATTTTGTAGAACAAAATGTTAACTACTATTTGAACGGATTAAAGAAATGGGAGCATCGCTGGGAAAAGTGACTTCGTTGAGAAGTACTCAATTTGATAGAAAGTACTCGTTCTTGTGTTAGGCTGTGTCAGAGAATCCTCGTACTACGTTTTGAAAAATTGGCTGACTGAAAACTGCCGAGGCGTCATTACTAGAGTTGCTCACTAACGCCAACGGGCAGTGGCGGAGGTTCGTTCCTCAGTATAACTGCGAGTCTCAACCAGATCTGTTGTGTATACATGTGCGCTGCCGTAAACACTATTTCATAGTTCTACGTTTGTTTTAAAAATGATGTAGAACATTCGTTTTCTGCATATAAACACACTTTTTCCTCACGCCGCACTCGGTTTGCCGAAACAACTGTGGAAACATATCTAATGTTGCAGATATTTAACAGACATTATTCACTTTGTGATTTCACGGAAGACTCTTAAGACGGTAAGTGTTTGAGCACGTATTATATTTTATTTCTGACCATTTATTTTGTGTAAACTTTTATGCGCCCGCCACTGGCTGTTGGCGCAAATTGAGCAACTCTAGTCATTACTGTATTGTGGTTATACACTGTTCAGTACTCCCAATTGTTGATTATTAAAAATTTTCAACAATAAACGGCTGTATACTGGCTCTTACATACATGCTTGAATCTAACATGTTTAATTGACGTGCAACTATTAAAGAACCATTCTTTCTGCCATTCCGCTTGAGAGAACTATTAGAGAACTACCATAAGACCTTAGTAATGAACTGCGCGTTCTCGAACAACCTCAAACGCATAAATTCAAAGCCAGAGAGCTACATAGGCTGAGAAGTCAGTGTTGTACGTAACCGTTTATGGCGTATCATAAATAAAACTCAACGGACGTTGTTCGAACGACCAATAGGTAAGTGCGGTTTTATAGTTTTACTTTGCCGTTTTGAAGGGGTAATTAATACCCAATGATCGCTATATTTGTTCAACTCGACTCGGCTCTTCGCAGAAACCAATAAAAATATTCCATAAACAGATTGGATTTTTTTTCTAACGCGCACCTGCGATAGCGTTTCAAACATCTACAGCTTTGTTCGAAGATAAACCCTGTCCTCTTCGGTTAGTAGGCATATACGCTAGAGGTACACGCACGTAGATGCCGTTCTTTGGAAGAAAAAAAGAGGAAAAAACGCAACGTTTTATGAAGATTTACGCTTTTCTGATCGCAGATCACGTACTGAAACTACTACTAAAAGGCTACTTTCGTCGAGATAAAATAGTTGTTCATTGAACGATGTGCATAAACCATGCGACCTGCGCGAGAGATAAAAATTGTCTCGTCCGGGTCGTAAAGTTACGTGACGTCGAACGTTATTCGTTTGAAAAACGCGAAGGTACCTGAACGGGTTCTTTTTTTCGATTCGTTTTCTGCAGAAATCGATGCTATGGGAAATGCGTTTGAACCGTTTGATTGCCTCCATTTTGTTCGCAGAAGAAAGAAAGGTTATTATCCCTGAGGTAGTTAGAAACCTTGCGATACTCGATGTTAGTTGAAGCATGTTTCAAATCAATAGGAAATGAAAATGAAAGAATTGCAGTAGAATGTAAGATTTTAGGTTGCCGACACTGGAAAGTTGGTAGTTAACGATGGGTTGAGATAAACATAACCTATCGACTTTGAAGTCACAAAAAACCTGTCACGTCCAGATTTTGTTTTTACTGCTAGTGAATATGTCACAACGTTACAACAAGTGTTTTCATAATAATTGATTTAGTTTTCTAAATTTCTTTACTTAGTTTATGATTGCGCTATTACATTGTCGATAAGATGAACAATTACGGACACACGATTCATAAACTCCATCATTACCTTGGATTGGGATTGGTTAAGGTATCAGTTAGTTTGGTTAGGTTAAGTACCATTTATATGGTGATTAAGTAGCAGTTTATACCTGTGACGATATGACAAATTTTAGTTTTATAAGTTTAGTTATGACTCATAACTGATGCATCTATTTTATTCCCATTTCTCATAACTTATGAGAAATGGGAATAAAATAGATGCATAGCAATTAGATGTAGCGATAAGCAAAATAATGAAGATTTTTCTGAAACAAGTGATTAGACTGTGCATTCGTCAACAATTTTACCGCAAAAACTGTGAAAACTTTACCAAGGAAAGTTATAGGATAATGTGTTGTTTTGTTCTTCATCAATTATATTTAATGGAATTCGATTTTTGTTGCAATATTTTTTAATTTATGAAATAGAATTATAATTATAACTGATTCGATTTCCTGTAAAAGTAACCTCTAGTAGTGCTTTTACCACTGTCTGTGCAATAAACAGCAAAGAGTATGGTGGTCGTTAGAAACTAACACGTGGTTAAAACTGTCGGATTGACGACTAAGGTTTCAGAAAAATGTAACTCTTAATCACCAATATTTCGCTTTTATTTTTAGCTTCATCAGAATCATAAATGAGTTAAAGTAGATAGCCAAACTCGTGAACTTAAAAATTCAACGATACCGTCGCTTTCATGAGCTCATTTTGACGTTTTTTAAGTGTTGTGACAATTACTTTAAAAATTACATTTTGTATTAGAAGTTATACGTTATATTACGTTTATTAAAACAAAAGCTTTTTGCTTTTGGCAAAAAATATATCAATGATTATTTTTAAATACATAAAATAAAAAGTATAAAAATTTTTATTGGAAGCCATATTACATTGATGGGGCATTATTATTGTTATACTTTAACAATTAAGTACTGCACAACACTTGTAAAGCACCTAACTTCTTGAATATTTAAACATTTTTAACGTGACCTCTTGGCCATTGACACGTTACGTTGCAGAGTGTTGGGAGTAAGCAGTCTTGGAATCCAATGAAAAAACTATTTTTGGCCCTCTCTTACACATACCGGAACTAATCTACATCTACCTCCGTCATAATTGGTTTGTAACTAAGGTTTCGCAGTTTGTAACGTGTTTGGATGTTTGTAACCATAGCAACTGTTGTTGAAAATTGTCATTCGGTAAGTTCGCGTGTAAGTGTCGCGTTTTTGTTCAGTTTTACGAGTTTGTCTGCAGTTTTCAGTGAATTACAATGGGTTTGTTCACTTTGTACTCGTTTAGTTCTGTTGCTTGAAGTTTTCGTCAAAAAATCGGTCCTTTCAAAGTTGCCTGTACGGACAAATTTAACAATTACAAGTATTACAACTAGAGCAACATGTACGTTTATTATTTACGGTATTTGTAAATGATGTTATTTAAAAATATGTTTATTTGTAGTACTATCATCATAGATTCCAATTTAATGGGCCCAGTAAGTGTTTTTGACTCCTACGAAAATTCACAATGCAATATTTTCGCTTTAATGTAGACAATGTACTTTCTCTATTGAAAAACGCATTACATCAAAGGAAACCCGTACACCCTATGAGTATTGTATCATATCTAGACTAGAATCCCATTAATAAATGTATATGCAAATGAAAACTTGTGTTTTGTGCTCTAATATTTGTTTTGAATACAGATTTTACAAAAATTGAAGAAAATTTAACATAAATAGGCCGCGTATTCTGTTGATAGTTCCTGATACGTCTACGAGAGACCCAAAGTACAGGTCCATGGCCTTTCTGTTAGATTATGTTACGTTGCATCAAAGACAAAAAATAATGACAGTTGTCAATTTAGATGCTTCTCAAAACATTTTCCCAGAAAAAATAGCTGGAAATCTTGAACAAACTGTGATGTGTAATGCACGAATTGTGTATTCTATGGGTACTAGTCAATTGGTCAGTATTATCCGGACTTTGCTTAGAGTGCCACATCTGCCTTGGCGGTATCCATACGCCTTGTATTAGCGATCCGAAAAGCACGCAGGTGTTGGATTGTAAGGAGTTCGATTCGAGGGCACCAGCAATGAATTGGTACCGATACATGTACTATAATCAAAAACCGAAGACACATACTTGCATAGCTGTAGTATACGATTTAATTCCCAGCGGTCAGGTGGCGATTAGAGCCTGTTTCCCGAACTTCAATGAAATTTGCGACGTATTCGAAGAGACTATGATAATGAAAAGCATGGATTTCGCCAGCTGTAGATCGTGTAGTATTGATTACTGCAATAGGGCAGGTTCCTATCGACATTTTTTTACTATAACTCCATTGTTTGTTGTTGTATTATTAATAACTAAATAAAATCTCCTGAAATAGTGTAGGGAAATAATGCTTTAGGTTGACAAAAAACTAGTAGTACCCATAAGCAGGATAGCCTTCCCTACTTCAGTAAATTTGAATATTATCATAATATCTTATAGTCTTTAAAGAAATAATTAGATCGATTGTTTTCAAATATTCTTAACTGGTTAAAGTCCCACTCCAAAAGATTGATTTTGTACGATTAGCATGGATTATGTTAGATACAAAAAAAAATATAGATGTCGTAAAAATAGACATTGAATACATAAAAGACCGGGCGTGAAATTGAATACACACAAATTTTAAACTACCTGCACGTTGCAGAATGTACCTTAATGCATGTTGGCGAACAACGCTAACTACGCGCAAATAATAGCGATCATAGTAGTCTTACTTTTGTAAGAACGATTTAATTACAACAAATTAACTCTTTCGACACATTAGCAAAGGAACTACTACCTTAGACATCGATAATAGCACAGTTATCAAAAAAATAAACGAACTTGACTTACCTATTCAACAGTTTAACGAAATATTCCTCATTCACAGCCTTGTCTTTAGAAATCACATTGTTCGTAAACCAATGATTGAAGCACTCTTGTTTCATCAGCGTATTCTCAAAAATATGTAGATTGGGTTCGTCCCTCCATCTTCGCACAACGTTCTGTTTAGGATCTTTCGTACGCGATCCAAGAAACGGCCACATGATGTACGTTTGGATGTTGCTCTTCTCTTGCGAGATATTGAGGAATTCCAGCAATATTTCGAGGTGGTCCCTTAGCTGATGTTGGGCCGAACGTTTGTTGTTTTTGATTACCTTCGCATTGCTTGTATATTCTAAATTTTGGATATCGGTGTTGTTATCGTGGGTGGATTTTACTTCGACTAATGCGACAAAGCATTTTCCTGGAAATAGTCTCATACGATTAGTTTTCAGATGTTGCTTTTTGATTGATAGAACAGAGAAACACATTAAGTTGTAGATTTTCTGAAGATGTTTTGTATAATGTGTATTGATTATACAAAAGATAAGATAGTTTCAATATTATAATTGTAAGGAATATTTGTAAAATTGTTAATTGTTTCTAGTCGTGAAATTTATGGACCCCCTGAAACTAAATGTTATAGTTAGCTTAACAAAAAATTGTTATTGTAGCAGAATTACCAATAAATACAAAGTAATGTATAATAATTCTTGAGGGGAGAAAAGGATTGCTCTTACAATCAAATTATACAGTCCTTGGCCATATTACTTGAAACATGTCATAAATCAACCCTTTTACCTGGAAATTCCCATCTTATTATAGTGATATTCTTTTGCTTTGAATCCGATAGTTTATAGGGGGACTAGATTATTGTATCAATAAATAAAAATACCAGAGAAATGATATTTAGAAGAGTAAAGTACGTATATATAAATATTTCAGTTATCAACTTACATTTAGCGAGTTCACAGTTTAGAGAATGCATCGATATTTTTTAAAATATTTCGTCATAACCGTATAGAAGCTAAGTTGTGGAGTATCGTTAAGTGTTTTGTGTTGATATTCTTATTGCAAAGAATGTTGTTCTATCTCTCTAATAATTAGTTTAGAATTTGCAAAAATTGAAATATTGGGTTTTTGTAGAATCCGGAGATTACAATAACAAACCGCTATCAGCTCTTCTACAATCAACAACATTCACACGAAATTGCAAAATTACAGAAAGTATCTCCTTCTTTTATATCGCGTTTAGTTAGAAACTTAAACGAAGGAGCTAGCACATCGACACAAAGATGGGCAAAGTGCGGTCGGAGAAGAAAAACTTCGAAGAGATATGACCGTGAAATTGTTCATCAGGCTTTGACCAATAGATTTGCTACAATTAAAATGATTCAAAAAAATTTACAAGAGAAAGGAATAGAGATTTTGAGCAGAACTGTCAGGCGCCGATTGCGCGAAAATCGCCTAATGGGCCGAAGACCTGTGAAAAAGCCGCGTTTAACAGAAATGAAATCTGCTCGTCTCAACTCTGCAAGAGAATATCGACATTTCACAGACGAGAATTGGAAAAAGGTGAATAACTTAACAACATGATTTTTACTGGATTAATGTTTACATTATTTAATCGGTTTTCTTTAGTGACGAGTGCTCGCTCTGTGTGTTAGTGCAGCGAGCACAATTTGTTCGTAGATGACCTGACGAACGTCTCACAGTGTCCACGGTTCTTCGAACTATAAAATACCCTCCGCAGGTAATGATTTGGGGAGTGATTAGTGGAGACGGACCTGGCCCTTTGTATTTTATAGAAGGTACAATGCGTCAAAAGCAGTACATAAATGTGTTAAAAAACACGTTATTACCGTATTTTAAACCAGGGTCGCATACCGACAGGGCGTATATTTATGCAAGATAATGCTCCTTGCCATGTGGCAAAAAAGGTTAAGAAATTCTTTGAAGATAATCACACACCTCTTTTACGTTGGCCCGGAAATTCACCGGACCTCAATCCCATCGAGAACGTATGGAATATACTAAAAAGTAAGGTATATGAAAGAGAAAACCCTACAAAGGAAATATTAATGAAGAATACAAAGGATGTATGGGAGAACGATGATGATATAAAAGAGACAATCATATCTTGCATTGAAAGTATGCCCCGAAGAATTAAGGGTGTTATTAAAAATCATGGGTTATGGATTAAATATTAATTACTTATTTAATATTTACATATGTTACATATTTTTACAATATATTTTATAAATAAAAAATATAATACATGTATAGTTTATATTTTATTATGAAGAAACTACAAAATATTGAATGTTTCAAGTAATTTGGCCAGTGACTGTATATGCCGTTGTACGTATTTTAAATTAACATAAATTTTGTACTTCTAGTTGCAGTACGATAGAGATTTCAATTTTCTATCTTTTGGGGTTTTGTAGTCAAGATTGTTTCTATAACAATATTGAAAATAAGCTGTTGTAAATTTTTTATTAATTGTTGAAATGCTTGAAATATAGGAAGTTGTTTTAAGTTGTTCTTTTTATATCTCCTAGTGTTACTCTCGAATGTAATTACTGTTATTTTGTTACTACAGTACTTAGTCCTCCAATTTACAGTTCATCAAATCTGTCAAAAGCATATCGGGTTTTCCTATTAGCGCGTCAGAACTTTGATATTGATAACAAATGAATTCAATACATCGTGTCAAGTTAATATGGACAGATTAACGATTCATCAGCGCTTAGAAATTATTCGTATTTACCATCAAAATGCATGGTTCTGTTCGTGGGACATTTTGGGCGTTGCGTGAAGTTAATGGTTAACATAATCGACCAATCGAACAATCTCTTTATCGTTTAATTCCAAAGTTTGGACAAACTGGCACAGTTGAAGATAAGTCAACATTAGTGCCATCGAGATGCCCGATCGGAGGTCAATATTGCTGCTGTAAGTCGAAGTGTAAGAGATGATCCGAATCTCTCTATTCCACGTCGTTTTCAAGAACTCGGCCTTTCTCAGACGACGACGTGGAGAATTCTGCATGCAGATCTCCATCTGAAGGCCCATAAAGTTTAAAGCATTCAAAATCTGAAGCCAAATGATCATCGTTTCCGTCAAAGTTTCGCGCACTGGGCTCTTGAGCAGTTGGAAGCCGATCCACGTTTTGCGGAAAGGATACTGTTTTCCGATGAAGCCCATTTCTGGGTCAATGGGCTTATAAATAAGCATAACTGTAGGATTTGGGCTGATGAAAATCCTCGAGTGATTCACGAAGCACCTCTTTCTCCCGAGAAAATCACCGTGTAGTTTTTGGGGTCGAGGCACGGTTGGACTACATTTTTTTGAAGACGATTATGGAAATTGTGTTATTGTTAATGGTGAGTGGTACGGGAATATGCTAACGGAATATCTTTGACCTGAACTGAGAAATGTTGACATAAGCAATGTTTTCTTTTAACAAGACGGTGCGACATGTCACACATTTTGTAAGACAATTGTTTTATTGCAACAGCAGTTTACTGGACGCGTTATTTCCAAGAATGCTAATGTCAATTGGCCACCAAAATCATGCAATCTCACGCCCTTGGATTTTTTTCCTATGGGATCATGCGAAATCTCTGGTTTACAAAAACAAGCCAGAAATAATTCCCTATATTAAATGGAATATTCAACGCACCATTAGAAATGTAACACGCGATATGTGTGAATGAGTAGTTGCAAATTGGGCCTCCAGAATGCATTCAGTCAGGCGAAGTCGAGGAGGGCATTTAAACGATATTATTTTAAAAACATAATGACATCGATTGTTCTTCAAAATAAAATAAAAATTAAAGGAATATCACTTGTAGTTATTACTGTGTCTCATCTGAAAGTTTTGAAGCGCTAATTGGAAAATCCTATACATATTGGTATGTTCCCAGTGTCACAACTACTCAATGTTGCCAACATTTTAAACTATTAACGTTCAGATTATGTTTTCCAAAGGTTGAAATAAGTGTAAACTAAAACAGCACATTGATCTTAAGAATACGATCTTCTCAAAGCACACAATTTATAATAAGTTAATTCTAGGACACTCCGTATACGCTAGTTTCTTAATTACTCCACCTACCGTTGCTTTTAACGAAAATCACGAAATCGTGCTCCCTAATCATAAGCTTTCCATCTCGTTTGTTCCGATGCGAATGTCCGGCATAGGATGCGCTATGAAAGAAGGTCACCCACGTGTTCCTCAAGTTCGGATCGGTTCGCAGCCCGTGAAACCTATTGAACACACTGTGTTCGGCCGAAACAGCTTGATCTTCGCCTATCTTCTGAAACTTGCGGGGCACACTGTATACGACGACACCGCCTCCATCTCCCTTGCCCCCTCTGTTGGACGCTGATTCCGGGAATTCTCTCTCAACATACCTGTCAATTACAAAAGAGAAGACGAAGAAGTATACTTTAGGACACTTTATTGTGAATAGTTGCCGTTATAATATCTTGCCTTGAGTGGATTAGAAGATCGACGCTTAGGATTCAAGGAGTTGAAATTTCTTAGTATTGAGTCAAATATTTTGATTGGCAAGTAATTGTGGAAATTAATTTTGATAAAAATCCTATTCACATAGATTTGAATTGCTTAACTAAAGAATAAATGCGTATGAGCCTCAGCCCATTTGACATTTTTTAAATTTCGCGAATCATTTAAGTTAATATGTTCCGGCAATAAAGATTATATTCGCATACATTACCATAATAAATTGGTGAATATGTTTTTTATTGTCGGAATTACCAACCGAAATCATTTTAAAAAATGGCAAGTCGGATGACGACCAAAAATCTGTAATCATCATCAGATAAATTGTTTGGGTATATGGGCGTTTTTTGAAAAGTTGATGTCACCTGGGTTACTAAACAAGAAATAATATTACTTTTTGTTTTTAACATGTGGAACCTGCTATCAAGTAACTAATAGAAGTAAACAGCGCTAAGCATCCTGTATTCTGGTTCTTACAACGCTTTAATTTCCTGGGTCACCTTTTGTCATTTCATTACTAGTCTAGGCAGACAGCGGTAACAGTCAGTGTAGTAGATATGTGGTGCGGAGTCGGCGATTATTTATTTCACAGCGTCAGTACTAAATCGATGTTGTATGCGAGTAGTTCTGTGTATATGTAGGCTGTTGTAACTTATTTCGTAATTGTACGCTTATGCTTGCTTTAAAAATGTCGCAGTTAGGTACGTCGCGAAAACGACCAATGGCAGACACAGTTAAAAACTTTATAGTGATATGCCGGACTTAATTTTTGATGGCGCTAAAATTCAATGTCTAATTTGTAAAATCCCTTTAATGTGTTGGTCCAGAAGCCATTGTCAACGTCACATCGAAAGCAAACAGCATTCTTCTGCAAAAAGTGGCATACGAGACCAAGAAAAATTTACATTTGATTTATGTGTTACTCTTATTTTATGTAATCTATCGTTTCGTTTACTAGACAAAGAAGCATTTGTCACCTCTGGAATAAATATGGAACTGTAAATTACCTAGTCGGACATCAATACGAAATGTAGTGCCATTTGCTCGTGAACATATAGAAAAAAGAATGAAAACGGAATTGAAAGATAAAAAACTGTGGTTCTGTGTGGACGAAACAACAGATCGTCAAAAACATTCTGTGGTTAATGTAATGGTACGTACAATGGAACCACATCGACCGTCATCCTCGTTCTTACTTGCTTCCAAAAGAGTTATAAATTGTACTTCCGATGAGATTTTAAAGGTGGTGTTGAATTCATTGAACAAATTTGAAATTTCAACTAAGCAACCTCTAATGTTTATGAGTGATGGTGCCGCAAACATGCGGTCTTTGGGCCGATCTCATAAAGAACACAGTGGTAACTTCATACATGTAACATGTAAAATCCATACTCTAAATCTTGCGGTACAAATGATTTTTAGATGTTTTCCACTAGTAAATGCATTGATTGCTAGTACAAAGGCAGTGTTTCTAAAGTCCCCGAAACGTACCCGATTATTTCACAAACTGTGTCTTGATTTCCTGAACCACCACAGCCGATTGTTATACGTTGGGGAACATGGTTGCAGGCTGCGTTTTACTACAACAAATATTTTGATCAAGTAAAGAAGGTAGTTTTAAAATTCAATCCGACAGAAGCTGCAGCAATCAAGAGAAGCCAGGAAATATTTCAAGATAGTCAGGTTAAAAGAGATTCACAAACTATTCACAACAATTACTTCGGACTAGCGGAGGGAATAGAAAAATTACAAAATGTTTCGATGTCGCTAGTGGATTCTGTTCAAATTGTGAATGATGTTCACGCACAGTTATGCGCTGTAGAAGGCGAAACAAATTGGTGTGTAATACGAAAATTTCAAAGTGTTTTAGAGAAAGACTCCGATTTTCTTATATTAAGACAAATTTGTGAAGGTGTGTGTGAAGATGCATTAAGATGTTTCAAAGATTATTTTAAATATGCAAATATAACATCGCTAGATGTCGAACGGCCGTTTTCGGTCATTAAAAAACATTTATTCCGCACGTCGTAGTCACTTGACTGAAACAGCTTGGAAACATATCTAATATTCAAATATTTAACAAATGTTACCCTGTTTGTGAATTCACGGAAGACTTTTAAAACGGTAAGTGTTTCAGCACGTTTTATAATTTATTTCTTACCTTCTATTTTATGTGTAAACTTTTATGCGCTCGCCATGCTGTTACCGCATATTTACCCAGGTTAGTAATAAAAGTTTAATCTCCTTGAATGATTTATATTTTTAAGTAATGTGTGATGTATACAAAGCAAATAAGCATAGACCACCTCATTTGTATTTACAAAATTTCCCCCACAAAGTGTTACACCGTTGCACGCTACTCTTATAAGTACTGTATTATTTTCTAAGGTGCAAACAGACTGTAGAGGTAACATTTTGCTATTATTCGCTGTTGTATTTTGGCGAAAATGTATATTAAGACAATAGCAAACAAAATAATGTTGAATTCAATTTGACAACAATAGCGAAATCATTGGGGAAAACCTTTTTTTTAATAATTGAATATAAAACATTCTGTTGTACAGCATTAGTAATCGAATGTCCTCAAGTGTACTTAATCGAAAGCAAAAAAAGCCCACTATACAACGATCAACGAAGAAAGAAATAATCGAGAAAAAGAAAAAGAAGAAAAATAAAAAAAAGCGCGTTCTCACACGGTATGAATTCAACATGAGAGTGCTGCGAGCTAAAGACCCATTGCTATGCAATGCGCGGCTTAATAACAAGTTGATTATACCGCGCGCCAGATCTGGTTTGGCTTCTTTGCTAAGTAAGCGTGGAGCAAGTGCTCGTCAAAAACTTACTGGAAGTCTGCTTCGTATGTATGTATGTATGGACTATGGACGGTGCTGTCCTATACGTTTTTTCATTTACTTCGGTGGCTAGAAGCTATTCGAGCTTTGAGTTGATCGAAAGAGCGTAACCAGTCTTCTCTGAACGATTTCAATAGTTCCACATAGTTTTGTAATTTAGTAAAAGAAACAGACTATTTATTAGGATTTTATAAGAATTTATTAAGGTTTCATAATATAACAGCAATCTATCCGAAAACAATAGTAAAAATAATTTTAATTACAATCAGTAAGGGTATGTTTACGTTAAACCTTTGGTAAACGATAAGAATAGTGATTTTCGATCCATAGCCATAGTCATAGAGGTGCAACGCACACTGATTGGCTAAATTATGCCGTAATCATGGTTACGCATCAAGTATCGCCACTCTCATCGCTTATCGAAGCTCCAACGTAAACGCACCCTACATAGCGTGTCCACCGAGTGCCTGGACGGAGGATAATTTCTTTCTTAAGCAATTTAGAGAAAAACAAATAAAAAATATTCCGAGACAAATGCTACACAACATAAAATTATATTCAAATATACAGGATGTTCTGTTTCCGCTGCATGTGAGACAAGTTTGGTTTTTTAAATAGAATAACGTGTACATATATAATTACGAATTTAGATACCTCTCTCCAATTCGTGGCAACTTTCATCAATATTCCCTATACCTATCTATCTTACTGTCTTTTCACAATAATGTTAATGTTGATGGTAATGGTAATGTTATGTTAGGTGTTAAAACTCAAAATATGTAGTACTCATTACAATGTTCACAATAATGTTAATGGAAATGGTAATGCTAAATCATCATGTTAATGTTCTAAAACTATTTTGGACTTCTTAACATCATGGTTAACATCTACCAATGAAAGCAAAATTCTGGAGCGTGCGCACTGCCGTTATTTATAAATTACTAATCGTTGTGAAGGACTTAATGGTTCACGATGGCTCCGCATCATACAAATTATTAGTTAACTCGGAAAGGCCGTTTCGAAGATACGTGGGTCATCATCCTCAGCCGGGTACCGATTGATGTGAGAGAACATATATTAAATCTAACGAACCCGCTCTATCCCTACTCTTCAAGGAAAATATACAAGTACCTAATGTTGTTTAGGCTAGTTAAAATAAGGAGAGAAAGCGGAAAATGGTCTGTCACCATGAACCGAGACATGTGGTCATCCCACCCTAATAAAAATCTAGTGAGACAACGGTTATGCCCTTTCAGTTCGTTAAATTTGTGTTCCTTCCGTCTCTATCTTTAAAAACTAAAGATGTATGCGGAATGTACGAGAGGATCGACGTCTTTGTTATAGCACAACCATAAATCAAATGACCTCTTACCGTAATTAATCAAAAAGACATGAAAAGTGTAAAGATCCCTTCTCTTTATTGATTAGGTTTGCATTCTTATTTATGAATGTAAATAGTCTCATAGGCGTCCAGCTCACTCGACTAAATCACTCAATTTTAGGTTTTCTAATTTAATATTATCCCCGGTATCGTTTATGTGTTGTGCGACACTTGACGCGTCTATCTTCACGTACTTGTAATACCTGATGTGTTAATGGAGACATCAGGTGTTCTCTAAATTGGTCAGGAAGGGTATTATTGTCCGTCCACGCTGTACAGTGTGTTCACTTCTAATTGTTCTTTTTCCATGATTCCACGAAAACAACACTACTCGATGAATCTCTCTGAAATTTGGACAGACGTCGATTTTGACACAAAACGCCACCTGTCGTCAAACACGGGTACTACTCAGATCATCCTCGTATATGTTGTAACTCTTGAAGGGGGAAAATATGTATTGATAGCAGGACTTCTTGTTGTTTCAAAAGGATGATCTTTGATAAAATCTAAAACTGCCATGTCGTTTTCAACAGTAATTTTTTTGTTGAACAATTAATCCCAATCTTCCTTTGTAAAAATGCCTCGTTTTACCATCTTTTTTTGCCCTTAAACACCGTATTTTTATTCAAATTTAAATGCAGGGAAATCATTCTTATAACCCAACCATCTTGCATTTTCGCAATAATGTGTGCTTTATCAAACACTGTTAGTTTTCTCTTGGAATAATTTGCCGATAGAGAAGCAAAATTATAAATGTAATTTTTTTAATGTATCGATGGTAACTTTGAATGCAATAAAATAAACTTGTACCAGATTCATTTGCACACTACTGTATATTTCAAAATTAAAATTTTTACAATTTAAATTCATACCTTTTACAATTTCAGAAAATGTAGTAACATTGTATTTTATTATTTTTTGAAGAATTTGCTTTTATTTTAAAATGTAACCAAAAATAAAAAGTTTCTGAAGAAGACGAATGTATTTGTCGTAACTTAAATATTAATTTTATTTTATCCAATCTAAGGATAAGCTGCTACAACCAAGAATCAAATATTAAATCTTCAAGTTCGAGTACTTCAACAGTAAAAGAGAATTTATTTTGGTATATTAATCTAAGAAACTGAAAGTTACAGAAAGGAACTATTTTAATTACATGCCTTATGTCTCTAAATTTTTGTGCCTGGAATTATTTTTAAAATATTATTTATAAAATAGACCTGTAAATCTTAATGGGAAGAAAATGCGTATAAAAATGTATAAATAACAGAAAAATGGTTAATACGTCATAATATCATAGTTATATCACATGCTATTCGTATTACATTGATTGTATGGAAATACTTAATAAAATAAACAACGTTTGGCATATTATTTGCTAAGATGACGTATTCTATGCCATTGCATTATGGAATATACGGATTTATTATTATTATATCACGAAAATCTTAAAAAATCTTATATTAATCGCACATATACAAACATTATCTTATGTAAATGATTCATATAATGCGTTACGATGTATTAACAACGCATTTTCGTGGTTTGGACGATACTAACCACTCCAGTATCAAAGTTCATCGGAAACAGATGATGACACATCGTATCGTACCCAGCCACAACTCCAATCTTCGATCCAGGTTTCTCTGAATCTTTAGCAATTGAATTCTTTGTTGCACGTATTGTTAAACCTAATTATATGAATATTGTTGTACGTTTAAGCAGTTTTTGCAAATTTTTGAAGTTGGATAAATTTTTTTGACGTATAAATAAATAAGTATGTTGAAAATGAGATGTAAAAGACTAATTGTACGTGAATTATGAATATTGACATCTTTTGTATTACCTTCAGTGAATATTACATGAAATAATAATAATAATAATAATATGCCTTTATTGCCTACACATGTAAAATAAATATAAAAATTTATACTAATACAGCTACTGTATAAAAAAAGAAAAAAAAAGAATGCAAGACGAGTAAAGCTTACAGGAGTAAAGGGCAACTACAGGGCGAAGCCCAGTTCCATAATGCGTGAAAACTGCTTACGCTTTACCCTGTTCTATAGTATGTCTCAAAAATTAAAGAAAAGAAATAAAAAGTGCCTACAAATAAACTTAACCTATGTTCCATGTGTGCATCATCTACTGCTTTTATCAAATTCTCATTAAAAAAAAAAAAAATAAAAGAAGAAAAAACAAACACCAGTTTACAAAAAATTAAACATATAGCCGCTGCGCAAGATCCCATCCGCAGAGCTACTGCAACCGTTACCACTCCGACACATGATGCTCTCAAACATCACAGTCTATCCCCAGAACAGTACAGACCTACACTCCCGTTTGAATAAATGAAAAGTAGATCGTTTTAATTGAATTGGTAAATTATTATGTATAGTTTTTGTAAATACAATAAGAAAACGATCTTTCGAACAGGGCCAAACTCTGAGGCGGGGACAATATCAAATTCCTAAAGCCTACGATGATTGTCCTGGTATTCGTCAACCACCGGAGCCAATCCTTACACGTTGGGGAACATGGTTGCAGGCAGCTTTTTATTATGCTGAACATTTCAAAATAGTAAAAGCTGTTGTTGCACAATTCAATCCTGCCGAAGGTGCAGCTATTACGGAGAGCCAGTCGAAATTTCAAGATATTTCCGTTGAAACAGATTTAAAAAATATTCGTAGCTACTATAAAGGATTAGCTGACGCAATAAACCAATTACAAAATAGATCGTTATCATTATTGGAGTCTCTGGAAATTATGGACGGAGTGTATACGCAGCTACTGACTATACATGATGCAAAATATAATCGCGTTTTAGAAAAGTTCGAGAGTGTGCTACAGAAAGATCCCGATTTTAGCACACTAAAACAAATTTGTGACGGTGTATCGAATAATCCACTGACTAAGTACAAAGAGTATTTTAATCATGCATGTATAACATCGGTAGATGTTTAACGCTCTTTTTCAAAATATAAACTCATTTTCTCACCACGGCGAACATTGCTCACCGAGACAACTGTGGAAACACATCTAATGGTGTCAACTTTTTGCCACTCTTATCCATATGATGTTAATACTGATAATGGTGCTTCTAGTTTTACTGTTCCGTAGCCAAAGTTGCTTAAAAGGGTGAGTGTTTCACTACTTTTCACATATTATAATTATGTATTAGTTCTGTTATTTTTTTTCTATTTTCTTACTATTGTTTTTGTATCCTAGGCAGGTACGGCTCCCTGTTACCGGGCTCTACTCATGAAGTAGTTTTTTTGTCTTTTTATTTAGAGTTGAGCGTCAAGGATATAACTTTTTGAGATTTAAATATGATGACTGTATATATTTATTTATTTGATCAATATATCGAAATGAATTGTCAATTATTAAGCTCAGACTCTTAGCTTTGTTGATCACTGGAATGTTTGTATCGTTAATTTTGATATGTATTTTATCTTTTAGGACCGTGCATGCCTCCTTTCCTTCAAGAACTAGAACCTGAGATTTATTAGGGTTGAGATGTAGTTGATGAGATTTGAAGGTAGTATATAGCGCTGATGGATCCTCATTAAAGTAGAATCCTACCACGTTAGAGGATTATTGCTGGATGAGTATTCGAGAGTCATCAGACACCACACACAAGCAAAAAAACAAAAATAGAAAAGTTAATGACTAAAAAACAATTTTTAAGTAATCTTGTGTAGTTGGTTAAACCTTTGTAACACAAAAACTATAACCAACTCAAAATTTATTTTATTACATTTAGATTTAGTAGCGTCAAATTAGGTAGAATTTCAAAATTTGTTGCCCAGTGTTATAAAACATTCCGTATATGTTACTATCCAATGCAATTTTTTGGAAAAACATAATTATGATTATGGCAAAATATATGATCAAATTTTAAGATCTTTTACAGATATCTATGTTCTTTAAAAGGTGGTGATGTGTTTATCACACTGACTTTCAGTATCATCTATATTTCCTTTTGCTACGTCATTAGTATTTTAGCATCCCGATAACATTATTATTGTTGTAGATTTTGTACAATATATTTTACATGTCCGCATTATTATATAAAACTATTTTAGTATCGACGAATGATGTGTAAGGCGAATCTTTTTCGGTAATCACTTAAACAAACATGTACACACACATTGTATGTAGGTATGTATATACCTTCATTAGACCGGTAATTTATTAACTAATTGAAGTAGACGTCCTGATAAAAGTTGACGAGCAGGCTTATGCCTTGCCGAGTGACATTTGCCATTTTTCCTGGTATTGACCTAAGATATCTTGTTTTTTTTCGTGAGGCGTAAGGTATGTACATAAGGAATTGAATTTAGAATTTCTATTTACATACATCGGTTGGTCCACGCTAGGCGAACATGACCATGCTATTTACCCATCATCAAATGATGCAAGCAAATAGGTTTCTTTTTCCACTCGAATGAGATGTTGATCTGAAATCGGATTTGTTGAATTATTTATTTTGGATTATGCAGGTTTCCATGACGTAAATTTGCATTTGAAGTCATTTGTGTTAACACCTTGACACAAAAGATTTTGAAGCTTTTGATGATATTGGATAATTGGAAGTTCCAGAAAGTTTTGGAATCGCAAAAGAATATTAATTTGGGCAGTGCTCTTGTTTTTTGAACAGTTGAAAAGTAATTTCAGCAAATTTCGAAATATCAGTTCTAAAATGAACATCATCTGTAGTAGCGTAGATCTTTCAGCATTGAGATTAATGTCGTGCACATCTTAATGGAACTGCTGGTTTGGGATTCTCTGTAAATTAACGTGGTTTTTGCGTCCCAATTGTTTCAAGTCCTTACACATTCCTGTTTCAAGTCAGATTCATATGCATACCGTTTTAGAGCTTTTAACGCTGCCTTTAGTACTTATAAATGCAATTGTTGGTCAATAACATATGGATAACAGCATATATAATATTTTTGCCCTCATATACAGGTTAATTAACATTAACATCTATTAATTAAAATAGTATTGATTCTTGGCAAACATTTATTGCCGATGATTTGATTAGTTGCTGTTTGTCAAGTCACGGCAATTAAGGCAATTCTTAATTTAGGTATACCCTTCTCCATGTAGTTCCCCATAATGCAAATACTTTCTATTACACACATAAAATACAGTGGTTTATTTAATTTCCGCAGTTAAAACTATTACATTCATCAATATACACGCAGAGAAACGTTTACTTGTATCAAAGCTGTATCAAGCCTTAATTCAAGACAATTACTGTTTTAATTATTCGCAATACAATAACTGTTTTAAATCAAATGAAACATCTTCTTAGCGTTTCTTTCTCCGCTTAAGAGAAGTATACACTTGTAATGAAATAACTGTATTTCTTTGTTTAAGATATTTGTTAATTTGATTCAAGAAAATCTTGTAGAAAATTTGAAGAAAGCGATTCTTAGTATAGGTAAATGGCCATTATAACACAAAACAATATTTTCTTAAGGATGGTAAATAGTTTTCTTAATTCCAGAAAGCGTTTAGGTATTGTTCATAAATCAATAGTTTCATTTCCTTAAAATAAAACATTTTCTACTTAGAATTCTTGAAATGCATATTATTTATACGCACATTACTAATTGTGCTTACCTTGTTTAAAACAGTACGACATATCCGTACATAATGCAGTACATTATTCACATTGCTTGTGATTTTAAAAAGGTTAAAGTAGTGGTTATTTGCAAAATAATTCTCAAACAAAAAATGAATTTAATGTAGAAGTACAAATGAAAAATGTGAAGAAATAATAATCAAGATAATGCTAATAAATAGCTCCTGGCATTGATGGAATCTCTAGGAAAAAACAATGTGAGAAGAGAAAAGCATTAACGCTTCTTGTTCCTGACCACATCCACCATGAGCCGTAATGTTTGTTTAAGGTCAGGCGAAACAGCGCCCTTTGACCGACCCTCTTATCTGTTGTTGATTGGCGGTGTTCGGTGGCCCCGCGTTGACTCGGTCTTTTTCTCGATGTCCGGGTTCTTGGAATCAGGTCTCGGGCCTTATGTGCTCGCGTCGATAATTTGCTTGGGCTTCCTGGTCCTTGCCTTCGGAGCTCCTTCGTACGGGTAAAATGTAGCGTCGGGTTTTTGCACAATCTTCAGTCCTGGCCCATGTGGCGCGAGCAATCGAGGTGAACAGTTCTTTGACATTCTCTTCTAAGCGTCTGGGCACTCACGCATGGTGGCGCCTTGGTTATCATCCCGAGAATCGTATTTTGAATTTCCTCAAGGGTTTCGATGTTAGTCGGCGCCGCAGCGCACCAGACGACCGACCCGTAGATTATCTTGGGTCTCAAGAACGATATAAACAGCCTTCTTTTCTGCTTCGTGTCAAGATTATTGCTCCGGCATATAAGCGGATAGATCATGCCAATTGCCTGCAGCATTTGTTGCTGATCTGTTGAAAATGCTCACGCCACAAGAGTTTTCTATCCAGTTGCTGACCCAGATATTTGGTCTCCGACTACTGTAACCTCACTCCCTGTAGGAGCAGGTAGCGCATCGGTTGCCGAACCTTCCTGGTGAATCGGACGGCACAGGTCTTGGTCGGGTTTGGCGCCAATCGCCATCTCCCGTACCATTCGGCCATCCTGTCTATCCTTCTTTGGATGTTAAGCATGCCGTACTTCTTGTTTTGGTGAGTTGAATATATCGCGGTGTCGTCCGTATATGTTCCGACGCTGACTACGTGAAAGGATGGCAAATCAGACATATCCTGGCTACATCATTCTTACATCTCTCAGTTTATGCCACTAATCTTCAAAAACAGCAACTGAAATATTTCCTGGCGCCACCTAGTGCCAGTAGTTATAGTCATGCCGTCCTGGATAGTAGCGACCGGAATACAGGTACCATACAATGATATAATCTTTAACATACAACGTTTCATAAACATTTTAAAAAGATACCGGTTAATGTAATATTTTTTCTTTTTATTACTATTTACCATGTGTACTAATTTAACTTTTAAATATATAATAAATAATAATAATAAAAAAGGGATAAATAAACTTAAATATTATCGCATTAATTATTAAACTACATAAAAGTAATACTTATTTAATTACATTATTAATGAAATAATTTGATTATACTGTAACATATAAAAAAGACTTTTTCATTAGCTCATTCACTTGTTCCTAATTTTAATTATCTTTAGGTTTCTTTCCATTATTGTAATTTTTCTTTTATTGCATGTCCTTGTAGCAGGCTTGATGATGTGTTTTTTTTAACACGGAACTGGTTGCCCAATTTCTCTATAGAACTTTATGAGATTTGGACCATTTCTTCATTCCTACCTTTAATATAAATATTTTTTTAACTCAAAACTAAATGATTTACTTGGAAGAAATATTTTTCTGTCTTTGATTTTCTTGATTTTCTAACCCTAAGAAAATATTTATTTAATCCAAACAAATTTTCAAGAAAATTATTTTCTTATATTATATGAACATCTTTATAGTCTTGAAATAATAATATTTTCTTGAATAGAGATTGATTTTTGCGAGGAAATCTATTTTCTTGATGCAAGAAACCATTTCTCTGTGTGTGAGATCTTGGAATATATTTTCACCTACATCGTAATTAGTTAATATTTACATTCTGTGATAGGATCTTTTTGATCAATATAGACTATTGAAAAAGGCAAGAGGTACTTTGTGAGTATAAACACGTTCTTACCATATAATTACCTTACCACTATTCTCTTTGAGATCCTCACTAACTTTTTTTAAGATATTCACTTTTGATGAAGATATTGTTATGTTTCACACCAAATGGACTTTGTTTTCATCCATTTCCTGAACCAATCTTGAATAGTTTCGTTCGAAAAGTGGACTTGTAGAGTATTTGTTTTAATTGTCATGTTATTACACCCAATGCGTGAACAAAAGACTTCACCAACTTCTAATTGCTCTAACTTGCGAAGTGTGAACGAAATGGGTGGGTGCGTTGGATGCTAATGTTGCAATGTATATGAAGAAAAACGTCTTTGAATTTAATATTTAAATTGTTTTTGATATGTTCTTTGATAGTTCTAGTATTTTCGATATTCGATTTTCAAATAACCAAGTCTTTACCAAGCTTGTACTATTGATGGTTTTGATTATCAAAAATTAAGTTGGTCTTCATGAACGGTATGGGAGTTTTTACAAAAGCCAAAACAAAACGTCCTACATGAGATTCTATTGCAGCATCAACAACTTGATGTTAGCAATTCAATATCTTTTACATGGAAAATACTACATTTTATCCAACCTTAAATTCTTTTTGCTGTGGTTTTTAAATAATCTATAAAATTGTATACCGTTAAGGCTAAAGGTAGATATAAAGAGAAGTTTTTTAATAATGCTAGCAGCAACAAGATATTTTAATTGCTGGTATAGCAGCTTAAGAATTACACCAACAGCTCCCATGCTAAAAACGCAAAAAGATCTTTATCATGGTAGTGGCAATGATACCAAAAAAGAACTATATAAGGTGATAACAAGGTAGCTTTAAACCAGCTTGTATATTTGTAATTGGTTCAACGATTTTGAAACAAACCGTAGATGATTATGCATAAGGTACTTCCAGTATTGAAAGTAAAAGCAAAAATTTCTTGAGGACGATGCAATGACATAAAATGAAGCTAGATAAGTCATAGCCAATGGTTCTGCGTTAATTTTACTTCTTACAATAAACATTTGAAGAAATATAATACATTTATTAACTTTTTAAACTTCTAATGTTCCTCCAAAATAACAATGAGCTAAAATTTGCTGGCTAAAATTTAAGAAAACACTTAGAAGATTATCAGTAATCAACTTACCTCAGTAAATATTCTTTGGCGTCGACTCCATCGCTTTGAGATGGCAAATAAATTCGATCTTGATGACCAGCTTCCATGGTAAGATTCAAAATACTCGCTGTTTCGATGTTCCAAATACAAATATGCGATCTGGTTTTGTTTATTATAAACAATTGAATATCTCAAAGGTATCCACGATCATTTTATCGAATGTTTTCTAAGAATCCCAGCATCGGATTCCGATGATTAACCTAACTATAGTCAACTTTTACAAAATGCGCGTTCAAAACGTCGACCTTATCTGAGCATCGTTTAAAACGTGCGTGAACAATACATATGCGAGCGTATCGTCAGAAAAATTGATAATAACTAAACGCATCTGTACCCGGGCGAGCGTACATTTTCCGCGATACTGAATTGAATCGGTAATTTGACGTGATTTACGCTATACCAGCGTTAATAGCGGGGGTTTTCGCGAACTAGTAATGCTTGCAGATTACCAATTACACATTGGGGATTGTCAGAAATGCTGTCGTTAAGAATATTACACAATTTCGTGCTAGTAATGTCACATGCACGTAATATATGCGTAAAATAAATTAAATATATTGTGTACGATAACAAAGATTGCACTGCAGTATGTCAATAGGTTCGTTTGGTATCACGAAATAATGTACACTTTTTTTTTTGCAACAAAGCTTACAAGTAGGGAACACCGGTAACTGATTTGATACTTACTGATTTAAATTAATCTTTGTGGATTTATCGCTTGTGTACATGTGCAACTTTTCCATTTTGTTTGGACCAGCTTTCATATTCATATTTAGTGAATTAGGTTAAAATCTTAAAACTAGCTGAAATGAAGTTACGTATGAAAGCAAAAACATTTAGCTGTTAGTTAAACTACACAGAGAAAAAGAAAGCTCTTGAATCAAACAAATATATACCTTTGAAATTATTTATTTAATTCAACATAGGATTATTTGAGTGAAAGCAACAGATTGAATTTGTTTGAATGTGCAAACGTTTTTATTTGGCACAATTTTGTTGAGTCAGACAAATATGTGCGTCGTCGGCAATTTCCGTTGCATGTACGCAGAGCAATCGTAATCTTAATCCTAGTTCAGATTATGTGAGATGGTGGTTCGTAATCGGTGAGATGTAAATGAAAAAAATAATAGGTTAGTAGAAAAATGGATTTATATGTTTTTACCATCGGATAACTAACGTCAAAATTTCTGTATAAAAAAAATAATAAAATAGTTCCCACGGTTTGGTAAATATTAAAATTCTTATATATATTAGGGATTAACGAAAATTACAAAAATCTCGCCGATATCGTTTTCAAGGCCAGTAACACCAATATTAGCAGTTTAAATAAATTGCTATTCAATTCACTACACATTTAACAATGCTTTGATCTTTCCGTTTTCATATTTTGTAACTAATTGTTAGTATATATTCTTTGCGAACAAAAGTACCTAGTACAAGTATCATTTTAATTTTTATGTGTTTGTACAAGTTGTTTTGTGGTTATGTCATCTTGAAGAAATAATTTTGTGCGTATACAATTACAAAATTACGTATACATGGATAATTATTGTTTTCATAGATACCTATAAAAAAGTACATACCTTTTAACAATTTTTTTGTCGATGTGTTTTTGTACCTATATATGTATTATAATAATTTGGACATACTACAGTCTGTTTAAAGTTATCGGCGCACTATACCTAACTTCGATGTTATTAATATTGTTAAAATCAAGTTACAACTTCGACATCGAGACCTAATCTAACCTACCCAGATTCACTTTACAGGTTCCTGGGAAATGTGAGTAATCTCGAAGAAATTTCAAGGAAACCTGTAAGATTTAAGATTCACCGTTTTTGTTTGCGACAATGTAGATCTTTAGGAAGACCTTGATATCACCATAACGTAATGGAGGAAGTTAATGATATTTTAGGGAGCTTATTTGCAAGAATAAAAGCACCACGTCACTACAAAATGGAGATTAACTTTCGGTTTTATACTAATTCTTTATGTACTTTTGTTTGTTTATCCACAATGTTAATAAAGTTTTTCAAAAGATTGTGTATTTTTAATACATTCTTACCCTAAGTGCTCATAAATGGATGCTTTCTTCTCTAAAAAGAAGAAAGGATCTATCGTACTAACCATTTCAGTGGAGTGATAATACTAACAGAATAATATATTTGTCAAAGTAACAAGATACTTTAAACCACAGAAATATTTTGTTAAGCAAATACATATTTCTCAAACCTTTTAATGACGAACGACACGAACGTTCCCAAATTGGAAACATACAAAAGAAACGATTTTTTATTGAACTACTTCTAATAGACAATTAAGCAACACCATTGACAGGGGGGTCTTCTTGCTTCAGCCCTTTTCTAACTTGGAATTTTTCAGACAGGCCTCTACTCTAACTCTGTTTTCTGTTTTCCTAAGCGTCATTTCTATTAAATTATTGATCTTATTTTGAACCTGAAGTGTTCTGAGGGCATGGCACAGCTGACCTCTTATAACTGAGTCATAAGCCTGTCTGAAATCGATAGACAGCATATTTAAGTTCAATCTTTGTTCATTGGTACTGCTCTGGATCATTTTGAAAACAAAAATTTGGTCAATGGTAGACTTTCCTTTCTTAAAGCCTCCCTGTTCTACCACGCAATCATCCAACCTGATTCTGATGATTCTGGCCAGCACTTTGTAAGCCACATCCAGCAGGGTAATACCTAATACATCGCCTTTGTCTCCTTTTTTATACAGGTGTTTATTAAACATTCGGCAAAAATGCAAGGGGTTATTCCATGAACTATTCTAAGAATATTTTGTACTTTGATGATTTTTAAAAAGCCCCTTTGTTTCGAAGATACAGGGGGAGAAACATTTTCGACAAAAACATTTTATTACCAAAAATTAGATTTAAAGTTTCTTAATCTACAAGAACTGTTAAAAATGACTACCTCCAGCTAGGATGCAAGAATCCAATCTTCTCATTGACTGCCGAACTCTTTCAAAAACACCAGGGTTGTTTCTTATTGAGTTACACCCAGCAATTATCCGATTTTTTACATCTTCCACATTTTCCACTGGGGTCGAATAAACTAATGACTTTAGATGGTCCCATAGCAAATAATCCAGGGGGTTTAAGTCCGGGGATCGAGCAGACCATAAGTGAGGTCTACCTCGGCCAATCCAACGATCTCCGTATGTTGCTGTTAAAAACTCACGAGGAACCACACTAAATTGCGCTGGTGCACCATCGTGCATAAACCACATTGCATTTCTTGCTGCCAATGGTACATCCTCCAGAAACAGAGGTAGCGTTTGTTCCGAAAAGTTTCGATACTCCTCGCCGGTAAGTCTTCCTGGTAGAAATACCGGTCCAATTAGCCAGTCACCCACAATTTCTAACCAAACGTTTAACGAGAACTGAAAACGATCTTCAAGTACCTCATGTGGATTTTTTTCAGCCCACACGTGGTTATTGTGAAAATTCCTTATTGCATTTCTTGAGAAATTCGCTTCATCGGTAAAAAGAATCAGTGTCAGTAGTTGAGAGATTTAAAATAATATGTGCAAAAGCCACTGACAAAATGCAATCCGTGGAGGAAAATCAGCAAGAAAAAGTTCCTGAACGCGTTGTATGTGGTATCGGTACAACAAATACTCCCTAAGAATTTTCCAAACAGTCCCATTACTTACATTCAAAGTATTTGCAATTTTTCGAATAGAAGTACCTGGATCTTCTTCTATCATGTCCAGCACATTCTCTTCTAATTCTACCGTTCTTACTGTCATTGGTCTTCTTGGTCCTCCATTTCGTTTCAATGTGTCTGTTTCTTGAAGACGTTGATGAATACTTTGGAAGGTTTTTCTATCAGGAACATTACGGTCAGGAAATTGTTGAATGTATAACCGTCTAGCTTCTAATGAATTGCCATCAGCAAGTCCATAAATGAAATGCATGTCAGTAATCTCGGCGTTCGTATAGCGATTCATGATAGAGAACTTCACTAACAAAAGTTTAAGTATTAAAAGATAGAAAATACACGTCAATCAGTCTCAACAAATTTGACACATACAAAATGATCAATCACGAAACGTATTCAAATGAAATCCACGTTTTAACTGATTTACTTTTCTATGTCTGTACTTGCCTATTGTTAGTGGGTAAAACAGCCGTTCTTTGTAATCGGAATGTTGTTAAAAGATAACAACGCGTTTTTACATTTTTTTAATACTCGGTGAGTCCAGTGTTGTACGCCATATTTTTATTTCGGCTACATTAATAATTTCAAAAATATCAAAATTGGTTTTGTCGAAAATTTTTCTCGCCTTGTATCTTCGAAACAAAGGGGCTTTTCAAAAATCATAATAGTACAAAATATTCTTAGAATAGTTCGTGGAATAATCCCTTGAATTTTTGCCGTATGTTTAATAAACAGCCTGTACATGGGGCAGATTACTGCAAGTTTTTCATTTTTTAGGAATTTCGTCTTTTTCTAATATTTGCTTCAATAGTGCACAAATTCTGTCTACTAACACCTCACCTCCTTGTTTAATCACTTCAGCCGCTATCCCAATCATTCCTGCACTTTTATTGTTCTTTTATTTATTGTTCTTTTATTGGTTTTTCATTGTTTCTCTTATTTCTTCACTGGACGGATATTCTACAGCATGATCTGTTATGTTTATTTCTTCTTCGAAACTGTAGTGTTCATCTTCAGGGATCTCGTCATTCAACAATTCTTAAAGAGGCTCCTTCCATCTATTTAATTTCCCCTCCTTGTCTCCTATTAAATGCCGTTCTTTGCTTTTATAAAACCTCTGCCCTCTTGTATAGGGTTCTTTCTTTCTTTTGGCTTCCTGGTAAAACTTTCTAATATCCTACTATACATAGTGCTCCTCATAAATATAGCTGATCGCATTATTTAACAAATTATTTTCTTCTAATGATTTTAAATTAATTTTAAATATTACTGATTCAAATACATGTTTTTAATAGCACCTGACAATAATCACCAACGATTATAAATAATAAACTTGGACATAGATAACGCAAAACTGGAAATCTGGCCACATTTATGAATGGCAAATTCTTAGTATTCTAAAATTAAGCGAGGTATCTTATCGCTAGAGTAAATAAAAACAGTCGCATGTGTAAGGTATTCAATTCTTTTTATAACTAAGTTGGATAAAATAGGAAAAATATTTAATCCAGATAAGTTTTCCTAGTTTGATTATTTGGTTGTTTATTATCAACAAATCTATGTATTTATTTATTGCTGTTACAAAACATTTTTTCGTCATGCTGTTCAACGTAATATTATTTAATGCGTTTTATTCCTTCACTTCCTTCAAAACAAAGTACGTAAAAGACTAACAATAATGTGGATACGATTATCCATATTACAGCAAGTGAGAAACATATATTAATACATTGATAACATGTTTAAATTCATTTATTAAACAGTATTTCGATATTGTAAACATGCAGTTTTGGTTTACTAAATAAAACCGCTAATCTTATCTGCTTTACATCGACAATACACCGATAATCGGTAATGTTTGATGACATTCAGCTGAATTACTGTCGTCGTAATTCACTCAGATTGTGTTACAAACATGCCAATGAATGATAAAATTCTACACAGTTATGAAATGTAGGAAATGCTAATAATGTAATTTTATCTAACGGTTTTAATTATTACTACCGATTTACTCCAATTATTGAGGATTTTAGAATATTATAAAGTGGAATTATAGAACGTATCCGCCTAGTCCTAGTCAATGGAAGATAATTCCTTCCCAGAACAATTGCGAGGTATATACAGTGTCACACAAAATAAATCATAGTAAATTTTTTTTAACTAATTAAATGTAGGTAAATTTGGACTTTGCCCTTTGTTTATTTCTAAAACATATATCAAATGATATCCACACAAACAATCACGTAACCTTCTTAAGTGCTAAATTTAACATTTTATTCCAGAAAATTATAAAATACGCTATTATTTTTTAAATGTTTTTATGAGATGCCGAAGAAGTACAAATTTATCTTTTTAACTAAAGCAAACCTGTTTAAAATTGCTTCTTTATACCACTTACTAAATATTGTTTTAGACAAATAATTTTAGGTAAATAAAAATACGAGGTAGGCGTTATAGTTGCACATGTACGAGGCCTACACTATATATTGAAATATCTTTCTCGGAGGGTTTTCTCAAATTTTGTTAAATTTTCTAATTTAATTTGAATAAACGATTCTTGTAGGTTCGGGGGTATCGCTAGATACCCTTACGGCAATTTTTGAATGAATTTCCATCTCAGAAAAATGAAA
Source organism: Dynastes maya (assembly GCA_029619315.2). NCBI lineage: Eukaryota > Metazoa > Arthropoda > Insecta > Coleoptera > Scarabaeidae > Dynastes > Dynastes maya. The sequence goes on from JAROYE020000020.1 coordinate 1,231,666, forward strand.
TTAACGAATTGTAAGATTTGAAAGTTAACTAACCTTGAAACTTTTGAACGATGCCAATGTATATAAATCCTCTGTTTATATTTAACCCTTTTTCTCTTCTAATAAAGACTTTGAATACACAACGAACACTTATATTGGGATTGGATTTAAGACAAAGATTGATGAAAAATGTATAGCGTCGTTCATCTTTCTTTTTATTTTAAATCGCGAAAGACCGGCGATTGTTTTATTTCACAGCTAATTTTGATAATTTAACCCAAATAGAAACTAACTTTTCGATGACTTTCGATCAAATGATATTAGCATACGAGAACGAATGCAATGACTTAACCAGGAGGTTGTATGTTGATGATTCTGTGGTCCGAACTGTCACCAACAAGCTTTAAACGAGAAAATCCACTGCTAATTTACAGAAACTTTTCAGATAAAGATTTAATTGATGAAATATTATCTGTTGTACTTTGCAATTTATGCTGTTGCTTGTTCCAGACGATTTTTACATTAATTTGGACGAAATAGGTGAATAAAAAAATTAATAAACGAGTAGATTTGTCCATGATACCCTACACTCGTCATTATCTGGACTTATATTTAAATTATAATGTCCTCGCCCCAAGGACAGTTGGCAGAAGGGGGATGGTAACGAAGAAATTTCCAATTTTCCCCACAAGAGGGATATTTAGTTACCAACGAGTGGCCATACTGACATTTAGTCAGTACCGAAGTGACAACTGAGAGAAGTTGCTGTTGTCGCAGATACAACGTTGAACGTAACGTAACAATATATTACGGCTCGAAGGGTAGTACTTTTTAGTAGCCAACCAGACAACGTGACTAGTGCATGAAAATGACTCAGGTAACGAAAATTGAATACCACGTGGTCATTAAATTTTTAACAGAAAAAGGGCATGCACCTAATCACATTAAACAACGTTTTGACGGTGATCTATCTCCTTCATATTCCACTGTAACGAAGTGGGCAAAATGTTTTCGTTCGGGGCAAGGATCTCTTGAAGATGATGAGCGCCATTTGAGCTGATAACGCCTCAAAACATTTCAATTATTGAAAAAATTGTATTAGCAGATCGCCGTTTGAAAGTGAAGGAATTAGCAGTGATGTTTAACATTTCTGAAATAAGTATTCGCCGTGCTCTCCACCGTGAGCGTCGGGTCGAATGTACGCGCTCGTTTTTAAACATGCGTGAAGACGACCCGAAACCGATTCTGGAGGCCATTGTCACAGGAGATGAAACATGGTTCTGTATTATGATCCTCTATCCAAAAAGGAATCGATGGAATAGCGGCGACCCGATGAACCTCGTCCTAGAAAGCTGTAATACAACATTTGGAGGGAAACACTTTAGATTATTTTCACAAGGGTATAGAATTATTAATTGATCATTGTAATAAATGTATTGAAGTTGAAGGGGAGAATATATTGAAAAATAAAAATTGTTATATTTTACCAAGTTTATTTTTTCTATATCGGGCTGAGAATGTTTGGCCCGTTCATTAGCGTACTTTAATGAAACTGTATTAACTTGCAAAATTGATTTAGTTTGTGTAAGTAATTAATTGATTATATTTAATTTTTTTTGATTTTGAATTGATAAAAAACGAAGGGCACTTTTAAACAATATATTCTTGTTCATCAGTCAAATTTTATTAAAGGCGGTTTCTGCTAATATATCTTTATAATCCCGTTCACGTATCTGATAACTTCATAAAAATGTTCGCATATGATGCGCACTTTTTATGTGACACCGTACAAATCAAACCCAGATTCATTAGAAAAGACGATTTTATGCGATTCTTGTTCCAGTTCCAGTACATTATGACTTCTCGAAACATGAACCACTTTTAAGGAAGTTTATGCACCGTTTAGTGATCCGTAACTGAACGAATCCCTCACAGTTCACTGAACTTTGAAGAAAGGCGTTGTACAAGCAATTGCAGTGCATTATTTTGTCACTACTCAAGAGAAAAGGCTCAATTCTTTTGAATATTAATATCAAACTACAACTTACACCAACATTGCAAGTATTAAACGATTACGCTGCAAAACTTTGCTACGTCTTCCCCAACATTTCGCCAATGTTTTTGAAGTACCTGGTCAACCTAGTTTGCTTTGGCATCCCAGCTGGTGCTCAAAAGATTTATTTTCTTTTGGAAACAGGAATATGGAATCAAAGTATTACTATAGCAATGCTTTATGACAATCTAGGCAACAATACAGATCGTAAAATATATATATATTTATGAGGATAGTATGAAAAGTTTCAAGCTTTAACATGAAGATGGCATTACTGGCTAAAAATATTGTGGTAATGTAACTGCGTATGCGTTGAAAGATACTTTTCAACATTTCAGCCATGTTGGATACTCAGCTGTAGTTTAATAGTCGTTTGAGTCAGTCGATGTTAGTGTTTCTGTAAAAATAGAAAAAAACATCTCTTTTAAATTTGAAAAGCAATGCGCGTACGCATATTGAAGTTGAGAAGGTCACTGTTTACAACGACTCTGCACAGTGAAATTTTGAGCAGTTGAATTCAAACGTGGTCGTATCAGATAAGGATCAGGAAATAGAACCATTGTTTCGTCCCCAGTCACTATTTAATTAGTGGACGTGTTGTCGGCTTCGTACAGTTCAAAAAGCTTTCGGCTACATTCGACACGTTGTTCCTTCTGAACCACGCTGAACAGTTTTGGAACTCATCTTGCGCTAATTTTTGTCATACTTGTGCAGGATAATGAAAACACTAGTTTTTGAAATCACTATTTGTTCTCCTGTTTCCCCAGCTTTCAGCCGTCGATCACTTAATATGACTTCCTCGGCCATTTTGATGTTTTCTGGTATCGCTACAGTAACGGACACTCCTTCGCGTAAATCATTTTCAAGAGATTCTCTGTCCTGACGAAACAATTTTGACTAATTGTGGCATACGATGGTGCAGTCTTTATGAACTGTGTAATTCGCTCTTTGATTTCGGACGGTGTCTTTCTTTCCAAGGTGAGAAATGTTATCACTGTCCGATGTTCAATTTTGGACGTTTTGAAAATTTACCATGCACCTCCCAACTTCTGATTGTCTAAATGTTCATTTAGAAAAATGTAAATTATTTAGAATTTAAAAAATATTTTTTTCAACAAAGTTATGGATAGGAAATAAATATTTTATGATTTATCATGGGTGTTATTTATTTCTATATTAAATATTTTTCATACAAAAAATATATGTTTTAAATTTTTTCATCCCCTCTATACATAACTCCAGCACTCGCCATTTTGGGTGTGCTGCAAATCTAGTACATTTTTGTAACATCTAGTAGGTACCTTTTGACTCCAATCTAGTACCAAGCAAAAATAAATTCCTGCTATTTACTTTGGGTTTTTTTACTTTGGGTATAGAAAGTTAGTTCGTAGAATATCCGCTGTGCCATCCGTAAGACATTCTTCCGAAGATATCGTACGTGTATCCTCTTTCTATTCCTGGAATATGTTTCGAACAATAAACTGGACATCCACTGGAAATCTGGTGCCATATGGGTTATACTACTACACTGTGCTAGTTGCAAAGTGCAACAAGTTGGGCATCTAATTCGAGTACGCTGAATCCAACGGTGCCAACCGTTTTTAAAAGTTAACTCGCGTTTTCGAGCAATTTCAATTTAAAAAATTTGAGGCCCAAGGGACCTTCTAGAACATTCTGGAATTTTCTGATCTGATCAATGGCCGAAGAGCTTTCTGGAACCTTCGAGAACCTTCCATGGACCGTTCATGTACCATTCGTGAACTTTCTAGAAACTTCCATCCCCGAAAATCATCGGTTTAGAGCAATATAATGACCATAAGTGGAAAATTCGTGGCAACTTAAAAGTGGTGGTTCTTTTAAGAGGTATGCAAACGGGTTATACCAAAAATATGTGCTACATGTGCGTGTGGAACACCCGTTTCGCCGGCGACCAATATAACGAACGGAACTGGTCTTTACGTGAGGAATTTAGATTGCGACAAAACAACATTATTGAGATTCCACTTGTGCCGATCGAAAAGGTTTAGTTACCACCGCTCCACATCAAACTAGGAATTGTTAAAAATTTCATAAAAGCATTGCACCCAGAAGGAAATCCATTCAACGAATTGCTTCGTATTTTTCCGCGGTTAAGTGGGATGAAACTAAAAGAAGGTAGATAGATTGAAATATCATTTTGTATTACAGGAATACTTAATGAACCGGATATTCGTCGTTTGATGACGCAACGCACTTATTGACATGGAGCTTGTGAAATGGGATTGTGTGAAAGCGGTTATTGACAATGTTCTCGGAACTCATCGATCCGAAAATTGTTCACCGTTTAAATGTTCGAATGTCATTAAAAATTCATTTTTTGCATTCCCATGTAGAAAAATTCGCCGAACAATCACCAAACGAATCCGATGAGCATGGCGAGCGTTTTCATCAAGTGACGGCGAGGCTAGAACATTGGTACAGCGGCAAAAAGCTACATGCTCTTTTGAGTGACATTTGTTGGAATTTACAAGAAGAAGAAGACAGTACAGAGGAATCAGGGCAATCAGAGAATGAAAAACGAAAAAAAAAATCAAGGAAAATGTTTTTTTTTTTTGCAAAAAATTGATGGAAAATCGACTGAATCGATTCAATTTTTTTCAAATAGCTTCTATTCGATGTGTATTCGTCGATGCGATATCTATTCGATCGATTTCCATTTATTTAAATTCAATAAATGGTCAAAAAAATGATAAAATGATAAACTGAAATTGCTCGAAAACGCGAGCTAACTTTTAAAAACAGTTAGCACCATTGGATTCAGCATACTCGAATGAGGTTTACCCCCCTGGGTGCCCAGCTTGTTGCAAAAATGTCTTCAATTCGAGCTCAGTGCTATTAATCCAAGGAAAGAGACCTAGCTTCCATACTTCTCTAAAACATTTGATTTTACTTCTTGCATCAATTGTATACATTTATTTTCATTACAAATATCTAGGATTTCGAATCCCACATAATGAAAGAATTTTTATATTCAAACTTACCAATTTTTTATAGTGTAAAAATGTCAAAAGGTAATTAATCATATAGTTTAACATGTGTATTACTAAAATATGTGCACATAATTGATCAAATATTTATTGCTTGTATTATTTATGGGTTTTGAGATTCTCGCTGACATTTATACATAAATGTCAAAATAGTACGAAATTCTCTCGCTACTCCTTTTACGTGCTTTCGATTAATTCGGTTCTAATAACAGGAATTTTTCAAACGCCATCCTGTAGTCCTTAATCTAGTTTATGCCTGTTTTATTAGCTTTTGTGGTATTGTTACAAGATCTTGACCTTTGCGGGTCTCAAATCTGTAACACCGGAGAAACGTCAAGGTCGATATGACGATGTAAGGTGAAGAAAATGAATGGATTTCCATGTTTTTTTTTACGGTTTGGTGTATTTTTTCAATATAATTTCCCTTCGTTCGATCATTATTATGAGTGGTGTTACGTAAGATTTCTTCTTCATTGCTTACTATACGATTACATTGGATTAAACCCAAGAAAAGCTTTTTTTTCATGACGTACAAGCAAAGATGTTCTAGCGAAAATAAACCACAATCCACGTGATAAGTTTGGAAATGAATCTAAATTTCTTCAAAACGTCAGCAAAAAAAAAATAATTACCAAACAGCAATAAACCAACAGGATCAAATACTCGCAAACGATATTTTCCTTTTTTTTTTGCTTCTCGTCAATTCAACATTACGTGCGTGACATATAATTACAGGATTGACTAATAAATCATTCTGTTCTGAATTAATATATCGAACTCGGATTTGATTTGAGTCACTGGCCAACCTTGATTTTTTAAATATCTTTTCTAATATGTACCCAATATCAGCGTATATTTCGCATGTATTATGTAACATCCGTAAGTCCTTCGTACAATTTGCAAAGGTGCCTTATAATAAATATTTTATGTGGTTTAATTATACTTTTTGTAATCATTCCGCTAGATTTTTACTCTTAAAAGATATTACCTTTCATTCTTTATGCATCAACTACATCTTTTCTAATTAGAGATGTTTCATTAATCGAGTAGTCGAACTCTGTGGCACACTATTCATATTAAAGGCCAGTTACAACGATATCCAATAAAAGAAAATTACAATAATGGAAAAAAACCTAAAATTAATCATCAAAATTAATAGCAAGTGAATGAACTAATGAGAAGGTTTTTTTTTGTAGGTTACAATACACAGTCCCTGGCCATATTACTTGAAACATGTCATAAATCAACCCTTTTACCTGGAAATTCCCATCCTATTATAGTGATATTCTTTTGCTTTGAATCCGATCGTTTATAGGGGGACTAGATTATTGTATCAATAAATAAAAATACCAGAGAAATGATATTTAGAAGAGTTAGGTACGTATATATAAATATTTCAGTTATCAACTTGCATTTAGCGAATTCACAGTTTAGAGAATGCATCGATATTTTTTAAAATATTTCGTCACAACCGTATAGAAGCTAAGTTGTGGAGTATCGTTAAGTGTTTTGTGTTGATATATGTTATTGCAAGGTAAAATCGTTATTCTATCTCTCTCTTAATCATTGATATTTGAATTGAAAAAAAAGGAAAATTTGGGGTTTTTTGTAGAAAATGCCCGGGAAAGATTTAACAAGTGAACAAAAAGCCGCTATACAAGCTCTTCTACAATCAAACAAACATTCACAACGAGAAATTGCAAAATTACAGAAAGTGTCTCCTTCTTCTGTATCGCGTTTAGCTAGAAACTTAAACGAAGGAGCTAGCACATCGACACAAAGACGGGCAAAGTGCGGTCGGAAAAGAAAAACTTCGAGGAGATCTGACCGTGAAATTGTTCATCAGGCTTTGGGCAATAGATTTGCTACAATTAAAATGATTCAAAAAAATTTACAAGAGAGAGGAATAGAGATTTCGAGCAGAACTGTCAGGCGGCGATTGCGCGAAAATCGCCTAATGGGCCGAAGACCTGTAAAAAAGCCGCGTTTAACAGAAAAAATGAAATTTGCTCGTCTCAACTTTGCAAGAGAATATCGACATTTCACAGACGAGAATTGGAAAAAAATGAATAACTTAACAACATGATTTTTATTGAATTAATGTTTACATTATTTAATAGGTTGTCTTTAGCGACGAGTGCTCGCTCTGTGTGTTAGTGCAGCGAGCACAATTTGTTCGTAGACGACCTGGCGAACGTCTCACAGAGTCCACGGTTCTTCGAACTATAAAACACCCTCCGCAGGTAATGATTTGGGGAGTGATTAGTGGAGACGGACCCGGACCTTTGTATTTTGTAGAAGGTACAATGCGTCAAGAGCAGTACATAAAGGTGTTAAAAAAACACGTTATTACCGTATTTTAAGCCAGGACGTCGCATACCGGCAGAGCATATATTTATGCAAGATAATGCTCCTTGCCATGTGGCAAAAAAGGTTAAGAAATTCTTTGAAGACAATCACATACCTCTTTTACGTTGGCCCGGAAATTCACCGGACCTCAATCCCATCGAGAACGTATGGAATCGACTAAAAAGTAAGGTATATGAAAGAGAAAATCCTACAAAGGAAATATTAATGAAGAATATAAAGGATGTATGGGAGAACGATGAAGATATAAAAGAGACAATCATATCTTGCATTGAAAGTATGCCCCGAAGAATTAAGGGTGTTATTAAAAATCATGGGTTATGGACTAAATATGAATTACTTATTTAATATTTACATATGTTACATATTTTTACAATATATTTTATAAATAAAAAATATAATACATGTATAGTTTATATTTTATTATGAAGGAACTACAAAATATTGAGTGTTTTAAGTAATTTGGCCAGGGACTGTAATTAAATTATTGAATAATTTCTAACTAATGCTTGGGTTACTGGTTTCCGTCGTATGTGGTTTAAGGCTTGGGTATACTTCGGCGATTTTTCTGGGTCGGTTCTTCCCACCAACCACAGATGTTCTCTTATCTGTTATTAACATTTAAGAAGGATTATTATATATCATATAAAAAAATATAATTTGTCACATCTAGTTTTATTGTAACAAATTAGTTTTTAACTTGTTTCAATGAATTTCAATGAATTTTTCACAGTCAAAATTTTATTGTCCCATGAATGTAGTTTATACAGTTTTAAATTTAAATTTTAATATTTGACATCACCTCCTACTGCTTATATATAATTGTATGTAGAATTTGAAGATAATTTTTCTTCTCCCTTTCACTACCAATGACCACGTGCATTAATTGCACCACATAATTTGCAAAATCTATATAGTAAGATTTTTGGTGATGGAAGGAGCAGGAGGAGGAAGAGTCTTTTTATACATTTTGATACCTAATCATTTAGTTACTAGACTAAAATCTGTAACGTGGTGTGCACCTCGAGAATTTTCAAGACACCTCGGTAAAGGATAAAGACTTCACGAAAATTCGGGGATGAGAAAAATCAAATTTTGTATACGATATCTTTTCTCAACTTAATTTATCTCTAATGTGAAACTCTAAGTTAATAAATCGTATAATCCTAGCGGCTTTCTCATCAGATGATAGATTCCTTATGAATCTATCCAGGTTGGGTCTTATCCCAACTTTAGTTGCAGTCAGTGTACGAACGAACTTAATTCGTTTACCGGTAGAGTACCAAACGTCGCTGCGATCGGACAAACAGCGGATACGTATACCACATTTTGAAAACGAGGGGAAAATGTCTTTCAAAATATACGTGATATTTTGTCAATTATTAAACTCAAGAACATTTAATATTAATATAATATTTAATATAAACAAATTTATATTTCTACCTGATGGTGAGCTCAGTGATATCATATCCAGGAGCTCTCGGTTATTAATTAAAAGAAGTAAGTCCCTTTACTCTATTTTATTAATGAAATATTTACATAAAAGAAAATAGTTCTTCGGCAAAAATAGTAAAATAAAAGAAGACTTAATACAGGGTAAAATTAAATTAGGTTGTAGATCAACAAACAAATAATAGCCATAGTTTGGCTCTGCAAAAGAGAATCTAAGTCGATAGATTTCATGCTTTGTTGAAATTAAAGTGTTTGCAATTATTTTAAAATTAATCAGAGTCTGCTACACGGTTTCAGTTACGGTCGGTGCGGTAAATAAGATTATTTTCTGATGAATCTCCTGAGGTACGACAATTAACAGTTATATCGTTAATCACTCGTGAAACTCGACCGTAAATAACCTATCACGGTAAAATACCTATCTTGACTTGTAGTATTGCAGTATTACAAAACTAAGACTCGTTATCTACAGAATTACTACAGCTTCATCAACATGTGGTCGGATACTCAGCTGTTGCAATTCTTTCGACAACTCGGGGAAATAATACGGTAAAATAAGTTATGGTCATGGAATCAGAGCTTGTCGACTCAAGTCGCGTTAAGTGGCATTGGTATATTGCTAGAACTCGATCAAGATGATCCCGATAGTAAGTTCTATCAACACAATCAACACGAGCTCAATCAACTTAAAGCTGATAGCTTTGTTAATGCCATCACCACCCACATAAATCATATGATTTAGACAAAACTAATGCCCGTCTGACCATCATACAATTTCCATCAGCAATGGAACATTTAACGAGTTACTATTCTCGGACGGCATTCGGGATCCGCCTTCGAAAGCGAGCTCGGTGGTATCTCTCTGTCGGTCGGTCGGTGTGCCGGTATTTCTGATGTTTCTCTCTGTCTGTGATCGGGAATCTCGGACATCTATTTAGACGGAAAGCGGCTATGAAGTTTCAAGTTCTTATATGCAGACGTCAGTCGATAAAACATATTCTGGAACCGAACAAACATGTTACATACAAATAAAATGTTAAAATATTGCACAACAATATTTCGAGCGGGAAAAATATACAAAATATACAAACATGTTCAAAAGTAAATGTATTAGTGTAGGGTAGATATGCTTGCTTACGGAAATTAGGGTTAGATGAGAGGAGTTGATGTGGAGGAGGGTTAGTGTAGCGGTTAATGGTAGTTTGAATATCTTTCTTGGAATAGCTATTACGGATCAATGTTTCAGTGTTGTGGTTGAGTTCTTGAGGAAGCGAATTGGGTTCAGATATGGAAATGGCCCCTTGGAAAATTATCCTTGTAAGTAAAGTACCAGAAATAATAAACCGAACAGATTGCCACCCAATTTAATACTTTTAATTGTTTTAAAACATCTCAGGCCTCGCACATATGCAATGGAGTTTGAACACGCTCGAACTAATAATACTCTTTGCACCTAACTCTGATTGATCTTTTTGTCTGCCCAATATACACTTGATCACAATCTTTACATGAAACATTGTAAATTCCTGATTCAACCATATCTATCGGGTCTTTAGAACGTCTTAAAAGGTTTTTGAGGTTATTGTTTGAAGAAAAAACAATTTTTCGGTCAACCTTTCGTGTAACTTGGATAAAAGGGTAATTTAACATATTTCTTATTATCGCCGTCAATGCGTTCAAGTGTGCTTATACTTCTAAAACAATTAATCTATTACGTTTCCTAATAGTATTATAGACGACACCTTCAGAAAATTCGTTAAAGTTAGCAATTTTGATGATTTCTTTTAGTTCATTGTGACACCTATCTTCAGTTAAAGGAAAATAGAGTAAACGATATGCCAAAAAGTTAATAGCTGAAAGTTTGTGTTCCAATTTAGAATGATTAGGATCTTGTAAGATAAATCTGTTACTAGTAGGTTTTCTAAATATGTCTATTTATATTTCTTACTACTAACTTATCAAGGAATGGAATCCTGTTGCCTTTTCCTTCTTCATGGGTAAATTTAATAGAGGGAAATTTTGAGATAAGTTGTTCTATGAAATCAGTTATTGAACATTCGCTGGTGTAAAAGATGCACAAATGTCATCAATGTATCTGATCCAAAGCCGAGGAAAATAGGCCACAGTATTCTTAAGGTCGATTTCAAATTTACCCTTAAAGAGGATAACCAAAAACGAGGATAAGCTGTTATCCATTGCCGTTTCTTCCGTTTGTTGATAAAAGGTGTTATTAATTTGGAAAAAAATTGTTTCATACAAAGTCTTGCCAAAGAAATTAAACTAACAACTTCTTCTCTATCCATTTGGTTATCCAACAAAAGTTTTTCTAAATATTCCAAAGTTAAATCGACCGGAACACTAGGAAACAGTCAACTTACATCAAACGAGACTAAAATTTCTTTGTCGGTAAACTGAATGTCTTTAACTTTTTCAATGAACGCGTAAGAATTTTTAATAGGTAAATCAGGAATCTACCATAGGTAAACTGGTTCAGTTTGTTAGATAATCACTTGGGCAGTAAGTAGGTTGGACTGTTGATGTGGTCCTTTTGGTTTCTGTGATCATTTTAGGCAAAGGATTTTTCGATAACCTTAAATAAGAACTTTGCGACAAAGTGGTGTTGACTCGATTGAAATAATCCTCTTTGTCTAAGATGACTACAGTATTACCTTTGTCCGACTTTAAATAAAAACAATTTTATTTTTGTTTTTTAGTCTTCCAGCAATGAATTGTTCTTTTCGTACAACGTCGGGTGCATCTTGTTACATATTTTCCAAAATAGTATAGTTTGTTTAGTGTATAATTAATTAACCGTAACTTTAAATTTTTGCATAATTTGGGATTTGCATATTTTTGGATTTGTATAATTTAAAATTGTTATATAAGGTTAGTTTTTCTGTTAGTACAGTTTTACTGCTGATGGTGATAGCTTGGCTACCGAAACGTGGGTCCACTGTGAGTGGAATGTTGTGGTTAGTGTTTCAGAAATGTTACATATTAATATTATCAGCATAAATCGAACACTAAAAGTCGATTACGACAATTTCTTAAGTAATACTTACCTTGTTTTCCCATTTACACTCTCAAAAAGTAAAAACAAAGGGATACCATCTAATCTTCGTTTGCTATGTAATTGCGTAACTTTAAAAATCGATAAATATCTGAATTTGTAATTTTTTATTGCGTATGACATCAAATTGTTTGCAAGGATAACGGCAGGTATCTCCAAGCCGTGACATTGGTATATTGACTAATAGATTATACGTTTATTAATAAAGATAATACATTAGAGATGCACGTAGCGAAGCATCTTGTAAATAAACTGATGAACACGCTCATTACTTCGGAATAAAGTTGATCAAATACTTATAAGGAATCTTGAATATTATTAAAGTTCTATACAGTTTTCTTTTTGGGTTTTATACAAGAAATATTGAATTTCTAGGTTGACGTCTGCACGAAATGTTTCCAGTATTGAATATTTTTAACAAGAGAATAACGAATTCTCTTTTGATACAGGAATAGCATCAATTAATTTAATATACAGGGTCCGACAGAAATACTTCCCCAATTTTGAAAGGTAATAATATCCAACAAAAAGTTACAACGAATATTCGAAATGTTGCCCATTGCTTTCCAAACGTTTGTCTATTCTATCCAGAAATTCTCTTTGGACCCTATGAAGCATGTCCGCTGTTACACTTCGAAAGGCGTTGACAATTCTTTCGCGCATATTTTGTGCTGTTGTTAAGGAACTACCAAGTTCCTTAAAGACCAATCACTTTCTCTGGATAAACCTGACTCAAATAATTTCTCACTTCCTGTGAGCAATGAGCTGGTGCACCGTGATGCTGCAATCACATTACAGCAGCGAATGTTTGTAGCAAAACACCGCCTACCACAAAAAATTTAAATTAGAGTAATTTTTTGTAAGCTTAAATAAATATTATTAAATATCTCTAAAACGACGGCAGATAGGCATAAAGAACCCTTATACTAATTAATGTGGAATTTAATTTTGTATAATATGGAAACATAATATACTGGGTGTTCTATTTGAAATTATTGAGAAAAATACCCGTGAAGTTGTCCATATTGAACAAATTATTTTGAACGCCTTGTATAATATTGCAGCACGAAACTTACAAAAATGAATTGCCGAAGCCTTAGCAAAAACAGGATGCAAATATTATTCGTTGAATTTCGTGTTTGCGAATGCGGCGATTTTTCAAGTAAAAGTATGAAATAGCCAATTTTTTTCTTTTTAATATTGTAACTTGGTAACCTATGATTGGATGTCGCTAATATTTTCAACATAAATAGAGACCCTCGATTGTCCTAAAATACTGTAAAAATATACAGGGTGTTCCATTTAAAAAATTGAGTTGACCATCGATACTCTTTTTTGGGACAGTCTGTATAATTGAAAATAATTTTAGAATGTGCACATTGTCCTCTTAAATACTTACTGAAAATTTTAACCTCATATCTTCAATTGCAACTGAGAAACAGAAGACCGACTCATTATTGCAGGACCCTGTACATATATACATAGGTATATAATCGGATCCGCATTTACTGTTAGGTGTTGAGGTATGTTTTCTTCCTTCTTCATTTTTCATTAAAAACCCTCCAACTATTTCTGTTTTTGGATAGTACTTCAGCTTCTTCCCAAGTCGTCTTCTTTTTCCTTAATATTTCTTCTATTTCACCATTCCATTCTTTTCTCGGTCTTCCTCTTTGTCTCTTGCCAGGTTTCTTTGCTTGCACACTTTTCTGACTTGTCTATCTTTGTGTAGTCTGTTCAGGTGTCCCCACCAACTCAGCTGTGTCTTCTGTATATGTTTTCTTGCAATTTCGATTTCCAAATTGTTTCTTATTGTTTCACTTCTAATTTTATCTAGTAAGGTTACATTTGCTGTTCTTAGATATTTCATTTTTGCTGTTTGTATTTTTTGTTGTATTTTTTCTCTTGTTACCCATGATTCACATCCATAAAGCAGAGTAGGGAAATAGATTCTTTTATAGACTAGTCATCTAAAGCGTCTACCTCAGGATAACATTTTCTAATACTATCTGCCACATGAATGAAAGCATGAATTTTACATGTAATATTTAACAAGTTAGCACAATGTTATTTAAGAGACCGGCCTGCAGAAAGTATGTTTGCGGCACCATCACTCATAAACATCAACAGTTGGTTTGTTGAAAGTTCAAATTTTGCCAATGTATTTAACACTAACTTTGAAATTACTTCGGCAGTACATTGTTGTACTCGTCTGGAAGCTAATAGAATTGAAGGTGACGATTGATGTGGTGCCATTGTACGTACCATTACATTAACCACAGAATGTTTTTTACGATCTGTTGTTTCGTCCACACATAACCACAGTTTTTTATCTTTCAACTCCGATTTAATTCTTTTTTCAACATGTTCACGAGCAGATGGCACAATTCTTGTAACGATGCCCGATTGGTAATTTGCAGTCCGAATATTTATTCCAAAAGAAGACATATGCTTCATTGTGTAGTAAATTAAACGGTAGATTACATGCAATAGAGGTAACACATAAATTAAATTTAAATTTGTCATAGTATCGTGTGCAATTTTTTTTTGAAGAATGCTGTTTACTATTTACGTGACGTAGACAATCCCTTTCGGATGAACACATTAAAGGGATATTACAAACTACACATTGAATTTTAACGCCATCATAATTAAAGTCAGGCATTTCTGCTATAAATTCTATAACTTTGTCCAACATTGATCGTTTTCGCGACGTAGGTAACATTTTTAAAACAAACGCAGAACTACGAAATAGTATTTACGGCAGCGTACATGTATACACAACAGATCTGGTTGAGACTCGCAGTTATACTGAGGGTTGTATCGAACCTCCGCCACTGAACATAGGCTACGATTTCTATAGTTCTGCATATCAACCAGTTTTTTTCAATTACCTACAATTTTTCTTCTTGAAATTCTTCCCAAAAAAGAAATGAAGACTCGCTGCGAGGCCGAGGAACTCCTCAACCGCTGGCAGTCTTATTCACGCCAACGGTGGTGGAGTTACCACTCCTCACTGCACTCCACTGGAGCAGGTGATGTTCACTGTGGTTATCACATGAACAATAAAATTTTTCATCAACAATTTCAACATAGGATCAAAACATTGATCATTCTGGCATCTGGTTTTACAAGTCCCAAATGGTATTGTAATTAGTGTTGGGCATAATCAATAACCGAATGAATCGAAATAATCGTTTAAAATAATCGAATAATCATTTGAAATTTACTAACGATTTCGATTATTTTCCACGATTATTTGACACAATCCGAGTGACGAGTGAATTATTTCGAAACTCGAAACCTCGAAGTTTCGAATATAGATCTCGAATCGTAATCCGTTTGTGTGCACCTGCGCAGTCGAAACGAATAATGAATGATTTCTGAACCATAACCGAATGATCGATTATTCGGGTATAATCGATATATCTCGATTATATCATTCATAATCGACCAACACTAATTGTAATATCTTATTTCTACAAACAGCATTGAACAATTTTTTTTGAATTATGTATAGTTGGTCATTTAAAAGTACGGGAGATGTTGAATGAATTGTATTCTTCAAAAGCAAAATAGCCTCTATCCAATCACATCTTACTTTTTAAAAAACTAATGATTTCAACCGAAATAAACAAATGATACAGACATAAACATGAACATTTGTATACCTCAAAAATATTATAACCTAGAAACTTTAACGCGAGTTTGACAGATAGTATCTGACAGATGAATACAAATGATTATTTTAACCTACGTATCTTTAATTTATTTCACGATTATATCACGACACCTTGACCTATGCTAGCAGAAAGAAGATTTAGTTTTATAAATCCACGTTATACGACACACCATACATCGTGTACATTGTCCCATTGTTCCCTCTCTCCATATCATTCTATTTATCTATTAAATCGCCAACCTACCATAGTAAATAGTAAGTATATTTACTATTTACAGCGTGACGCAATACAACGTGCCCGTTACATTAAATACGATTTTTTTATAGAGATAATGTGCATTCTATAAGTAAATATCGTACTATACATACGTTGTACACCGTGTACACGAGATATGAGGTTTTGAAGGGTATTGAAAGTGAAAGAAATTTACGAGAAAGTTAATAACGCATTGACAGCTGGTAGTTTTAAAATGTATAATTAATTCTCGTGTTATTATTATCTGATTGGCAGAAAAAAAGGAATAAACGATTGTAGAAACTATTTTGTTGTTTTGCCTGGCATACAATTCCTATTAATTAAATTCAATTCGCTTGCAAATGTACCTTATAGGTGTTACTTTATTTATACCAAGAATAAATGTATTTCAATTTATTGTTCTGCTTTTTTTTATTTCAAATGATGGAATATTAATTAAAGATATATGCAATATAATTCAGTTAATATTTATCAATACGTGAGGATTTATTGAAACTAAAATAAAACGAAAAGGAAAATTTATACGAAACATACAATTAAACACTAAGAAATTGCTGAAAGGATTTAATTAGACCTTAAAAGAATTCTATTTGCCTTTGTTGTTGAGCAGTTCTATGTTTCCGATGTCCGTTTTAAAAGAGAGAAATATTCAAACTTAAACCGGTCCTGTTCAATTTTGGTTCGGTGAGCATTCGTATCCGCAACCCAAAATGCAGGTTCAATTGTAATTTAGCCTATTTACGCAAAGCTCGAAATCATACAGTGACGACATTATACATCTCTTGATCACTGCCCACCTTGTCCGTACAAAATACGAAATTTACTCAATTTTACGGACATTGTACAAGCTTCTTTGTGCAATGTTGACATTGTACAGCGCCTTGTGTAGAATGTTCGTTTTATAGCGCAGCTGTAACCTGGAAATAACAATTTGTAGGTTATGTTCGTTTGGAAAGAGGTCTTGTGTTTGGGATAGTGTGCTCGTAGGGTTATCTTTTTTGTTTAAAAATGCGTTTTGAAGAGTCATTTATGTTAAAACTTAATGAATTACAAGGTAAAGTGAATAGTTTTTCAATCAAAACTGAGGAACATTATAAAGAACTGATAAATGAAATGCTGATCGCCAAAAGTCGGCAAGTGAGTAAGTCAGTTAACACTGTAAAATATTATGTGCATAATCTAGAATTGTTTGAAATAATTAAAAAGGTTCACATTGAAACTGGATACGAAGGAATTCACAAGCTAGAATATAATTTAAAACAGAAATATGTTTATATAGCTATAATGTCAGTAAATTAATAAATACTTACTTCCTGAATGAGGGAATACAACTTACCGCCTCTACAAAACAAGAAAACATGTAATTAATTTGTTATCAAATTAGAGAAATGACATTATCCCGGCACCTTCCTGTGTTGAAAACCGACCTGTCCGTTTCACTATTTGCAACATATAGAGAGTTCACTAGTTTTGTTTTATGAACGCTATACATATTCACGAGTATTTGTATATTTTAGTTAGTTATTTTTTTTTCTTGTTATTTTTCTTTTATCATTACTGTGTTTTTAATTTCATTTCACGTATTAGGCTAAAGGAAGAGCGCTAGCAGTATATGTATCATACATGTACTGCAGCGATTTAGTTTTTTTGGCTATCATTTGGTTTCTTCATTTTCATTTTGTATTTGTATTTCGTACTGTGAGGCCAATAAACTTATTATTATTATTATAACAATAACAATAACAATAATTTTATAATTATTATAAAAACATTCCTTGATAACTGTTAGACTTGTCTAAAAAATTGTGTTCACTTTAAAAATGGAATTGTGGTTAAGCCAATGGTTTTCAACGAGGTTAATGCACGCGTACAGGTAGATCTTATTGACTACCAGACTTGTCCAGATGGAGACTACAAATTTATCATGAATTATCAAGATCAAGCAAATTTGTAAGTCTTCGTGCAGTGAAAAGTAAGAGGGCTGCTGAAGTTGCTTACCATCTGATGGGTATATTTTGCGTTGTTAAGGCACCCTCAGTTTTGCAATCCGACAACAGCCGAGAATTTGTAAACAGCATTGTGCAAGAACTGAAATCTATCTAGCCAAAATTAAAAATTGTTCACGTCAAGCTCGGACATCCCCAAATCCAAGGAAGTTTAGAGAGGGCAAATCGGGATGGTTTTAGCCTGGATGGCGGATAATAAAACGAATCGCTGGAGTGAAGGTTTACGATTCCGTCAATTAAAAAAAATAATAGTTTTCACGCTGATGTTAAGCAAACACCATTTGAAGTGATGTTTTCCAGAAAAGCATTAGGATTGGCTTCAAATGATCTGCCTAACACAGTTGCTGGAAATTTAAACAGTGAGAAAGATTTAAAAAATGCGTTCAAGTTCAATTGAAATTTTTCATGGACCATAGGAAGGTACTGGTTGAAAATGAAGATTTATCTAACGACATGATAAATGACAATAAATTTGACGAATGTCAATTAAACGAAATGGAAGAAACTGGTAATTCTGAGTTGAATGCCAACGTTGCCGTAGGCGAACAAAAAATATAGATGGCTAATGATACCTGAAAAAGACAATTCCGAACTTATTTCTGAAGTCAGGGACAATATTTCGCGAAATCAGAACTTGGCTGTTACTGGACTACATAACCAGGATATGTATTTAATTTCAGTAATTTTGATTTGCATTTTTCCAAAACTCCGTCAATAAATATATTAAACAATACTGGACTTAGTATTCCTCCTTGTCTTAGACCTCTTTTGGTCTTAAATAGTTCCGACTGCCTATTTTGACTTATGACATAGTTGGTGGTGTCGTTACAGATATTTCGAATATTCCTACTCAATTTATTGTTTATCCTTCTTTGTTGTAGACATTCCTCTAGGGACTCTTATCAAACGCTTTTTCTAGGTCTAGGAAACCAAAATATGTTTTTGATTGACTCAATATAGATTTCTCTATTATCTGCTTTATTGTATATATATGATCATTCATACTTCTGCCTTTTCTAAATGCACTTTGTGATTCTTCCATTGTAGGTTCTATAAATTTTCTTAATCTGTTTTCCAATATCCTTTCATACGTCTTTGTTACTGTGCTCAATAGTGTCAGTTCTCTATAGCTGTTGCAGTCGCGTGTATTTCCCTTTTTGTTTATACTATTTGTCCTATATTCCAATCGCTCAATATTATTTCGTCTTCCCACGTCTTCTTGAATATCTTCAACGTTAGTTTTAGACCATTGTCACCCAAAGCCTTCAGCATTTCTGTAGTTATCATATATCCTGGTGCTTTTCCGTTCTTTAACGTCTTTATAGCGTCAATTACTTCCTTTTTTGTTATTGGCTCCAAGTCTTCATCTTCATTTATTCCAGTCGTTTCTACATTTTCAACTGGTATATTGCCATTCGTACTACTCAATAGTTCTTGGAAATATAGCTGCCATCTGTTCATAATCTCTGTATTGTCTGTAATAATTTCTCCTTTTTTACTCAGAATAGTTCCTCGACACGTGGATGCTTTTTTCCTTGTATTTTTCAAAACTTTATAAAATAACTTCTGATTATCTCTGTTGTTTAATTCAAATTTTTCGCCAAACTGTTGTTTTATTGACTTTGTTTCTTTGTTCTTTATAGGCCTCGTGTTTACTCTCAGTGTTATTTCCAAGATATTCCTTCGATTTATCCTTTATTTTGATTTATTCTTTGATAAATCACCAAGGAGTATGGCGGTCGTTAGGAACTAACACGTGGTTCTAAACTGTCGGGATGACGACCAAGGTTTCACACTGCTTCTCAAATATACATCGTAAAAGAAAGAATTTTAGTTCGGTGTATCTACTCAACTCATTTATTGACCCTGTTGAAGCTTTAAATAAAAGCGAAATATTGGTGTATAGTTACATTTTTTGAAACCTTGGTCGTCATCCCGACAGTTAGAACCACGTGTTATTTTTTTATGTCCTGATTCCATCAAGCAGTCGGTATAGTTTTATTATTTCCTTTTCTCTCACCACATGTTTCTTTTGCTATTTCTAATATTATATGCTTAAAATATTTCTAAAGTTCCTCCAGATTCTTATTGTCCACTTCTTCCAATTGCATTATTTTGTCTTTTGCAATATCTCTATATTTCTCAACTATCATCGGATCTCTCAATTTATAACTTCTTATTGCTTTAAATTCTACTTTTTTTCTCTTCTCGTTTTCGTTCCACATCTTTTCTCTTGTTGGACGTGATTATGCTTTTATATGCTTTATTGAACTTTGATTACAATATGTTTGTTTGTTTACACTTAAAATATGATTATAATACGTTGCATGTTACGAAATGTACTAAACTAGCGTGGGTATGCCGCCGCCATTTTTCTACTCTCTCGGTAGAAACCGTTTTTCGTTGTCTGTCGGTATTTTCTAGCGGGAAGTTTAAATTTGACTGAACATCCCGCCGACCCTGAAAGCTTATAGTCTTTCAACACTACACTGGTTTAACTGCTATCCATTGATAGAACACATACACGTTGAATTGTTCTTGTAGTTTCTCCAGTAGCGGTTTTTATGGTGACGGTGCGAGTCGGTATTTTCTAGCGGGAGGTTTAAATTTGACTGAACATCTCTTTTTCTTGATCTTTCCTAACAGCATATAATGATCAGTATATAATTCTATATTAGTATTTTATAATTGTCATTTTTGTAGCGTTTAACAGACAATATACAGCGTGTCTATCTAATGCGTGGATGGACAGTAATTCCTTCCTTGACTAATTTAGAGAAAAACATAAAATTATGCTCGAGTATACAGGATGTTTGACCGTTAAAGAAATGGTGGCATTTCGCAAAAAGCTGGATGGGTATAGGGAAAGTTGAAAACAGTTCACATTAATTGAAAAGAGACATCCTAAAACGTAATAATACACAGGGTAATCCATTTAAAAAATCAAACTTATATCGGGTGCAGCACTTATCAATAATTATTATCTTAGAAACACAAAACAAAAAAGAGAAACTGCAATGCATTACGTTAAACGAAAATAAAAAAAAAACAATAATAATAATGGTTTATTGCAACGTCAAGATTCAATGATGCAAAACTGGTTTCCAAAACGTTTATAAACGTAGATACCCATGAATTAATACCATAGTTATCTAGATATTCATGATACATGTGTATGCATTTATCTCGTTAATTTATTCATGCGCTGCTGCAAAAACGAAAGTGAATCATATCGTCTACTGCACTGGTCAGACGTTAGTTCGTTAATTTGAATTGCAGATTTTGTTTATTTTGCGACAAGACAAAACGCGAATGCATCGCGGAAAACCAAGAAACAATAAATTATGGCTTTTTTTTTTCTTTTTTTCGTAAGCTAATTATATATCTCTGTTTGGTAAATGAATGTGTTTTAAAGATAACAATTATTGACATTCACAAACTGAAGAGGACGTTCGTTTGTTCGTTATAAGTACATGAAGGTAGTTGAAGTTCGTTATTTTAACGAGAAAATAAATAATATTAACATGCACCTGTCAATTCTATTTTAATTAATTATAAATTTCTGTTAAAACATGGGAAACAAATCTGTTCACTTAGCATCAATCAATCTAGCATTGAAATATATAGATTTGAAAGGAATCTAAATCTTAGAATGTAAAGAAATAAGGAAAGTTTAGTACAATATACGAGGGTAAGTTAAAAATTACTTACACTTTTAGTTCTACAACTGTATTAAACAAAGATAGGTGTACAACAGATACATTATTTTTCGATATAGTCTCCACCTTTAGCAATGCACTTGGTCCAGCGAGCCACAAGCTTCCGTATGCCTTCCTGGTAGAAGGTTTTCGGTTGGTCGTAAAGCCACTTTTACACCGCATCCCGAACGTATCTGTCTGAGGCAAATCGACGACCTCTCAAAGCTCCCTTGAGCGGTCCAAAGAGATTAAAGTCTATGGTAACTCGCCTATTTGCTGTAACCATCTCTCGAGCTTGCTGAATGTTGTCGTCGGTGGCCGAGGTTGCCGGCCGTCCAGCTCACCCTTTCTGTATTAAACTCGTGCGGCCATTTTGAAACATTTCGATCCACAAAGAAACGCTTGATAAATCGTGTCGGGAATGGTTTCGATGTTTCAAGGATGGTGATTTTAGTGTTGAAGACAAGCCTCGCCCTGAACAGCCAAAAAAATTCGAAGACGAAGAATTGGAGGCATTACTCGATGAAGATCCGCGTCAAACGCAAGAGGAGCTTGCAGAGTCATTGGGAGTGACACAACAAGCAGTTTCAGTACGATTAAAATCCGTGGGAATCATTCATAAGCAAGGCAATGAGTGCCTTATGAACTGAAACCGAGAGACGCTGAAAGGCGATTTTTCACTTGCGAGCAGCTGCTTCAAAGGCAAAAAAGAAAGGGTTTCTTGCATCGGATTGTAACTGGGGATGAGAAGTGGATATTCTATGGTAATCCCAAGAAGAAAAAATACTACGCGAAGCCCGGTCAATCGTTGCCATCGACCTCAACATCAACATCAAAGCCGAATATTCATGGTTCGAAGGTCATGCTGTGTATCTGGTGGGACCAAAGTGGTGTTATATTATGAGTTGCTAAAACCTGGTGATTCCATTACGGGCGCTCGGTATAGACTGCAATTGATTCGTTTAAGCCGGGCATTACGAGAAAAAAGGCCAGAATACGAGGAAAGACACGACAAAGTTATTCTTTTGTATGATAACGCTCGGCCCCATGTCGCACAAGTCGTGAAAAATTATTTAGAAATACTCAAGTGGGATATTTTATCGCACCCGCCGTATTCGCCGAACATTGCTCCTTCCGATTACTGGTTGTTCCGACGGATGCAGCACGATTTGGTAGGCCACCGGTTCACTTCTTTCGAAGAAATCGAAAATTGGCTCCAAACGTGGATCGCCTCGAAAGACGAGATATTTTTTCGAGATGGAAAATTGCCTGAGAGGTGGGAAAATGTAGTAGCCAGCAATGGACAATACTTCGATTAATCTGTTTATTTATATTGTTTTGAAATAAATGCATTTTTTACACCAAAAAAGCGGACCGAATAAATTTGTACTCCCATTATGTGTTTTGTTTTGTCCTAATATATAGTTGTTAGGGCTCATAATGTTAAAGTTTGACATGTGTATAGTTTCGCGTTACACTAATTTAGTGCTATCCTATGTGAACTCTACTTAACACGAAATTGGACAAGAATTGTCTTCATATTGTTACATCGATTCGTAGGATAATAATTTATCCTAAACGTTTTTATGTGCATGCAAGACATTCTACAGTTTCTAGAGATCTGCTAACGCAATTCTTCAACATTAAATGATTTGCGTGGGTATCGGTGTGTAGCATAGGCATCTCTGTTTCGCGTACAGCCACCTTCGGATTTTAAAAAAGGAAGTTGTTTGGTATTCACGTGCATATATTAGAATACGTACGTAATACCCAGTTAAATACACCTTTTTCCTGAATATATCTAATCGTATAAATAAATTAAAATTACAGCACCACATCCCAGCTAAATCGAAACAAAACAATTTATTATTGAACCGATATATACCTAATACAAGGTCGTATTACGACACATCACCGCCGTCGTTTACAAACGGTCGCAATTAAAATACAATCATATCGTTGTGTGACCGCGGCTTTTGCTTAATTATTCGCGAAACATGAATGAAACGCTACGATAGGTCGATACCGCAATTGTCCGGGTGGCGTGCCGTTCTTTTCCTCTAATTCTCTTTTTGTTTCTCTTTCAGACGTGCATAGTTATTGTTACGTGCGTACAGCCGAAGCAAAATACAGTGGTTCGTGTCGCGAACGGTTAACACCTATAGTTAATGGCACGTTTCCGGTGAACGAGGAACACTTGAGAGAAATATGCAACCTTTCATGTTGTCGCAATGACGGAACGGTGTAGCGTAAATGTTTGTAACAATATTTGTTGTTAAGTGCAAAGTGAGATCGCATATTTTGACTGCTTGAATATTAAATTCGTTGACCTTGTACTGAGGGATAGAAACATGTTGAAATATCGATTTTGTTAACTCAAGAAGTGTTGGTGTAACGAATTTTGGAAATAAATTAATCACCACCTACTATACATAGGTCAATTTCTATTTTTTATAAACTAACTTTTGCCGATATCGGCAGTTCAATTGCATTTCCGGTGTCGCCGGAAGTGACGTCAACTTGCTTATTTTGAATGGAACATCCTGTATATTTTTACGTGTTTGAAAAGGTAATCGAAAGGCGAATCCAACGGTATCACTATGTTATACTTTAACTTAAGAAATATGACGATTTACAGCAATAAAGGTTTTGGTAATATGTTCTTCTTGTTGGACGAAGTTGGCTATTATAGGAAAGAGTGTTAAATTGTTTCTTGTAACGTCAGAATGATTACTATGCAAAGTAATCATAACAACTGCTAAACTGTCAAATCTCAATTCCAAAAGCGTAAATTATTCTTTTTGTTCATTGTTATTATATCCGCATTTGTCATACTTTTGTTTTTTGTTCGACGATTGATGTGGTTCTATTGTACGTACTATTACATTAACCACAAAATGTTTTTTACGATCTGTTGTTTCGTCCACACATAACCACAGTTTTTTATCTTTCAACTCCGATTTAATTCTTTTTTCAACATGTTAACGAGCAGATGGCACAATTCTTTATAACGATGCCCGACTTGGTAATTTGCAGTCCGAATATTTATTCCAAAAGAAGACATATGCTTCCTTGTCTAGTAAATTAAACGGTAGATTACATGCAATAAAGGTAACACATAAATTAAATTTAAATTTGTCATAGTGTCGTATGCAATTTTTTTTTGAAGAATGCTGTTTGCTATTTACTTGACGTAGACAATTCCTTTTGAACCAACACATTAAAGTGATATTACAAACTACACATTGAATTTTAACGCCATCATAATTTAGGTGAAGCATTTCTGCTATAAATTCTGTAAGTTTGCCCACATTGGTCGTTTTCGTGACTTAGGCAACATTTTTAAAACAAACGTAGAACTACGAAATAGTATTTACGGCAGCGTACATGTATACACAACAGATCTGGTTGAGACTCGCAGTTATGTACGTAAATTACAAACGGGTCAAATCTCAAATCTAAAAGCATGAATTATTCTTGTTATTTACCGTTATACCGTTATATGGGTTTTACCATTTACAAAGAATCGTAACCTAAAACTAGCATCTATTTGTGATCGTTTTACTTAAATATTATTTATTTATATTATTACAATTAATAATTAATTATACTTACATATTTTGAATTAAAGAAACGTATGACATAACACAATAAAATAATACCCACAATATTATTACAACAACTCTAACGAATTCACTTTACTAAATTGAAATAAACATACGCAAATTCGAATCTTGCCGTTGCCAAATCTAATGGCCGCTTGGTAGTCGAAAATATGTAGAAATTAATCGTATAATTGATATACGCCATGATTTTCGCAGCGCCGCCATGGGACACTATGTGAACTACTGGAATACGGCTGTCGTATTAATTTCCATCATTTGGCTGACAA
This sequence comes from Dynastes maya, assembly GCA_029619315.2. NCBI lineage: Eukaryota > Metazoa > Arthropoda > Insecta > Coleoptera > Scarabaeidae > Dynastes > Dynastes maya. The sequence goes on from JAROYE020000020.1 coordinate 1,257,144, forward strand.
ACAAGAGTCCACCAAAGCTTTAAAATAACGTTTATTTCGATATTATAAATTGGTGGGCAAATTTTTACATGGGACCGGCATAGAGCACCACTATACGGGCGCTCTATGTCGGCGGACGCTCTAATCAATGTAAAATGTTAATGGTCGGGCGCCCCAACGATAAAAAGATAAATATAAATATATAACATCTGCCACGAAATATTTCCTATTTGTGTAAAAAAAATCATAATGTATCATATCTCTAATAATGAAGAAAACACTGAGGTTGTTATAAAATTATTTTATTAATAAAATGTGAGTTTAGAGTTTACTGACGACGATTTAAAAAGTAAGTTAAGAAATAGATTACGATCTGTATTGCGTATACATTTTGTGCTATAATAATAAAGAATGATAGGTGGTACATTGTGGAACATATTTCATAAATCGACTACTTATAACAGTCTACGCTACATAGTTACTGCAATAATGGTTATCCGTGTAGGAATGTTGAAAACAAAGGAATCGTTTTCACCATGCACAATGAATAAATACAGGCTTGCCACAAATACCCCAGTTTGGTGTACTTTGTGTATCTTTTGGGAAGAAGCTTCCAGAATATTCAAAATGTGGTAGCCGTACGGCGATATATCTACTTTTATACCATGTATATTTAAATAGATTGAAGAACCTTGGTGATGAAAATTGATTATAAGTTAAAGATTGTAACTGAATAATTTTGTTTCTTGGTGTAGAATTACTTCGTGATCCATAAGTAGCTCTTCATTTGAAAATGTTCTCACAACATTTTTCCATATTCTAAAACCGTAAACGTCTAAAAGTGCCATTGGAATTGTGAAAATATTTTGGACATCACGCGGACAATGCTCACTCCAGGAATCCAATAACAAGATACTTTCAGCTACAGTATTTGGTAAGTACACATCTGTAAACCGATCTTTAAAATGCTGAAAAGTTAATTTCCTCGACGTTGAAGCGGAGATGTGCACATTAACGGGCCTCAAAATTGTTTTTTGCACCTGCCTGCGGTCCAAACTGACCCGCTGTTTCTTTTAACACAAAGAAGAGGGGAGATAATTCCATATGCTGAAATTGTTGACATGATTATGTAACTGTGCGTACTAGAGGATAATTACACGACGGCTTTCACTGTTTTTGTCCCCATGGCGGGTAAGGTAAGGTTCGACCGCAATGTATTTCGATATCAATCATAATACCTCCTTCCTGGGGAACACAATCTTCATGTTCGTAATCTTCTCCATTTTCACTGCTTGGTTCAATGAATTGTGGTTCATGCGGACTAGGCAAGTCTTCAAATTCTAGTGCTATATCTGTTTCAAGTGTAAACTAAGGCTGCTCTTGAGCTCTTACAATGATATCCCTTAAGGCATCGTGTAACTCTTGTTCTTCACGTGTAATGGGTGTAACGGTGATGTTCGCAGCAAGGAATGTTGTATGTAACAAATTCAGAAAATTGGCAATGTCGATTCTCATGATTTCAACAACTCTCGTAGAGCAACAATGTAGTGAAACGTATTCATCATTAATAAACCCTAAACTGCAAGCTTTAACTTGTCATTTGGAAAGTCTACTATTTGGACAAGGATTTATGAAATATAAAGCATTATCAACAAAACAATAAAGTGATTATAGTAGAAAAGTTCTTATTGCTACTTGGATTATATGATAATAAACTTAATGCATCCGTAAATGTTCTAAAACATATATGGGCAACCCCCGGCCCCCTGGCCGGATCCGGCTCTCTACCAGCTTCAATCCGGCCCGCGATAGAAATTCAAATAACGCGCCAAAAAATTTAAAGATATATCACACATAGTTTATTTGTAATTACCGTCAACCAACCTAAAACTGTATTTATTCAAATCATAAAGACTAAAATCGATAAATAATATTATTAAGCATACGCAATGGAACGCCACAGATCGAGTCAGAAATAGTTGTCAGAAAGAGACAAACAGATAAACATTCGGGAAGCCGCCCGATGACCTCGAAGCGCTCCAGAGCCGACTGTTATTCATAACGCGGCTAGCATCGCATATTCGCGTACGATCGGGAGTATTCTAGTTGCTTATTGCGGGTAATATATAAACCGCTCAGCGCGCGTGTCAACTGATAAGAAAAGACGCGGGAAATATTCAAGCAAATTCAGCTCAGAAGAAAAGAAATCTATCAAGATGTCTGGTTTAAAAAAGCGGAAAGCGGACACAGAATGTCGTCAATTCCAAAACAAATGGACTGAAGAATACTTTTTTATCATGCACAGTGGTAAACCTATGTGTTTACTGTGCAATGAAACAATTTCTGTTTTAAAAGAATACAATATGAAGAGGCATTACTCCAGCAAGCATTTCGCTCAATATAAATTACTTACGGGCCAGTTAAGAAAGGATAAAATTAAAAAACTCATTACCGATTTAGGGAAACAGCAAGAAATGTTCCATTCACAAAGATCAAATCTAGACAGTGTTGTTAAAGCTAGTTTTATAGTTAGTTCCAAAATAGCGAAAACATCGAAGTCATATTCTGAGGGAGAGTTTGTTAAAGAGTACCTAGTAGATGTTGCAGAACTTTTGCGTCCAGAAAAGAAAAAAGAGTTTGAGAAAGTGAGCTTATCGCGACGTACTGTTGTTCGACGTATAGATATGATGGCTAGTGATATCAAAAAAACATTGACTGATAGACTGGCTGGTTTTCAAGCATTTTCGATTGCGTTGGATGAGAGTACAGATTTATCTGACACAGCCCAGTTAGCTATTTTTATACGAAGTGTTGATGAAGAATTTGTAGTGACAGAGGAATTACTGGCTTTACGGCCGCTACAAGGGACCACTACTGGAAAAGATATTTTTGCCGAGGTGCAAAGTACTTTTGAGCGATATGGTTTGCAGTGGTGTAAATTAGTTGGAGTGTGCACAGATGGTGCGCCTTCAATGGCCGGTCCACGAAAAGATTTTATCGGAATTCTGAAGGAAAGAGCAACCGCTATGAATGTGCAAGAATGTGATTTAATAATTCTGCATTGCATTATTCACCAACAAAACTTGTGCTCTAAGTCCATTCGACTGAAGAACGTTATGGATGTGGTAGTAAATACCATCAATTTTATTAGATCCCGCGGTCTTAACCATTGCAAGTTTAAAGCATTTTTGGATGAACTCTCTTCAGAACACGGTGACATACTATTGCGAAGTAAGGTGGCTAAGCAAAGGCAAAATGCTAAAAAGATTTTATGACCTTAGAAAAGAAATGGCTGATTTTATGGAAATGAAAGAGAAAACATTGCCGCAAATTTGTGATCCAACATGGCTTTGTGATTTGGCATTTCTGGTAGACATCACAGGACACTTAAACGACCTGAACTTGAAGCTTCAAAAACAAGGGCAATTGGTAAATCGGCTGTACAGTCATCTTAAAGCTTTTCAAAACAAAATTCGCTTGTGGGAAACACAAATGGGAAGTAAAAACTGTTTTCATTTTGTAACATTATCCGGTCACGAAAACATTGATTACGGTTGCTATGCTGAAGAATTGAAACTACTGTCAGAGCAATTCACTGATCGGTTTTCCGATTTTGGGAATATGGATAGCACTTTCAATATTTTTGCAAATCACCTACAAATGGAGTTGATCGAGCTTCATATTTGAAGTCTAAATTTGATGATGTGGAACTAAGCGAATTTTACAGAACATACCTTTCCGAAGAAAAGTATCCACAGCTGAGAGTTTTCGCAAGAAAAATAATTTGCACATTCGGAAGCACTTATAAATGTGAGCAGTTTTTTTCAATCATGAAAATTAATAAAAATGGGCATCGTACTCGGCTTACAGATGTTAATTTAGAAAACACTCTGCGCCTATGTAACACATGGGCTGAAAAGTCCCGGGCCTAACACATAGATGGCGCTAGTTTTATTGCATTCACCTGTTTTGCAGTTAGTACTAACCTTAAAAAGACAGCTGTTAAAACTTCATGATATTCTATTCATTAGTTGGTGAGTTATTGTGCTAAGAGTGACGCTACTTTTGTTATTTCCAAAACAATGGATCAAAAACAATTTCGTGTTTTAATTTTACACTGCTTCTTGATGGGAAAAAATACCGTTCAAGCGAAGCAATGACTTGAAAAGTGTTATGGAGACTCCGCTCCATCAGGAACAACAATAAAACGTTGGTTTGCTGACTTCAAACGTGGTCGTAGAGACACCGATGATGCAGAACGCAGTGGACGTCCAAATGAAGCGGTAACACCAGAAAACATCAAAAAAATCCACAAAATCGTTTTGTATGATTGAAAAGTGAAGTTGCGTGAGTTAGCTTACATTGTAAAGATATCAAAAGAACGTGTTGGCTTTATATTGCATGAGCATTTGACTATGAGAAAGCTCTGTTCAAAATGGGTGCCGCGTTTGCTCACTGTTGACCAAAAACAAGAACGTGTTGATGCTTCCGAGCAGTGTTTGGCCATGTTTAAACGTAACAAACCGGAATTTTTGCGTCGATATGTGACAACGGATGAAACATGGATCCATCACTTCACTCCGGAATTAAAACGATCGTCATCTGAGTGGACAGCAACTGGTGAACCTCGTCCAAAGCGCCCGAAAGCACAACAATCGGCTGGAAAGGTTATGGCCTCGGTATTTTGGGATGTGCGTGGTGTAATATTCATCGACTATCTTGAGAAGGGAAATACCATCAACAGTGAATATTATATAGCGTTACTGGAGCGTCTGAAGGCCGAAATTGCAAAGCAACGTCCGCATATGGCGAAGAAAAAAATTTTGTTTCATCAAGACAACGCACCGTGTCACAAGTCAATCAAAACAATGGCAAAACTACATGAATTGAACGTCGAATTGCTCCCACATCCACCGTATTCGCCAGATTTGGCTCCCAGCGACTACTGGCTGTTCGGAGATCTAAAAAAAGTGCTCGCCGGTAAGAAATTTCACTCGAATGAAGAGGTTATCGCTGAAACTGAGGCATATTTTGAGGCAAAAGATAAATCGTTTTACAAAAGTGGTATTGAAATGTTAGAGCGGCGCTGGAATGATTGCGTTGTTCTTGATGGAAATTACGTTGATGAATAAAGCTAATTTTGAACAAAAAAAAAACGTGTTTTCTTTGTCAGGCCCGGAACTTTTCAGCCCATGTGTTACTGGTGATATTGACCCCAATATTGATCATCTTGTTTCTCAACTTCAAACTCAAGTCTCTCATTGATTTTCATTTGATTTTTCTATCTTTTTTTGTTAATTTGCTTTTTATATCTTTGATTATGCTATTATAATTCTAATAAATAAAAAAATGTGTGAATTTTTATCGCCTTTTTATTCACTACTACCTACTTATTTCTTACCTACGGCCCAGCTAAGCAAAGGTTGCCCATACCTATTCTAAAAAATATCAAAGATATTTTGGGGCAGCACTTATGAATTTTTTAACACAAATAGGAATATTTTGTGGCAGATGTTATATAATATGAAAGTGAAGTTAAATCATTAAGTTGGCTTTATCTGAGAAACCATGACGCTTAGTGTAATGTATGTATTTTTGGTTAAACAGGTTCCAGACCGACTCACCTCCTTTCAGATATACATCGGTGAACCAAACACCCTGTATATTAAAAAGCACGCAGCAAAGGATAACGTAATTATAATAAAGCTTATTAAAATGATGATAAAAGTTATGTTATTAACTCACTTTTATTATTTAGGTTTTATTATCAATTTTTTGAGTGTGCCTATAGTTTGCTTGAAAACTATATTTTAATCTGCAATTATTTCCTTTATTTATATTTATTTAATAACAAGAAAATAAAATGCCGCCATGAAACGTAAACGTACGCAACTTATTATTAGTTGCATATCGAATACGTCGGACGTATAAAGAAGTAATAGCGATAGGCGGTTAGACGGCTAACCTGGGCCTGCGCATGGTCACAGTCACGGGGACTGCAGAGGAAAATAGGAAAATAACATATATATATATATACACTTCGTTTTACACGCCAATCCGGACAAACTCTAAGGAAACGTCAGAGCTGCCTAATGTTTGTGCTGTGCGAGCTGTTCAATTAGAAAGGCGAGGTGGGGCACGACCTCCAAGTTTCATGGACGAGGTAAATGGCACCAAGTTCACGTTCAAGCATCACCGGGGCCGAGATCGAAGCTGGTAGCTCTCTCATGTACGGATAGAAGTAGCATACACTACGAGACATTAGACTGTCGACACTGAATTTATGGTATTATGTATTTGCGCCCTCTAAGTCAAATGTAGATGAACTAATTAAGGATAAAGCCAGTACTCTGTATTGTTTTTCTGAGTTTCTCTTAACCCCTGGTTTGTGTTACTGTGACGCCTATAAAATTTGTGAACAATTGATACTTAACACTTAGAGCCTACTAAGATATATTGGTAAATATCGAATTTAGCTTATATTCTTTACAACTTTACAACAATTCCAATTATTGTGGCAATTTTTGATGTACTTTATAATGGAAATTTTCATATTTTAATCCAACGTTTCACCATCAAGTTAATTATTGTAAATAGGTGCATATTTCTTTATTTGGTTATTAAATAACTTACTTTTTTCTGATTGCAGTGATATAATAATGCAATTAAAGAAATAGTTGAGGAGATATTTAGAAGGAAGAGTATTTTTTCTATTGTAAAATGACTATACAGTGAGGACCTAAAGTATCCCCCCCTACTAACTTTTGAACAACTGAGGCTAGTGTTTTCGGAAAAAATAGGTCGATTTTTATTTTTTCTAAGCTAACTTTTGGTATTATCGAGAGTTCAACTTCATTTCCGGTTTCACCGGAAGTGACGTCAACTTTCTTATTTTAAATAGAACGCCCTGTATATGTTTACATTTTTGGAAAGGCAATAAAAAGACGAATTCGACTATACCACATTTATTATACTTTAGCTTAAGAAATATTACGATATGGAGCAATAAAGTTCGTAGTAATCTACACCATAATAGAAATTTAATCTTTACTAAGTAGCAAACAACACAGAGTATCGGCACACTCCTCACCACACAAAATATTAATTAATTCGGAACAGTTGTTTCAAAGGCTCGCTGGGCTCTTATTTTCAACCAAGTTACCGAAAGGTATCAGTAAAGTTTTTAGGGGACAAGACATGAACGTATGTTCCAGTTCACGGAATACACTTAAGAACCTTCTTGGTAATCCAAAAGACAAACCGGACATGAAAGAAAGGTCGGGAATTTATAAAATTGCATGCAACGACTGTGATAAAGCCTATATTGGACAAACAAAACGAGCGATAGATACTATATTTAATGAACACACGGGATGCTACAGATTCGGTCAAACAAGAGCGTCAAATGTAGCTGAGCACATGAATGATACGGGACATGTCATCAAATTAGAAAACCTGAAATTAATTAAAAGCGTAACTTTGCCTCGGAAATTAGACGTATTTGAGACCATGTATATAAAGACACACTCGAATCTTTTAAACAAAGATAATGCGCCACTGCATTTTTCTTGCCTGTTTGATTTATTAGGGTAAAATAACCTTTTCAGTCCACACTTGACAAAGACCGAGTCGTCGTGTTTTGTAACATATGTTTTGATTTGTTTAGTTTTTTTTTTTTGCTCATATATGAACTTACCTTAATAATCTTTTTTCTGTAGACTTTGGAAATAATTGATTGAATAAAATAAAATTTGGTAATTTTACCATATTTAGACTTATGGTTTGTCTCTTACAATAAACAAAATGTTGATAATGGACTTTAAATTTGGCTACACTGAAAAAAGTTGTGAAAATACGATTTTTTTTTTGTAATAATAAGTAAATACGCTCTTTCAAAGCATTTTCATAAAATGTTATTTAATTTTGCAATAGAAATTATGCGTATGCCACTCTTGTGCAAACAAAATAAAATAGAACGGCTGCTGTGAGCTAGAGAGCATCAACATTGGACAGTTGATGAGTGAAACCGATGAGCCCAAATTTGAACTCTCCGGTTCCAAGAGAAGAACGTTCGTTCGGAGGTCGAAAAGAGAACGAGCAGCAGAATCATGTGTAGTACCTACAGTCAAGCATGGGGGCGGGTCGCTTTGGGGTTGTTTTGGTGCCGCATCCGTAGGAGACTTGGTTAAAATATATGGAGAAAAGAGCGCTACCGGTAAAGTTTCTAAACAAATGCTACACCATCTGGAATAAGGATAATCGGTGACCATTTTATATTTCAACATGATAATGATTCGAAACACACTTCTAAACTGTGTTCTAAATATTTAGAATCGACGAAAGCAATATCAAAATAATGAAATAGCTTCCTCAGAGCCCAGGTGCTAATCCCACAGAGCTTTTGTGGGAGGAACTCGATAATCAGGTGAAAATAAATCCTCCAACTTCCCAGGAATCGTTGTGGAAACAACTACAAGAAGTCTGGCTTAAAATAGAACCCGCTACCCTGACGAAATTGATAGAAAAAATGCCGCAAGTGTGTGCCGCAATTATTAATAGTCTAGGTGTATATTTCGACAAAACGTATGTCAAACAGATTTTATAATTGAATAAATTTCTTTGTTTTAAGAGCATTTTATTGAATGCAAAACTACAATTTCATTTAGCACTTTATTTATGCGTTTTTCTTTGGGTGGGCAAATAATTATGGCCGGTAGTGTATATGTGAAATTATACCTCTTATTAAGCAGGTTCACAGTAACTTGTTTATTTAATAGCAATTTTACAAATATATTTTTTACCAAATGCTATATTAGACCAAACTGTGTGATTTTTATATACCTGCATGTTTTATAATTTAAGTTACATTAATATCAAATAAATTAATTCATTTCCCTACGAAAATTTTGTATGTTACTAATAAAATTCTTATTGCTCGACTTGCTGTTTATAAACAAGTGTCCTAGAATGTATAGCATATCTACCATACGTCTAATTGACCATATGTGTTGTAGGTTTTGTTTTGTATACATATGTATACATGTACATAAATCTCAAGCGGCTTATGTAATTAATAATATTTATAAATGTTATTAATTGCGTAATGTGGATGTAAATTATGTCCAAGCAAGTACGTAGGCAATAAGAGGCTATAACCAAAGGCCATAGAGAAAGTTTACTGTCAGAGATTTCATTGCTTACTTTATTGTCGGAGTAAAGTTAAAAAAAAATGTTAATAAATATGATTTGATCCATAGCCTGCATCCTCTAGAAATCGAAATATTAGGTTTTATCCCTTTTTAGAGTTTAAAGAATTGTCCGGTAGCTCAGTTAGCGGAATATATCCCGATATAGAGTTATAATAAAATGATTACAAGTTGGAAAGAAGTACCTACTCGACCGTACTACGTTAGGAAGCATAAAAACATGTAAAGGAAGAATTTGGTCAAGAATTTTTGTTAATAATGGATTCTAAAGCACGCTGGAATAGCTTACTGATTATACTAGAGCGTTTTTCGAAGATTATAAACTGTGTTAGAGAGAGTCTCATAGATTTGAAGTCAGATATCAATTTTACTGATAACGAGCTTAGTTTGCTCTCTAGAATACAATATCAGCATCACAACCAATAAAAAAGTTGCTTTAGAAACACTATGTTGTGAAAATGTTAATCTGTATTTCGCCGATGTTACGTTGAAATTTATGCTTTATGAGTTAACGTCGCAAAACACATTTTTAAGTAACGAACTTCAAAACACATTGATACAACGTATAAAGGAACGACGAACTTTTGAATCTAATGTTTTTCAATTCTTTTATGGTAACAATTTCGAGAATTCACGGAATTTTTACTAAGACCAACAAATCTACAATAACGAAGATAATCGTAGAATTAATTGAGCGCATTTACGATCAAAACGAAATAGAGACTAACACTGAATTATTAGAAACTAATGATTCTGATTCCGAAGACTTTGGATGTTTAATGTCAGTTGAGTCAGTTCTTTCAACATCAGCTACGCTATCTATGAAAGATAAACTGCGGCTCTTAATAAAGGAAAAAAAAAACCGAGACATCTTGTGAAGTACCGACTCTATGCAAGGTAAAATAAAAATTTTACACCAGTAGTTAAAAAAGAAATAAATTATTTTGAAGAGCAAAAAATAAGAAGGAAATATACACAAATTGTGTATGATTTTTTTACTAACTTGTCGGCCAACAAGTGTGAAGTCGGAAAGAGCCTTTTCTGCAGGGCTTAATTTGTAGTAAGATTAGATCATAATTAAGGGATCCTAGTCTTAACAAAGTATGCTTTTCGCGCTCGTATTTTCAAAAAATACATAATAATAAACAAAAAGTTTGTACAGAATAGTTATTTGATTAGACTAGTTACTTAATTCCTTTACAACATAGCTATTTATTTAGATTTGTTATTTACTCGTAATAAAAGCATTATTTTTTGTTTATTTGGTATGTTTTATATACAGTGCATTTCAGATAACACTGGTCATAGGTATTTACATATAAAACCTTTATGTGATGTTAATGGTTTTCTTACGAGGAGTGTTTGATTTATTTTTTGTCCACATATAGTTGGAACAATTTTCATGAGGTTTCGAAACATTTTATGTCTTAGAACAGAAGAGTAAAGACGAAATTAAAGAAAAAAAAGTAGCAGCTTTAGAGGCAATTCTATGAATTTTTAGCAGAGATAATAAGACACAATTTTGCAGCTGAAAATCTCAGCCCGGGTTATACCAATCAAAGCTACAGCTAGCGTTATCCAAGCAATTCACTACAAGCAGACTTGTAATCCAGAATGGTTGTTATTTATTTAAACAAACAACCAAAGGAAACAAACAACTATGCACAAAATTTTATCAAAAATTACCTACCTAACTTACTTAAACTTAAACTTAAGAAACAAGAAATACTTTCTTAGCACACCAAGGTAGTAAACAATAAATTATGAAAAAAATTGTATTATGAAGTATGTTAACTAAACAAGTGTTCAAATTGTTGACTAAACGCTGCTAAACAATGTTTGAATGCTAATGTAGCTCATGGTTTTGGTGGAATCTTTCCCGGCAAAAACAATGCGAGCAGAGAAAAGAGAGCACTAACACACGGACATGTTTCTGCCTACCCAGCGTCATCAGCGTGGCTACGAGCACTCACCTTTCTGCTGCCTGCACTGTGTCTACTTTTCGGCGCCCCCTAGCGCCAAGAAACACAGTCATGCCGTTCTAGACCGTGGCGACATACACCGGAGTATAGATGCTCGCCACCTATCGAGCAGCTCATGGGCTGCTGAACGCAAGGGCTTGGGCAACTGCACGTACAAATGATCCCTCAGGCTCACCATGATGTATAGGTGACGGGCATCTGTACCCCGGTGTGTGTCGCCACGATCTAGGATGGCATGACTGTATTTCTTGGCGCTAGGGGGCGCTGGGCGATATATTCAATGCTGTTGTGGACATTGGGGGCATAAACCGAGAGGTAGACACAATGCAGGCAGTAGAAAGGTGAGTGTTTGTAGCCACGGTGATGACGCCGGGTAAGCGGAAACATATCGAATATTTCCACCAATGCCATGAGCTATATTAGCATTGTTTTTGATTTTGTCATTAGGCATTTTTTCATGTGTAGTGTTCTAATCTTTCTTGAAAGTGACGTTTCATATTCTGAAGATTTCTTACTGTTTTTTTTCTTTAAATGCTTCCACTATTCTCTGCTTTAATTCGGTGATGTTAGAAGGTCTATGTCGAATATTGTCAAAAACCCTGGCCGAAATGTAACTCCAAAAAAGTCCAACGGGCTTAAATCGGGGCTTCCTGCTAGCCACTTCAGCGGCCTATGACGTCCTATCCTTCCGTCTAGAAATTCATTATACAAAAATTCTGTAATTTCCCTGGTGCTATGTGGTGGTGTCCCATCGTGCTGGTAAATGTTCCTCCCGTTTACAAAAATATTGCCAATAACTGGAAGAATTGTTTATCTCAGCGATTCCGAATACCTTTGGCCATTCAGTGAACCGACAATAAGAAGCGGTCCAACAATGTGATTACTTAGAATGCCGGCCCACACATTGACCGTCTTAGGAGTTTGAGTATAGATTTCTAGAGTTTTCTCGTTTTTTTTTCTTTATTTTCAACGTTACTTTTTTGTTTCAATGCATAAAATATCTCAAAAGCTCGTAAAAATCGTTATAGCTAGGTATGGACAAAAAATAAATCAAACACTCCCTGTAGGAAAGCCATTAACATCATATAAAGGTTTTACTATGTAAGTATCTATGGCCAGTGTTATCTGAAATCCGCTGTGTATATGTTTTCAATAAAATTTCATCTATTTACGTTTGTAATGCGCGATTAAGTACGTTTATAAATTAGATTTTTTTAATATAAAAAAATTTTTACTGAATTACCGGTATTGAAAAGAGTCGGTAAATTTGCAATCCCTAGGCTACAATTGCAGAAGTTATTCTATCTTTTCTTTCTGTGTATATATTGTTTTAAAGAATAGTATCCTGTCATATGTGCAATAATTATATACAGTTAATTAAATACTACTTTGTTGGCATGTCATAAAACAGAGCACTTTTAACGGTTGACTATCGAGCGACGCGAAAGCATAGTTTGCGTAGTACCTATTTCAGTATCCTATATACTGTTTAAATTTCCTGTATTTGTTCTTCTCGGTGTCCCGTCCATTGGCCGGTAGGCACGGCGGCCTACGCTGATTCGAAATTACACGTTAACGATCCAGGTAAACAAAAGAATGTTCGGTTAAATTGACAAACAATGGTAAAGTGCCTGCGCACGGAATGTGTATGAGTTTTATGAATAATGAAAAGTATTTCCTAGAAGAACGCGTTGATGTGTAGATAAATAAAACGATTTTTTTTTTGGGATTCGAAATGTCTTTACACAATAAATCATATGTTATTAAGAAATTTCTATTGACAAGATTGCACGTAAAAATTCAACGAGACTGATTATGTTTCGATAATTTAACTTATTTGCTGGCCTAAGCTGTTAATAAAAGACAATCTCAATGTCATTAATTTATTTAGTAACCTTTTAATCTTTTTTAATAGCCTTTTCCATACCTATGATTGCGAAATGTAATAAAATAAATATATAACAGTTATATTTCACATTGGTCTTAGTGTTGTTAACATCTTAACGGATTTGAGTAAAACCCGCTACTCAAACTTAACAAAGCAAAAAATGGAAGCAATCGATAACTGATTAATATATTTTTGCTGCCGTCGGTGAATTATGAAATCTACAATTTTCCTTAAAATTTCCGAAGTTTTAATTTAATTCATTTTTAATTAGTGAAAATTAAAATTTCGTGATTCACTGACGGAAGGCAGAATATATTAATTAAATTAGTTTACTTGGCATGTAAATTTAAAGATTGTCTGTCGAAATATTGTGATATATTTGCAGATAACATCTAGGTATTAAAAAGACAGAACGAATCTTGTATAGTCATCGTGGTGTAGTGGTTAACACGCCTACAAGCAGGAGGTGCCAGGTTTCGGTTTCTCGCCGTGGGCATAATTTTAATTTTCGTTAATTAATTACGTGGGAAATTCCAAGGAAAATTATAATCGATAACTGATTTTTTTAACCGAACTTTATGTATTATTATTGAATTTTATATTTAATTTTTCTAAGTGATAATTTGCAAGTATTGAAATACTGTGAGTGCGAGTATACTAAGGATGGGTCGTTATTTAACTATCTGTTATTCTATAACCATTATGGATCCAATAACGGTTGCAACTGTTATCTCGCTGGGAAAATAACAGGTATGGCACGGTTGCTTTCGGACTGTTGTGAACATATCATCGACTGCCGTTGCGGCGTACTCAACTGCGTGGCGCTACGACTCTCTAATCGAAGCCGCTGTTTATTACTGATAATAGTTACAACTCCCCTAGAAAAATAACTTATCTGATCACGTACCTACATAAATATCCTTTCGAACGGTTATTACGGCGGTAGTCGACATCGAGTCGGACGTTTATTATGAACATATTTTCTAAATAATTGTATGTATTGGAATTATCAAATGTATAATAAAGATGTTATATAAAAAAATTACTTATAAGAACTAAAAATAAAACCGTTATATTTATTATATAGCATTTCAACACATAGATGTTCTCGCATTTCGAGGATTAACTAAGATTAAATATAAGAAAAATAACAGTAGGATCAGTCAAAATGGTGGAAATTAAACGCTGCTGTAACAATGATTGCATTGAATCTGATAGTACAACAATCAACAGTTTATCACTTAATTTATTTTAATCTATTAACCAGTTTATAATTTATCTGCAAAAAAACGCAATAAAATATTTATATTACAACAAACCTCTGAATTTAAATTTTAGCGTGCTGCAAGATCAGCAATTGCACATGTGCTATGTGGAATCACGATGCGTTATCGTGTAGAACTGTAGACTACGAAATAACGCTAAACCTATTATTTTGCAACTGTTATTTCAAAATAAACGCTTCATATGTAATCAGAAAAATGCGTTAATTTTAATAAATTTGTTGCTGTCATAAACTTCTTCAAAAAACCTACTTTTGTTAGTTGGGTCAACTTCGCTGAGACAGGGCTCGTATATAAAAATTACTATCAAAACACATCTAGGAGATTTCAAATTTTGGAATTCATCTAAATTCAATTAAATTTTAATGCAGTGGTAGATGGTGTCAGTAAAGTTATCTCTAACAAATTGTAACTAGCTGTAAGAAAAAGTACAGATTTGTAATGAATTTTTTCAAATGAATTTGTTAGGTACGATGTAAATGTTATAAAGTGGTTTTAGAGATAAAAGAGTTTTAATATAATTTTAATAATAATAATAATAATAATAATAATAATAATAATAATGTTTATTGTCCAACAGGTAAACCCAATTACAGGAAAAATATACACATTGTGAACACAATACATATTGATTTAAAAACATGACATAACTATACAAAAAACTATTATGTTTCGTGTATCATGCGCCAACTCTCCGGTGAAAATATCACTAAATATCTTCTCTGCGTTCCTGATCATGTGATAGATTGGCGACCGCAAACGAAGATTGGTCCTCGGTGTCGGCATAGTAAAGGTTGGAGCATAACGAGATGCTATTCGAGGTACGTTGAATCCTATGTGGGAGACCAGCTGCATACAGTCGATCCTATCATTTAATAATTTGTGTAAAAATCGGGCGCTATGGTAATCACGACGGGATGACAATGAACGAAATTGATGCGATTCGAGAAGGGTGTTGTAAGAAGTATGCCAAGGCGGATATTCGCCATTAACTTTGAACGACAAGAATTTGAGGAATCGACGCTGAACACGTTCAATTGGAGCTTGATGGGACATATAGAAAGGATACCAAACAATAGAGGCATACTTCAATTTCGAGAGTACAAATGCAAAATAAAGGGATTTTAGCACTAGCGCATGAAGTTGGACGTTCCATAGAAAACCATCATTAGAGGCAGATGAACAAATTTGTTCAATATGTATGTTAAACGATAAAGTTGGATCAAAAGTGACACCTAGATCTTTAAGATTGGTAATCTTGTCGATGGAAATATCGTTGATTTGATAAGTGGAGATATATGGATTTGTTTTTCTCGTGAAGCACATAAAATTACATTTACTAGAATTTAATGTCAGTGTATTGGATTTTGACCACTCGGTCAGTATATTAATGCTCGTCTGAAGACTCTTCGATATCTTGTTGGCAGTTAATATTACAAAACAGTTTAACATCGTCGGCATAAGCGAGGACATGGCAAGATAAGGATGTTAAGAGGTCGTTTATGTATAGAATGAACATCAATGGACCAAGATTGGATCCTTGTGAGATACCGCTGCTAGATACAAATTCAAACGAATTAAATCCATTATAAAATACATAGTTACATAGTATACAAAAGAGCAATATATTGACTTAAATTCAATTTAGATTTTTGTGTATGTAATATTACAGCAAAAAATAAAGTATATGATTTTGTAGTAGTTATAATAATGATTGTTTAATGGGTTTCGGATTTTAGGATTGGTAACACTGGTTACAAATGCTGTTTCAAAAATAAGCACAGTGTTTGGGATTATTGAAAAACTCCTTTAGACGTATGTATTATATACGATCACTTATTGCTTATATCATACAAAGGTCAAATCTTATAACTACCGGTAGGTGGAGACACCATTATAAAAATAATGCTATTTTTAGCTTACCAATATACAAATATATTTAACCGTGCGCCAGTGTTCAACAAAGCATCGCAAACGCCAGGTTATAGACATTATATAATGACGAAATGAAACGACACACACGGGTAGAATACGACAAATTATAGACGCGAAATATAGGCTTGGGAAGACAAAAAAGACCAACGGCCATAACTTTACCGGTAATCGTAGTCACGCCAAATAAATAATTCTAATTATCGTTACGACAACAACGGGTAGATTGGCCGTTGGCAAATTTGTAATTATATGTTAATTAAACCATTGTTTTATGGTATTTCGAATAATGTAAACCTTGAACTTAAGTTTTCACCATATAACATTCAAGCTGAGCGGCTGATGTGATGTATATTTGCATGTCTTTCTATCTAACGTCGAAATAGTACGATAGGAAATCGATCTAAAAGGCATCCGTTTACGTTACATAATATAACGTTATAACATGACGATTAATTATAGTTTTATTACTCACAGAAGCGGCAATGAATAAATAATACCAAGTGATATGATATTTCATTAACTTCACAGTTACACGATTGTCACCACTGATAGCTTTTAATTAGTTAAGTCTTTGTTGATCCAAAGCACAATCTTATAAAACCAAAACCTGCTGATTTAGTGATTAAATTCAAGGAAATTAAGTGATTATAAGTTTTAAGGTTACAGAATAGGTAATACTTTTCAGTTGAGTAATAAAGATCTCAGATGGCAGTATACTATGTGCGAATTTCATGTCATATCGTTTTCGTTACAATAAATTAAGGGAATTTTCTTACAAAAAGTAATATTTCCCAGAATAAGACTCTAAGGATAATTTCCGGAGCCCCTTGGTTTGTAAGGAACTCTCAGATTCATCGCGATCTGGGAGTCCCGACACTCCGCGAATATCTCGAAAAGATCCTCACCGCCGCGTGGGAAAGGGCCCGCGCGAGCGACAACTGGTGCGTGCAAGAGGTAGTCGTTCCTCAGGATCGGCCCCCTCCCAGGATCCACGTTAGACGACCAGCGGACTTCTTCAACCTTCGCTGAGAGTTACTCCCCCCAAAGGAACGACAATCACCCCCCAAACAGGTCATCTTTCTCAAGCTAAACTCAGCTTTTAGCCCTCTAGGACGAAAACTTTTTCCCTAAGTACAAAACAACCCCCTGACGGCGTGACTGTGCCGTATTACGATAGCTAGAGGACAAAAGGGTTCAAGGTTTCTTCACAAAACTGACCCTAGGAAAAGATAGGATCCCAGCCAAAAAGTAATAACATAAAACAATGTAGTGGTTAAAAAAATTATAGAATATAAAAGTGTCTTAAATTAAGCAGTTTAATTTATTCTTAAACTGAAAACATTTTAAAATGACAGTTCTGTTACCAACATAAAATTTCAAATTTGTCACAAGCAGTATAAGGTTTGTTTCTGCAGATTTGTGATAGTTTGATCAGAGGTTATCTACGCATGCGGGAACTAAAACTGATTTGTAACTGATTTAACAATTTAATTGCACGAACGCATTGTTTACATTTGTTAGGTGGTGTATAAGTTATAAGCATATTTAATAGACTTGAGAGAGAAAATATACTCAAATATGCAGACGAAAACAACAGACTTATCTTATATTCAAATACGACAAGAGGTAAGCGAAAACAGAAATAAACGCGAAATGTTTAGACAGCATTACAAATTTATTATAACCTTAAAGGAACTGTTAATTCGTAACAAAACCACAGATATGAACGCGTGAAGTGTGAACATATACAAAAAAATCTGTAATACAACTTTTCACTTCACAATATAACAATACACATGCGCAGCGTTACCAGACCTACTGATTTTTCAGTAGATCTACTGATTTTGAGTCCAATCTACTGACTTACTTATTTCGATTTACACTTTACCGATTTTTTGAGAAGTTAAGAAAACTATTTTCGTTTAAAATGCATTGTCATCCACAACATCGTTACACAAAAGTAAACTCTTTTGATCGTAAAAAATGTTTCGCAGCAATTTAAGTACGTGCTATTTTGTGCAAATTTTTAGAACAGTAACTACACTCCTGTCCTAAAAAATTCACGTTTAGACGAGTAAAGTATCAAAATTTACTTCAACTTGACGTCAGAGCTGTTAGGCGTTCCCTAATATCGGAGGTAACGGTTAGTTGCTCAAAATTACTAGAAGTCGCAGATTAACACGATACACCACACCCACGCGACTTACGTAATGCTTAGTTGCAGGAACTAACAGGGACCGAAAATTGTGTATTTCGATTTACGTCATATTAGGCCTGGTTTAGACACGGCCAGTGATTTAGCCAACAGGTTGTGACGTATATTGTCTTAGGTGAACGATCAGCCATAACGTGTTTACACGTTTAGACCGTCTCTATGTTTTGAATTGGTTTATCCAAATTATATTGATTTAATTTTAAAAAAATACTGTGTAGTGATATTTCCGTACTTTGTTGGTGATACCTGTAATGTTTTTCTAGTGTTATATAAGCGATCTTCAGAAACGATAAAGACGGGGTTACACAAAAGCGTGATTCGGGCGGTCTATTTATAATACTGTGGCGTCGGTTGTTTTGTATATTTTGTTTGTGAGTTATACTTTGTAAAAGAAGATATTGTTTATTTTTCAACAGCTACAGATTCTAGGACCGGTGAAACTATAACTAAGTTTAAAAAATTCTAGACTTAAAAAAATGCTATTCCAACACAATTCCCTAACGTCCGTTGTATTTGACAAAAAAACGTGAAGATGTTATTGTTTAAATAGTTTTATATTTTTACGTTATATTTAACAAAATTATTTTTGAACACGAAGAGATGTTTTTAAATGTGTATAATAAACACTCTGTAATACAATATATTTTAAATTATATCACCGAACGTAGCCCTTTGGATACTGATATATGCAAATGCAGTGAACGTATTGCAATAATTATAATAACTTGTTTTACAAATATCCTACTTAAAAATGATTGTGGGAAAAGTAATGATAGATTAGGTAAAATACCACATAGTAGGAAATTAAAGACCCTGGTTAAATAGCATGTCTGTAAATTCCTGAAATTGAACAAAATTTCGAATAAAATTGCAATTACCGTATCATTTCAACCTTAGTTTCGTCCAAATACATGTACAAATACAAATAATAATAATTAGTCGATTAAATATCAACCATAAATACATCTTTCACGGAAACGGCGTTCGGTTACGTGTTTGGTTTTTTGCTTTGAAGCTTCGTTTTTCCAAAATAAAATCGAATGGGATGCGAAGAAGGGCTCAGTTGACGACTGGCTTCCTCTTTAAACCGGAAGCCCTTCAAAACTCTAAAAAGAAATGCAAAAAACCGCTTAGGCTAATATCGTGCATGGCGATACATCACCTAAACAGCATGACGTCATCGAAGAGCGCCTTATAGACCTTGTAGTTTCGGTGGTAACAAACTAATCCATTTTATTCTTACGTTTAGTCGTGTCGATGAACCGCGTTCGATAGACCTTCCCTTTATTTGCTTCATTTTATGTTCCAATTTTGTGGTTTTGTAGATAAATATCCTCTCTCTAAAATGTTTATTTTAATTATTATTTTATTATTATTACCAATTCGTCTCATATTAGTTCCTATTTAACTTAATCTCGGTTTTTAATGCCTACCTAATTATATAATAATTATTTTATGTTTTTAGTGTTTATGTTTCTATTTTGTAAACTGATATCGTTTCTTTGAAATGTTTATAATTATTATTGCATTAAGTTATTTCTTTTAGGTAATGTTCCTATTTTATAAACAGATCTCATTTTATTAAGTGTTCTTCTATTTGCTTTCATTTTAATAATAAAATGTCCATGCTTTTTTGTGCATATTGTTATATTATAAATAATTTTTTTTTAATTTATAACTTGTTTATCTATTAATATAATTTTACAACCTATTAGGTTTGTTTCTGCAGCCGATTTGTGATAGTTTGATGAGAGGTTAATTTGGAGTAATCTACGCATGCGCGAACTAAAACTGATTTCAAACTGTTTTAACAATTTAACTGCACGAACGCTTTTTTTTGCAATTATCAGGTGATGTATAAGCTACAAGCGTATTTAATAGACTTAAGAGAGAAAATATACTCAAATACGCAGATGAAAACAATAGATTTATCTTACATTCAAATATTACAAAATGAGGTAAGCGAAAACAGAAATAAACGCGAAATGTTTAGACAGAATTACATCTTAAAGCAACTGTTAATCCCTAACAAAACCACAGACATGAATAAAACACGCCTGAAGTGTGAACATATACAAGAAAACCTATAACAACTTTTCACTTCACAATATAACAATGCGCATGCGTCTGATGGACCACTGGACGATAATCTTCAAACTGGAGCAATTATCAGCAAACGGTTAGAAATTAGTTTGGAGATCTCCACGAACACCAAATCACATCAAACTAATAGTGAGAGTTTTACGTTTTAACTGCACGAACACTGTTTTTGTAATGCGCATGCGCCGAACGATTTCCGATGACTTCAAATCGTTGTAGAAAGAAACCTATAAATTTCAAAGTGACAGATGTCACATTGACCGTAGTAAAATTTAACAAATATCACCAACCTATTAAAAAATATATCACTAGTATTTGGTTTTATATATACATTTTCCATTTTATTGCTACTACCAGAGCATGCAACCTATTACAGTTTCCAAACTAAAAACCTCTAACATTAACACTTACACCTTTGGTAATAATTTATTTATTAGATTTCATGATGTAATCAAATCAACGGTTTAAAGGAACAACCAACACAATCCATTGTTCTCGTACGAATAAGATTCCAATATACATATGTAGCTCCTAATAAATGTGTGTAAATGAGTTGTATTTTTAGAAATCAGCTGGTAACGTTTTGACATTTATTCCGAATATCATACCTGTATGTATTATCGAAAACCGCCTTTCCTGTGAGCGTGGACATGGTCGAGTGCTATGTATATTACACAAAGGTACATACAATATACACATATGTAAAATGTAAATAATGATAGTATCATCTATTGAATAGAAATGTTACTCACACAAATACACATAGTTATGCAGATACTGTTTAATAATATATACATTACATATATTTGCTGGCGTTTACTTATTGTATATGCATATTTGAAAGGCATTTTTGTAGAAAACTATGCGTTCTATTTGTCGATTATCTTAGAAACGTTATTATGTTGATATTGAACATTTAAAACCGGTAAAAGCGATTAATTTATTCCTTTTTTATGCGAACAATCCTATTTTTTAAATTATTTTGCTTTTGAGAACAATCAATTTTTTATATCGCTACATGTAAACTTCTTTAATTTCAAGTTTTATGTATCAAGATTTTTGTTTAAGTTTTTTACACATTAAAATAAATAAAAATTAATTGCATTTTTTTGTAGTAAATTCCTTGTGCGTGTGTTGTGCATATATTTGCTTCTAATAGATGAATTGGCGCGCATTTTAAGAAGTTGGTGACATTCTACGGTACCAATCTTAGAGGACGTACGTTTTCTTCTTGCATACTGTTGGCAGTACTGCGGAACGGTGTGTATTTTAAACGAGTTTCTTCAAAGATTCATTTTCGTTTGATAATTACAACTGAAAACTTCATTTATAGACCTACTCATGCTATTTTAAACTATGATTGTGCTCGAATATAATCAAACGCTTTTTAAATTTCATCTGTTTTTATAACTTAGATGTTGACCTAGACCTTTCTCGAAAATGCAAACCAGAAATAACTTTTTCGTTAGCAAAGTTCATCCACATCGATCTGGTAACGTGAATGGTTATTGATATTTCTCGACGTATATCTACGTGTTTAAAAACATATGTTCAAGCTAATTATGTACTAATTTGATTTTGATTTCGAAAAGTTACAGTTAAAGCAACGATTTGAGAATATTTATCGTCTAGTATAGGAGATAATTGACGAGCAATTAAGATAGCAGTATATATGTACGTATAAATCTATAGGCTACGGCTATTTTCAATTTAAGTAGCGCTCATTGTTGACATTTCTCAAATGTTATACCGTATTGTTTAAGTAGTAATGCAAATGCTTTATAACGTTATTTGACATCTTTAAAACGTGGGAATAAACAGAGACGTTCTTTTGATTTCTTAAAAAAAACAAAAAAACAAAAATGCTAGAATTAGATACCTAAACTGCCAACACATAGAAATGGAAGATACAATTTTATAAACTTAAAATTTTCCCTTAACTAAAAATACATTAAACAATCTGCACAAATAAAGTAAGATCTAGATTTTGACAGGTTTTTAATAGAAGGGTTTGTTGTTATTTCAAATAATAGGTTGGTATCACGTCCCGGTATCACTGTGAGTGTGATATTATTATAGGTTATTCATACGTTTATACATAGTGAATGAGTTTTTGTATAATATTTTAACTAAATGCAAAAGAAACAAACATCCAGAAAGAAAACAAATCAATTTGAGTATTTTTTAATATCAAAATAGGTGATTGACTTAAAAAAAAAATAACACTAAAGGAAATATAACGTCAAACGATCAACCAAATTAGCGAATCACTTTCGCCTGTTTTGTCTCGGAACATTATCCCAGTACGAGGACTTAATGGCTTGTTTTATATGGCTTTTTTGGGGACCACAGAAGGGATTAGGACTAATGAAATGCATGTTCGTTGCTTCTTTGGTCAGCTTAAATGCCTTTTCATTTCCTTCGATCCCTTGGTGGCTTGGGACCCACCGCAAAGTAACGTGGTTATTGCGTCCCAATTGTCGTAGATTGTGTACACATTCGTGTATCAGAGCAGATTCGTATGCGTAGGCCTTTAGAACTGCCTGACTGTCGTTGAATGTATTAATAGTTGCGTCTCGTATTGAATGGCATTATTAAAAGTAATAACGAGAAATGAATTAATTGTTACTTCTAACTGCGATATTAAATCAAAAGTTATGGGTAAAATAGTTTGTTTAGATACTATAATTTGAAATATTTGTCTCAAATTCAAGTACTTCATCCGTATGTAAAAACTACATGCAGTGCACATTTTTACTACGCAATTTTCACAATCTATCCCTATATGTTACTAACCACCAGCGCAGCCAACGCGTTATGTTACATGTAAATGTAAATGAATTAACACATATTTTGAATCCTGGAGGAAAATGCCATACCGTCAGGAGTCCGATTAATTGGTCGTGGATTTGAATTTATGCAGTACAATGACCCCAAATATAAATCTAAATTGTGCACAGATTACCTGCAGCAAGAAGAAAATGAAAGAACCCTAAAAATTATGGAATGGCTGCCACAGTCGCCCGATCTGAACCCCATAGAGTTGTTATGGGAAGAATTAGACCGATGTGTTAGGAAAAAGTGTCCAAAATCGAAGGAACATTTGTGGACCATTCTCCAGGAGATATGGACAAGCTTGCCCAATGAGATATTAGCGAAATTAGTGAATCGGATGCCGAGAATAGTGGCAGCAGTCCTAAAGGCAGAAGGTGGATTTTTCGATGAAAATCGGATTAAAATTATTTGTATTACATTAACTTTTTCTTTTTAATAAATTTGTGTTTGAAAATATGTAAAATCATGTACTTACGTACATGATTTTACATGGCCATTTAATATTTCTCTTATTTTCTTTGACTTCCGTACATTTTTTTGCTTGCCCGAACTTCCATGAACGGTAGTGTATATTTAACATGTTACATTTATTGAGTTGGTACTCATGATAAGTTGTTTGTAACCAGATTGTAACTGTATGTATTATAGGTTCCTCTTCTACCCGTAAGTATAGAGGTTACCCCGTCCTACGTCTCATTCATTATCCTCCTCCAATTCTTCCTATTGCTCGATAGTGCAACTACTTGTCTCTATGTCAATCCCTTTTCCTTCAGTATGTCCGCCATTTCGCTGTCCCAAGTTGTTCTAGGCCTCCCTCTTCGCCTATTTCCTATCTTCACCGCTTTCCGGATTGTAACTAACTTCAGAGTATATCTGGAGAGAATAGTTGTCCTTCTTCTTCTATTTTCTCGAGACCCTGGTACCCTGAGGGTGTCGGGTGAATAGTTCTTCTTTAGTTTTATTAAATATTACATGATATTTTGATACTATTTCCCTAACTATAAAATAAACATTACATGGTGGGATCAATCAATCAACAAACCAACAATTTTTTCTACTTAACCTAATGATAATGATAAAATGTAAAATATTGAAAGGTTAAATAAGTAATAATGTGTACGTACGCACTTATAATTTGGAACGATTTTGTACGAAGCAAGCACATTTATTTTAATATCTTTGCTCCATTAAAGGAAAGTTATTTTACTTAAAAGGCTTCCACAATTAGAAATAACTTATATGAACTATAATATGCATTCAATTTTAATTTTCCCCCACATGCAACAAAGTTATTATGTACAATCGGTTTTCCTATATTTCTTATTTATTTTCCATGCATGCACAGTAGAGGTTATATTAAAAATGTCAAAGTTGCGAAATTTATTATCTATTGTATTGGCAACGTGGCGTGAAATAAATAGAGGAGCTTTAATAACTCGTACATTTTCAAGAGAATACGTTAAGGAACAGGTTGCGTTGTGCCTCATCGTCTTTCATCCTTTGTAAATGCTACATCCGTCTCTTGAACATTAAACGCTGTATTAGCAAGTGGTATAAAGAGACATCAAGGTACGTACAGACAGGGAACCTTACGGTTTAAAAAGACGATATTAAAAAACGTAGATTCGCTATTAATCACCTGGAATGGCGACGACACTAAACCGCGGTAATACAAGCGTGCAATACATGAGAACGTTATAGAGAGAAGGGAAGCAAAAAAAAAAGAAGAAGAAGAAACGGCAGTAGACAGCATCAGAGTTGGTTTAGATATATACATCTGCTCCTATGTTCATCGTTTAGAGTCCACGTATAATTTCTGGCAGCAGCGAAGGATCAAGTCTGCTATGTGTGCAGTGTATTGCAGTAGTGTAGACCGTATATATGTATACATAGCCTACTTGTTCTTTTCCTTGTCTCGGCCGTCGTGTGATGTGATGAAGGTGGACGACCTGTTCAGGGTCGTGCGATTTTTCGTAATGCCCGTTGGGCAATTAGCAATTGGCGACATAAAATAGGCTCTGTGCTATTCGTTGCGCGTAACTAAAACGGCAAATCATCCTCTCGGACGGTTTGTTAGGAATGGATCGGGGTACAGTACCGCACAAAAGAAACTAACAAATCCATACCTTATTTTTCTTTATAAATTGGTTATGCAAATACGTACGTACTGTTTTTTAAAGACGGTTGGCATATCTGCTGCAGCGTACAGAATAAACGAGTAGAATCTTATAAAAAATTACTTTCCAGATTTTATAATAGCAACCTCTCGTTTTTTATAGAGATTTATACAATACAGGCATTACGAATTCTACTGACTTGCAAATTTTCTTCTTTGTGAATAGTTGGTATTGAAGCAAGCAACCTACAAAGGCAACCAACTTCAATATTTTATTTACTCAATATCTTGTAAAAAGTTACCGAATGTTATTCTAGTGATTTTGTTTCCTATATAAGTTGATCATACTACTAACTCTATTGTCATTTGTACGCAGTCATCACTTGCGTGTCCGAGATTAGAAATATATTTTATGTAGTGTGATAACACTGGGCATTTGACAAATCTGCGTTTCATGTCTTATTGGTTATGTTTATTGAATGTAGTAATTCAAGGAATGTTTAATTTGACATCAGACAGAACAAATCAAATGTTGTAAACCCGCAAAAGTCAACATAAACTACAATATTATAAACGTAGTATTATGGTCACCTTCAAAAGAGCATTTTATTCAATTTTATTGATACAGGCTTAATGTTTGGTACATCAACCATCCACATCAGCGATGCTATCCTGATCAAATAGTTTTGAAAAATATAAGTATGTAGCGACATGAAAGAAGTGAAAATTTGTGGTTTTTGTTTTATTACATCTTATTTAATAGTAATTATTAGGAGATTATTAAAAGATACATAAGTAGAATCACACCACATTGTAACTAGTATCTACATTTTATTTTGGGTATAATAAGATGTGGAAGTTTTTCAATTTTAAGAAAAGAATCTAAAGCTCTATGGAGAAGTTTTTAACATATATACTAACAGATTCCTGGCGGAGCAAAACCTTTATGTAGCTTAAGAAATAATGCATCTGCACTTAACATCTCATTAGGAATAACAATTTCTCCTATATTACCATTCTTCGACCAAAGTGGTTTTTATGACAGGTAATTCCAAAAAGAAGAGCAAATATTTCAACAATAGCTACAAGTGAACCAAAAGGAAGCAAGCTATAAATAACATTGAAGAATCGACATTATGCTCAAGTAGTAAAAAATTTAGCAATACATATTCTTTCCGGCCATTGAACACTAGACCCATAAAGACTGGTAGAAGTAGGTGTACTAATTTACGTCAAAACCGACACTACCGAATAGGGAACTTTATGAAATGGAACAAACACATCCTAAATATACAGGGTGTTTGTTAAACATACGACAAAAATTCAAGGGGTTATTCCATGAACTATTATTCTAAGAATATTTTGTCCTTTGATTAATTCAAGTTAAGCTTTTCATCTGAATTTGATGGATTAAAATGCAAGACATAGTATCTGTTTCTTCAAATCCTAATTATGAGAAGGATGGCAACACTGATTTGTCCCTTTGTTATTTTGATTATATAACTGCAATCTTTTCTTTACTTTTTCTTTGAAAGTAGAATTCAATTGAATTTATTAAGATGAAAAAATATTACTGAATTCGGCAAGTAATAGGCACATTTGAGAGCTTCTAAACAACTTGTAAATGCACTTATATTTTATGCCACTTCATTTGAAAATAATTTAAATTTAAATTCAAAGTATGCTAATAAGTCTGTGATAATAACCGTAAGATAGATGGTACAAAATTGCAAAGTTTCAAGATAACAAATTGAAGTCTCAACGCGCCATATGTACGTAATTTGTCTGCGATAAATTAAGCTTCTGCTTTCCTATTTTTAGAAGCCTTCTCGACGAATAAAACGAACTTCTTATTTCTTATACATTAATCTATATACATATATATGCGCCTTCGTTTCCTTTATAACGATTTATGTATAAAAGGATTCGAGTAGGTCTTTTTTTCAGAGCGATACGTCAAGACGAGTCATTTGCTTCACACAACAACAGCCAAGGTACTCCCAGTACCACCACAACGCGGAGCCTAAATTAATAGATGAGATATTATTTAGATACACATAGCTCGTTCGAAACAAGAAGTCGAAGAGTGGAGAAAAAAAAACATTTCCCTTGGACTCTTGTCGTCCTTCGATAGGCCATTGACTCATCAAGCAACTGGTTGGTTAGATGATGTAGATGTGCCGTTTGTGAATGTTTGTGTGTGTTTGTGTTGCTATATAAAGGTACCTATAAGATGCGGGTACTTTGAATATTTCTTTTTAGGAATATTTTTTATTATGGTCGTTTGCTAATAGGGAATATTAAGGTTTTTAGATTTAAAATAATCTTTCAAACTCATTTCGTCAGGGTCATATTTTTTAATATTTTTTGATATATTCAGTTGGCATATCTGATTGTAAATTTGTAAATTGTTCTTTGTCAAATCGATCGTTAAATAAAATATATCTTTTGCTTATACACTACCGGCCAAAATTATTTGCCCACCTAAAGAAACACGCATAACTAAAGCAAGTGCTAACTGACAAAGAAATTGTAGTCTTGGATTTAATAAAATGCTCTTAAAATAATCAATAATAAAATTTATTTGACACAAAAAAATTAAATGTTCGTTTCATCGTAATGTCCACCTCAACTCTTAATAATTGTGACACACACTCGGGCCACTCTCTCTATCAATTTCGTCAGAATAGCGGGTTCTATTTTAAGCCAGGCTTCTTGTAGTTATTTCTACAACGATTCCAACGATTTATTTTCACCTGCCTATTAAGTTTCTCGTACGAAAGCTCTATGGGATAAACATCTGGGCCATAAGGAGGCCATTTCATTATTTTGATATTGTTTTCGCATTCCACCAATTCTAAATAATCGCGGCAGAGTTTAGAGATGTGTTTCGGATAATTGAAATATAAAATAGTGAAGAGGTGAAGGGGTGGGAGTTGAAAATTACATGCCTAAATGGCAATTTGAAAATAAAAATCGACGTGTCCGGGCATTTTTCTGAAATATTATTGGCAACGATTTTATAGAATTTATCCGTTACTTTTGGGAAGCCCTGTATGTATAGTTGCGTACCGTCCGTATAGATGTGATTGCGACAGTATTGTAGTTGACCAGTAAATTGAGAAGCATAAATTGAGAACAGCAGCGGTCCTAAAATTGATACTTGGAGGACGCCTGCAGTGACCCGAATTGGAGAAGACATCCTGGAGTTCAAAATAACATTCTGTTGTC
This sequence comes from Dynastes maya, assembly GCA_029619315.2. Taxonomy (NCBI): domain Eukaryota; kingdom Metazoa; phylum Arthropoda; class Insecta; order Coleoptera; family Scarabaeidae; genus Dynastes; species Dynastes maya. Next base: position 1,285,914 of record JAROYE020000020.1, read on the forward strand.
GGTCAAAGAGATATTTTAGCTTCTTTAGTGTTAACATTACCAACGTTCGTATGTTCAATTTATGAAGTAATTCCAACCAACAAGCCTTAATTCTTAAAAAGAAATTAAGCAATCTTCAATTAAATTTTCTTTTATTTAAATCTTTTTTGTGAAAGGCTAATGTTTTGTGTAACGCTGACTTTACTTTTTTCTCCTTTAAAATGGCTACTTATAAAAAGTATTATTTTTTATTTTATAAACTGACATTCAACTAATTAAAATCCAGGCTAATACGAAATAACAGCAGAACGCAGCATAGAACGCGGTATTTATTTATTTATTTGTCGTAAAGTGAAAGTCGAAACTGGATTATAAAAAATTACAGCGCCAGCAACTTATCGAGAAGGCTTTAGAGCGTTTTCTGTTCTTTGCCTTTTTCGTGAAGGGCGCCTGGTTATTATACATTTTTATTTTTTTCCGTCGCTCGCAACTAATATCATCTTTCTCTAGTACACGTGTTTTTTACCGCCGTGTTTTGAATTTTTACACATTAGAAAGTCTAATAAATTATGCATTAACTGTGGATATTCCTCAAGCTATATATATACATACATTCCGTTTTGGACAATTTGAAAATAAACATATGGCTTTGATGTTTTTTTTTTTTCGTAAAAGATACATATGTATTTTAATGAACTTCTGTTTAGGATGAACTTTGTGAAGGTCTCGCAGAATGTAATAAATACAAAGTGCTTATTTAGAAGTATCCGAGTTTAGCAATTCTAGATGTTGTATGGCAACGCTGTCCAGTTGGCGAACTTGTGTATCTTATTTTGCTGGTTTCGACAGAACAAATCAAGCGTTTTTGTTTGAAAGGATTGCAATGTTTCTATGAATGAAGAGAATTACTATTAACTAGGTTTTTTTTTAGAATTTGAAAGCTTCAGGACACTTATGTGAATTATATGTGATGACAAACAAATTGGTTTGCAATTGTTCCAAATCTAAACGTTTCGATTTTGATATCATTTTTCGAGGGTAGCTAATACAAGAACTGCCGTAATGTGACACAGATTTGTAAAAATATAAGGAATTTAACTTTTAGCCACCCTAGACATTTATCTCCAACTAATATTCATATAAATTAAATTATTCAAAGCATATCTGGAAGTATGAGAACTTGGGAAATTGGGACTATAATAATTTTTGCGAGTTTCGTATATAAATAATCTAGTGACATGGTGCCACTTTAAATTTGGCATTTTGTCTTTCATGCTAATTATTTATTTCAGGTTAAACTGTCAATACAGACAATGACTTCGTTAAAAGAAATTGAAGAAAGGGAGTTAATAAAATTAGTATACGACAGGGAACCAAAAATTACGCTATATTTAGCAGCTAAAGAGATAAAAATTTATGGAATTGGTAGAAATACAGTGTACAGAGTTTGGAAAATTCTGGATGAAGGTAGTGTTATGTATATGTCAATGATATTGTTGTACGGATAGTTACAATAAGAATATATAGATGGCACGACGGAGGGGGGAAGAAGAATGGCCGTTAGTAAGCCACGTGTTGAGACATATTAAACATATGTGTGTAAGTAAATATTTAAAGGAAATAAATCATCTTGTGTTTGATTGTTACACGCGTAGTACATGGTGTGAGGTGTGTAGAAGAAAATTAGTTAAATATTTAAAGGAAATCTCGCTAGTAAGAGATAAAAATGGATTTTAAACCGCCACAACAATTCGACATGACTTCTGGTAATTGGCTTTTATGGAAACAGAAATTTGAAATTTATTTAATAACTACAGAAAAATCAAAAGCGGAAGAAAAGGTAAAAATTGCAACCCTTCTTGCTTGCATGGGTGATGATGCAATTCATCTCTATAATACGTTTCCTAATGATAAAAAATTAATCCTTGAAAAATTTACTACTGAATTGATATCATTTTTACCTAAAAATAGTGCAATGGAAACATTTAAATTCTAATTTATTCAAGATATAATCAACATAGACATATTGACTAATTTGAAGAACAAGTTCAATTATGTGATTTACATGCTCAATAACGATGTAAAAATCTTCAGAACGTACGATTAGGGATAGAATGATAGTAAGGGTACAAGACAAAGAAAGTCAGTTGCGACTATTAAGAGAAAAAGGTTTAACAGTTGATAAAATTGCTGATTATTGTAAAAGTATAGAGTTATGTAAAGAACATGTAAAAGTTTTAAAAAAATCAAGAAAACAAAAAAATCATGCAGTGAAATCATTCAAAAAATTTCATTGTAAAAAGTGTGGTTATGAACATAACCCTAACAAATGCCCAGTCTACAATAAAACGTGTGCAGTGTGTCAGCAAAAAGGACATTTTGCAAGAGTATGCGGAAACAGAAAACAAAAGGAAGCATCGTCAGGTGGTGGCATAAAAAGAAAGGAAGGGTTCGGAGAAACACAAAGGAAGTTAACAGAAAACGAAATAGGTAAAATTGTAAGACTATCGAAGAAAAATGGGGCGATTCTATCGAAAGTGACAAAGAGATTTCATGTGTCAGATCGCCATATATCGAAAATTTTAAAACAGAAGGGAATTAAGCGTTATTCCAAAATTGATGCACCAAAATCTACACCTGAACAAATAGAACGTCAGAGAGAGAGATTAAACACCCTAATTTTTGGTGACGTTGGATTATGTGGAAAAAAAGATATAATTTATGACGACGAATCGTACCTTTCCTTCCAAAGCGATAACACTTCTTCGATAACTATAGCGAAATAAAGAAATGTACCAGACTTAAAATTAATTCGAAATTGAAAAAATTGTGCGTAAGGATGACAATTTCGTCAAAAGGTGCCAGTGAACCCTATTTTGTAGAAGCAAATTGCGCTTTAAATGCAGAAAGATATTCGACAGAATGTCTGGAACGAAGATTAAAGCCATTTATAGACTAAAATTATCAAACAGGTAGATATATATTTTGGCCTGATGGAGCGTCATGCCATTATGCCAACCAGACGGTTAGTAAGTTGGATGAATTACATATAAATTATGTAAAAAAAAACTGAGAATCCCCCAAATGTTCCACAGTTACGACCAATAGAGCGCTTTTGGTCTCATTTAAAAGATAAACTGTACGATGAAAAGTGGTCAGCTTCGACATTTAGGCAATTGAAACAACGAATCAATAAGAAAATTAAAAAGTTTGGTCAAGATTATTTTAAGAGGCTGTTGCAGAACAACCGCACAAAAATTAACGAAGTCGCTGTTCATGGGACACTAAGTGTGGTTAAGACATAAGATTATAAAGATACTATTACATGTTTGTTGTTCCTTTGATTAATAAATAATTTTGAAAAATAGTCCTAATTTTAAGTTCTCATATCTTATAATAATAATTTAAAAATAATTGATACAACACACAATTTATGAGCTAAAAATGCCTTGAATATTTATAAATTCCAATGCAAATATAAATTGCTCTACTTATTTACTTAATCATTAATACCAACCTTTGTTTCTTATTGGATAATCGTGTTTGGCTAGCTATAGCGATAAATATACCGCAAATATTATAAACCATAATTTGTATGTTGTGGTTTTTTACCGTTTATGCCAAATACATAATTACTTATATTATTTCGCTATTACTTAATAATCAAACAAGCCAAGCGAAACCCAATGCTACTTTATGTTAAACACACCTTGTTCATGGTAAGTGTTACAGGTTGACATGAAAATTTGAACAAGACAAGAAAGATAATAAATTACCATTTTTCCTCTTTACCTACATAAGTAGCATTCACATAGGGTTGTGTGAAATATTGCACTAATTTTGCCGATATATTGACCAGTGGCAGCAATGAGTTGCTTTATCATAACATAAACTACATTTAATAGATCTATCGTATTTCATTGTGTTTTATAGTTCTAAATTAAATACATCATAACCTCAAAACTTAAAACTACGCATCAAATTTAAGAAATTGACATGAATTTAGCTATTAATTAAGGTTTACTGTGATTGGTTGATTGCGACTTTGACACTATAACCCAGCGTTCACAAGACGGTATTACTGACACTGAAGCAGGTACGACGGTCAACCGTGTTGTGTAAACTAGGGATGGGACATCGGTAATAAAACATCGTCGATTATCGAAGTAATTTTCGAATACCAACATCGATATTTGGAAATTATTGACTAGAATTATCGATGGTTTTCTAACATCGATATTTTTTCTGTAACCATTTTTTTTTTAATTTCCCAAAAGCAAAAAGAACTTATTTGTAATAATGAATATTGTTTCATAATTAAACTCCCCTAATAAATAACAATATAAATAAAAATAAACCTTATCAATAAACTCCATTAAAACTTTTGGTTAAATAATATTAATTCCTAAAAAAGCACTGAATAGGGTATTTATAAATAGAGCCCGGTAACTGGGGACCAATTGCAGCGGCGGTGTAACTGTGTTTAGGTGGGCGGGGAGGGCTGGTCATCACTCAGTACAGTTTAGCATTGGATAGCGGATAAGGTCTATTGATTTTATTGATATAGACGTAGTTATTAATTGTAGTTTTTAGTGAACATGTCAAAGGCTAAAAAACGACACTTTCAAGACATAGTAAATAAGTTTATTTCTGACTTTCCCGATTTGTTTTACAACGGGAGTAAGATAGTTTGTAAAGTGTGCAAAATACATTTGATGTCAAATAAGAAGTGGAACTGTACAAGACACGTAAATTCCGCACAGCATAGAAAACGAAAATTAGGCATGCCACCGAGAAGTGCATTTTTTTTATGTAATTCTTATGTTGATAAACTGTAATTTGCCACTAGGCTTACTCGATAAACAACCGTTTAAGGACTTTTGGTACAAATACAATCTCGAGTTGCGGTTGCCAACGGAGAAAACGGCACGTAAGCTTGTTGTATTTGTACGCGATGACGTGGAAAAGAAAATGAAACGCATATTGAAAAAACAGTTTCTTTGGTTAAGTGTTGACGAGACAACAGACTAAAAAAAATTCAATTGTGAATATTATGGTACGCATACTAGACCCTAGTAAACCTACATTACCACTGTTACTAGCTAGCCGAAGATTACAAGAGTGTACTGCTGCGGGAATTACGAAGGTTGTACTTAGTACGTTGGAAAAATTTCAAATTTCAAAAGATAAAGTGTTGATGTTTATGAGCGATGGCGCAGCGCTAATGCGTTCGGTAGCCTGTTCTCTTCTTGAATATGGTTGCAAGTGTTTACACGTTACGTGTAGAATGCATGCTTTACATCTTGTGACAGAAACCATTCGACAATGCTCTCCCGAGGCAGATGCATTAATAGCAAGCACAAAAAAGTATTTTTGAAATTTCCCAAACGCCTACGATCATTTCACACAGAGTATCCTTGTATTCGTCAACCACCGGAGCCAATTCTTACATGTTGGGGAACATGGTTGCAGGCAGCTTTTTATTATGCTGAACATTTCAAAATAGTAAAAGCTGTTGTTGCACAATTCAATCCTGCCGAAGCTGCAGCTATTAAGGAGAGTCAGTCGAAATTTCAAGATATTTCCGTTGAAACAGATTTAAAAAATATTCGTAGCTATTATAAGGGATTAGCTGACGCAATAGACCAATTACAAAATAGATCGTTATCATTATTGGAGTCTTTGCAAATTATGGACGGAGTGCATACACAGCTACTGACTATACATGACGCAAAATATAATCGCGTTTTAGAAAAGTTCGAGAGTGTCCTACAGAAAGATCCCGATTTTAGCACAGTAAAACAAATTTGTGATGGTGTATCGAATAATCCACTGACTAAGTACAAAGAGTATTTTAATCATGTATGTATAACATCGGTACATTTGTTTTCTATTTTTATTAATAGATGGCACTATACATATGATTAAAATATAGAACCCTAAGTCGATGTTTGTCTTTTTACATCGATATTTGTATCGATGTTGACTGATAAACACATCGATAAAAAAACCATCGATATTTGTGAAAAAGTATCGATGTTTCAATAACATCGATATCTATCGCCCATCCCCGTGTAAACGTCTACAGTGCCTCAACAATCGCTGGCATGACAGTTGTCTCACCGGCTGTCATGACATTTTTCAAGACAACGTTTAAGAGAGCCATTGAGCTTGACGGAAATCAAATTTCGTAACTTATTGTTATGATCTTGTTGATTTTATTAAAAAGCACCGATAAAGTGAGTGTTTGTAGAACATAAAAAAGTAATCTTTACAAAATGGCCAAATATTTTTGAGCTATTTTTGAAAGTGATGGGTAAATTTCTCTATTTGTCTTCCATGAATTCAAGGAATTCTGTTCAAGCGCTACAACAAAACTTCTTAGGTATTAAGACAATTCTGAGACTTGGTCACTTTCCCCCTATTTGTGATAAGTTTTTTTCCACTAGTCGGCGATTTGATTTAGATGCGTAGTTACGTGTGGTACAATACATGCAACATACATTTTTTTCTATTTTTATTAATAGATGGCACTATACATATGATTAAAATATAGAACCCTAAGTCGATGTTTGTCTTTTTACATCGATATTTGTATCGATGTTGACTGATAAAAATATCGATTAAAAAACCATCGATATTTGTGAAAAAGTATCGATGTTTCAAAAACATCGATATACATCGCCCATCCCTAGTGTAAACGTCTACAGTTCCTCAACAATCGCTGGCATGACAGTTGTCTCACCGGTTGTCATGACATGTTTCATGACAACGTTTAAGAGAGCCATTGAGCTTGACGGAAATCAAATTTCGTAAGTAACATATTGTTATGATCTTGTTGATTTTATTAAAAAGCACCGATAAAGTGAGTGTTTGTAGAACATAAAAAGTAATCTTAATTTAAAGCAAAAATGTTATGCCACGAGGGTGTTATCGCAAATAAAGAACTTGTTTTTCAGTTCACGCCATTTTAAAAACCTTTAGGCGGACAGTTATAGTCAGTGTTGCCAATATTTCTAGACTGAAAATCGCCATATTCTTTGATAAAAGTCGCCCAAAGTCGCCAATATAAAAAAAAAGTTGTTAATGAATGCAGCAAAAGCAGTTATATTATGGAATGCATTTGTAGCAAAACATTCTAATAGGCTAATTGTTTAAAATTAACTAATAAAAAATACATTTTATTAAATTTTAAAATAACCCAAAAAAGGGATATGAGTTTAAAATTACATTTATTACATAAGTAACATGAGCTCTTATAATTGTTAAAATAACAAATAAATTTAAAAAATGCCACTTTAACATTACGAATTCAATGATTGACAAAAAAAAAAATAAATTTTTCTGTTTTTCAAAATGAAATTATCGGTACGTGTTATACTAACGATATATTCCTATAAAATTCTTCTTAATGTCCGATATTGTGATACTTTTTCTAATAGTGTTCGGCCTACTTCCTCAATGGAATTCTTTTCTAAAACATTTTGTATAGATTAATTTCTTCTTCTTCCGTATTTTCTGTTCTAATAGGTTACATTATCCCCGTGTGAAATTTTTGTATCATAGTTCTCACTCATTCGACTCTAGCATTACTACGTTCTTGCTTCAATAAATTATCACTGACATCTGTTATTGAAAGATTCAACTTGTTGTAGTTGTATAAAAAATAAATGAGTAAGTAAACTTTCCAATTTCTTAAATTTGTTCTAAAATCTGGTTTTATTTAATCGATTTTGCAATCGCCTAAACCTGTTGCCAATCGCCAATTTTAAAAACAGATCGCCAAGACATCATTTATAGTCGCCGATTTGGCGATAAATCGCCACAACTGGCAACACTGGTTACAGTGAACACGACACAAAAATACTGTCAGGACAATGTCACTGTCATGTCTGTGCCAGTACCAATAACACTAGCCTGCGTAAACGCTGAGTTAGGATACTGCATCAAAGCACTCTATTTGTATCAAAGTTTGTACTAATTTCTCCAAATAGATTCAGGTTGTCTAGAGAGCCCATGTAAGTGTTACCAATAATGTTTGGATTTCCTAATAATCCTTGTATTATTGGCAAATGTTTATGATTAAAGCCTGAATTACGTTATACTAGATTCGTCTTATTTTCATGCCTTATTTTAGCAACTAGAAAAGTTGTTTATGGTGTATGGTTGCATACTATACCAGATTCAAAACTAGAACATGTCCTATTTCGATACTATTTTTCGTACTAGAAATGAACTATTCATGAGCACAAGTGTCCAGTAACATGCCTACCAACATGCCTACTTTGTTTGTATCAATCATCTGTGTTTATCTATGTTTAATTATATTGGCAGACATAATTAAGAATATCCTCTGAAGTATATGTAATGCGACTTGCTGATATCTTCATTGCATTCTAAATTTATAGTTGCTATATTGAAGATTAAACTCTCGATACTTAAAATAAGCGTGAAAAAAAGACAAATCTAGTATAATGTAATGTAGGCTTAACAGTTTTCAAACACTCTTTTAGAAATAAGATGACCAATGTGAAGCTAGCAATATAGTAAGAACTGCAAACTGTCAAATATTTAGCTTTCCTAACGTAAACTCAGTACATCTAACTTCTTTACAGTTTAACTTGATTTGACTTTTTGACGGTACCATAAAGTTGGATAACTTTTTATTTCGATATTTGTTTTAATTAAATAAAATTGTAACCTTAATTGTGCATATCACTAGTAATTTTTAATTCGATTATTTGATTATCAGATATATTCACAGGAAAGTGTCGCCAACTTCTTGAATCGATTCGATTCCACTTTGTATTTCGTTAACGTAATGCATCTAACGTGAAAAACTTCCAAGTGTGTCATTGTTGCGGTTGTTTTCCAACGTTTCCAACAGCGAATCGTAAACTTACGCGACGTCGTGAATACTAAACAACTGTTAGGAGGAATACTTAATAGGCTGTATGTACAGTTAAGCCAGGCATAAAATTCCAGGTTTGTTACAATGAAGCGAAAGGAAAGAATTTGCTAAACATTGTGGTGAAGACTTTAAAAAATATTCTCTATGATTTATGAATTTAAACTAAAACCAAGCAAAATGTTAACTTGGACTTTATAAGTGAATGAAACAGTATCTACCGATTACTATTTGAATACCTAAAACCCGATACCTTGCTCGCCCTTGGAATTGATACCGACAGATCAAGCTTAGTTGCCCACACTGACCGGTAATATGAACCGATCGTTATACAATAGAAGATTGTATTTCTGATCTCGATCTTCGACAGCACCTATAACATACGGCCTGAAGTTTATTCATGTACTGTATTATTATATCTGGATCGTATATTTATTAAATTAGATCAATGCCAAGGTGTAGCAGCGATTTTAGTACCCTTCATGGACGAAAAATTGCAGTATAGGAAATGTTACCTTTAGACACTTTCAAAATGAATACGTAACGTTCGACATCATCTAGATTTTGTAATCTATATGTATTTACTCATTACAGTATCATTTTAGCTGAGAAATGTTATCATATATAAGATCATGGGACTAAAATACCAATTGAATTTTAAAGAAATAAACAATTATATAATTTAGTTTATACATTCATTTTGACGTTTACTTTTTATCAATTTCATGGCTGTCCAATATAAATATTATTTAAATGGACTCTGAAGTTAAGTCCCATTTCTTAAATTCTTCTAAAATTATATTTCTGCCCAACAAAATGGTAAATGTGTAGTTGCTGCAAATGAATAGACGTCTAACACCATATCTTTTAAAACAAACTTCGAAAGGATTCAACGCAAAAAGACGGTTATAACAAGTTATTTTCATTATTGTCAAATTGAAATCTAAAATTACAAACACCCATTTTTACCTCCTATTTTCTCACATAATTGCACATAGAAGCATTCTTCAAAATACGGCCATTTTGTAGCAAAAAATCGATGTATCTTTTGTCGAATAAAATAAATACCAATTTCTTCACATTACTCGTGTAAAATAACATATTCAAAGGGTTATAAGCATAATATCAATTAAAATATACAATAAAGACGACATATATAAAAACAACAGCGACGAACACCGTACATTAAGGGAAAACAGGAAACGTTATAAATTAAATTAAAATAAAACGTATTTAATTTTAATTTCCATCTTTTCTAATCATAAATTACGCATCACGATCAAAAGAAAAATGACACGGTAGTGATATTCCCGCCACAATTCGATGTCCTAACCTCAAAATATACCCTAACCACAAGAGCGTCTTTTTAACCGACTAAAATGTAAAATTACCCGCGATTTTTAACAAAATGAGAGCAAGAAAGGCCACAATTCCTTTCGTTTTCCTTTTTTTTTAGATTCGAAGTGCAATCAAGTACAAAAAATATATTTAATCTGACCACAGCGAGCCGTATAGCTAAGCTCAACGTTCGAAACATGCTTGAAATGCGTGAAAGGCGCATGTGCAGGTGTCACACACAGAAATACTAGCGAACGTCTGCAGCTTTGCCCTCCTCTTGCCTCTCGCGACACCCCCTACAGGTTATTGCCTGCGTACACCTGACCTTGGGAGGCCAACCCTACCCAACCAGCGAGCAAGAAGCAAGTGTCTTTAGGAGGGACGGTCGAGTTCGTGTAGTTTCATCAAAGACCGGATGATTTTTCTTCTTTTTTTTTTTGTTACTGTTTGCTCTGACTTCCCCCCTTAATTTTCTTGATGTGAAAAGTACTTCTAATTGTGGGAAAATTAAAGAATGATAATTAAAGTTATTACTTACATTAGTTGAGTTTCTCTTAGCAGCCTTGTTTTTAAAGTTTCTTCTTGTTCCCGTCCTGTTGTTTAGCACTATTAGGAAGCACTTCAGTTCTTCATTTTTCTTACTGGATTTCGAAAACTGTATGGGTTGTGCTGTGATTTCGAGAAGGTTTTTCGAAAATTCGGAGTAAATGAATGAGATTATCTACATTTGGACGACGTGGAAATGCAAGATTTGAACAATATTTTGATACTCTGATACATACGCGAAGGTTACAATAAGAGACGTTGTGCAAGTGTCATAAAACTATGTACCCAATAAGCGGTCTGATCGGATACTAGTCAGAGACTGGACAGGTACTTCTCATAGCCGGCTTTACCTGTGCGCCATGTCGTGTCTGTGTTGGTTGGCGCGTTCGTGTATCGTGTACGTGTACGTATTGCGTTAATGTGTGCGTGTGCATGGTGTGTATATGTCTACAAGAAGCTATAGAACCGGGCCGTTTGGAGAGGGAATAGAAGGGATAGTCGTAAAGCAGTAACAGCCAAGAAACAGAATGAAAATAAAAGGAACGTGTGGAGAAAAAGTCAAGCGACTGCTAGTGCTGGGGGGACCGGTTTGTTGTTTAATGTTGCCTTTGTCAGCGAGACTTGGCCTCGTCGGCCCGGCCGGCGTATAGCTCTTGGAATATACGAGGAGCGTTCAAATCTTCACCATCGAGAGCACCTTTTACCAAAGTTTCCAATTCTATGGATTCAATCTTTAAAAAATACCTCATTTCTACTCCGCGTCCATCCGTTTCTGGTGTTTAAGTACACCGATTTACAATGTGATGAATTTTTTTAAAGGCGATTGGAATCAACGTCTATTTCGTCAACTAACTGGTGACCATCACTAACCCTCACTAGTTGTTTCCATTACTAACATAGCTAGGAAGGGATAGAATCAAGTCAAACTTTGCATTCCAGGATCCATATCTTATAAAAATCGACCAACGATAAAAGGGAACAACCTACACTGGTAAGCAGGAAAAACCAGTACCTAACCTACCTACCATTCTTGTAATTTTTATTAAATCAATATCTACCTCGCTTACAATTATATTGCAATATGCATGTAGCATTAGTAGGTATATTAACTCCAGCTTTTCTAGTAAGATCCTTCAGTGATGAAATCTAGGATAATCCAAGAAAATGTGCTTCAGGTCTCCTAATAGATCTTAAAGAATGACGAATTCCGATTCTATGGAGGTGAACTGGAAATTGACCATGGTTGAACTAGTTTCGCAACCGTAAAAGTAAAATCTTGATACATTACATTGTGTATACCATAAATTCTGATAGATTTGTCTCTAGAATTGTCTCTGTCATTCTTGTTTTAAAAATGAAATCAATGAAATGAGAAATGTGTCACTAACTACATCTAATTATTATCATTATCATTAGTCAGCATTATCAAAAGTCCTTGAAAAGATAATGAAGGAACGGATTGACATCTTTCATCAGAAAAATTGTATTGTTTCGGATTATCAGTATGGTTTTAGAGACAAAACAGTGCACTCAGGATGCTATAAATGAGATAGTTAATTACATTGGAGATTCTATCAATAACAATTTTCCATGTTTAGGGCCATATTTGTCTAACAAAAGCATTTGACACAGTACACCACGGAAAATTACTTGACATCTTGGAAAGGCCTGGTCTTCGCGGGCCAGTACATGCCTGATTAAAATCCTACATCATAAATCGGACGCAAATAGTCAGAATAAATGGAATCCATAGTAATTCTCGCCAAACACTATACGGCATTCCACAAGGAACAGTTTTGGGTCCACTTCTCTTCAACGTATATATATATATAAGCGAATTGCACAAACAACGTACAGCATGCCCTATTATGACTTTTGTAGATGACATAGTTGTATTGTACCAGGCTGATGAATGGGAAACACTGAAACAGAAAGCAGAATAAGATTTTAGTAATGTAATTCATTGGCTAAACGATCGTTTATTAAGAATAAATTACAGTAAAACCCATTGCGTAGCTTTCACATCATACTCGACTTACCTCCCGCATTACAGATACATGAATGTAGCAAATGAAGTAGAACACACCAAAATAGATATAATAAACAACCCCTAGAAATAATACAAAAGTGAGTAATTAAAAAAAATGTATAAAAAACCGTATACTTACCCATCCAAATTATTATATGAGGAAACAACGATGTTTGATATACGACAGTTATTCTTCTGCAAAACTACGTTATCGCGGCACGTTAATAAACAACCTAATATCGATAGAACATGCGAATGACACACGTAGTAGATCGGATAATAAACATAAAGTACCACAGCCGTATAAAAGTATATTATAAGAATTTGTATGTGATATCTGTGCATGCTAAAATAGTTGCATGATTTCAAGTGTAATACCACACGAACAAGGTTCGCCTTCTGTGGGTTTCTTTGTATTTGTTCTTATTATTGTCTTATTTCTGTATTATAGAACAAAGAAATTATTAAATTATTGATTGAAAATTAATATTTATTTCAACCTTCTGAAGTTTGTCTACCTTTTCAAGTGTTTCTAGGGTATTCGATTCCTTACCGAGGTTGATATTTTTCAAAAATTTAATTACGCAGGAAAAACTAAATCACGATTTTTTACATATCACCAACGGAAGCTAGTACGAGGTGTGGCAATTAAATAACCGGACTGGTGCTACAAAACATTTTATTGATCATCAATTACATTACAAAGTTTATCCCCTACATTGCCGATCCCTACAACGCTCCATACGAATTTTCCACTGTCGAAAGCAGTGCTGGAAGTCTGTTTCTGTCAGCTTGTTGAGAACCTCCGTCGCTTTCGCATTCACCGCTTCCACACTGTCAAGTCTCGTCCCCTTAAGTTCCGATTTTACCTTAGGAAATAAAAAAAGTCACAGGGGACCAGGTCGGGCGAGTACGGTGGGTGGTCCAACACGGTGATGCTGGATTTCGCAAAGAACGCCTCCGCAGACAAGGCGGAATGGGCTTGGTGGAGCATCCAGGATTTGCTCTTCCCCAAATCGAGTCTTCGTCTTCTCACTCGTTCATGAAGGGTAGTTAGAACCTCGACGTAATAATATTGATTGACTGTCTGACCTTCGGGAACCCAGTGGATGTGGACAATTCCACGCATATCCGACGCGACGCTAGCGTAAGGACTTGAACGGACGATTGCTACAGCGAGACTGAGCGACGTACAACCGTGCCCATCGAGCTCAGGGTGTGGGAAGCATCTATAAGCACATACATGTTCAAATCTGCCGTGGCGTGCTCGCTGTTTGCCGATAGTAGCACCAGTCCGGTTATTTAATTGTCACACTTCGTATATGTATATTAACTACATGGCATATTTTAGTTATTTATTTCGTAGAAAGTCTAATAAATTAAATTATCCTAAAGAGCTTTATAGGTGTAGTTTTCTCCATGATAAAAATATTAATTAATAATAGCTATGAACCATCTGAATACTGATGGCATTGATATAACGGAATCCCTTACTAATAAGATATTGTACGCAACGTGGAACTATCGAAAGAAATCAAATGTGTTTCTTGAAAAAGCAGCACTTGTCAAGAAACGAAATATCTTCTCAACAATAAACAATCTTAAAGTTTGATAACGTTATGTCTTGTTTATAGAAGAGTGTTACAGACCTCGTCATTAAGATTTTAATTAACAAAATGGTAAATAATGATACCAAGGACTGTGGGGTAGTATGGTATACACAATATTCACGGCACAGTCCCCATGTCTCCGAAAAGGCTTTCCCGAGTTAATTAATAATTTGTGTGTTGCGGAGTGTTCCGTGAATATTGTGTTTAACAAAATAGTAATAAAGCTCCTCAAGATATTAATGGAATCACTCACTACAAAAGCAATGTGAGGAAAACCACTAGCCAACGGACATGTTTCTGCCTACCCGGCGTCGTCAGCGTGGCTCCGAGTGCTTCTCTACTTCACAAGAACTGCTCGAAAGTTGGTTTGGAAACTATACTTCCGGTTTTTGTTGCTGCTTTCTAGATGTCAGGGATGTATCTCTTGGGACTAGAGGTAGTGATATAGGCCGAGAGGTTTCCAGACATTTTTTGATGTGATTTAATTTTTTGCATTTTTGCAAGGAGATTGTAAGAAAGAGAGATACTATGATATCGTAGTCGTTTTGTCTGCTATAGGTCTTAAACAACAAATGCTAAACAAAGCGCAATCTGTCTCGCAATCTGTCTCCTAACATGTACTTCTCATGCCATCCTCATGTTAGAGAATAAAAATCTAGTCAACCAACCAGTAAAATATGGTAAATAGAATCAGTACCATCAATTATTTAGAGACTCAACTATAAGACTGATTTTGATGATCAGAAAACAACAATAACCATCAGCCAACCTAAGATAACATTCAAATTTTCATCTAGGTATAAAATCTAAATTAGCATATAAGAAAGATCTGCATTGATTTCTTCTATCATTGATGCAGCTTTCATCTTGCTGATACTGAACACTTATGGCAAAAGTGGTACTTCAGAAAAGCCTTAAATCATTTACAAAGAATGAAATAGAATCACTATACTTATAAGAATTATAAGAAGTCTTAATTTCAATCTAGTTACTTTAAAATGATTACCAATTCAAATTTTAGACTTCTATTGATGTTAGAGTATCCAAAAGACGTTTCCAGTGTTATCCTTGCTCGCTTCTAAAATTAATTTGAACACTCCTCGTATACTTCAAACAGAAATGATTACCGCTTTACTGTAATTACCCCTTACCACTTATATACAGCCACAACTACATACGCTGGCTACATACCAATATAGATATATACTACTGCACAAGATGGCTATATGGAAACTCGTCGTCGTGTCTTCTCTTTCATGTTTGGTCGCATTCTATATAGAAGTAGAATCTATATTCTCTCTCATGTCTACGTTATCGAGTGTTGCATATAAGTCTATAGGTATACATACGACTATCCTTTTCTAAAAGATGGAGAGATGGTGATGATGATTTCTTGCTTTTTCTGTCTTTACCATATCATCTTCTCTTTTACTTCTTCGTTTATTTCAGCTTTTCTGCTTCTTCTTTTCAATCCTTGCATCGACATTGGCTACCGATGATAAGTTCTTATGGTCTTTTACTTTGCTTTTGCCATTTTTTTTTTTAGTTTTGCGTGTATTCGGTGGCATCAGACTTTCTTCTTTCCCGGAAAGATATTTTGTATAGATGTAAAATATAACTTGTTATGGGGTATTATTTTTATCAATCTATGTGGACTAATCAAAGAAAAATTGAATTTTTCAAACGTACCAGGAAAAAAATTGTAGAATAATATGAATATAATTCATCAACACATACTCTCTTAGTAGCACATGAATATAAGGAATAAACATAATCCTGAACTCGAGAGAGAAGCAAACTCGAGTTTCCACGTTTATTATATTGACATACGAAGCCTTGGATACAATCAGCATCCATTTTTATTCGACTAAGCTATTCAAGTTACCGCATATGCTGTTGTGACAAATTTTTTGTCATAATCTTTTAGATTGCAGGTTTGTATCGTATGGTAGCATTGAAATCTCTTGGTATTTCTATTTCTCCTGCATAAATATTAAGTATTTTCGAAAATATCTGTAAAATAGCAATCAGATTTTCTGTCTTTAAGATGATTTAATTTTTTTGTTTATATATTCTCCTTTTATAGGATGTTTTTGTAAATCTGCTGGGTATTAAATTTATTATTATTATTTATGTACCTTACTCGATAATTGAAAATAAAAAGTGGTTTAACTGTTATTAAAATGTAAAATTTAATTGGTTTGAACTTGTAGATACAAAGGGCTTTCCACGCAATCCGTTCATTAAAAATTTTCGCAGTTAGCATCTTAGCCTAGTTCTGAAGCACGGAATAAAAGTATTCGCTCTGTTATAGTCGTAATAGTCGTAAAAAAAGCTATCCCTGAGTTAAAGGAGGTTTTGTGTAATCTTATAAACAATTGTTTTAAGCAAGGTATATTCCCGGAGAGATTTAAAATAGCTCTCATAAAACCCTTATATAAGCAAGGAGATCCCGGCTTAATGGAATGTTATAGACCCATAAGCATTTTGAACGGGTTCTCTAATCTCTTCGAATTGGCCATGTGCGACCGTTTGTTCAATTTCTTCAAATGTTGCAATCTCTTTAATAGACATCAGCACGGTTATTTGAGTGGCAAATCAACACATACTGCGATATTTCAATTCGCCCGAGTTATATTGGAACATATAGAAAAGGGAGAACTTGCAATGGGTCTGTACCTTGATTTGAGCAAGGCATATGACTGCATTAACTTAGAATTACTTCTTAAAAAACTGCAATTATACGGGATTAGAAAACGAGCCTGGCAATTGTATCGATCGTACCTAACTGATAGACAGCAAAAAGTAAGCATTACAAAAAGCCAAGTTACTTATAAGTCTCATCTTTCTATCAAAAAGATAGGTCTAGCACAAGGAAGCATTCTGGGTCCACTCCTTTTCATTATCTTCATCAACGATATGATTGTTGATACAAAAGTACCGGTAAACATCTGCTGTTATGCTGATGACACAAATTTAGTAATCGGAGGAAGAATCGTTGAAGAGCTACGTGAAAATAGCCAAATCGTGTTCACTGAAGCAAATAATTGGTTTAAACGAAACAAACTTCTAATAAACAACGATAAAACAAATTGCATATTGTTTACTACAAAACAACGTAGCATCGAGAAACCTACTAATATCCAACTAGACAGCCAGACAGTAGAGCTTCAGGAACATGTAAAGTTACTTGGAATCCAAGTAGATGAACACCTTGACTGGTCATACCATGTAAAGGAATTATTAAAAAAGCTTAATTCCGTTTGCTATGGTATAAGAATATTGAACAGATACGTGAAAAAAGAAAGTGTGAAAAGCGTTTATTATGCTTTGAATCTTTAATGCGATACGGAATAGTGTTTTGGGGCTGCAATAGCCTTGTGCAAAAATTTTTTGTGACTCAGAAAAGAGTCGTACGAACAATTTTGAATATCGGTTATCGTCAGACCTGTCGCAGTTCCTTTAAATCGGAAGGTATATTAACTGTTTACGCTTTATATATATATGAATGCATATGAATGTTTTTCGTGAAGAATAAAGATACTTTTCAGTTAAAAGAGGAAAGCAAGTATACCGTAAGAACTTTAAACTATAGTTATCCTGTACATAGACTAACATTAAGTGAAAAACACCCAGCTTATACTGGTATTAAATTTTTTAACAATCTACCGAGATCTCTTATTAATAAGCATAATTCAAAAACATTCAAAACAGAACTGAAAGCGTTCTTTTTGCTATTAGAGCCGTATACCTTGAGTGAATACCTAAATAGACAATAAGATTATTTTGTTGTACTTTGACGCTACTTCTTTTAGAGTTTTGCGATATTATTTGTATATTGCATCTCTTTATGAAATAAAGTTTATTATTATTATTATTATTAGTTTATTATTATTAGTTTATTATTATTATTATTATTAGTTTATTATTATTATTAGTTTATTATTATTATTATTATTAGTTTATTATTATTATTATTACTATTATTATTATTATTATTATTATTATTATTATTATTATTATTATTATTATTATTATTATTATTATTATTATTATTATTATTATTATTATTATTATTATTATTATTATTATTATTATTATTATTATTATTATTATTATTATTATTATTATTATTATTATTATTATTATTATTATTATTATTATTATTATTATTATTATTATTATTATTATTATTATTATTATTTATTATTATTATTATTATTATTATTATTATTATTATTATTATTATTATTATTATTATTATTATATTATTATTATTATTATTATTATTATTATTATTATTATTATTATTATTATTATTATTATTTTTATTATTATTATTATTATTATTATTATTATTATTATTATTATTATTATTATTATTATTATTATTATTATTATTATTATTATTATTATTATTATTATTATTATTATTATTATTATTATTATTATTATTATTATTATTATTATTATTATTATTATTATTATTATTATTATTATTATTATTATTATTATTATTATTATTATTATTATTATTATTATTATTATTATTATTATTATTATTATTATTATTATTATTATTATTATTATTATTATTATTATTATTATTATTATTATTATTATTATTATTATTATTATTATTATTATTATTATTATTATTATTATTATTATTATTATTATTATTATTATTATTATTATTATTATTATTATTATTATTATTATTATTATTATTATTATTATTATTATTATTATTATTATTATTATATTATTATTATTATTATTATTATTATTATTATTATATTATTATTATTATTATTATTATTATTATTATTATTATTATTATTATTATTATTATTATTATTATTATTATTATTATTATTATTATTATTATTATTATATTATTATTATTATATATTATATTATTATTATTATTATTATTATTATTATTATTATTATTATTATTATTATTATTATTATTATTATTATTATTATTATTATTATTATTATTATTATTATTATTATTATTATTATTATTATTATTATTATTATTATTATTATTATTATTATTATTATTATTATTATTATTATTATTATTATTATTATATTATTATTATTATATTATTATTATTATTATATTATTATTATTATTATTATTATTATTATTATTATTATTATTATTTATTATTATTATTATTATTATTATTATATTATTATTTTATTATTATTATTATTATTATTATTATTATTATTATTATTATTATTATTATTATTATTATTATTATTATTATTATTATTATTATTATTATTATTATTATTATTATTATTATTATTTATTATTATATTATTATTATTATTATTATTATTATTATTATTATTATTATTATTATTATTATTATTATTATTATTATTATTATTATTTATTATTATTATTATTATTATTATTTTATTATTATTATTATATTATTATTATTATTATTATTATTATTATATTATTATTATTATTATTATTATTATTATTATTATTATTATTATTATTATTATTATTATTATTATTATTATTATTATTATTATTATTATTATTATTATTATTATTATTATTATTATTATTATTATTATATTATTATTATTATTATTATTATTATTATTATTATTATTATTATTATTATTATTATTATTATTATTATTATTATTATTATTATTATTATTATTATTATTATTATTATTATTATTATTATTATTATTATTATTATTATTATTATTATTATTATTATTATTATTATTATTATTTATTATTATTATTATTATTATTATTATTATTATTATTATTATTATTATTATTATTATTATTATTATTATTATTATTATTATTATTATTATTATTTATTATTATTATTATTATTATTATTATTATTATTATTATTTTTTATTATTATTATTATTTATTATTATTATTATTATTATTATTATTATTATATATTATTATTTATTATTATTATTATTATTATTATTATTTATTATTATATTATTATTATTATTATTATTATTATTATTATTATTATTATTATTTATTATATTATTATTATTATTATTATTATTATTATTATTATTATTATTATTATTATTATTATTTTTATTATTATTATTTATTATTATTATTTATTTATTATTATTATTATTATTATTATTATTATTATTATTATTATATTATAACAAATTATTTTCAGACTCGGTTGTACCGGAAATCATAATCAACTTTGATATTTTTAATGGAATGATATACGTTTTATTGCTTTTTTAGATTCCATGGAGAGTTCTGTAATGATTTTTACTATGGTCACCTTTAAAATCAACTATAGTTTTGAGTTATTTTAATTTTTCTTTCTTTTTTTCTTGTACAATATTCTTCTTAAAATTACATATCAGAAATACAGACAGGGGACAATGGAAACTTGATACTTTTAAATAATAATGCAACATTTAGTTTATCACATACAAAACGTCCAGAATTTAAGATCCAATTTATGAATATTCAATTCAAGGAAATCGATTTTATATATCTATGTGAGCAAAAACGCAAGTACCATCGACGTATATTAGGTGTCTCTATACTTGTCTTGCATAGTTAAAGGATAACAATTATCATTTAGTTCTGCGAAAATCTACCGATAGATTATTTTGTGTGTAAATACTCAAATAGTCAAGGATATGACAGAAAAATTAAATATTTATTCGAAAGTTTATTTTATATTCATGATGAATGTCAAATGATATTAGAAAGAACTTATCGTCTTTTTTTAACGAGAGATATCCACATTTACCTCCAATGAATAAATCTAAATTATAGACGTATAGAATCAAATTCCATTCGTTTTGGAATTAATTGTAATAAGACCGTATTAAAACCGGCCACACGAGAAGAAGGTAATGAAATAAATATCTTGGGCTATTTTGATGCATATCACAACACCTCAACACCCGTCGCATCTTCGCAGCTAAGAATTTCGCATAGCATTTTAAAGAAGTAAAAAATGCACCTATATTTTTTCAAAAAGTCGCTAAAGAAAAAAGTTGGTAAAATATAACAATTTTTATTTTTCTATATAACCTCGATTTAATCTAGTTTTTCCCTCCAAATGTTGTATTTCAGTTGTTTGCAACTCACTATTATCCTTAAAACGACGTCCTCTGAGGTCTTTCTTTAAATGACAAAATAAATAATCATTTGGATTCATGTCTGGACTATACGGTGGATGTTCCAATTCTTGAAGGCCGCATTCGCGAATGGCAGCTTGTGAAATGGCGACAGCATGAACGGGTGCATTGTCGTGTAATCGAACACCTTTTGTCAATTTTCCTCGATGTCTTGCACGAATATTGTCCCTCAATTTACGCATCAAAGACGCATAATGTGTGCTGTTGACAGTTGTATTCCGCTCTTTAAAGTCAATGAGTAAAATACCCTCACAATCCCAGAATATTGTGGCCATCATCTTTCTCGTTGATTGAACGACTTTCGCCTTTCTGGAACGTGGTTCATCGGGTCGCCGCTATTCCATCGATTCCTTTTTGGATAGAGGATCATAATACAGAACCATTGTTTCATCTCCTGTGACAATGGACATCTTCACGCAAATTTAAAAACAAGCGCGTACATTCGACCTGACATTTACGTTGGAGAACAGAAAGAAGGTGCGGAGGATTATGGAGGATTCGGCAAATATTTGTTTCAGAACTGTTAGACATCACTCCTAATTCCTTCATTTGCAAACGGCGATCTACTAATACAATTTCTTCAATAATTGAAATGTTTTGAGGCGTTATCAGTTCAATTGGCGCTCATCTTCTTCAAGGGATTCTTGCCCCAAACGAAAACATTTTGCCCACTTTTTTACAGTGGAATATGAAGAAGCTAAATTACCATAAACGCCATCTAAACGTTGTTTAATGTGATTAGCGTATACCCTTCTTTTGTTACAAATTTAATGATCGCTCGGCACTCAATTTCCATTACCTGAGACATTTTCATGCACTAGTCACGTTGTCTGGGTGGCTACTAAAAACTACTACTCTTCGAGCAATAATATATATAGTGTAGGCCTCGCATATGTGCAAATATGACGCAACGGAGTTTGGATGCGCTCGAAGGCCTGCCAGGTCGAGAATATCTGTTTCGACTAGATTTTCTGAACACCTAGTATAACAAGTTTGTCATTTATTCATAACTATTAAATAGCTATTTATATAATTCGCAAGATTCTCAAAACTGATGTGCATATAGCTAACGTCAAAGAAAAGGTATTGATGTTCAAATTGGGATTTGCATCTGTTAAAATTTTCTGGAAGAAAAGCAATTTTCTAAAAGTTGGTTCATAAGAGGACTGTGCAGAGAATCCATAATATAGAGGGCGTTCTATTTAAAATAACGAAGTTGTTATTCTTTTCCAATTTCACTAAAAATGCAATGAAATTGAAAATATAAAAAAAAAAATAGATTCTTAACCACAACATTTCAAAAAGATATTTTAATTGCTTTCAAAGATTTATCATCGTCGTGGATAACCCTGCATAGTATAATATTCTCAAAATTAAATTTAAATCCATCATGTTTTTGTATATAACCCATTCGCACGTTATATTTGTGAGCTGGACCGTTTCCTACGAAAGGCGGAGTTTATATTTGCTTGTGAAGCAAAGTTGACCGTGCGTTTCTTGTCGTGAAGAGATAACGACGGTGATGATGATGATGGCGATGGGGTCGACGCTCTGCGTAAAATTGCATCTTAAAATTCCTTTGCCGCTATCGAAAAAGGTTTTATATCTAATTAATTGCAATGCGAGGCGCACATGTGTGAGTGCGTGACTGTGCTACGTACCATCGAGGGATTTTTAAGCGATACAGACCGTAATGAAACGTGTCAGAAGTGTAATTCTTCGTACGTACTCCAAATGACGTAAAATTTTTATTTTTTAACGTTGGTAATGTTAAACATTGGCGGTTGGTACAAAATTGACAGATGACATATAACTTGATCTAACCTAACTTTAGTAATATTGAGTAATTTTTGCACATCTGTACTTTTCTATTTGAAATGCTGAGAGAATGAAATTCTCTAAATATAAAAATATATTCATTATTTAAATTAATTACAATGCATTTCGTTACATCAATTCAAATTTCTAAAGAGCAAGTTGCATTTATTTAAGATGATCTTCCCAGCGAGCATTTGTAAATATCCGAGGTTGGCAATGTCAAATTTACTGTACGAACGCTACGCTGTGCAGTATGACAACTAATTTTGTGAACAACCTTTTTCTTATTTCATTTCTTACGTGTTAATTTACAAATTTAAATTATAAATATTTCCATAACTGTACGACATCGCATTTACTTTTCTGTAAGATTAATCACACTTCTAGTTAGGAGTGTAAATGCGTGAACGTGAATGGCTGAGAATGCTGTAAGGATAATAAACAACGTTTTGACGGCGTTTATGGTGATTTATCTCCTACATATTCCACTGTAAAAAAGTGGGTAAAATATTTCCGTTGGGGTAAGAATCCGTTGATGATGATGGTTGGCCAATTGAACAGATAACGCCTCAAAACATTCCAATTATTGAAGAAATGCTATTAACAGATCGCCGTTTGAAAGTGAAGGAATTAGTAGTGATGTGTAACATTTGTGAAACAATCATTTGGGTGTGAATAAGATTAGTGCGAGATGGGTACCGCATCTTCTTGCTGCTCTCCAATGTAGATGTCGGGACGAATGTGCGCAATTGTTTTTAAGCACTAAAAACAGGCGATACTAGAAGACATGTAGCATACTACATGTCGCTTATTGTTGCTTCGGTGGAATTGCGTCCTCGCTGCTGAAAAGACTTTATTTCAGTTTTGTCACCAACAAATTGGAATATGCTTCGCAACTATGATCTCCACGCTAGGCTTATTTGCAATGAAACGTTAAGAGGGTACCTTTCTTTTAAAGAAACTAGAATCTATCCTCAACGTGGTGTGGACTACGGAGTACTTTTGGAAATGCGTGATGCCCAGTCTTTGAATCGCCGTCGAGAGATACAGCGTACCAGATTTATATAAATTTCTGTACTTCCAGGATTTCCTGTCGTACTTTTTCCACCTTCCTACTACCCTTCTCTAGAACCCATCTCCTATAAACATCTCCAATTGTAACCATGTACCGAGCAACAAACCTACACTATGATGATATTTTTTTCTATTAATAGTTTATAATAATTTCTTATTGTATTTGTTATAATAATAGTAATAATAATATATATTTGCCCAACAGATTTTACTATCCAATTGTAGGACAAAAAATAGATAACAAAAAGACATACATATACACAAGACACTAAAACCAAAACTAAATATGTTAATGATTATAACTGATAAACTTACTAGTTACTAATATTGAAAGTTGGTGCCACATCTTTTTAATAGCGAAACTAAAGGAGAATGATAAAAGTCAGTTGAAGCATCAGATAATGAATTATTATTTGTACACATGCTATACGTAGGTGACTGAATCCTAGTATTAGTATTAGACTTTGCACAATAAAATACATTTGTTGATTTGAACACTGGACGAGGAACAACAAAGCTGATATCATCAAAAAGCTTAAGACAGTCTAATCTATTATTAGTAAGTTAAATATAAATTTCAGCTCAGAGTAATTGCGGCGAAGGTCGAATAGATCAACTTTATACATATCTAATTGTAATCTGTGATTAAATCCTTGCATTGGATATTCGGCATGAATTTTAAAATATAATTGTTTTAAAAAACATCTTTGGATCTGTTCAAGTGAATTAATTTGATATTTATGTACAGTGTGACCAAAAAAGTAGGCAACAAATGGGAAACTTTTTTAATATTGGTTTCTCAAAAAAAAAATATTTCTTTAGAAACCTCCCAAGAGTGAAGTGCCCTTATTTTTAAAGATACGCAGAAATGTTATGAGAAAGAGTTGTTTATAATTTAGAAGTATACCCAAATACAAAATTTCGATCAAGAACGCTGTATTATAATAATTTGTAATCTTTTGTTAATTACCATCTAACGATACGCCACTGACCGTTACTTCCGAAAACACAAGGCTTAAACAGCTCTGACGTCAGCAGGCTGTGACGTATTTTGAAGTAGGCCGTCGATCAACCATTAACGCGCTTACACGTTCAGACCGTCTCTGCGTTTTGAATTGGTTTTATTTAAAAAAATACTGTGTAGTGATATTTTCGTACGTCAGTTAATTGTTGTGAAGCTGACAGCACTGACGCGATCTCTTTGTGCGTTTCGGGTTTGGGAAACCGCGTTATATTATCGTAGCTTTTGCAACTTTTCGTCCACAAAACAATATGTTATTTGACGACCGCGGAAGCCTATGTACCAGAAGAGGAGCAGTAGTTTGTATTTTACTGATGTAAACGCATTACTTTTAATTTGATTATGGATGTTTTGCTCTTCAATTGCATTTTTGAATTATAATTTAATTACATATTTGTTAATATAGTTCTTAATAAAACCATTTATCACTAAACGCTATATATAATCAGTAGTCTATTTCAGAACCAATCGCCAGCGTACCTTTCCTTACCCTAACTGGGCACAGGCACCCCTATCGCTCGCTAAATTATATGTCGCTTGCTGTACGTATGTATGTAGGCCATTTTCTGGCGGCACTACTGGATCGTAACCAACAAATAAATAGCTGAATGGGCGAAGCGAATACTAACATCGACCACCAATCGGAGGTGCATGTCGAATATACCATGCGGAAATCGAGGATTGGATCGGGTCGACGGACGACATACATACATAAGGCCTCAGCGTTTTGACGTTAGCAGGCGTATTTTGAAGTAGGTCGTTGATCATTCACACGTTCAGATCGTTTCTTGCGTTTTGAATTGGTTTATCTAAATTATATTGGTTTTATTTAAAAAAATACTGTGTAGTGATATTTTCGTACGTCAGTTAATTGTGATAGTGACAGCACTGACAACGATCTCTTGGTTTTCGGGTTGGAACCGCGTTATTATCGTAGCTTTTGCCGACGTTTCGTCCACACAACACATAGTGTTATTGACGACCGCGGAAGCCTATGTACCAGAAGAGGAGCAGTAGTTTGTATTTTACTGATGTAAAGGCATTACTTTTAATTTGATTATGGATGTTTTGTTCTTCAATTGCATTTTTGAATTATAATTTAATTACATATTTGTTAATATAGTTCTTAATAAAATCATTTATCACTAAACGCTATATATAATCAGTAGTATATTTCAGAACCAATCGCCAGCGTACCTTTCCTTACCCTAATTGGGTACAGGCACCCCTATCGCTCGCTAGGTTATATGTCGCTTGCTGTACGTATGTATGTAGGCCATTTTCTGGCGGCACTACAGGATCGTAACCAACAAATAAATAGCTGAATGCGCGAAGCGAATACTAACATCAACCGCCAATCGGAGGCGCATGTCGAATATACCATGCGGAAATCGAGGATTGGATCGGGTCGACGGACGACATACATACATAAGGCCTCAGCGTTTTGACGTTAGCAGGCGTATTTTGAAGTAGGTCGTTGATCATTCACACGTTCAGATCGTTTCTTGCGTTTTGAATTGGTTTATCTAAATTATATTGGTTTTATTTAAAAAAATACTGTGTAGTGATATTTCCGTACTTTGTTGATGATACCTGTAATGTTTTTCTAGTGTTGTATAAGCGATAAAACCTTTTCCTACTTACCTATTATTTCATTCATTTACATCTCACCACTTACGAACCACCATCTCACATAACCTAAACTAGGACTACGATTGCGATTTCACTGTGTTCGCGCAACGGAAATTGCCGACGACGCCGAAGCTCGCAAATCTAACATATATTTGTTTGACACAACAAAATTGTGTCAAATAAAAACGTTTGTACATTCAAACAAATTCAGTCTGTTGTTTTTAATGTGCTTTCACTCAAATAAACCTTTGTTGAATTAAATAAATAATTTTAAGACACATTTGTTTGATTCAAGAACTTTTTTTCTCTGTGTAAGAGTTGGACAAATAAATCATATTATTATTTAAGTAATTTTTTGTATACTAATTTGACATGAGCAAGGACAAATTTAATGTAAATTTATAAGAGTAAATATAAAACAGAATATTTATAATCAGGAAACCTTTTTGGCGCTAATCTGAGACAATTGTAAGCTCTAGAATGAAATCAAATATTCCATTGGATTTACCAATAATATAGCATAAAAACTTCGTATATACGATAGATATTATCTAAGTGACAACATTGGCAATCTTTGATTCCCAAAATCTATTTATAACATCTAGAATCGCCAAGTCATCGCGATTTTGTGTCGTTTAGCAATCACTCGATGGTACACGTATTGTTGCTATACGTGCAGTTCTCTCTAGACAGTCTCCTTTATCCGTAATTGCCTTTTGGTTGGGGCCGGCCGGGGAAGAGAAGAAGAAGAAGAATACCACAAGATGGCGTTCTCGGAACAAATCGTTGCCTCGTAGAATTAGATGTTGGTCGATGTTTGAGGTTTTTTCTCCATCATTTGTTGGATTTTTCTCGACTCTCGTTTTGTACGCGGTAGCATTTGTTTCCTTTTTCGGTTCGTAGATGAAATAGGCTGATGTTCAAATAGTGTTGGTACGAAACGTTTGTCCTATGTTGATGTACCTACTATTACAGAACGTAATAGGTTTCCCCTTATTCGGAGTTCTAGGAAATATGCCTTGAAGAATTACAAGTTCGAAAATGTTATATCTAATCTATTAAAACGACATTGGGGTCTACTACTAATTCGTCTTGACATTGAGAGGATTAAGTCTTGTAAGATAATTAAAAGAATTACTGATTACTATTATAATATCTAATAGTTTTACATTCGAAGTCGGAGAGACAGTAGAAACAGCCTTGTGTTCTTTCTGGTATACCACAAGGCTTGATCTTAGCATCATTATTGATATTCATTAAATCATTTATCAATAACGTCTATTATTACATTTATGTTGCTTACACCTTATAATAATGTTTTTTTATAATTATTCAGTTTTTGTATGCTTAGATAATAAATTAGATCACATCAAATCATTCTTGGGTATGACAATTCCTTATGATGACCCCAAAAGATATATGCATGTATACACTTCCAAAATTCTTCATTATTTTTTTTTACAATAATAGATTTCGTAATAGTCAGAAACTTCCATTGACCCATTCAAAAGATCATATTGTGAAAGAGAAGTTACCTTCCAGTTTTTTAATGTAATTAAAAACATTGATTTGATTTTGCCTACAAGCAGGATAAAATCTTCGGTATCCTTACACACTGCGGTCCAGCACACCTATTCTAATAACCCTGTCTTGGTTTCAGTTTTACTCAAACAGTTTAATTCCTTTGATCATTACAAAGTCTGTATGCACGGATTCATCTTTATCAATCTCCACCTTGTGCAGTCGTCCTCTCCAACATCCATGTCCTGTCATTAGACATGCTGTGAATCCTTATTCACCAAAGTTCCCATACCGGATACAGTATCCAGTATTAGAGGGTTCCGCCAATCATAATTATGGAAGCATTCGAACAACAAGCTCTATTATCTTATAACTTTAAGCTAAAATGTTGGTATAGGTACGCTGATGACTCCTTTGTTATCTGGCCTCATAAATATGAATCTTTAAACAATTTCCTATCGTTTCTGAATTCCCAACCAGATTTCATATGCTTCACCATGATGTTCTCGTACGCCGGCGTTCTGACGGTGTACTGGGATATTCCGTTTACCGAAAACCCACGCACACGGATAGATATCTCAATGGCCTCTCTCACCATCATCCAGGCCAAAAACGCGGTGTTATCAATTCTCTTATCCAAAGTGCCATTTCCATATTTGAACCTAATTCGCTTCCTCAAGAACTGAACCACATTACTGCAACTCTGAACCGCAATAATTATTCTAGGAAAGATATTCTAAGTACCATTGAGAGCTACACCAACCCTTCTCCACAGCAACTCCCCTCATTTAACCCTAATTTCCGTAAGCAGGCGTATCTACCCTATACTCATGATGTCACCGATCACATCAGCAAGATTCTCTTCGGAAACAACATAAAAACCATCTTCAAACCCAATTTCAAATTATCAGACTACTTTCCCATCAAAGACCGCAAACATCTGAAAGCCCCTGGTGTCTACCACCACTCGTGTTACTGAGCACAAGCATTGCAGGCGGTTGTTATGTGTGGCCAGGTCACCAAATCCAATTTTACTCTGCCCGCATCACATCCCTTGCTATTACAGTAGAAAAATCCGTGAATCAATAGAGATTTTCAAACATCCCAATAATTTAAATCGCGAAGATGGCTATACCTTACATCACACGTGGAAATCCTAACTGATTAAACGTCCTAGCAACCGCCACGCTTCATTGATCTATAACATTTACGCCCCATTGACCCGAAGAAAGCCCTATATAAACCACTCTGGAATGAATAGTCAGTGTGCAGTAACAGCCCTGAAGATGTCCTATAAGAGTGTGGATAAAACGTCGGCAAAAGCTACGACAACGACGCGGTTCTAACCCGGAAACCAAGAGTATAGTTCATTTTAGAACCTTCTCTCACTAGCTGGTCTGCCTCCTATATCCTTATGCTCTCGCACCCCTCACCCAAAGTGATCTTGTTGTTGTATTTCTACAGAGCTTACAGGCATTGCCACACTAGTTTAGAGGCTATATAACGAGATGCTAGTGCCTTTAAGATTGCCTGCTTTTTGGAGAGAATACAAATCGCATCACGCCAGTTTCCACAAGCACAGGTTTGTATAACATATATTTCTGTTTGAAATACTGCGATATATCACCCAAGTGACACATGTAGTTTACATCCGTGATTTTCTTCGTACATAATAGCACCAGAACTAGTACCTGTTCTTGACCCGTCTGTAGACCAGGTATTCGATTTTCTTTCCTTTCCATTTCTCCATTTTTCCCAATTCAAAATTACATTACAGAAGATCTTAGAGATTGTTTTGTCACTACTCTTATCAAAGGTAAGGTTTGTCACCTCTGTTTCCATGCTGGTACATCCTGAACTATTGGTTGTCCTCCAGATACCCGAATTTTTCAATCTTTAAGCTCCTCTTCTTGCTTCTCCTCACAATATGGGTGTCAAGAGGGGGTGAATTTAGCATGGTCTCCTTAGCAACCGTTGGAGAGCTTTCTATAGCTTCAATTATACATAAATATGCCAGTTTTTGAATTCCCGAGAGCTTAGTTATCGCATGCATCTCTGTGAACTTAGGCCACTAGACTAAACAGCCGTAAGTTATCATGGGTCTCAACATTGCAGTGTATAACTAAGGTGGTTATTAACACTCTCTTTCATTTGTTGGTAATTTTTTTAAGATGTGAATTCCAGGTCAGTTTAGAGTCTAAGTTTACTCCCAAGAACTTGGACCCTTCACTGATCTGCATTGCTTCATTACAGGGAGTTGGAGATTTTAGGCCGTCCAAATTTTTTCATTTGGTGTAGCACATCAGGGTTTTTTTCGCTAGTTTAAAGTATAGTACATGAACATTTTATAATATTTAGATCGAAAATTGGCAAGTTTGTGTTATCGATCACTCCAAAAACCATTCTTGTTGTTTCCTCGATTTATTCATCATGATTTTTCGATTAAGATGTATATATATGACGATATACTGTAATATTGCATGACGACTATAGGAATCAAAATAAAAGTCCAAAGTAACCATAGCACGTACCGTATGTAAAAAGAGCTAAAACGAAGAACGGAGAAGAGAGGCATTAAAGTGGTAATGCAGGTTTGTTACTAAGCCCTCTCGCGACTGTTAGTATGTCTTCTTGGCCGTTGCCGTTGCTTCTTTAATGTGACGGTAACCGCCGATAAAAATTGAATTTCATACAAGAGCGAAGAACGTTGTTTCCTTTGGGTACGGCGTCACCATTTTGATCCTCTTGTAAATGGTCTGTTATTAAGTTAAACATTGCTTACTACTATGCCAAATGATTCATTTCTAAAAATAAATATTTAGGTACAAAAGACCGATACTTTTAGGTCCATCTGTTCAAGACTTTTCTAAATTGTCAGTATAAGAATTTTAAAATTAAATTACTGTTATAGCTAATTCAGAATAAGAATTATTGGCGTTTTAAAGATATTCATTCTCCTTTTAAGAATAAGTTTAACTTTTCACTTTACAACGAGCAAGTTAATAATCAAGGAAGTAACACACATCGCAAAATATTTTTGAATAATCCTTGATAGTCTTACGTAGGCACAAGATTGTGGATCGATTGGTCTTCAAATTTTGAGGAGGTTAAATATATGTTGTTAATAATTCTTTGACTTGTGCTCGATCATAAAAAGCCATATTTTATCTCTATTATCTCATTTTCATTGTTTTTATACACAGCAGACAAATCAAAATATGCCCACTCATTACTCGACATTTTTATCTTTTCATTTTATGAGTTAACTAAGTATTTAATAAAATATTCGTTATACCAATGTCATATATGTACCTATTAATCTATAGATGTAGAAGAAGTAAGTGTTTTTTTTGGCAAATTCAGTTTTATTTCTCAGCATAGTCGTCTTGTAAGTCTATACTCTTTTCCCTGCGATATTTCCATCTCTTTAATCCGTCCAAATAGCACTCAGCATCTTGTTCTACAAAATAGGCGTTTAGCCTTCTCATTCGATGTCCTCCGAGTGAAACTTTGAACCTGGGAAACAGAAAGAAGTCGCTGGAGGTCAAATCTGGTGACCACTGAAGTGTGAGATGGTGCGTTGTCTTGGTGGA
This sequence comes from Dynastes maya, assembly GCA_029619315.2. Lineage (NCBI taxonomy): Eukaryota > Metazoa > Arthropoda > Insecta > Coleoptera > Scarabaeidae > Dynastes > Dynastes maya. The sequence goes on from JAROYE020000020.1 coordinate 1,318,195, forward strand.
ACAAAACTTCCTCTTTTTTCAAATGCGTCCGTTTTTCCGCAATTGCTGCCTCCAGCATGCCAACTAATGATGCGTAGTATGTCCTCGTTATTGTTTTTCCTTTTCCAAGATAGTCGGTTAACACAATTACATGACTATCTCAAAAAATAATTGCCGTTACTTTCACCGCCGATGGAACCGTCTTCGCCTTTTTCGGAACCGATTTATCCTTCGTAGTCTACTGTTTCGGCTGTACCTTAGCTTCAGGTATGTACTGGTGTATCCAAGTGTCATCCACAGCTATTAATCGACGTCAAAACTCCGACATATTTCGTTTAAACTGCTCCAACAGGGCGTTGGAAATGAACGAAGAAGATACGTCAATACAATAAAAAAAAAATCGTGAATGTAACAACTTTTTTTATTAAAATTGGTCCAACGAACGAGTTTATCATTTTAATGAATGGCTGTTTATTATATCGATGAGCACATACTTTCGTATTTACACTGTATACAATAAACGGATTTATTTATATAAAGAATAGATTTATTAATATCTAATGAAAAATCCGTAAAGTTTGTTTCGCTTCTCACAAAGAAAGCTAATAAACGGGTATTTATTATATTAATAAATAGGTCCCAATTTGACAAACGTAGTTCATTGTTGTAATAAATTTATTAGTTAATATAGGAATTTTCTTGTTGCTTTAACAAAACGATGTCAACACATTTATTGAATTCATTTTTTTCAGTGAATGCATTTTTAGTTCTGAGTGAGCAAATTCGACAATTCTCTGCTTTAATTTGCATAGACGCATTGCCTTTCAAACGCAAGAATTTAATAACGCCTCAATATTCGATTTTTTCCATTTTTACAGAAACATTAACACCGACTCACACAAACGACTCTTAAACAATAACTGAATATCCAAGATGGTTGAAATTTTCAAAACTATTTTTCAACGCGTACGCAGTTATATTACCAAAATATTTTTGACAAGTAGCGCCATCTTCATGTTGAGGTTTGACTTTTCAGACCACTCTCGCATAACCTCAAATTATTCTTAACTTTGCAGCACGATTATCTACAGCATCGTTTCCCAAGCTATGTTGCGTGTTCGGCGAAATACTATGAAACTGAGGTTAGAGAACAACGAAACATTGTCTGCTTTTACGTATTTTTATGAAGTATTTTGGATGCAGTTCTAAAAATGATCAGCTATGTAAAATCTGGACCACTCAAATATAGATTACTTAGAATTTTATGCGATGAAATTGGTAGCCAACACGCTGCATTTTTATTGCACACTAAAGTAAGATGGCTATTCATAGAGGAAAAGCATTGTAGAAATTGTTTGAATTCCGTAGTGAGTTATTGGACTTTTCATAAACAAGGCAATAATGGATTTTCCTCTAGTAAATGTGCATTTGCAATTTTTCCATAAGTGAGTTAATTGAGAACTTTTGTCAGTTAAACAAATTGTGCCAATTTTATGGAATTTTAACAATCTAGTGTTAATGAAGTGTTTATTTAGATTTTTACTAAAAAAGTGTAATGAAGTAAATTTGTCGTTACAAGGACGAAACGTTTCCATTTTTAGTGTATCAAATAAATGGTTTCAAAATGAAAGTGATATTCGGATTTTACCTGAAAGAATAAATAATGTTTTCTACCTTGAGACGTTTTAATGAGAAACTTAAATGAATGAAGTTACAATAGTTAACCCTTGGTCAATATTTCACGACCTCAGCTCAGCCGGCAGATATGAACGCAGCTGATTTCGAAAAATTAATTTGACGATTGTCTCCTGTGTAAAATAAAAAAAGAACTACCGTTAATCGAATTTCGAAATTTGCCAGAAGAATATCGAAACTTAGCAAACCGGGTTATTTATATTTTACTTCTTTTTGCGACATCGCATTTGTGCGAGGCAAATATAGAAATTGATGAAATTGGTGGTGCATCTGATATAGGAATTTTGGTTTTTAACATCGTAATTGACAATTTGTCATTCGAAGACTCAAACACATCGTCAAGTCATTGAAAACTAAGAATGTTTTAATTTTTCCTCGTATCATTTATTTCATTTAATTAGTTTTTTTGTGTCATCTTTAGGAAAATAACGAATTGAAAAACGTTTCTTTCATAGGTATGATATTAAAATTGGAACAAATGTTAATTTTGTTTATCTAATTTAAAAAAAAAAAACAAAATTTACTATAATAGTGTTCCTTAAAAAATTTAGGACTTAAAAAAAGTTCCGCGATGAAAAAAATTTGAGAAACTCTGATCTGCAGAGTGACGCAATTAAGTTGTTTGTCTTTAATAGAACCATCTGTATATTATACAATTTTTGTACTGCACATTTCCTTCTGAATTATTTCGAAACTTACTGCACTCATACGTAGAGCAAAGCAACTGCGCTGAAAGCCAGTGGCGGACGCATAAAAGTTTACACAAAATAAATTAAATGTGATACGTGCTCAAACACTTACCGTTTTAAGAGTCCTCCGTGAAATCACAAAGTGGGTAATGTCTATTTAATATTTGTTACATTAGATATGTTTCCAAAGTTGTTTCGGCAAAGTGAGTGCGGCGTGAAGAAAAAGTGTTTTTGTATGCCGAAAACGAACGTTCTACATCTAGTGACGTTATATTTGCGTAAGTAAAATAATCTTTCAAATAACTTAACGGTTCTGTTGACGCACCTTCACAAATTTGTCTTAATGTGCCAAAATCAGAGTCTTTATCTAAAACACTTTCAAACCTTTCTAAAACACAAACATTTCTTGCGTCTTCTATCGCGCATAGCTGTGCGTGAACATGTTGCACTATTTGCAAAGATTCCACTAACGACACCGAAGAATTTTGTAGTTTTTCTATCGCATCCGCTAGTCCCACGCAATTGTTCTGAATAATTTCCAAATCTGTTTTAACTTGACTATCCTGAAATTTCAAGCGGCTTACCTTGACAGCCGCAGCTTCCTTTGGGTCGAATTCTAAAATCATGTTCTTTATATTCTCAAAATATTTAAGATAATAAAATGCAGCTTCTAACCATGTTCCCCAACGAGTAAGAATAGGTCGTGGTGGGTCAGGAATACCGGGGCATAGTCTATGAAATTCCCGAATACGTTTTGGGGATTTTACAAACACAGCTTTTGTATGTGCTATTAGAGCGTCTACCTCGGGATAATATTTTCTGTTACTATCTGCTACGAGAATGAGAGTATGAATTTTACATGTAATATGCAACAAGTTAGCACAATGTTTTTTCAGAGATCGATCTACAGCAAGCATGTTTGCGGCACCATCACTCATAAACATCAACAGTTGATTTGTTGAAAGATCAAACTTTTCCAATGTATTTAACACCAACATTGAAATTACTTCGGCAGTGCATTGTTGTATTCGTCTGGAAGCTAGTAAAATTGAGGGTGACGGTCGACGTGGTTCCATTGTGGCTACCATTACATTAACCACAGAATGTTTTTTACGATCTGTTGTTTCGTCCACACATAACCACAGTTTTTTATCTTGCATCTCCGATTTAATTCTTTTCTCGACATGCTCACGAGCAAACGGCACAACTCTGTAATGTTCTCTCACTTGGTAACTTAAAGCCCGAATATTCATTCCAAAACGAGACGTATGCTTTCTTCCTTAGTAAATGAAATGGTAAATTACATGCAATAAAGGTAACACATAAATTAAATTAAAATTTGTCATAATCTCGTGTGGAATTTTTTTTTGAAACATGCCCTGCACTATTTACGTGCCGTAGACAATCACTTTTCGACCAACACATTAAATCTATTTTACACACTACACATTGAATTTTAGCGCCATCACACTTTAAATCAGGCATTTCTGCAATAAATTCTCTTATTGTATCCAACTTTGGTCGTTTTCGCGACGTAGGAAACATTTTCAAAACAAAAGTAGAACTACGATATAGTATACGACAGCGTAGATGCATACACAACAGATCGGCTTTCGAGTCGCAGTTATACTGACGCTTATACCGAATTGTCCCGGCCGTGTTTATTTTGTGTAAACTTTTATGCGTCAGCCACTGGCTTTCAGGGCAGTTTGCGTTGCTTTACTCATATGTATACGATTTTGACTTATGTTTTGCTAGGAAATTCATATTTTCATACTTTTTCTCGTAAATACCTATTATCTAAAGTACATATTTTTCATTAAAGAACTAATTTGCGATGTGACGTTTATCAAATTATGTGTTTCCAAGAAGGTTTTTTTTTCTGCGGGTAATATTATATCAAGCATACAATCTACATATTGTAAAGTGGAATGTTGCGTTAAATTTTATAAAAGAGGATATTTTTATCACGAAATTTGGATATTTTGCATAAAAATACGGTCAATATAGCGTTTAGGTACAGGCTGGTAATACAGAGAATTGAATAGTTTCGAAATTGAACGAGCCAAAAAGATTTATCTGTAGTTGCGATATAAAAAAGTACATTCTCCCAAGAACACGACCTTATTTGTTGCACAAAACAAAGTAAAAAGAGGTTAAAATATTTCCTTCCCTAGTCAAATTCAAGTTGTCAAAAAAGTAGCCTTTAGAATCAAAACCAAATAATAATTTCTACATAAGAAGTTCTCAAAGTAAAGAGATAAATTGGAAACCTTTTGACATATCCCTCAGAATCCTAAGGTATTTTGGCTCATAATACATAGTATTTATCAACTCCTCTTGTAAATATGTACAATTTCATTTCAACAATATTTACATCAAATTACGTATGTAAAGTAGATTATTTACTGCTTTATATAAACAAAAGTATAGAAGCAAATAGACAAGGAAATAAATATTAATGTCAAGGTTACAAGCTAAAGTATCAAAAAATGAGAACAATTATTTGGCGATTATGCCCATGACAACCAAAATAATAAAAACACTCTAATCTTATCTTGCTTCACTCAAATTGCATTAAATTGCTTACGTGAGTTAATTTTATACAATTTCAGTAATATTTATCTTTATTGAAAGACAAATAAATTCATTATGGTCGATAACAGCTAGCATACCTACACCCAGAGAAATGATTTCTTGCATCAAAAAAATAGATTTCCTTGCGAAAATCAGTCTCTATTCAAGTATTTTTATTTCAAGGCCATAAATATGAGAAAATAACTTTTTTGAAATCTTATTTGTGTTAAATAAATATTTTCTTAGGGTTAGAAAAACAAGAAAATTCAAGACAGCAAAATGTTTCTTCCAAATAAATCATTCAGTTTTAAGTTAAGAAAATATTCATATTAAAGGTAGGAATGAAAAAATGGTTCAGATCTCACAAGTTCTATTGAGAAATTAGATGACCGATTTCGTGATCAAAAAACACATCATCAGGCCCAGCTACACGGATATCCAATAAAAGAAAAATTACAATAATGGAAAAAAACCTAAAGTTAATAATTAAAATTAGGAGCAAGTGAATGAACTAATAAAAAAGTCTTTTTTTAATATATAACAGTATAATTAAATTACTTCTTTAATAATGCAATTAAATGGGGATTATTTTTATGTGGTTTAATAATTAATATTTAAGTTTATCTATCCCTTTTTTATTACTATTATTATTATTTATTATATACATGCTTATAATATTCATATTAGTGGTAAATAGTAATAAAAAGAAAAGAAACATTAACCGGTATTTTTTGAAAATGTTTAGGAGACGTTGTATGTTAAAGGTTATATCATTGTATGGGTAAAAGAAGAAAGAATAACCAAAGGTAACCAAGCGTTCGGCAGAAACAGAAAAATGTTGAAAAGCAGAAAATTAAGTAAGAAAACAAAAATAAAAATATACAAAACCAAAAATAAGACCGGTAATTACATATGCCGCGGAAACAACAGTAATGAACAAAAAGAAGAAGGCTTGAAAAGGAAGATTATGCGAACAAAACTTGGACCGCCCAGACGGGAAAAGAAACAAGGAAATAGAAAAAGAACTGGAAGACGAAAATATAGTAAGAGTTATTAAATCCAGAAGCTAGAATGGGTAGGACATATAATCAGAAGACCACAAACTGAGATAATAAAAAGAGTAACTAAATGGACACCAATCCAGCGAAGAAATAGAGGGAAACCCAGAGCACGAAGATGGAGCAATATGGGAAAAGATCTAAAGGCAATGAACATAAAGCAATGAGAAGAGAAATGCAGAGACAGGAAGATATGGAAACAAGTAACAAAGTCAGCAAGGACTCACAACAAATTGTAAAAACAGAGGACAGAAAAAGGAAAAAATCTTTAAAATCCACCGCAGAAAATGGATACAATACGCTTAAGCGTGAGCCATAATCCGAAGGCATTTAAAAGCGTTGATGATGAGGATGATGATGATTGGTAAAAATATTTTTCAATAATAAAATCGAATGGGATGTGAAGAAGGGCTCAGTTGACGACTGGCATCCTATTTAAACCGGAAGCCCTTCAAAACTTAAAAAAGAAATGCAAAAAAACGATTCCTTTACAAACAGCGTGACGTCATCGAAGAGCGTTGAGTGTGAGATGTGCAAATTTATTATTTTTAAAGTGGGATTACTCTTTAACTCATTATCATACACTTGAGTTATAAACAACCTCGTTTCATATCATTATATATTTGATAATGACTTTGTTTTGCGATTAATTTTAATTCCTTGCAAATATTGCAAGTATTATGCAAATATATGTACCTAGAAAAAATTATACTAAAATGGTATTTGCTTTGGTCAACTAAGTATTTGGTTATTTAAACCTAAATAAAGTCCCCCATTGAATTTTCTATGATTCTTAAAAAGAAAAAGGGTAGACATATACAGTGTGTAATAAAACTAAAAAATGTCAAATGTCAAATAACAACGTATAAGTTTTACTTGATATGATAACTGACTTCTATTTTCATAAGTTTTGCTTCTGATCTGGATTTCCATGTTAGCTTCAATACTACATTCTTCTTGCAGAAGGTTCACATACATCTAGTTTATAATCTTACTACTTAAATACTAAAGGTAACTACATATAAACATTTCTGCCCTATTACAACGTTGCCAAATAAATTTTGCGCAACAAATTGTTATATTCAAAATGTTTCCATTATATTAAGACATGTGGGGAAATGCATTATATGCATTTCAACTACGTATTAGGCGGCATATTCGCTTGATTTAATCTAATTATATACCTTTGATTGATCAAATAATATCATTGCAAAATATTTTAGTTTATGCAGTCAGATAAGAGCCATCGACTAATTAATCAATACAGATTACTGCATAAATCGAACAAATAATTCAGATAATGATTAAAGGTTTTAGTTCAAATTGAGAGTTTTAATAAATTGCGTTAAGTAGTAGCCTGTAAGTATACGGTGGTGTGGTAATCAACTGAATTGGAATTTTCGCATATCTTCTTTTTAAAGAGACCTCTTTGCTAAGATTTACAAGTAGTTCGCTTAAGATTAAAAACATCATAGTATAATGTTTAAATATCCTATTACGATCTTCTTGGACAAATTATCTTATCTATCACAATTGCACAACAGTAAGAAAGAATACAATAAAACCCTCTATAAAATTAAACCCGCTAATCTCTCGAGAAACATTATTTATTTACCTCAAACAGTCCCCTGCTTGTCACCTAATGTTGGAAGCGGTTAAACAAAATAAAAATGGCGTTAAAAAGTTGAAAAACAATTAAATAATTTCGCGGTAATCGTCTAATTTGCAAAACATACATCTACAAGGTGATAATAATATGTTCACTGGGGAGAAGGCTTATATTTGACAGGTTGTTGCATAGATACCATTGCTATTTCCAGGTGATCTATATTGTGGAAAAGTTGTTACGTGGAGACATTGTATACCTATTACCACGTATTTGGAGAAAAACAATGGAAAAGGTAAGATTAACAATTTTTAATTAACATTTCAGTCTTATATTTAGTTTATATATTGTTGCATTTCATTTTTGAGCTGAGCTTTTAACAAGTTGTGTAGAGTTAATGTAACATATGTAAAATACAAAATAATAATATGAGTATAATGATATTACTTGGTACTTGATATTTTCACGCCCATAATTCTTATTAATTTGTTGATATTATGTAGATTGCAGATGTTGCTTAGTGTTAGGTAATTGTTAATACCTTGGTTTTATTTTTGTTTTAATATGCTAGGTTCAATAGCAGAACAATTGTAGATTGAATTTGAACCTAGGGCTTCTCGTGTTTTTTTCTCTTTTTTCGCAATTAAAAGTTCTACTTATATTATTTGTATTATACAGATTACGAGTATAAATCATTTATTATTATTATTACTATTATTACTATTATTAATAATTTTGATTAACTGCTATTGATTAAAAATCATTAAAAGTGCACAACAAAACTTTAGCATTAAACATTGAAATACGAATCAATATGACGTTAATTCAGAGATTTATGTAAGCAGCGATCACTTCATCTCTAATGCGCTGTAGATGTAACAGTTGATGAGTTGGTATGTTATTTTCTGTATTCCATTTGATGCACTGGTGGAAACACTTCAGGACTTCTTTTTTAGATACACCTTCCTCATTTGTGTTCCACATGTGGAACCGTTTCTTCCTCCTCTTCGGGTGCATGTCCTCATCCCCGCCACCTTCGGATTTTGAAATATCCTATACGCTATCATTTTGTGCTCATTTTGTGCCGCAAAAAGAAAATTTTGTGCTTTAATATTAATGGAGTTATAATGGTTTCTTCTTGGCGTGGCTGGGGACATGCCAGCCCCGTCACTTCGGCATTTTGAAATTTCGTACACGATATCATTTTATGCTCATTTTGTACCGTTTTGTGCCGCAAAAAGAAAATTTTGTGCTTTAATATTAACGAAGTTATAACGGTTTCTTCTTAGCGGGGCTGGGAATATGCCAGCCCCGCCACCTCGGCATTTGAGAAACTTCGTATACGCTATAATTTTGTACTCATTTTGTGCTGCTTTGTGCCACAAGAAGACAATTTTGTGCTTCAATATTAAGCGAGTTATAACGTTTAGAATTTTGTGCATGGCATGTAATACCTTGAGATCATCATTTAAACGAATGATTATTCGAAATACAATGTTGTTAAAAACCCTTGTTACATTTTTTATGTATTTTACTACGTTTATGTTCTTTAAGGCTAGTATTGAAGTTCCTGCCTCTTTGTCCTATATAAATTGCATCGCAATCATCGCATTTGATTTGATATATGCCGGATTTATTTGGATTTTCGATAGGATCTTTATTGTTTACCAATAACGACCTCAAGATATTCTTCTTGTTGAATAATCATTCGTTTAACAATGACGATCTTAAGGTAAGGACTTCAATTTAAGGGAAATTTTGCATATTAAGAAAGCGGAGAGGAAAGGTCTGAATATTGTTAATAATATTACGAAATTGCCTTGCTGGTCATTGTTTATGACAGCAGTTACACTATAAACGCTAGTCAAATTATTGTTAACTAGATGTTGAATCTGTAATATAATCCCCGTTAGGTAGTTTCCGTGTATAAATAGTTGTTCTTGATTTTGTATTATGTCTTGATAATGGAGTAAAATCCAAAACAATTGTTGATTGGATGTACTATTTTTGTTAAACAGTTGCTAAGTGTTTTCTTGTGTTTTTATTTTCTATTTACAATGTTTCACCAAGTGCTGACTAAAGAATTCATCGAATTTATTATATTTGTAGTTTATTCAAATAGAATTAACGATAAATATTTTTTTTAACATACAAATACGTCTAGAAGTATCAAATCTATTCAGCCTTTTAGAAGAATCGCATAAAGTATGATGAATTACAAATCATGCGTACTATGTTAATAAAAATGTATTTAAAACCGAACCGGAAAATTTTTATTTTCTCTTATTTTAGTAGTAATTGCATTAGAAATTCAAATCCATTGTTCTAATTACATACCCTAGTTACTAGCTGAATTTCCAAACAAACAATGCCAATTTAATACGTGTCTGGTCGATATGTTTCTAATAAAACACATTTTTAGCAATACAAATACTTTTAGGGATCTATAGAATGTATAGAGAAAACATCGTTATTTGACGAAACAAAAACAAAAGTAAACGGTAGTCAATCTGCTACAAAATTTGTTCATTGGAAGCACATCGATTAAATTCATTTTTAAGAAATATTCCGTGAACGTTTGAGTATTATTGCGAAATGGGCCTATTTCGTACGATTCTTACTTTTAAATAACACCTTCCTTTCAGTCAGAAACTTTAATCTCAGAGTAGTGGATTTGCTTTCGAAATATATATTTTTTGGTAAGAAATTGTGATAGTCGGAAATTGCATGCCAAAAGAATGGCATATCCATAAGCGTTTTACGACACAAAATCATAACGTATACGAAATTTCAAAATTTAGTGGCAACGGGGACGGGGACACACCAAGCCCGAAATTCAAAACGTTATAACTCGGCTAATATTGAAGCACAAAATTTTCTTCCAACGGCACAAAACAACACAAAACTAGCACAAAATGATAGCATATACGAAACTTCAAAATCTAGTGGCGGCGAGGCTAGGGATATGCCCAAAATTCTAGACGTTATAACCCCTTTGATATTTAAGCACAAAATGTTCTTTTGCGGCACAAAACGAGTACGAAATTATAGCGTATACGAAATTTCAAAATGCTGAAGTGGAGGAGCTCACATATCCCCAGCCCCGCTGAGGGCATACACCCCTCGTCTTCTCCCTTATTGCTAGTTTGGTCCACTCTTACTAGTGAAAACTCTCCAATCGTAGCTAGAACCTCTTCACCTCAGTTCACAAGCCAGTGTAATTTCATTGTTGGTTAGATAGGTTTGAAAAGCATCGTTGCCAATATCGGTAATCTCGCGTATTTACAACGTCTATAGTAGTGAAAACTTGGGTTCCGCAAAAAAAAAGAAAGTCTTTCACAGGGTTTCATAATCAAAAGAGTTTGAGAATTGTTGTTTTAGATTATTGATGGCATAATCCTTTTGTTGCAGCAACATCTGCAATAAGCATACTTAAATGCAACTAATTTGGTTAAATTTATTGACAGAATAGATAACATGGTGAGGCATTCACCTCTTGTATTATACCATAAAGTTATTGAACCATCTACTAAAAACAAAAAAATCGAAAAACAAATATTTTTCAAGGAAATATATTAGGATCAAATCTAACGACATCTATTCGTTTCAGAGTTCCACTAAAAGCGAAACTAGTTTAATAGAACGAAGTAGAGGAGGCAAAAGGTTTCAAGTTTTTGCTGCACTTGCTGGTAAAATATATTTTGAATTACTAGATAAACATTTAATTTAATTTATAATTCTAGTATCTAAATAACTTTTCCTTATTTTGTTTATAGTTATATTTTATTTGCAGCTTCAATATCGGCATTCTCAATCGGAAATGTCATCGGCTGGACTTCGCAAATCTCCTTAAAAATGACCGAAGGCGAAATGGGATTTGAAATAACCAACGATCAACTCGGCTGGATAGGGAGTCTCTCGGCCATTGGAGCGGCACTTATGGCCTTGATCATCGGCTATATTTGCGATAAAATTGGAAGGAAATTAGCTCAACTCCTACTAGTCCTTCCCATGGTTTCCGGTTGGGCGTTATTGGTTTGGGCTAGCAGTGTGCCAATGTTATACGCGGGTCGTATATTAACGGGAATGTCAATGGGTGCTTTCATGGTAACGAATCCGGTGTATATCAACGAGATCACACAGAAAGAAATCAGAGGGATATTAGGATCGCTAACTCAACTCTTCATATCTGGTGGGATCTTATTTGATGCCATAGTTGGAAAATTTGCTTCTATACAGAACTATACGTTATATTGCTTTATCGTACCAATGGTCTTTGGATGCATCTTCATTTTCATGCCGGAAACTCCGATTTACTATCTAAGAAAAGGCGAAGAAGTTACGGCTGAAAAGATCTTAAAGAAATTAAGATCCAAGGATTACGATATAGAATCTGAACTAGAGAACTTAAAACATTCCCTCAACAAACAGCAGGAAGGCAATTCATTCCAAATCTTTAAGGAATCGTGGCGAGCACACCTTTCAACTCGATTGGCCTTCTTCATAACACTAATATTGATGATTTTAAGAGTATTTTCTGGGATAGATGCTATTACAGTTTACACCTCATTGATCTTTAAAAACGCTACAGATTTTGATCCTAGTGTAGGTACCATTACAGTAATCTCCATTCAATCATTGGTAGGTATTTTTCAATTAGCAATCATAGACCGTGTAGGACGTAAAATTTTGCTCCTAGTATCCCAAATTTTAATCACTCTCTCGCTACTAGCTGTCGGAATGTCCTTCCTGTTAAAATCCAGGGATATCGTCTCTTCTGATACCCATGAAACCCTCGATATATTAGCCTTAACTGCTTTATCTGTTTATAGTGTTGGATTTTCGTTGGGTATAGCTCCTATTCCACTAATATTAAATGCAGAGTTGAATCCCCCGGAAACCAAGTCCTTGGTTTCGTCCTTTAATACCTTTTCTACGTGGTTGGTTATATTTGGTGTGACTAAAACTTTCTTAATTATGGAAGAGGGATGGGGTATTGAAAGTGCTTTCCTTTTATTCGGCATATTGTCTTTGCTAGGCGTAATATTTATCATCACGTACGTGCCGGAAACAAAAGGAAAATCTTATAAAGAGGTTCGAGAAACGCTTGAAAGTCGCAGGTGGGCTAGGTTTAGATAGACTTCCGCATTGTGAAAGACGTAGTGATAGATTAAGTTGTATTTATTTTTGTACGTATTTTTTTATTTAAGAATAAACATCTTTGTGAACCATGATTTGATTTACTTGAAATATATTTAAAATGTTAATTTTTTGGCTTCTCAATGCTAATATTGTAACTATTTTAGTAGTGTAAGTACAATTTTCATGCCAAATTTTCAAAAATATAAATACAATATACAGGATGATTGCTAATTAGTCCTACAGAGTCGATGAAACTATCAAAGTAATGTTTTTGCTACTAAATTAAAAAAATTGAACGTCGCAATTTTATTTAAAAAAATCAAAATTTTGTATTTTTTTAATGGAACACGGTGTATATTTGTCAAAATTTTGAAAGAGTTTAATACCTGATACGAAAGCTCTACACTTTTGTCCTGAATAAAGGAATAATTACCAAAGACCATTAATTTTAATAACCCTGTGTATTATTTTTAAAATCATTTGCACAATTTTTGCTTGCATTATTTTTTTAATTTTTGCTATTTGATTAAAAAATCATACACTGGTTTTTTTCAAACATATTTTAATATTAAAAAAAAATTGGAGATGCCGGGGATCGAACCCGGGGCCTTTCACATGCAAAGCGAACGCTCTACCACTGAGCTACATCCCCGACAACGTAACCTTTTATGTTTTACATATACTATAGCTATTTTTATTACTTCCTGGCTTTTTGTGTTATTGCGTTTTTTACATACCTTGATTATATTTTATTTTCAATTGAAAAATTAAATGTAATAAGAAGTGCACCGTTTGAGATATTCTATAGATAAATTGTAACAATACGGAAATCTAATTAAAACAATAATGTTATCAAATATATAGCATTTCCTTGGAGTAGAACGAAAGGCTAAAGTAGTATTGTTATGTGTATGCTATAGCGTATGCATTTCGTGCCGAAAGATCACAATTTTGAATTGAAAGCAGAAAAACGAAGTCAATTTAAATCAACCAATCCAGTTAAGTTATTCAACGCTAGCGTAATCTATGATTCAGTATATCTACCATTTCTACGAATCCCTACTTTTATAATCTATGATTTTCCTTGTACATCATACTAATTTAGTTTATCACTTTAAATAAATTATCAAAATGATACAGTATTTAAATTCTTCTAACAACGATGCTTGTTGTAAAATACATTTTAAACGTATTTCACTATTCAACAATAGATGTCACCTCTAAGCTAAAATTTTTGATATAACCTATAATTCTTCCGATTCTCATTTCCTGTATTTATTTCACAAAGATGGTGTTTTTAGAATACTCTTATGCATCACCTACACTTAATTGACAGTATTGGTGTGTTATTCATAAGAATATGGATTTTGGTGATTTATTGAATGATACGAAGATAAAAGAGAAGCTACTAAATTTACACACAAGCATCAATGAAGTTGAAAAAATTATAGACACTTCATTGAATAAGTTTGATTATGATAATCTTACGGCCATAGAAAAAGTTAACTACGACTTATTTAACTCATACGCTCTCAATATTCTATGTTGGATGTACTTGAGAACCAAAGGACAGGATCCTAGTAAGACTAACATTAAAAGTGAGCTTAACCGAATCAGAATTTACATGTTAAGAGCAAAAGAGGTATGAAAAATAGAGGGGGTTGTTAATTGAATGCGATAATAATATGTAATTAAAAATTGTAGGCACAAGACAAAAATTTAAGACCTAAAATTGATAAACCAGCCGCTGAAAGATTTATAAAACATGGTTTGAGTTATACAGACAGTTCCGAGAAGGATAATGCAGGGAAGAAACGGAAATATTCAGACTTGTCGTAGTTTTATTAAAATTCATTAAAAATGGACCTTATTTGTTCAGAGTTCATTAAAACCAATGTATCATTTGTTAAAATTTTACAAGAGTATATTTTTATTGGTAAGTTGTTTGAATTTTATTATTCTGTAGCATTAATTTAATGAAAAACTTTAGGAAATGGATATTATCTATATGTGTATCATGCAAAAAATAAAGTTATATTAAAACGACTGTATATTTTTGATGAACACATTTTCGGAATTGACACGTGTGAAAATAAACTATTATTGCATGGAGGAAAACGCCTCAAAATCTTTCAATTTGACTTATTACGACTGGAATTTCTTAACATAGCATCTTATACCAGCTCTGATTGGATATTACTTTCTAGATTTTTAAATAATGGCAATTATGTAGTCACTGTTTCAATGCACAATGTTATAACACTATTGAGTTCTTCTCTTAATGTTATTATGGATAAAGAATGCATGGAAAGATGTATATCATACTGTGCTCAAGTAGTTAACAATAACTGGAATGATTTAATTGTTCTATCTGGAACAGTATTTAGTCAGATTTTAATATGGTGGCCTAGAAAATGTGCTGGTAATTTGTGTCCAGTGTTATACAGACTTATTGGACATAAGGTAGGTTAAATAAAATTGAGATCATTAATTGTAGTTATAAGATAGAGAATAACTGATTTATCGAGGTTACAAGTTTGTTATTTTAGTATGTTGGCTACTGTATAAGGTTAGGAACATTTTATTTTCTTCCATTTCACTCAAAATGTGAACTTCCCTTGTGACAATTACGATTATTTTTCTTTTGAATGACAGAATTTTCCACTTTACAGGGCGTAATTTTTTCCATCGATTATAATCCAATATTAAACATAATCTGTTCCACCTCAGATGATAGGACAGCTAAAATATGGGCCATCGAAAACGAAACATTAGCCAAAGAAATAGCAGAAAATCCTATCAACATCAATTTAAAGTGTACGTTAACAGGCCACACAGCTCGAGTATTCAAATGTAAGATACTCAACGATTTTATAATAACCGCAGGTGAAGATGGAATCATCAATATTTGGGATAAATGTGGCGAATTGATCAAGAAATTGGATGTACATCAAGGTGGTCCTGTATGGTCGCTGGATTGTTGCGAAGAAACAAATACCATCATTAGTGGTGGAGGGGATTGTGGGGTGTTCAAGTTTAAATTGCGTACAAATGTATTAAAATCCAGTTTAGAGACTGAATTGGATAATCCAAAGAAAGTATTGATATTTGCATCAGATAACGTAGTGTATTTAACCGATGACGGTTTGTTTCTAATGTACAAAAGAAAGGCTCAACAATTCTCGGGTTTTGCCGTCCACGAAGATCTAAAATCTTATGGCTTGCTCAAAAAATCTCCTTGCGGTTGTCGAATTGCTCTTGCAGGCTACCATGGCATCATCCATCTGTACCAAGTTGTACCAAGATGGTTGGATTACATGTATTCATGCCAAATCGAATCTGAGGAACGGATATATTCGATGCATTGGTTAAGCTGCCAGATGTTATTAACTTGCGGCGGTAAAGGAATATTAACTTTGTGGATAATACAGGAAACAACAATGATGCCTATTCATTTTTGGGAATTACCACACAGTAAAGAAAGGTGGTCAACCGCTGCTTGCTTCTGCGGCATTAAAACGGTACTGGTAGGAGATAGAAGAGGCACTTTATATGTCTATTCGATGGATTCGAGTCAACCTGTGCAAATTATCAAAAAGGCACATAATTACTTGGGTATATCCGCTGTGTACTTCCGAAATGGTAAAGTGGTATCTTTAGGTAACATTTCAATAAAAGAATTTTATTTAGCAAATTTACTCTTTAAATTGCAGGAAGAAATTCTACAATCAACGAGTACATTTTAGACAACAAAAAACAACACCTCATTCAAACTTCCTCCCATAAAGTTCCTTTCACATGGCTAACAAGTTTACTTACACAGAAATCTGATGATCCTCCACTCCTGCAAGGATTTTCAGGCACAAACTTCGTTATTTATGACTACGTCGCGCGTAGAACATTATTAGAAGTAGAATGTGGAGGAGGCCATAGATCCTGGGATATTTACATCACGGATGACAAGTTAATCTTCTCATACATAAAAAATAAGCGAATAAATATTATAGAGTGCCTTCTAGAGGATCTTGTAGGCACTGAGGTAATCAAAGGATATCACCTGAACGAGTTAAACGTGTTAAAAACTATAAAGTGCGATAGTAAATCTTTAGAATATTTTTTCGTGTCAGGAGGTGAGGATACCGTTATGAGATTGTGTTCCAAGAGTTTTAAGAACGATTTAAGCGATTTCAAGTACTTTAATGTGTTGAAATCCCATTTATCAAGTGTAAGAACCATTTCTGTAACCCAAGTAAGCGCAGGGAAGTACTTTATGTTTTCTGGGGGTGGCCGGTCACAAATTATATTTTGGGAATTATCGATCGATAAAGTAGGGAGTGAAAATGTCGTAAATTGCATGGAAAGATACAATCATTACGAGAAAATGATCGAAAAAGAAGATTCGGAAACACGGGTAATGGATATGACTACAGTTACAATTAAAGGGAATGTGTTTTTATTAGCAGGATATTCTGATGGTATTGTAAGGGTACTTAAAGTGAATTCCGATGATTCCAATAATATTGGAACAAAATTAGTCCATGTTAATCATATTCCAGTCTACAAATTCAAATGCATTTTCAAAATATCCATATTAATTGTGGAAAATTACTTTATCTTAACAACTATGGCTTCTGATGGTTGCATTGTCTTCACAAACATAACAAATATATTTTCTGAACTAGAATCACCATATACACATCTTCTTGCCTCTGTGAAAGCCCACCAATCTGGGATTAACAGCTTTTCAAGTTCGTACGCGCCCTCGACTGGCGTATTGATGTACTTAACAGGAGGTGACGATACTGCAATTTCTTTAAACGCATTTAACGTCAGTAAAAATGAAGATGGTATAAAATTGGAACATCTATCCAGATTTTCTGATGAGAGTTACCATGGAGCTCAAGTGACTGGCGCTTACATAACAGACAAATATTTTTTAACTGCGTCCATTGATCAGAAAGTGTTGCTGTTTACGTGGGATCTTCAAGATAAATTAAATGTTCAATGCGTGAAGGAATATAAAAGTGGAATATGTGATATTCAAGGCATGGAATGCGTTTTGTTAGGGGATTGTATCAAAGTTATTGTTTATGGAAGAGGGTGTGAAATTATTAACGTAAACTATACACTTTTAGGCAAATTTATCGAAATTAGTAATTAATAGGTTTGGAATTTTAATTATTATTTCTTTTTTTATATATTTGTAAAAAGAATTTTGAATAAAGGTCAATATTTTTGTACTATCGTTGCTTTTATTCTTCAGAAGGAACTCCTGGTAGGTCATAACAATAAATATAAATGTTGCAGTCCTTAATATCACAATTCCTTTGATGTGCGAGGTTTATTCCACAATCGGACAGTTTTTCCGATAATAGAACAAATTGGTTGATTGGTTCTGAAGAACGCCGCCGCTGTACGTCCGAGCAATACTGCGTAACAAATACAAGATTTATTTACAAAAAAAAAACATTTTTATTCATAAAAAGCCATAAATAATTGCACTACAAAGATTATTACATACAAAATACACTTACACATGTTACACACAACATATAGCGCAAGATCAAATAAACATAAATCAGAGTTGGCTGTGGAAGTATACAGGTGTCTCAGTGTCAATTCACCAAATTCTCTGTATAGTCAGTTGACATAATTCTGAACAAAATATCATAATAAACCTGTGTCCGTTTTTAAGTTGTAAGTAAAAACAGAAATGATATGTAATATATTCTTCAGAAATTAACAAACAATTCTTCCGATTTAAAATACAATATAAACAAATGAAATTCTCAAAAAATTGCAATATGTCCACCATCTTGCAAAGGACATAATTCAAGATGACTAACATATACATATAAGGAAAGAAAATGTCTAGCTATCCGGAAACGTGTACATGTCACAACGATAAACGCGAATGGATGATTCACCACAAGCGGAGGGGTTAGCGGCAGTCGACGGCTTACTGTTACCGATGTGGTTAGTTACGAGGTAGGTTGCATTATGTGCGGACGATCTTAGTAAGAATTTCTAGAGTATTTATTTTTTTTTTCTTTTATTTCATCAGAATTTTGTTTTTATTTTCCTCTAGAATTTCTTATTAGTTTCGTATAAGCTTCGTAGCAACAATAAAATAAATATGCGAAATTCTCGTTCTTGCACATACCAACGTTGTTGCAAGCGTACTAACGACTCGCATTGAATCGATCAGATTCCACTCAATCCGCTCCTCGCTCTCTCGCCGTACATATATAGATATAACTAATTTCACATTTTCCCGATGTGTATAATGCTGCTGTTTTTATTTATATCTAGAAAATAACTTATTTCCGGACATAGGTTTATTAAGATAACTTGCTCAGCATTTTGGCTAATTGATACTGGGACAGCCTGCATAAAGACGTTTTGTGCCGTTTTTGGTTCAAAGAAAGGTTTGTAGATCTTTCAATTAGAAAAATAGTATTCGTAAAAGATTCAGGTGGAAATTTAAATTTGGAAAATTCGGAGCCGACTTTGATTTGTTTTTACATGATCTCGCGATCTTACGGAAACTGCTTAAGTACAGATCCTGACAGGTAAAAATTTACACTTTCTATGAATATTTCCAACTGCTCGGATCTGTATTCTTGTATTATTTGTATATATTACAAAAGTATAAAAAATGGACGTCAAAGTATCGAGTCAGTCTTTCAATTTTTTTTTTTATTTCCAATAAATGTAATCTAATAAATGCAGTTAATCCCGAACAATGAATCATACTTTGTACTACTTAAAATAAACACCGATATATTTGCTGTGTTCCTTTGTTTAAAAATTGCATTGATAAAACGTAATTGATATTGAAACGGTTGCATAAAAAAATATACAAGTGTCCTCTATTGTTTTTGTTTAAATTTCGTAGATGGTTTGATTTTACGAGTAAAATCAATAATATTAATTAATAGCATTTAATTTGAATGGACGTTCAAAGTTTGAGTAAACATTTTGTATATAATTGTGCGCGTTAAAAATTTTATATCTCACTATTTAATATCGTTAAAATCTCCTGTATAAAAAATTGTGCAATTAGAGAATTACTATAAAATCACATTAAAGGCACTTGTGCGCAAAACACAATGTGAATCACAAAATAATAATAAAGAGTAGGCATAGTAACGTAAAAAAAAAAAACAAACTAAAAAAGAATATTAAAAATTGCGGCAAGCTTAGATATTATCGACAATAAAAATATCAGTTAGTGAAATTAAGATATAAGACTGCTTCTGTTAGTAAAAGTATAATTGTTACAATATTATAAGGCACCTAAAAGCATAAAAAAGACTAGTTAATGTAGATTAGATATATTAGAGGGTAGACACCGGACATGACCTACTAAAAGAATTGCTACAATTCATAAAATATTAAACAAATCAAAATGTTGTATAATAAAATTTGAACTTTGGAAGAACAATATGATTAGTTTATAATGTTCTGTGCGTTAATTAGTACCTAAATGGTATCCTTTGTATCATAAAATAAGTGTTTGTAATATCCTAAGATATATTTGAGTTGAAGAAATAACTACTTTAACCTAATCTAACTAACATAATTACAGCAAATCTTTGGCAACTAGTTAAATTTAAAAAAAAATCTAAAATACGTATGCATGTAAAAAGTACAAAATAACCTAGTGAACTCTTACCTAATAAGTATATATGTAATATGTTTAATAAATAAAATATAAATAGTGTAATTATGATTATTGACATAAAGTTACTTGAAAGATTATAATGAACTATTTAGAATTTTAAAATCTGTCGAATAAAATTACGTATAATGAATACTTTACAATGTTATTAGTTGCAGTAGACTATTTAAATAATTGATTTCATTATTTAGATTGGTCTTTCCAATAAAATCTAATTCGTTGTAATAATTTAAAAACTGTTTTTTCTAACAAAGTGTTTATATTATCACGTACTAAGCACTACTTAAATATAGATGTTGTTTATTAATAAGGTGGATATCACCATCAAAATTTTAAAGAAAACAAATACTTTTCGTAGCAGTTTTACAAAAATGTTGAAATAGTTATTTACGTAACCAGTTATGAAAAGACTAATTTTATTTGAGACGAATGTAATATTTGCAAATTACATGAGCTAAATAAAATTAGTCTTTTCAGAATGTGTCGAGTACAAAATTTTAACTAACCCCGCTTTAAAATTATGCGGTTTCAAATGTAACAATGCTTACAGCCGTAAAAATAAATACAACTTCATCGCTTTACTTGCGTTTCGCGTTCTATAGATACTATACACGTTGGCCCAGGACTCGCAGGGGTGCGAGATGTATTGTACGTAGTGCAATCTGGCATACTTGCATTTGTCCTCGCCGCACGCAACTGCTGTAGCTCTGAGAGGCCTTACGCACTCTTTGTTTATCTATGCGCTCGCAAGGTTCTAACAAGTGATCGTGGATTTCGGATACACTATGTTAGTTTTGTACAACCGCAGAGAAGGTACACATCATTACTTGCCGGAAATTCCTGCCAAAGCACGGCCGATCTATTTACCGTAGAGAACGTGATCGTCCTATTCCTTCGCATTCGACGATTGAAAGGATCGTCAATGCGTTTACGAAATTTTGCCGCGTAGTCGGGAATTGTCGTAAATGCCAACAAATAGACGAAACAACCTCTAATGCCTCCCGAGCGGGAGGAGAGAGAAGTTAGGGTTTGTTCGTTGGTTGAGCTTGCTCTAGCCGACAAATTGCAGACGAAATCGGTGTTAGTAGTAGTGTGAAACGTATTTTGAAACGCAAAAAATACAAAAGTTACAAAGTCCAAAATTACCAGGAGATTTTTCCCCCTAATAAAGTAACATTGTTGTTTATCGTTGTTTATTTTCTTACTTAGAATTACTTTTTTGTTCTCCTACATCGTATAGCGGCAACAAAATGAATATAAGAAACTGTATTTTCGAACATGATCTGATAATACAGAAAAATTACGCAGTAATTCTGTATTAACACATTTTGTCAGAAGGCGTTGAACTGTAATATTACGTAATTGAGCGGACATGCGTGCGTACCGCTGCTTGTTTTATGATATACTGGGACTGGATGGGATCTCCCAGTGAGACTCGAATGCGCTGTTGCCATTCACAAAAGCAACCCCCCGTTCGTATCCGGACCAACGTGTATAAAGAATATTTGTCAGTAGTGAACATTTATTACAAATTATACCGAAAATCCATGATTCTGGTGTAGATATGTCTTATGATATAGAAGAATCAGCTAATTTAGCAGCAAATTCAATAATACCCAATAAATCAAGAAGCAAGTATGATAAAGTATACCGTCTGGAAAGAATAGAGTAACAGAAAATAGAAAACAATAAAATAGAAATTTGAAAAATGATGCCAAAAGATAGGAGTAAAAAATATTTGTGAAAAGGTTCTGTTAGCGTACTTCGAAACAATGAAAAACCATAAAGCATCGGTATGGAGTACCTACTCAATGTTGAAGGCAGTGTTAAATGTCAAAAGAAACATTGACATCCAAAAATACACCACATTAGTAGCATTTTTGAAGCGAAGATCTTGCGGGTTATCATATCAAAAAATCTATGATTTTTACGAGGGGAAACTTTGAAATTTTTATTAGAGAGGCTGATGACTGGAAGTTTTTATTCGCAATTGTATTTAGAACATTATCGTTTTTAGTTTATTGATTGTTTAAGGTCGCAATAATTATTGGAGTTGCTGGTGATTGTAGAAAAGCGGAAGTAACTAAGAAAATTACTATTCCAAACACAAAAACGTTATACGAGAATTTATGGTCATAAATAGCAACATATCTGGATATAAAGACAATTTAGTTCATAGTGTTCGAAAATACGCCAACCTGCAACCATAAATTACAAAGCATGATCGTTTTTTTTTGCTAAATACAATAATAACAAGTGTGGAGTACAGCCTGTAAGTATCGGTACATTTGGATCCTTACCAAAATTAATTGCCCAACATCTTGGTTTACCAAATCCTATCGGTTATACTGGACATTGTCTCTGGCGCTCATCTGCATTTTCGCTCGCAGATTCAGGAATTGACATTTCAAACATTAAGCAGCATGGGGGCTGGAAATCCAGTACTATGGCAGAAGGCTACGTCAAAAATTCTTTGTCCGACAAAAAAAGAATTGCAGATAACATACTAAGAGAACATTCCAAGGTAGCTGTTTCAACCGAATTAATCCATCAGACTCAGTGCATAACGAGTAAATATGCATTTCGAAAAAAGAAATAAATATTTCGTCGGTTTCCGGACTTAGTAACTGTGTTTGTAGTAATTTTGTTGTTAATGTATAAACGAATCACAACTGTAACTAATAAATTAATAAAGTGTTTTTTTGTTTCTTATTATTAGTTTTCCCAAATATAGGCTTCTATATTTAGTTACATAAAAGTTTATTACATCACTAGTGATGTAATGAAACAGACAGTTATAAAAAATGTGCCGTTTCATCAAAACGCCAAAAATGTATTTGAAATTTGACATTTCATAGCGGGGTTAGATAAAATATACATATGTGTGTAGCTGCCTATTTTCCATAAATCATATTGAAAATTGCAAACTTTGAGTTAAAAGCACAATTTATAATTGATTGATAGAATTATGTTATAATAACTTGAGCCAGTGCCTTAAAAATAGAATTAACCGCCATCTGCAGAGCAGCAATAACATAACCACTTTGCTAGCCAGTTATAATGATCTTTCTTGAATACTATTCGTGATGTTTTAGCATTCTATTTGGTTAAGTGTTTATATTCTTTTGTCTGTCGTGCTATCGCTTTTGTTATAGTCTAAAAGATACCATTAAATGTAATTTACTTGTGAATTATTTAAATAATATCTTTGTGTGGAAGATATTGTTAGAGGTTAAATGCGAATCTCATTAACTTTAGACTAGTGCGGTTACATTCTGGAGATAGTTGCTGTGTTTCATAGCTAGAAATAAATTACGGACTATATATAATTTATTCCAGTCGAAAATTAAAACAAGATCTGCATTCACAAACCACATATCTTCAGATGAAGATAGTTAAAAGCTGATTACTAGGTAGCACAATAAGTTTACCTATTTTGTACATTTTCTCTCCGTCATATTTGATATAAAACTCATTCTCGACAATTGTAAAAAATACCGAAATTCATACACATCCGTATTCATACCAAATAGCATTTTCCTTTGCACCATCCGCCTTCTTCTTGTTATCGGTAGTGGAAGGTGAATCTTTCTCCTTACTTGCATTGGCGATGGTGCTGCCATCTTCACCTGGATTTGGCGCAGAAGATGGACGTTGCGGCTCTGCTCCTATTACAGTTGATATGCGGTTGAAGACGAGTAAAGGAGGAGGACCCTGATTGGCAGGTGTTGACGTAGCAGGCGGTTCATCTTCGCTCAAGTAGACGGTTCTTCTTGTACCTACCGAACCTAAGCTTAGAGCACTGCCGGGATCTCGTGAAGAATAAAGCGGATCTCCTGTTAGAAATAAATTGAGTTTAAAATTCTTTTAAAATTCAAGATGTAGTTTAAGTACCGGCAATGCTGTTCCTGTGCGATGAAAGGTCCCTATGAGATCTTCTCAAAGCTATCTCATCTCTTGGTTTGTGACCATGTAAACTTCCTGGACCTTTTCTAGCTGATTGCTCGGTTGCCCGATGAGTTGGATCTTCTACGCTATTGTCAGAATCGTTACCGGCAGATTCTCCAGAACCAGCTCCTCCCAAAACAAGTTGGGATTGGGTTAGACGCCCATCGTCATGCCAAGATCTTCGATTCTAGAAATAACAGGAGTTATTAAAGATATTGTAATTTAATATTAAAAGAATCTTCAAATAAATACCCTGCTTGTTTTGTTGATGATGTCAGACCCTGCTTTTCTCACTCTTCTCACCAAGGTGGCGCCAAAACTTTTCCTGGAAATGCATATAGTGAAATATACATCCAATTTAAAAAAAATGAAAAATACTTTTTGGCAGAGGCATTATCAAGTTTACGATAATGTTCCATAATCTTCTCTTCAAGTTTCTCTTTTTGCCGGCATAAATTATTCAACTTATCCGTAAACGATTTCTCTTCCAAGTGGTAATGTTGCTTGTCCTCTAAGGAATGAGTCAAAAGAGAATGGTACTGACTCAATAGTTGGGAAACATGATCCATTAAAGCCCGACGATCGGCATCCAATGAATGATTCATTTCAAATAACATCTTAAAGACGAAAGAAACACTATTAACTTATAAAATCCCTACAAAAAGAATCGAGAATCCTACATCGCATTTCTGTTGCAATTTTGCGTTGTCCAATTGCAATCCAGCAACTAGATCCGAACGAGAATTCAATTCCCCTTGCATTTCTGTATTCCCCAACCGCAAACGTCCAGTTTCCGATTTTAAACTCCTATATTCCTCTTGTAATCCTCTATATTCGCTTTTTAATCTTTCGTTGGCGGTGAAAAGGTTCCTGAAATCGTCCTGAAAGTATTCAAATCATTGTATCTGATGATTTACCTCTAATTTACTAAGGAATAATACCTTTAATTTTGAATGTTCGGCCCTCAAATTCGCAAGAGACTTGGATTCGTTCCTCAATGCCTCCTTTTCCTGCTCTAAAGCGAGGGCTTTCGTCTCTCCGGCCAAATTTTTATCCTTAAAGGTACGCAGTTCGCACCTTAGATCTCTGTTTAATTTCTTCAGCGACTCTTGTTCTATCTTTAGCTCTTCATATTCGGCACTGAGCTGTTCGTGGAGCGTTCTTATTGTCACTTGATCCAAGAGAAGGGTATCGTGTTGGTTGTTTTGTATTTGTTGCAGTTCAGCTAACTGTGATGCGAAGATAAAAAAGTATGACAATGAAAATTTGTTATGGAAATATTGATATTTCATTCGATGTGGCCTTCATGCTCATTGAAGATCAGTAATTTCAATCGTTTCTAGCGCTGTTTCTAATGTTTTTGAATTTTTCAGAAGGAATTATACAGAGTATTTTTAATGCGGTATATGGGATAAAAGTGATATACAGTAGGGTCCTAAAGTATGGCCCGCCCAATTAAGTTAAAGTTGTTACAAAAATAGTTGTAACAAGAATCTACAGTATGTTCAACTTATTTTTAAGCATGGATGTGATTCATCTGTTTTAGTAACGGGTGGCCAAATAAGAATGGCAGCCGGCTATATCTCAGAAACTAGTCATCACAGAGCTTTCGGGTAAAATCTTTTTTAATAAACGTGGCCAAAAGAAAACAGTGGAAATTATTTTGAAGTTTATAAGATGACCAGAAGATGGGGTAACAGCCACGACTAAGTATAAAATTAAGGTTATCGAAAATATATGCATTTTATTCCCTTTCTTTTGCGTTGAACACATTTTGTCGTATTTTTTAAAGTAAAGTGGTGGGGAGACGTCAATTGCATTTTTAAATAAATGTTGGTTACTCCTGTTAGGCTTAACCGATTTTAACAATCTTGGCTTCGTTTAAAAGAGCTTTATTTGATCTATGAAATGCAGTTTTGGTCTACTTTTTGCGAATTGTACCTCTACCACTAGAGGGCGTTATCTGACTTTATAACAAATAAAGCGGCTTTTCGCAAAAGTTTTACATAGGACGATATGCATCTTTTCACATGGAAAAGTAGGGAATTAAAAACTCAAGATGTCGGTGAAAACCGCATCTCGATATTTTTTCTCTAACTAGAGATATTAACGAAAAAATGTAAATAGTTGTTGCACCTGGACGACACAGTTTTGCCGACTGTCTGCTATTTTATTTAAATTTCTAAATATAGCCATATTAGTAAAAATAGAAAAATATATCCTACTTCAAAAGAAAGGGAATTGGATTGGGAATAAAATCCATATATTTTCGATAACTCTTAATTAGACAAAACACGATGAAAACTTTAATTTCATACTTAGTCGTGACCGTTATCTTCTGGTCATCTTACAAACTTCAAAATCATTTCCAGTGTTTTCTTTTGGCCTCGTTTATTAAAAAAGACTTTACCCGAAAGCTCTGTGATCGAAAAATTAAGAAAGGAATGTTATTTGCACTAAAACAAACACAAAAAGAAAACAAATCGCTTACCTCTTCTTTTTCGGCAACTAACTGACTATTGGCCAACTGTAGCGCCGTCTGTTGCGCGGTTAAAGAATTAACCTGTGACGTCAACGTAGCGATACTAACTTGCATCCTAGCGTTTTCCGTTTGAAGTTGCTTGTTCAATTGTTGCATATTTGTCAATTCGGAACATAACTTCTCGCATTGTTTGTTCCATTCGGCACTAATCGACGAGACCACCTGCTCAGTTTGAGATAACAAATCCGATTCCAAACTGTCTAAGGTGCCAGCGCATTTAGCGCAAGTACTTTCATCGTTGCTCTCTATCTTGACGCGATCTTTTAATAAAACGGCGACCCTGTCGGCCGCCTCTGGATTGCGAAGTATGTTCTCCAACAGAAAACTGAGATCGTCGCTTTCCGTAAGGCTAGGGTTCAGACCTAATTTTTCAAGGCAAGTTTTTAATTTTTCGCTGTTAATTTTCTCAGTGATCAAGTCCTTTTGCAAGGCGGCAATTGTTTCGCTGTAAATTGCCGTTTGAGATTGTAATTCTTGGGTTTTCTTCTCGTACTCTTGCAGCCTTTCGATATGAGCGATGTTCAGCTCCTTTTCTTTGATTAATTTGGAGATGTTGTTTTCTAATTTTTCGCATTTCTCGGTTGATTGGTCTAAGCTTACATCCTTTGTCTAGAATTGAATAGAAACATTCACGTAACGATGATAATTGATAGGATAAAAAGAAGAAAAACCATTGCATTAAATAACGCAACACGGGCAGACAGTGAAGCACGATACACCCTTTATTTTCCATAGTAAAGAGTGTCCCAAAAGTCACGCAAGAAGTAATTTTGATAGAAAACAGGTTTTTAATTAAAAATTATATATTTTTTAAAGCCTTTTAACTTCGTAACGAAAACGAATTGGACTATGTTCATAATAACATTTTTTACTAAGAATTGCACCACCTTTCATTTCCCAAAGTTTGCCATAGAGCACCCTGTATATTTGGTCGATTATACGTTTTATTTTACTATAAGTTGATTTATTTCATTTCAGTTTCTGAATATTATCCAGAAAAATAAGAGGAAATCATTACGTGCACTGGAACTACAATAAGATTTAACACATCTGAGTTTTTTTGAAGTACCAAGTAAGGTTGCATGTTAAAAATTAAACTAAACACACGCGCCTATTTTAAAATTTTTGGAGACTGATCACCTTAATATATAGTAAATTCTGATAATATGTGTTGTATTTTGGTATCATATTATTTGGTTACCACACATACATACATGTAGTACTAAACCAATCACATGAAGTGTAATCATTGCAAGTAATCTATGGACTTATGTAGCTCATGGTATTGGTGGAATCATTCCGGCGAACATAATACGAGCACTGAAAATATCTCCCGGCGCTCCCTAGTGCCAAGAAACACAGTCATGCCCGCCACCTATCGAGCAGCTCATGGGCTGCTGAACACAAGGTGCCGTTGCGTCTAAGCGCTAGGCAACTGTACGTACAAATGATCCCTCATAAAAAATACACGTGAAAAAATGCCTAGTATTAAAACTAAATTTTTTTTTTGGTTTGTTTTTTTTTTTTTTTATTTTGTTACTAGGCTTTTTGTTATGTGAATCTATGGACTTGTACATCAAAATGTATCATAAACAAACTGCCTTTTAATAGTAGAATCTAGAGTTAATGTTGGAAAAACTATTGTTAATTGGATTTAAATAATCTGACGTTTCGGCAGTGAATTTGCTGTCGCCTTTAGGATAATTCTGAGAACGGTTTTTGCTATGTAGCTCATTTCTCGAAAGCAATTGTACATATTTTTACTTCTAACAAATTTCGTTTTTTATTGTAAAAAATCATAGAAATCAAAGTACTAAATTATAATACATCACAACTTACCTCCACAATCTCTTTCAATCGTACAACTTCTTTCTGCAGCCCAACATGTTCCTTCTCTGCAACAGAAAGCTTTCCATTCAATTCTTCATGTTCTTTCTCCATATTCTTAACTCGATCTGCTTCAATTTGCAAGCTGCACACTCTTTCATTCACCTGACTCAAGGCCTTCTCAGCATCATCAGCTCTTTTACGGATCGTATCGCAAAAACTCTGTACCCTCTGCTTTTCTTTAGTTAGGGTTTCGATATTCTTCTCCAGCTCTCCGATTTTAGTCTTTTCGTTCTGCAATTCTTGAGTTTGTCTATCCGAAAGAATTTTACCCGTATCCAGCGAGTCCTGCAGTTTCCTATTCTCTTGCAAAGCGTTCCTAAATAGGTTCTCCAATTCGACATTTTGATTGGTCATCCTATCAACGTTCTCTTGCAATTGTTCGACTTTTAATGTTAATTTTTTCTTCTCCTTTTCTAAATCTAGGATTTTCTTTGAGTTCTCGTGGAAAGATTGTTCTTTTAGTGAGTCTATTGTGGATAATAGCCGCCGGTTTTCTAGTTCTAATTTTAAAGCTCTAGTTTGTGCGTTGTTGGTTAGCTGCTCTGAAAGGCTATTGTCGCCGGAATTAAGTTCTTCCGTTTCAGAATCTAGGCTTATGGAAGTGTTACTTTCTTGTAGAGCGTCTTTTGTTACTTGCTGGAGTTGCATGTTCTCGTCTATGAGTTCTTGTAATTTCTCTTTAACTGCATCGCGTTCCTGTTAAAAAAAAAAATAAAAAAATAATTTATGATAATGTATTGTATAAAACCTAGTCTTTGAAAACTACAGCTAAAATTGCAGGGAATATGCAGTGATGTAACATCATTGCCATTGCTTCTACTGTTATGTAAGGTGTGGAATAAACGTTTTAGTTTATTACACGTTTCACATCTACTCACCCTGTATTATAGCTTTACAAAATCTATAAAAAGTGCAAACAAATAGTGAAAGACTGCACACATCTTCTAGTTATGAAGATCAAAATAATCAGTAACACCTCCTGTGAGTTCAAATGTTACTTTGACGATTATATCTGACACTAACTGTTGGTAAATATATTTGATTTTCAATTGATACACACTTACCAAAGCAATATCGTTAATATTTTGTTTAGCATTCAAAAGTTCAGCTTCCAATTCCAACACCCTTTCTGATCTTTTCCTAGCTCGTGCCAATTGCACTTCTAACATTTCCCGTGTTTCCAGTAATACTCGATTATCTTCACGAAGCTCATCAACCCTAACTTTATAAAATTCAGCATCGGCAAGTCTTTCCCTATAACGCTGAACCTCTGCTTCCAATTTATCAGCTCTTTCACCTTTCTCACGCATTGCATCAACTTCATCCCTATACAATTTACCTTTTCTAGCTTCCAGAGTAAGATCCCCATTCTAAAAAAAAGTTATATTTCATCGTAATGAACTTGAAGAGCAGCTAAGAACAAACCTCAGTCTTTAGCTTCGCAATCAATTGATTCGCGTGTTCTAATTCCTCACGACATTCAGTTAAAAGCTCGTTTTTCTCATCTCTACAATGTGTTAGAAAAAGTAAACAAACAAATAATTTCTTGATAAACACTCACAATTCCTGTCTTTGTTTCCTAAGTCTAGCTTTCCAATCGGCAAGTTCTATAGCTAAATGATTTGAATGCACTCCTTCAGCAGCAATACTAACACCAGCGACTGTAGCTTCTTGTCCTAAATCGATAACCCAATTGTGAAATAATCCATCTCTCTCCGAAGCTAATGACCGTAGATGGGTGTAAATCTTATCAATAGATTGTACTGTTGGATCTTCTGTTAGTACTACACTTTGATCATCTGTAACCTAAATTTAAATTGTCACTGATGATAATATTGATTTAAACAAAATTCTAACCTGTTTAATACATTCAACGATATCATGTTGTGTTTCCAACGGCAATTCTTTAATTTTTGTAATGAAATGTTCCTTTGTAGGTCCCTGAACAGCACAACCCAAGAGCAACAATACTAATAAACGTAACTGCTCCAAAGCTTGTTGCGATCCTGGTGATTTTCCAAGAGTAACGCAATCAGGTAAAGCAATCACGAACTGTCCTAATTCATCCTAAATTATATAACATCAGCACCATCTTACAAAGATAACAAAAAAGATCATACCTCATATATGCTTTTAACATTCTTAATTATGCTATGAAATATCTTTATTCTAGCAACCACAATGCTCAAACCTTGGAGGTTAGTGATAGTCGGAACAGGGTGAGATGGTTCTGGATCTATACGTAACAATACTTCATTCAAAAGACTTCCATCAAAGAATGTTTCATAAACTTGCAAAGCTTCAGGTTTCTTAACACATGTACTCAACTAAGAATAAATTCAAAGAAAGATTATTACTCTAGTTTAAATATAGTAAATATGTAATTTTTACCCATGTAACTAAAGGTCCAGAGAGAAATTCCTCGATATCTGCTGAAGATGCAGCCATTGCTCAGGATAAAATAATAAATTAACACTTAACATAAACACGATACCAATAAAACAGCTAAGCATACACGAAATTTCGTTTAAAATGTTTTACATCTGTTCCAAAGAAGTGAATGGTTAATAAGCAAGTAATAAAAGTTATAATTGTCCATAGTTAATAAACATTTATTGGGAATTATCTTTGAAAGTAACGATAAAAACATGAAAGCCGCAGATGAGAATCGGTACGAAAACATGAGAATTGGAGCAGTGTGTAAAATAAAAACCGAACATCACATCACTTTAATATTTTTTATGATACTCATATAATGCTTATGCGTGTGTAATATGAATTAAATCAATGACATTCATTACTACACCATCATTTAAAATTTAATTAAAAAAAAATAGTTGAGAAAAATTACATATTTAAATGCACTTAATAATAGTGTACATTTTTCAAAGAGTATTAGAAAATAGAAACTTTAACTAATAAATACAAAATAATAATTTCCGACAATTTATTTTATTATATCTAGAATTGGCATGTTTTAAATTTCGCGGATGATTTAAGTTGGTAGTTCCGGCAATAAAGGACATATTCGTCTGTTTACGTTAAGAAATTGGGGAACATGTCCTTTATTACCGGAACTACCAACATAAATCATCCACGAAATTTAAAAAATATCAACTCTAGTTATATCATAGTAATTTTTCTACGCTCTACCATTGTTTTCCAAAAAGAATTAATTAAGGATTTTTATTTTGATAGTCTATACAACTGTATGTATAACCTCAAATTCAAGATTTACTAATTTGTTCGGGTAATTTTCGACTCCCCTATATTGGGAATAACTAACCTATAAATTTAATTCTGACAAGAGTGATATGAGTTTAGTTCAAATAATAAAGTGAGTAAAAGGAAAATATGGAAGAGGATTCTAAGTATATTTCCAAAAATACCTGGTGGGAAGATATTGACGAAACCGACTTCCAGATGACATTTCGAATGACCAGAAAAACATTCATAGCGCTACAAGCTGAAATCGATACATTAGAAGGTATTGACAACGAATCTACTGACATAAATCTTCTATGTTGTTTATGGATTTTGGGTAATACTGCCCCTTTTAAAGAAGCCAGTCTCATATTTGACATCAATAATGATGTTGAACCAATGTTAATGCAGTATTTGAGAAAGATACTGACTTTGGGCGAGATGTATCTAGCTTGGCCTACTGATGAAGAAGCAGTTCAGATTGAATCAAGTTTCTTGAAGAAATATAAATTTCCCGGAGTTGTAGGTGTAATCGGTAGTTTACATATTATTGTTTCGCCTAACACAAAACATGATTTATACTATAATAAAGAAATGAAAAAACACACAATAATACTTCAAGTTGTTTGTGATAATCATTTATTATTAAGAGACGTTTGTGCGGGTTCTCCGGGTGGAACAGACATTCAAACGATATTAAAATCTAGTCCGCTATACAAAAGACTTATTGAAGAAAACTGTTATTTAGTTAAGAATGATAAGCACTTGCTAGGAGGAACAGAACATCCTGAAATGAAGACATTATTAACTCCATACGATGGAGAAGAATTAACTTATAAACAAACTAAATTTAATATATTACACAATTCTGTTATGTATACAGTTGAAAAAACATTTTGTATGATTGAGAATAGATTTCCACGTTTAACATGTATGGATAGTTTACGTCCCCACTTAGCAACTTTCTTGGTATCCGCAGCATGTGTTTTGCACAACTTTACAAGGGTGCATGGGGATTGTAGCCATTTATATTAAATTCTGTATAATAAATAAACTTTTGAATAAATAAAATGATTAAGTATTGTGATTAAATTTTATTATAGTGCAGTCACAAAGTTGAAAAATAGTTGTGTTGAAGAAGAAATCAGAGGCCAATCAATTGTAGCTAAATAGATTTCTTCTAAAATAAATCGAACATGATTAAGTGCATATAGAATAAATTATTAATTGAACCTAAAAATTTAATATCATTTTCGTATATAAAAATGTGTTCCACCAATATTCACACTTGTTCCTGGTTGGATGTCCTTGGGCAGTTGAGAAATCATACTCTGAAATTATAATAATTTAGGATGCTATGACTTATAACAAATGTACACCGATCAACTTTGCCAACCATACGAAAATTATAGTATTTATCACATTAAATGGGAATACAGTAATAACTATTGTCAGCACCCAGGATTTTTTAGGTTTTCGACTCCCACCATACCCCATCACATACCGTTACCGTTGGTGGGACGGATGAGGGCTACATACATACTAGGCGAGTTCGGGTATTCGTTCGGAGTAACTCTATTTACTCCAAATACCCTACTCGTGCTCTTTCGCGTTTGGGAATGTCGTAGTTACTCCAACCATTCGTTTAACAGTATGGGTTCAATGGTCCACTCTTGCTCTACTCCTAATTTCCTCCACGTGCTCTGTACTCTTGATCTGCTCCGAACGAATACTCGAACTCAGCTACTGAAACATACGCCGCCTACCTGCATCTAAGAGGAGGTAAGTGGGGGCTATTTCTACGTCCCTGACCTAAAGTATCCCGGCCTATAGTAATGACATTTGGCCTATTCATTAATGAAATCGCTCAGACAATTTTAAGGACCTTGAAATTCTATTGTTACCGCCACACTCATCCTAAACCAATGGGACTGCACTTTTTACTCGGTGTAGTGTGAAATGACGTCACTGGAGTGGTCAGTGCAAGTAGGTGTATGGTTGGCCCGACGAACGTACATTTTTACACTGGTTACTCGGAGTAGTTAGTGTGGGCCCAGCGAACAAAGCTTACGTTTTGAAAAAGTAGTTCAATGAAAACAACCGAATGTTATTACTGTATTCTCCCTATATTGTGGTATTTATACTGCAAAATAGTTATACTGGTGAATGAATATATCCAAATTTATTAGGGTTAGTAATACTGACTCTATCAGACTTCTAGGGATACTAAAAGAATACAAAACAGAGCTCTCTTCATATTTTTTGCGAAATGTCAACAGTGATTTTGTGCGCATCTGTAAATTTAAAAAAATGTATCAAAGTTGGTACACCATAGAACAATGATGTACGATATCATTGTACTAACATTCTATTTGAAGTAAGAAA
This sequence comes from Dynastes maya, assembly GCA_029619315.2. NCBI lineage: Eukaryota > Metazoa > Arthropoda > Insecta > Coleoptera > Scarabaeidae > Dynastes > Dynastes maya. Next base: position 1,352,594 of record JAROYE020000020.1, read on the forward strand.
GACCATATTAATTTTGGTTTAAATCAAGAGTGCCCTGAATTTGAAATTTTTTTTTGAAAGTAATATTCTGTCCATAACCAAATTTTCAAAGCGATATTTTAATTACTTTTAGTGGTACATCTAACGAAATAATTTTCAAAAAAACGTAATTTTTCAACGGGAAGTGTTTCTATAAAGGTACTGACCGGTAAAACGATTTGGCAACACTGTTTATGCTTAATTTATGTGTGAATACTGCCATAGGCGCACTCAAAGTGGCGTTTTGGGGGTTAAACCCCACCCCGGAATTATTTTTATGCAGTTATGATCCCGTAACAAAAGAATTCGATGCAAACCAACCAAAGGTTGAGACACCCCTGGATTCGGCAAAATTCTAGTGGGGTTGGCTAATGATTAAAGTAATCGTAGAAATGCGAAGTGTATTCCGTAACCCGACGCTTCACCCAATATTACAACATTTGGAAGAGCTTTTAAAATATCCGGCAAAGTATGACGGCTATGACATGCTTAAGAAATTGTTGAAATAAGCAACAGTTTTAGAATGACTAGAAAAAGAAATTTATCGTTGTATTTTTCTGTACTTATAGATGAATTTACAGATGTTACAGAAAAGTTAATTGTAGTTGCAATTATTGATAAAAGCTCTTGGAATAGAGTTGACCGACAAAAACGATGGAGCGGCTGCAATGAGCGGCAAATTTAACGGCATTCGGGCTCATGTTCAATTTTTACTTCCGCAAGCGGTGAATGTTCATTGTTCTGCACATTCTTTAAACTTGCCCGTATCTAATCCCTACGAGGATGCTTGAATTAGGAATTGCTTTGGTATAAGTGAGAAATTGTATAACTTCAATTTTCATAAGACGCAGACATTCATTCTGGAAACAAGATATTGAAACAACTGCGCCACTAAGAGGATTGAAGGATATAATTCTGTTTCTCTTGAGTTATATGATGACATTGTTTTAGCTTTAGGTAGGATTTCTGAATATACATGAAGTATTTCCCTGCAGCACCATTTTATGTAAGCTATTTCCACAAAGAAATATAGGTTTCAAAGAGACATGTGATCGCGGAAGATACAGTGCTGGAAATAACGAAGTTAAGAGAAAATGGTAACTTACCAGTTCACTAAATTACTGCTGAAAAGTTTGATTTTCCAATAAACAAACAATGAGATGCAATGTGGAAGCTGCTTCTTTAGACGATTGAAAGAAGCTTATTTGTTAAGAAAATAATTATACCTACTATGGTGCAACTCCATTAATTCTGAAATAAAGTAATTTTGGGAGAAAAACATTTTGGAATAAAACATCTTGATTTTGTAATCCTTTACCAACCCTACAAGTCTGTCGGTGATTTTGAAATAGGCCCTGTATATTATACATAAATATAAAACCTTTGCTTTCCGATCTGTTGATCTCATATAGCCCACACTCATTGATTCGGTGGTATGACCCCATAAGATTGCACCTTCGCCCGTTCTTGAAATGTGCAATACAAGTGCACCTCCTAATTTATGTTGCACGTTGCTTAGGTACCTTGATTCTGTAAAATAATGGGTATTACCAATTCATATAAATTTATTTCTTTTTGATGGTTATTTACTTAAGAATTTTTCCGTAATGGTGTTACAAAGTTGTGTCGTTGGACAAGTACAGTCTTTAAGGTCTATTCCAATTTCCTTAGCTAATTGAGTTTGTACTAAATGTTCACCACAGCCAGTTGTACACACAGCCACCGATGATTCTTGTTCAAGGTTAAAACTATCGGCCCAAACACCACTTGCATATAAAGCAGCTTGTCCTACTCTACCTGGACGTTTCATTAAAAGTCCACCTTCAAATTGGGAAAAAAACATTTACATTAAATTTGTCCAATCAAATACATTAACTAACCTGAACTACATCCCGATGCAACGTGCCCTGTATCATCAATACAAACGGCTCCAACAGTATCCATTCTATCGTTCATACATTGAGCATCTAATAGTTTCTTATATTTTTTAAATTGTTTAAGTGCTTTTGGGCTTATCAGTTCTTTATAAGAAATAGTCCTCAAACCGGCAGTCTTTGCATGTAAATACGCTCCATCTCCCACTAATAGAGAAGGTGGTATCAATCCTAATGGCAATCTTTGAGTCTGATTAGCACATAAGTTATGTGCTAACGCTATGGGATTTTTCACCTTTTGTACAGCACCACAGCCACCATATAAGAGAGTTTTCCCGTCCATTATAGAAGCATCTGCTTCAACAACACCACTCGTCGTTAAATTTGAACCGTGTCCAGCATTTGTTAACGGATCATCTTCTAAAACTGAATCCGCTGTGAATATGTGAAATATTCAAGTAGAATATAATATTTCAATACCAATCACTGCAGTTTTAACTGCTTCAAGTGCAGAGCCACCATTTTTCAATACTTGCATTCCGGCTCTACATGCTTGTCGCGATAATTTATTGTACTTGTTATAATTTTTTTCTGTGTGTTGTCCTGCACCTAAAAAATGTGTAATACATTTAATCTCGCTGGGAAGTTATTTATTAAAAAAGATTTTACCACAATGAACAGCGATGAACCCAGTCATTTCACTCTTTTTTTAATACAAAGAACACGTAAGTAAAATAAATTATTAAGGTAATTATAGGTTACAACTATCTTGTGTTTACATTGGAGTTCTCTTGGAAGTCTTGGAAATGAAGAATTAATTGCGAAAAGGTTGTCAAAGCTGAAACTCGTACCAACAGTAAACTGAAAGAGCGCCTTATTTAAAATTAATTTTGTTTAATGAAAAATGAAATGTTTATTATGTAATCGTATTAATAATTAGTTAATTATTTTATACTTCAAAATATAATAATTTTTCGTTTACTTTGTCTTAAATTACGATAAAAATAATTCATTATACTGATTTATGGTAATGCAGATTGCTTTAATATTAATTGAGGTTATATCTAATAATCAACCATACTATATAAGTATAGATGAAAATTTCTAAAATTAAATAAAAATGCCATTTACCGCAGATGCAATCGCTGCACAGCAAGTTCAAGAACGTTTAAAAACACTCTACCAACTCGTACACGAAACAGAAAAGAAAAGGCAACAAAGTGAACATGGGATAAACGCTATACTCAAAACGCAAAATTCTCAAGATGAAAGATCATCCCAGCATTATCAAATAAAGTTAAAAGGTCTGTACAAGAATGCTATAGCGTATACTGAACAAGAAGAAGACGTATTACGCAAAGCGTTACAGAAAATAACTGAAATAAGAAATATCAAAAATGAACGTAGAATACAGACTCGACATACAGTAAATAAAGAAACGATACGACGCGGGCCATGGATGAAAATGCTTTTAAGTTCTGCACAAACTTTACCATTGTTCGTTGGAAAAATTGGAGAAAGGCCACCACCATTATGTGGAGCAATTCCAGCAGATTCAAATTATGTTGCAAAAGTTGGAGATATGGTGGCAGCTCTAGTGAAAGTAGCCGACGGTGACGGTGATTGTATATTAGCAGAAGTTGTTAGTTTCAATCATACAACTAATAAATATGAGGTAGATGATATTTTAGAAGAACAAAATCAAAAAACAAGACATACTCTCAGTAAACGTAGAGTGATACCTCTACCATTAATGAGAGCTAATCCTGAGACTGATCCCAGCGCGTTGTTCCCTCAGGGTACTGTGGTGATGGCATTGTATCCACAAACTACATGTTTTTACAATGCAATTGTTAATAAGCTTCCCGCAACGCATTTAGATGAATATGAAGTACTCTTTGAGGATCCTAGTTACCCTGAAGGATATAGTCCTCCATTAGGCGTGGCACAACGTTATGTGATTGCTGTTAAGCAAAAATCAAAGCAGGCCTGACCTTCGACTTCTGACGCTCTGTCAGACTCGGAAGATTCACCTGCTGAATAAAAAGTGATGAAGATGTAACTTGAGAAGGATAATACATTCTCAATTTGTAGATAAACTGTATACAAGGTGTTTTAGATTTACATTATTTGATGTAACATGGGATAACTCGCCATTTAAGTTCAGATTACTATTGTTATTTTACATATAATGTATGGTTTGTTAATGCCATTTGACACGGTAACAATTATGGTGTTATGAAATTTGGCAATAATTTCTTCAAAATTAGAATAACAAATTTTGTTGATTTATGTCTCTAACATATACAGATTTTTATTTGAGTATCTAGTATTTGTACAATAAAAAAAATAGTTTTTCTTACTACCGGCTGCGTAAGTCGATCAGTATTGCTTTGGTTTGGAAGACGTAAGGGCGATTTACGTGTTATTTACATTGCTTGCCTCTGACAGCGATGCGTAATGAAATATTACATCCCTCGGGATGTAAAGTTATGTATTGTATTACTTCCTTGGCCGCAAAACTGCGCTTAAGTCCCTTGTGATATAATAGTAATTTATCCGCAAAAGCGTCATATATTTTTCCTACTACCAGCCCAAAATGTCGAAAAGATCAGCATTTGACATTTGTTATTTACATAATTGTCAAAGTTGTCATTTTCTGTTATGTATTGACACTTGTTGATTTGTTGTATTACTTTACGTCTCTCGGGACGTAAAATTTCATTACATCCCGCTGCCAAGGGCAACCGAGGTAAATAATCCGGAAATCGCACTTACGTTCCTCCAATTACGACAGTAATGATTGTTCTACGTAGCCGGTAGTAGAAATCAGGAAAAAAGTAGTAAGAACAGCTATTTCTACTGTCTATTTTTATAATTCTCATTTTTGATAAATAGCATCTGTTTTACAACTGTATACCTACCTTATAACTTCATAATTGTTTATGTTCGTAAGGTGAAATAAAACACAGTTTAATTTAAAATATATGTTTTCAAAGTCAAAACATCAAAACTAGATGTAAAGTGTTAATAATCAAGGTCACAGCATGTATGTATGTATAGAACTTTATATATAGAATAAATCGTATCGTTATCTTACCAACTAAGGTAACTCAAATTAAAAAAAAAATTAAATTAAATTAAAACGTTGGCCAACGATAAAATATCATCTGACAAGTTCTTTGCATCCTTCTCGCCATATTTGCAGTTTTGAACGGCGTCAAAAGCTTAATTCAAGGCACTTAAGTGATTCTTCGATAGACCGCAGTAGGCTTGGAACTTCTTGAGCATATCCTTACTAAAAGCCTTTGTCAAGTTATGCGAAAGATCGAACGGATCTTGTACGCACATCGGCGTTAGGTTTCGGAAATATTCCGGATCCGTTGCGTTCAATTTTTGCACGTATTTCGCCATTTCCGGCGGCAGAGCGATCCCGTTACCGTTGAATTGAGTTTTAGCGACCAGGTAACCCATTAACGGACAGATGACCCACTTGTCAAAATCGAATTTGGCGTAGTATTCGAAAAAGTTGCCCATTAATTGGTCGACGTTGTAATCGCATCTGTTAACGAACTCTCTCATTTTTTGTAAAGACGTCGTGTACTTGATACTCTCCCAACCTGAAAGATATTACAGTCGGTATAATAGCGAGCAAAAATAATCGACAAATGACTGTTGTACTTACCATCAATTACGGTTCCCTTTTCTGCGTTAATAAGTCGTAGTTCCCGTACAGATAAAAGATAACCTGTTGTTTGGAGGTAAAATATCATTAACATCGTTAGAGCGTACGATGACAGTCCGCTAATGTTCGTTGCGACGTACCACTCCTTCAAATACAGCATTGTCGGTCTAAGAATAGTTTGTAAATCCAAGCATAAACTAAAAGAAATAAGCAGTCATCAATATTTTTCAATGTACAATACTTCTGGTGGCGTCACATGTAAAGTCAGGTGATAGTCTTTAGCGTTTAAGTTTACTGCGATGTTGCAACAAACTCAAGAAACGCTTTTAACAAATTATCTATACACTGCGGTTAAAAATAAAAAACCGCGTATGTAAAATCATTGACGAATGTTTTTAAATACTCAGACATTTAGAGAAGATCAGAATATGGGAGTTTTTTTGATATGGAAGACAATGCCATGTGACGTCAGAGAAAGCATGCGCATTTGACTTCAATGACAATAATTACCTTATAAAAGCGGTATTTTCAACACTAAGTCCGTGCCTAAATGAAATATCACAGTCTATGTTAGAATCCTTGTGAAACACTTGAACTATAGGCGTCCTTGCCCCAGCCACTTTATTAATATCACTGAAAGATAGTTTGTGCTTCTGCAGCGTTTTAGCGACTATATTTACGATATTAGCTTGTTCTTCGGCACCTTGATGGTGATTACCTTGGTACATATCACCTACAAATCCACTAAATTAATAGGACATCCCTTTAGTTAGTCTAAAACTTACCTGTATCTAGGAAAACATCCAGATCGCTATCGCAGTACCCCAAACCAGTAACGCGAGACCCAAACGGATAAGCCTTACACATAGGAAAAACTTCCTTCAATACTTTGACCAACGCCACACACACCTGCCTTTCCTTTTCTTGGTTATGTGACGCTTTGCTTGCCTCTGTCAATAATTTCTTGGAATTTTCGTCAATAAAACTCTTACTAGAAAGGAGATGTATGACGGGTTTCGGTAAAGTTAGTTCTTTCGTCTTCTTCCTCTGGTAAACAGCATTATGCCTTTGTAAAGAGATTTCATCACCGTATATGACTAGGCTACAAGTGGAGCATTCGTACTCTGTAATTCGTTCTTTTCTAATTTTACCCAAATTGTTAAACCGTGCGGTATGGGTTAAATCGATGAGGTGATTGTCCCATGAGGATTCCATGCTGTAGTGTTTGTTGCATACTTCACAGAAATATTTCATTTTTTTCTTAGGGACCCGAGATAAGGACAGATGGTTTGCGTTGTCCAGATGTTCTTTGATGTTAATCATATCATCTTTGAGCTTCTTCGAACAACATTTGCAGAAGATATTGTTCATGTTATCAATAATCAAAAACTTTGCGTGGTTACTGTATCGTAGTGGTATTTTATCCACAATACTTGAGCTGTTTGGGTCTAATATTGATTTTTTAATATTATGAAGCAATTCTTTTTTTTCTATAAAAAGAAAAGAAAAATGACGAAGGAATTATTTTATATCAACCTTTGAAAAGTGTAAGGAAGACATGCGCAACTAGATTTTCATCAAAATTATCTCAAGTAAAGCCTCTTTTTGCATAAATCTATTTCTTATTGTTTATGAGACGCTAAGGGTAAGTACACTAACTGGAACAGCCTATACGGTTGGTGCACACTTTAGGAAACAGTATAGGGTCTTACACAATGCTGTTTTCGAATTGTGCACGATAAATAGCTGCTTGTATTATGAGACATGAAAGTCCAGGAGTGCCATACTATTTGTTATATCCAATGCAATTATTTAATTTAGCCTGCATATACTTTAAATAAAAACACAAACACATCAGAATTAAACATATCGTTAGTGATATGACAAAACCTTCTATCTACCAAAAATTTCAATTTAAAAAAAATATTACATGAAACATTAATTTAAAATGCATGCGTCGAAATACCTGCCAACTCCTTAAAATACCGTGGTGATCGGCTGAAACGAACCTGCTTAAAGCGCACCAAAACCGCTTATTTGCCATAAAAATAAAAAATACCTTTTATTGCGAACCCGCTTACGACGAACTTCCGTATAATACAAACCAATTTTAGAGTCTTAACAGAAATATGTTTCTGTTTAAAGCGAACTTGTTTGGATACTACATCAATACACAATATCCACGGAAAGCACGGACAACACCGACAAGAATATCGAGCACATTCATATGTATATTCGATCGAATGTTTGTATTCTATATTTTTGATGTGTCTACACATTAAGGCACAAGGTTGCAAAATTCTTGGAGAAGCCGCTGATGTTAATATGGATGTGACAGATTGGTTAAACAATAAGTGCCCTGGAATTAGAAGACAGTATAAGGATGAAGACATTTTCAACGGAGTCGAAACTGGATTGTTTCAGTAACTAACACCACATAGGACATTAATATTTAAATTTGAGAATTGTATAGGTGGTAAGCTTTCAAAACATAGATTAACCTTATTTCTGTGTGCTAATTTAACGCGCGAAAAAAAAAAATTGCGAGTGATAAGCAAGTTACAAAATCCACGATGTTTCAAATACATTAAATTCCTGCGAATCAAATAAAAAAGTATGGGTGACTGGGGATTTGTTTCTGGAAGAACTGAGACTGTGCGATGAAGAGTTATTACTGAAGAATAGAAAAATTATTCCATTGGTTGATACATTCTCCAATGAAAGATTTGCGTAATATTAAATTAGTGTTTATGCCACCAAACACTAGCTCCAAGCTTCAACCTATGAACCGGGGAACAATACACGCATTTAAAAGCTAATATCGATATTTGTTGCTTATAAACTTAATTAATTCAATTGATGAAGGTAAATCTAGGTCTATACATTTACTGGATGCAATCAATTTTAGTCATAAACCATGGCAAAAAGGTTACGAAGAAAACTATCAGTAATTGTTTCTGCAAGCTGGTTTCTGTACTTCTTTTGAAGAGTTTGACTCTGATGACGAATTATCACTTTCACAATGGTTGAAGAAGCAAAAATTATCTTTAACAATTATTGATTTATCAATCGTTGATAATAGAGTCGTAAAAAGTGTTAAGCAGAACATCAATTTTAACGAATTCGTTCATGTAGATGATCAAATTGCAATCGCCGAATTCTTAACTGACGATGACATAATCAACAACTCAAGGAATCTGTAGACGATTCCAGTAGTGATGTGATGAAAGTAACACATGCGAACATATGCCAATCCCTACTAATCAAGAAGCGCTACAATGTGTTAGGAAGCTTCGCTACTTTTTACAGTCTCATAATACCCCTAAGGATGCTTTGGATATATTCGCCAACATTGAGGATAATCATGAAAAAATTTGCGCTGGCGCGAAATTGAAACAGTCAACAATTACAGACTTTTAATCAGCAATTAATGCATGTATGCAGTATTTTTCAAAATTTATACTCTTATGTAAATAAATACCGTGTCTAATGTATTTCATCCGTTTTATTTATTACGATCGCATATAACGAACTGAATTTCTCGGTCCCTTGTGGTTCGTTATATCCGGACACTACTGTAGTTACAGTACAGTTGTATTAATTAAACAAATATTGTCGTTTCCTAAAAAATAAATTATTTTTTTCTCCTCTAAACCTTGGTCCTAAGATAAGAGGTTTTGTTACATCACTCCCGATATTCTAACTATCGTATCACAATAAATAATCACCACAAAACATGCAGAAAACAACATGATAGAATGATACATCTTGTAGATTATACAATTTTTGGAATTGCGAATTCTACTATTAACTTTGGAAGCAAATCAATACCAAAACCTAAGGCGCAGACCAAAGATGGTCGTCCAAAGAGCTAACTACCAACCAAAAAGAATAATGCAACAAATAAATTTTGGTTATCTGTATACTTCTATTCTATTCTACTATAAATTCAAGCACTTTCAAGTTATTTTTTTCTTATGGATCATAAGTTAACTGACATGTTAAAATGTAACTTTCACAGAATCAAACCTCTCAGGTAAATTATCGAGAAGTATTTTCCAGATACTAAATATTTGTATCAGTTCGAAATAACAAAATAAGTCATTTCCTCGTTTCATTTTCTTAATTACCAAAACACGTGTTCCAAATTCGTAGTCATTTCTGTGGTGCGAATTACACCGAACTTTAAAGAGATTTACAAACTCAAATGTTCATGCTAAATACCTCAAAATATAAGCATTGGAAATTAAGATTAATTTGTGCATTAAACACCTATAATAACATGAAATACGTACTTGATTTTGAAGCTGCTGCAGTCGCACCTAAAGGCCTTGAAAGGTTTACGGCGCTATTTAGGTTTTGTATACTTTGCCTTTTAACCGGCGTAGAACTATTACTAACGTTAAAACTTGCATTTAAAGATTCTTTACTGTCACCTATTTCGCTCAGCGATAAGTTCAGAGGCGAATTTGCTGTGAGCAAGTGCAGTTCACTTTGCACATGAGCCGCTATGTTATCGTAATCAACCAGAAGGTTACACGTGAGACATTTCGATTGATTGAAGTACTTCTGGTGCTGCTGCACGGAATAACTCTGTTTCATCCAGACCCCGTGAAATCTTTGCAGCTTAGTCTGCCTGGTCAGATTGGTCATTCGCGATTTGTGACTGTCTTTCTCGATGTGCACCTCGATCGAGGAAATGCGGGGGTTTCTCTTGCAAATCATGCACACACAACCGGCTACCGTGTTTCTAAATATAGGGTATCGGATATTATCCATGGTCAAATAATATTTATTGAAATCGGGATAATATTCTTCAAGCAGGGACTCTGGATAGTTCCTTGGATCGTCGTCACTATCTACAAGAAAAATTGAAGAAGGTAAATTATGGTTGTTGTTGAATTCTTTAATCGATTTTCAAAGTTTACTTAATCGTACGTTATAAAAAGAAAAAATAAAACAAGCATGAAAATCAGCGGTTTCTTTGGTTTTTCCTATGTAATTACATTTTTGAAAAATTTCAACGCCGGTAAGGACTCGAACCTAACTTCTCTTGTTGTCCGAACAAGAGTTTTTACAAAATTTAATTACGTTGGAAAAACCAAGGACATCACGGATTTTCACATTTCGCCGACGAAACCCAATATATATTAATTAACCAGCATAAAAAATAATACCTTGTTAATTAAATATGAGTATAGCTCATTCACTTTAAAAAACAGCGTTGGATAAAATAGGGAAGTAACCATTATTTCAAATACGAGAAAAGACCTGATGAGAGCAATGGAACAAACAACTGGAAAAGGAACATTTTGGATTAGAAATCAACGAATTCAAAACAAAATACATGAAATTGGGAGGGAAAACACAATAATACCAACTTACCCAGAAACACGTGGACACAAATTAGAAACGGTTGCTTCCTTCAATTCCCTAGGGACAACAATTGGAAAAACTGATAAAGATCGAGTGAGAGAAGGAATCACGAATGGAAACCAAGGGTATGGCAGAAACCGAGCATTATTGAAGAGCAAAGTACGACATTAATAAGACCAATCACTGCATACGCAATGGAAACAACAATAACAAACAAAAAGAAGACCTAAAAATAATGGAAAGGAAAATAATGAGGACGATATTAGGACCAAACGTGACACGAAATGGAGAAAAAAGATTGAAGACAAATGCAGGAATAGAAGAACAACTGGGAGGAGAAAACATTGTGAGGTATATAAAAACACAAACATTAAAATGGGTAGAATGAGGAGAAACCAGGAGAAATGATACGAAGAATAACACTATGGATGTCTCTATGGTCAAGAAGAGGAAGACTAAGAAAGAGATGGAGTTATGGCGTGGAAGAGAATTTAAAAATAATGGGAAAGAGAGACTGGAAGAAAATGTGCAAAGACCGAAAACAATGGAAGAAAATTACAGAAGCAGCCAAGACTCGCAAAAACTTTTAAAATGAAAAATGAATGAGGGGACTAATCCACCCCAATAAGCGGATTTTAAGCACGCGAGCGTTAGCCATAACTCCAACGATGTCATGTTGTCAGTTGTCAAATCAGTTCATTGGTTTTGGTTGTTTCTTTTATTGTTAATTACAAATTACAACTTAATTAATATATTGACTTCCGCCAGCGAGTAGTAAAAAATCGGGTTTTCTTGGTTTCTCCGACGTAATTGAATTTAATTAACGAAATAGAGCTTTCATTGACTCCGGTAGGTTCCGAACCTACGGCTCCCGTTTTCCGGAGTAACCAACTACATCACAGGACCTAGGTACTAAAAAGTGATTCGTTCCAACAGACTCTGTGGTGTAGTTGGTTAGCGCGCCTGTTCGGAAAACGGGGGCCGTAGGTTCGAATCCTATAGAAGACAATGAAAGTTTTATTTCCTTAATTAAATTTAATTAGGTAGGAGAAACCAAGGAAAAACAATTTTCCAAATAGATACGTGGTAAGTGCTACTTTATGAGCATAACAGCTCAAGTATAGCTAACCAAAAGGCTTTTGACTTGAGAAATGCTCCGTGGACAGTTAGGTTTAGGGAACGAAATGTGAATACATGCCCCTCAGCACCATAATTCCTAAATCTTAAATCGATTGGGTTTTTTATAATTACTCGAGTTATGTTTTGTATTAAGAGTTATGTTTTGTATTAAATATAATTATATTTTTTTTTAACGTAAAATATAGTACTAAGCTTTGTAAGAAGCGTGGATGCGTAATCATTCCGACGCGGACTGTGGTGAGGAGATTGATAAGAGCAGTACTCAAAGGATTTCTTTTTAAGTCGTGAATTTAAGAATATTGTTTTGTAAAAATATAGATATAACAATAACACAAAAGACTGAATCTCCCTAAGATAAGAAAAGTTTTGTTTATCTAATGAAAGAAAGAAACAGTTACCCCCATTACAACTATACAGAAAAATAATAAAATATAATTAATTGTAACCTACACGTTCATTTCAATTTTCGTGAATTTTACTTAAATATATCAAAGTCAAATTTGCGACAGTTGAACAGTGTTGTGGGATGGGAAGTTTGTAATACTTTCACGTTTTGGAAAATGTTCTGGGGACAGGGTCTAGAGAGTACTTCAAAATTTTAAGAAATACAATTTTACGTTTTGAATTTTCCACTATAAACTATAAGTACAACAGTAAAAACAAGATGTACGTACCTTCTGTGTCCGAGTCGCTTGTAAGTTGTTCGGAGAGATGCGAATGTTCAGGTGACTGCGTATGGATTTTGTTTGTTTCAAGTTGAGGTGTTATTTCAATATCTACACAAAAAAAAAAACACCAGTGTGAAATCTAAATAAGCCATTTCAGATTCTATGAAGATGATTTTGGTTGAACCTCGACAATTCCCCTATCTCCTTTCTAAATTTTATCGGAAAAAAGTGATACAATTGTTATAAAAACGAGTAGATGCTAACATCTTAGAGATTGGATATTACAAAGTTTATTTATTAATTCAGATTAAATTAAATAGCATTTCTTCCATATTTACGCACTCTTGCCATCAATAAGCGATACTCCCAGTCAAATAGTTACTAGAATAAACGTAAATCGTAAAAAAAGATAGTTGCGTATGTAGAACATTTGATCCCATACTTATTGACCGACCACAGTATATACGGCGCTAGTTTTACACTTCGGCGGTTGTTTTTGGAATTATCGGGCTAGCGTTTATATCTACGCTTCGGCAATTGCAGTATCTCCGAAAAAATGTTGTATCTTCGCGAAACTACACCCAATTCAAACCGTACCACATAAACAGGCAAGAATAAGGATCGTGTTTTCCACTGAGACCAGTTTCGAGCTCGAAGATATATCCCGTATCAGCTTTAACGTTTCCCATCTACCCTACCGAGATGAATGATTACGATAGATCATTATTAATGTATAAAATGGACGTCGTAGAATTTTATACCAGAATTGAACTATCGTAGTAATCCTACACGATATTATCTAGAGATCTAGACTAAACTTACCATGAAAAATATTCGGTTTATTCAAAAGACGCTCGTTAATCAAGAATTTATTCAACGAAACCGTATGCAAGTTGCTCATGATATGCTCCCGTAATTCGGCAGCTTTCAAGTCTAGCACGCAAATTTTACAGTAAAAATCTCGGTCCTTCTCGAAATAGATCTGCTGCATTTGAAAAGCCTCGTCGCCATCCAGCCAAGTGTCATGGTAACTCTTCAATCTTTTCCTTGATACAACATTCGTAGCGGTGGAAATATGTTCAGTGGAATTTAAGTGGTTAAACTGGCAGCCAACTATCTCCTTTCGGCATAATAGACAGCGTAGATTGACGCCCAATGTCTGGATAACGGGATAGCTAACATCTTCCAATATAACGTTGCATTGGGGAATGTTGTCTTTGTAAAGTGTTTTCTGGACTTTTACAGAGTATTCTTTTTTAGATGTGAAGTGAAAATCTTCATCCAATTTCAATTGAAAATCTACAATTAAAATTTAACTTATTTAACTTGATTCATTCATCCTAACTTGTTTTAGTTACTGTGTTCTCAGCTTTCTCTTTCAAACTTAACTATTATGTAGTGTCTATTTACATATATATCATTAAGCTAAAACATTAGCTAAGAAATTAAAAGTACTTAGAGTATGTAATAATATATTATATACACGTTGGTCCAGATACGAACGGAGGATTGCTTTTGTGAATGGCAACAGCGCATTCGAGTCTCACTGAGAGATCTCATCCAGTCGCAGTGCATCGGTACGCACGCATATTATAAACACGCATGTCCGCTCAATCACGTAATATTACAATTCAACGCCTTCTGACAAAATGTGTTAATACAGAATTACTGCGTAATTTTTCTGTATTCTCAGATCATGTTAGAAAATACAGTTTCTTATATTCATTTTGTTGCTGTTATGCGATGTATGAGAACGAAAAAGTAATTTTAAGTAGGAAAATAAACAACGATAAACAACAATGTTACTTTATTAAGGGGAAAAATCTCCTGGCAATTTTGGACTTTGTAACTTTTGTATTTTTTGCGTTTCAAAATACGTTTCACAGTACTTCTACTAACACCGATTTCGTCTGCAATTTGCCGGCTAGAGCAAGGTTCGCCCATTTCAACCAACGAACAAACCCTTACTTCTCTCTCTTCCCGCTCGGAAGGCATTAGAGGGATTTGGAGCTACTTGTCTATTTATTGGCATTTACGGCAATTCCTGACCACGCAGCCAAATTTCCTAAACGCGCTGACGATCCTTTCAATCGTCGAGTGCGAAGGAATAGGACGATCCACGTACTTTACAGTAAATAAATCGGCCGTGCTTTTGTAGGAATTTCCGGCAAGATACCATATAATGCTTTGTACCTTCTCTGTGGTTGTATAAATTAACATAGCGTATCCAAAATCCACGATCACTTGTTAGAACCTTGCAAGCGCATAGATAAACAAAGAGTACGTAAGATAGGCCTCTCAGAGCTACGACAGTTGCGCACGGCGAGGCTGGCCGGCAGGGATAAATGCAAGTATGCCAGATCGCGCTACGTACAATATATCTCGCACCCCGGTGAGACCTGGGCCAACGTGTATATGGGTCATTTTCAATGTTATTAATGTGTCAATGTTATTTTTTTTTAATTATTATTTTTCATATATATACTACTACTCAAGTTCAACAATCAATTTGCTTTTTTTTAATAGACAAATTAGCTCCTTATAATAATTTTTGAGTTACTTTTTTTTCTTTTATTAGAAACATGAACAATTTTCTATGCAAGTTCTATATCTTCATTGCTACTTAAATCATGCGTGACGGAACAAGCAAATCTCGGTTGCACAAGAAATATTCGTGCTTAAACAATATCCATCACTGACACTTTTTAATTTTTAATGCCAAGATATACGCCCGTTGCTATACTTAGTTTTGTTACGTCACACCAATGGAGTTAATTTTAAAATCGTCTAAGCTACGTCACGCGATGAAACATGTAATTTTAGTTGCAAGGCCAATAAGCGAGTAGCAAAAACTTGATATTTTTTATAATTAAAGACGAAATTTTGCCTTTAGAGAAACCCTTGATCCTTCGAACACGGTAAGCTACAGTACGAAGGAGTAAGCCAGTACAGCAAAGGTACTTCGAACCAAGAGAACTTACCAATATCCAGTAGATTATCGTGGCACCTCGTCAAATGACTATTTAGACATAAGTATTCTACATTAAAGCCACATTTTTTACAAAACGCCGCCGTCGAAGATACGGGGAAGAACGTAGCCTCCAGCCATCTCTTGAGAATGTCCACCTTCCTCCATTCCTTGTGAAAAATTCTTACAAATTCGATATCAGCCGAACGATTTGATGCCTTGGTCTCGTGTTGGACTAATGAAGTGTGCGCAATCACATTGTTAGTTTCAGTTTGACATAGGAGGCAGAATAATTTCCCGTTCGAAGTTGACTGCATGATATCTACATCCAAGTGGTGTAATTTCCGAGCAAAATCATTTGCTATTCTAGGATAAGGATGTCCCGGTAGATAATCGTCTGAAAATTGTACATAATGAGACATCTAAATATTATTTCGATATTCAGGGTCAGAATTTAGCAAAAGGCAAGATAGTAAAATACGAAGCAATTTTGTAGTCCGATTACAATCGAATGGCACCTCATCTGCACGAACCACGTGACATAAGCATGTATAGACCATCTTGGATAGAAACATATGTTAAATGTCAAATATCTTTCTCGGGGGTTTTTCTCAAATTTTGTTAAATTTTCTAATTTAATTCGAATAAATGATTCTTGTAGGTTCGGGGGTATCCCTAGATACCCTTACGGCAATTTTTGAATGAATTTCCAACGCAGTAAAATGAAATTAACGAATTTTAAGATTTGAAAATTAACTAGTCTTGAAACTTTCAAACGATGCCAAATTATATAAACCCTGTTTATATACCCACTACAGGAAACTGCCTTGTTGTGGAGATTTAACCTTTTTCTCTTTTCTAATAAAGACTTTGAATACACAAACGAACACTTATATAGGGATTGGATTTAAGACAAACTTTGATTCAACCAAGGTCGAATAAAGACTGATGAAAATGTCTGGCGTCGTTCATCTTTCTTTTATTTTAAATCGCGAAAGACCGGCGATTGTTTCATTTCACAGCCAATTTTGATAATTTAACCTAAATAGAAACTAACTTTTCGATGACTTTCAATCAAATGATATTAGCATACGAGAACGAATGCAGTGACTTAACCAGGAGGTTGTATGTTGATGATTCTGTGGTCCGAACTGTCACCAACAAGCTTTAAACGAGAAAATCCACTGCTAATTTACAGAAACCTTTCAGATAAAGATTTAATTGATGAAATATTATCTGTTGTACTTTGTAATTTTTGCTGTTGCTTATTCCAGACGATTTTTACATTAATTTGGACGAAATAAGTGAATAGAAAATTTTATAAACGAGTAGATTTGTCCATGATACCCCACACTCGTCATTATCTGGAGTTATATTTAAATTATAATGTCCTCGCTCCAAGGACAGTTGACTGAGGGGAGATGGTAACGAAGAAATTTCCAATTTTCTCCGCAAGGGGGATATTTAGTTACCAACGAGTGGCCAGACTGACATTTAGTCAGTACCGAAGTGACAACTGAGAAGTTGTTGTTGTCGTAGATACAACGTTCAACATAACATAACAGTATATACATAATCCTATCAAAATAATACTTCGCATATTACTCTTACTTGATAATTTATGTATTCATATCTATTGTTGCATAGAAAAATAGCAATGTGCAATGGTTTTATGTGTATTATCATCAAAACTATTATACATTTACATCGTCAAAACAAAAATACCAAATTTTAGTTATTTTATATAGATAGGATATTTTGTATTCCATCATAAAGCCCTTTGCTGAGTGGTTATAGGAATAAAAGCCTTTTTAAAATTTTGTAACCGTATCCAGCAAAATCTTATCTAATTTAATGAAAGAAATAATATAAATAGTATATAAAATACCTTTATTTGCGTAGAATATTACAAGCTAAATAAACAAGTAACATTTATGCCTATATTGTCCATATTTTAGTCTTCAGATTGAGCTAAATTCTTTCACTAGTGCAAAATTAGCTTCCTCAGGCATGTCTTCTTGGGCATGCACATATGACACCCAAAAATATATTATTAACATAACACTATTACTGGATTTTGCTTGATTTCATACCAGCATGTGCAATTATCAAATGCTTGGATATGGGACTTTTTAAGACCAGTATTAGACTGGTGAACTCATTCTTAAGGTGTGTTATGGCTTGTATGACGATAAATTTCATCTAAAAATATCCATATTACGCCGAATAAGCGAAATTACGTGAAATACGCAAAATTTTGCCTACTTCGTCACATAAGCGACGGCCGCAGTACGTCTAAATATTCGAGTAACCCTCACAACAGTACCTAAAATATTGCCCACAAAACAATAATATATGTCACATATTTAAAGAAAAAAGATGGACTTGTAAAAACTTACCACCTAGATGCTTCTTTTTTAAATAATTTTCAATATTGAATATTATTAAACGACAATGTTCTGGAACAAACATTCTCTTCTTTGGGGTGTTTACAAAACCCAAACTCTCCAACTGAGAATCCAATAAAACTTTGACACGAATATAAGCTGATAACTGTACAAAACTGATGTACAGGGTGGGCCAAATTGGTCGTATTTCATAGGCATACCTGTGAAGGAGCATAGCCAGACAAAAACGAACTCTGTACCTCCTTTTGGTCTAGCTGTGCTCCCTCATAGGTATATCCACGAAATACGATCAATTTGGCCCAGCCTGTACATAGAATGTAATAGCAATACAACAGTCTATATGGGTTAAAAAAACGGTTTTCAAGCACTACCAAGTTCTATCACGGGTTTTATATTGAAATAATTTTTGGAAAAATTACCGCACAGTAACAAAAATGAATAGTTGACCAGCTGATCGACTGACGATATTTGTACTATATCTATTTCACCGGATTTCATAATACCATCTCGTTCTAGTGCGTATTTTGGTTTCTGCGCAAGTGCCATCCGATTTTAATCGTACGCTACTATACTTAGTATAAAATTAAATTAGCATTATACCGAGTGATTGAAATGTTAACAAACTTTAGTTGTTTTTTGAAAACCAACCTCGTGGGTACATCTAGGCTATTTGAATGTACATTCTAAAAATATTTTGCAATATACAGAGTGTTTCAAAAAGCGTGGGATAACAAAGTTACATTCTATTGCAATTTTGAAGAAATAGTTTCATAGTCTACAGTTTTTAGGGGTACTACTAACCTTCTACTACATTACTTCCTCCCGCCAACGGTTCACTTTCAAGACCATCAATTAAAATCGAATAGTTGTTATCAAATGCGTCACTCTTATCTTGTAAACTGTCCATACGCAGCTTTCGCTGTTTTTTTGGAGACCCACCCCTAGAAAGAATCAACGGCGCATCTGCTCTACGTTTGCTTAAATCCGTATTGCCCTCAGCAAGTGCGTCCATTTCCAAAGGAGATTCCTTTGGATGGTCATCCTCGGAAAGAGTCAACCGCATATTTGTACTAATTTCGTTTAAATTTGTATCGTTACTAGCACGCGTAAATTCTTCTAAAGCAGACACGTGTTGTGGACTCTCCAGATGTAACTTTAGCTTCTTCTTCGAAAAATGAGTGTCACAAAGAGTACAAAAAAACAGATAAGATTTGAGGATATTAAAATGCATTATTTGTGGTTGATATTTAGTGTCTATTGCCGTCCAAATGTCATGATAACGCAAGAATTTCCGTATAGAAGTTCCACTTTCAAAAATAATATTTAGATGGGATTCAGAAGTAAGATGAGTGATTATGTCTTCTTCAAGCATTGTCCTGCATAGAAGGCAGAATAATCCCCACGCCATATTTAAAAGCACAGGATAACTGAATGAGTTTACTATAATATTACACTGTGGAATATTGGATTTGAAGTACATGTGGAGTATGCTCTGCGGATAGCGTGTTGTCGGTGGGCGGAAATTGACGTCAAGTTTCTCGGATAAACCTGCAATAATAAAAGCTAAACTTAAAATATATGGACACAAGATGTATTGGAAATGGAATGCTAAAATTTGACATTAATCTAATATACGAGTTCTGTTTAGGCAACACAACTCGTCGACAAGTCGAGTATAAGCGCTTTGCTTTTACTTTTAGAAAAGTCGCTAACTGGACTTCCGCTGCTTTGCGTTCATCGTCAATGTTTTTTGTATTGTAATCATTAAAGCGTGGCAAGCGCTTGCACCCGCTGTACATACAAGGAATCGAGTGGACGTTCGGTTATGATCGGCTGATCGGTACACGCACACCAATCAACCGATAATAACCAAACGTCCACTCGATTCCTTGTATGTACATAGTAAACACAGCGGGTGCAACCGCTTTAGTAATCATTCTTCGATCGGTGACTGGTGCCATCGAGCTGACTGAACGTCTGGACAATTGCTTTGTAAGATTACGATCTCTCCGTCAATTCGAAGACATCGAATTTTGATGCTGCCGATCAAGCACCGGAAGGACAGTTAGCAGTGGCGTAGCTACACCCACACAATGCGTAGGAGCCCTAGACGCAAAGGGGTCCAAAGGGCCTTCCGATCTTCTATGTTTTTACTCCTGTTATGATACATAATCTTGCGTGGGGACCCAAATTTGGTAATTACGCCACTGACAGTTAGTAGAAGGGATTACATAGTTTATAAATAGAAGTAATTTGTAATTATAGAGGACTCTTGGAGAGATTCTTTTCCCGTAATTGGTAATCTATTACTATATCTTACAGTGTTTTACTGCGTAGTATACTAATGTAATATACTTTGGATGGATTATATATTACGTTTTGGAGCTTTTTATTCTTCTTAGCACTGTTTTGTTTATTATTGGAGCTTTTTATTCTTCTTCGCACTGTTTTGTTTATTATTACTCTTATTATTTATTGAAAGTTATATGTGAGTTTCAAAATTTTACAAGCCCCCATGACGCCAAGAAATGGCTATACATATGCATAGTGGCGGTTGGTGGTGACGTAACGGGGAGGTCAGCGACAGGCTCCGATCCCTCGTGTGTTTCCATTGAATATCATATACTTGATAAAAAATACGTGAAGAAATCGAAACGTTATGACCATGGTCCTGTCAATCTCTTTTGGCGCTGTCGCGCAAAATGCTGATTGGCGCTTTTATGTGTATTGAGCCAAAATTACTTTGTTTTCTTGGTATTTGTTATTTGAAGGAAGAAAGAATCATTCTACTTGATTGATTGATTGATTGATTGATTGATTTTCTACCAGAGCAGGGCTGGTCTTTACATCCCTAACACTGAAGCTTAGTAGCTTATTGTATTATTCCTGCTTCGGTTTTGTTTTACTTAAACAGGTTAGTTCCCGCAATCAGGCTTAACAGCCTATGTAGTAAATCTTTCTCCATTGGTAGTTCAATTGTGCTTCGCATAGCGAATCTGCGTTGAGCTAACGCTGCACATTCGAAAATAATGTGAGAGGCTGTTTCCTCCTCCTCATTGCAAAGTCTACATAAGGGCTCATCTTTGTAGATCCCCATCTTATGCAAGTGGCCTCTCAAACAGCCATGTCCTGTTAATAGACATGTTGCTGCTCTAAGCTGTATCTTGTTTAATTCAAGCAGGTCAGCAGTCAGATGTCGCGACGGTCTTCCCATCATCCGTTTGCTGTGCTTTTGTCCAGCTGCATGTTTCCAATATAATTGGTGTTGTGTTATAATCCACTCATTAATTGCACCACGCACTGCACTCTTGGTAATACCTAGACCCGGTTCAGGGCCTATATAATTCATTTTTGAACCTTCCCTCGCTAGCTGGTCTGCAATTTCATTGCCCGCTATGCCCCTGTGCCCTGGCACCCACACCAGTGTGACCTTGTTGTGTTTAGACAGAGCCATTAGGGTTTGCAGGCACTCCCATACTAGTTTGGAGGTTATGCGATAAGATGCTAGTGCCTTTAAGGCTGCCTGACTGTCAGAGAGAATGCACATCATCTCACCCTGCGGTCGCCGACGCAGACTCTCCCACGCGCATGTTTGTATAGCATATATTTCTGTTTGAAATACCGTGGTGTATCGCCCAAGTGATACACATACTTTGTATCCCTGGTTTTCCTCATATACACCAACGCCAGATGTAGTGCCCGTTTTGGACCCATCTGTGTACCAGACTAGTGTTCTTGGTTTTCTCCCCTCTCCATCCCTCCATTCTTCCCAATTCAAGAAGATTATATATTACGTTTTCGAGCTTTTTATTCTTCTTCGCACTGTTTTGTTTATTATTGGAGCTTTTTATTCTTCTTCGCAATATTTTGTTTATTATTACTCTTATTATTTATTGAAAGTTATATGCGAGTTTCAAAATTTGACAAGCCGCCATGACGCCAAGAAATGGCTATACATATGCATAGTGGCGGTTGGTGGTGACGTAACTGGGAGGTCAGGGACAGGCTTCGATCCCTCGTGTGTTTCCATTGAATATCATATACTTGATAAAAAATACGTGAAGAAATCGAAACGTTATGCCCATGGTCCTGTCAATTTCTTTTGGCGCTGTCGCGCAAAATGCTGATTGGCGCTTTTATGTGTATTGAGCCAAAATTACTTTGTTTTCTTGGTATTTGTTATTTGAAGGAAGAAAGAATCATTCTACTTACAGACTAGAAAACTATTATATCATTAAACACTTTTTATTGAACAATAAGGCAACAAACACGCTTAAATTATAAAAACAAAAGAAGTCGCATAAAATGCAAACAATTAGCAATAAAACGAAAAACACAAATTATAAAACATTCATCGGAATTACCGAAAAACAAGAGTACAATAAAAAATAAATGCACTTGAGACTTGAAGAAACCCCAAATAAAAAGGAATCTTAAGCTGGACTTATCTAGTTTAGCCTCTGGATTCTCCTTATTTTATTTTAGCTTGGTTTTAGTTTTAAGCAGCAAAAGTAGGTGCTTGTATATATTTTTTTTGAAGAGTAAGGATAGAACGGGTTTGTTGTATGTTATATGTTCTCTCACATCTTAACTTATTATTCAATGTAAGAGTGCAATTGTTGCCAAAAGTCCACAGCCTGCTAGTTGTACCACAGATAAATACAAAAAAAATAATACTATGCATGCAATAAACATAATAATGAATAAAATATTACGTACCATATGACGTCTCATTATGGAACTGGATCAAATGATTCTCCAACTTACAATATTCCACGTTTAACCCGCATTTTAGACAAAACGTCAGAGTGGACGAAGCAGGTAAAAAGTATTTTCTAACGTCTTTGTATGCCGCTTCAAGCTCGTTCCATTTGTTAAAATACGTCAAGTCTTTTTTAGATTCCTTAGAACTTAAATACATTTTAATATGCCTCTTGCTAGATAAATGATCTTCTCCAACATTACGTTCACAAACGATGCAATACTTGCCATGAGATCTCTCAATCAACAGATCAGTATGACAGAGCCCTACGGTTTTGGCACGGTCGTCGTTAGCGGTATTACCTGCAATGAACAAAATTAATAATATTTAATTAAAAAAAAATAGTACATTTTTAAATTATACACTACGTCCAAGATTATCTGCTTACCAGTATTACCTTGAATGTATTGATGTGTTCTTTCGTTGAATTCAAATGATAAGTGGAAAACTACGGAATGTTCTGTTTCCGAGAGATTTACAAAAATTATAGACGATCTTGTACGTAGGTTTCCGCGGTCGTCAATAACATTATACTCCGGGTTGGAACCGCGTCGTTGTCGTAGTTTTTGCCGACGTTTCGCACACGTGCAGTAATAGCCCTGAATATGTCCTATAAGGGTGTGGATGAAACGTTGGCAAAAGTTACGACAACGACGCGGAAATCAAGAGTATAGAATTATAGACGATGTTTGCAAATCTTCGTTTTCTACGTAAGCTTACCGATTTGAATAAAATTTGGTAAATATGTAGATTTTGTAGGAGTAAACCGTTTTTTGTAGTGCCGAAAGCACGAATTTAGTGTAACGTGAAACTATACACATGTCAAATTTTAACATTATTTTCTGCGTTTGTTTTTGGATTTATATGTTATAATTACTGCAGAAACTACTAATAAACATACTATTCAATGTTTCTGTGCAATTCCATGCATTACAAAAGCAATTGTTAATATCAACAGATAAATTTAGGTTAGATTATGACAAAGCAAACCATTGGTCACAGTTGTCAAATTCTTACACTAATTGCGTGCTATCCTATGCATGAACCTGGCGTCGCAGGAGACATTAAGCACATGCCTCAGATAAAACTGTTGCGAAACAGTGGAGTGAATAACAAATGAAAATCTAGGATCATGCATTTCTATTGGCTACCTACTCAACAGATGTGTTGAACACAACGAATTTAGGGTTCTCGTAGCCAACTTTACATAAAAACTAGTACAAATTATCAAAACCGTTATTGCTGCTTATAGAGATATTTTCTAAAGTGTGGTACTGTGTGTTGGATTCGTTTTTCTATTATTTTGTTAAAATTTTTAGTGAAAGTTATTTTATTGCAATTTTCTTGTCTATTCCTACAAAATTTTATTCAAATTGGCGATTGTAGGTTGAATACTTTGCCTTGTTAATTAAGCGAAAACACCAAAACTCTGTTAAATTCTTGCTAGGCGGATAAACAACAGACATATAACTATCTTTTACACAGACATGTCGAATGTTAATTGCGTACAAAAGACACAAATGACAGACAGCAATTGTTAAGTCGTTATTTCGAATATAAAATCTTGAGGAATAAGACATTTCTGATAGTATCACATGTAAAAGTAAAAGAAAGATAGCAATCAATGTACGTACACTTTTCCTCCGATTTGGTGACATATAGTGACTTGTGCAAATCGGATTCCACATGCACCGTGAGAAGTAAGGAGGTAGAACAGGATAATTCGCATTTTAAGCATCTTACGCCGTCCTTTTCAGGCACGAAGTAAATTTGTTGTACAAGCAATTCGTTCTTTAGAGATAAGAACAGGTCGTGGAACCTTTTTACCGCTTCCAGGACACGATCGTCAGATTGATTTGTTAAATGCTCGGCGCTTCTAATGTGCTCTGAAACATTTTGCACTTGGTTTTTACATATCAAACAATATTGAGTCGCGCCTCGATTTTGGATATAGAAATAGTTTTCATTTCCGATGGCAACGGTATATTGCTTTAGATTTTTATAGACGATCTTCCTGACAGATTTGGGGTAAGTTGTCGGTAAGCTACAATTTATACCATCTTCAACGATCGCACTTGCATAATTCAAGGGGCGTAGCACAACTAAATTAGGCTCTAATAACATAAATATAAAATTAATTTTAAAATTACCTCAAAAACAGAAAAAAATATGACCTACCATTACAACAAAAATCTTTTTCACTTGCTTTTTTATGCTCGTCCGTTTTTATATGCCATTCAAGTTCTGGGTACGTAAGGCAAGAAAAATTACATTTCAAACATCTTACACCCTGTATTTCTGGTTTAAAGTAGACCTGATGGTGTTGCAAACCTTTTAGCGGTAAGAAGAGATTGTGATAGTTCATTACTGATTCAATGATTTTTTTATCATCTTCATTGACAAGGTGCTCGTCGCTTATAATGTGATCTCTAACATTTTCGATTTGTTTCTTGCACATCAGGCAATATTGAGACCAGCCTCTGTTTTGGATGTAAGGAAATTTAAAGTTCTTAGTGGTTACAGTATACGGTTGTAGATCTTTGTACACTGTATTTATTACTGCTTTACGATAAACTGGATTGATTTCTAAAATAAAAAATTAATGATTTCAATAAACTGTTGGCGAACAAACAATTGCGTTCAAAGCAAGCAGCGGCGGCGTGATTCTAAACGTAAACTAGTCTTCTTCAACCGGAAATAAAATGGCGTTTGTTCCCAGTCTAAAAGGTTATTGGAACTTAACTGAAATCAGCCACCATATTTCTTTTCCTTCCTGTTATCCTATACATTATGTGGAATTCGTATACCGCTTGCGTCATAAACTTCTGGGGATAGGAGCTAACTGTAGCAACGGCGTCGATCCCCACTTCAATGTACATTAGCATTGTCATTGTCACAATACTTAAAAAACGCCAAAATGATATGTCTTGTGCGGTTGTAAGTTCTGTTTCTCTAAAATCACTTTTTTCTGTCATAATTTCCGTGTATCGAATCGTTGGTGAATAAACATACCACATAATGTACACAATTATGCATCTTTGCACTTTTTTTACAATTCAAATTAAAATTATTACGTGACATGTAAACTATTATTTCATTGGTTTATTATTCAACGGCAACGAACTGGAATGATATACGCGTGTGATCGTGCGATCAAGCGGCCAATGCAGCGCCAACACGCTGCTGCCAGATTTGTACTGCACATGCATACGCTCTACTGAATTCTATACCCAGATATTTTTGACACAACCGGTATAAAGTCTTAAAAAATATAGAACATGACAGAAGGTTTTCGCACTCAATTAAAACGGACCTAATTTAGACACTTATTAGATAAATATAAGGTGTGTATAAACTGGCGCAAAAAATAGACACAGCGACATTCTTCGTTCGGTTCTGAATCGATAATCTTGATGTGAAAATGTTGTCTCATAGCTTCGTATGTTTTCAGGAATCACTTGAACGAAACATGCATGTTGGAACACTGCCTTAATGGTCGAACGGTTAGTATACTTGTCTTTCGATCCGAACGATGGGAGTTCAAATCCCGGCTGGGCGGTTGATTTTTAATTACGGAAAAACCGTAGGCTTACGATGTTTGGCAGGTTAAAAATCCCTACCGAAGGTTGGAACAACACTGGTTTCGCCAAAATTCTAGTGGGATTGGCTAATAATCACAGTAATCGATACCTAGAAATGCGGGATATAACAACTGTACTTGCATACTACTGCGATAGTGGGTAATTTCAATCTTCAAAAACCTTTTACACATCATTAGTAGTAAGGATGTGTCAATTTTATGTTTTAAATTCTACAGATTACGCGTCAAACCAGTACATACTGAAAAATGTTGAATTACAGTCTATTTTATAACAGGATTGACAGTGACACTATTGTCTACGTCAGTGATGGGCAAACTACCCCTAGTTTGCCCCAGATACGACTCGCTTAGAGGTTCTATTCAGCTCGTCACAAATTTTAAAACAATAGCATATACATTTTCAGTTTTAATGTTTAAAAATTCTTATTTAAATGTGGCAAGTGATGTCAGAATGCGCACTAGCAAGTACTAGTATTATAAGGGTTTTGTAGAATATACTATTTTTTTAGATTTTATTGTTTCATAAACGATATTGGCCCGCTCCTAAAAAAGTTTGCCCATTACTGACCTACGTAATTGTTTAATTTGAAATCCGTCTGTTTCTAAGCGTGATTGCAATCTTCGAGGGATCTAGCCTTTCTGGTGTAATTTCTAATACTGGCGCGCTAATTCTGTCTCTAAGTTCGTCAGCGTCTTGAGGAGTAGTTGCATAAACTTAACCAATCCATCTGTTATCTTTCTTTTTCTTACATTGAGAATAAAGTAAGGAGGAGTGCCATCAGGCATGTAAATCAAATTATGGCGTATATTCAATCATCTTGTCAATAACTTGATCCAACACATTGAGGTACCTACTAGCATTAAGACAATTTGGCAGATAGTTTGGCCTTACGGACCCAGTGATTCATTATGCCCAGCCAAACGTTAACGGAAAACTTTCTTTGGTGAAAGTATGTTAATGAAGAAATGTTAAAAACAAACTTTGAAGTCAAAAGGAAAACGTTTACGAATAAATAGTATTAAAAATTTTCCTTTATTGCAAATTGCAGCTATCTCAATTAACATGTATTGAACGCTTATTTGCAGATTAAAGTCCGAACTTCGAGAACCTCGTGGAGACGTATGAAGCATGGTACAATATTTTAACGCTGAGGTTTACAATTCAGAACCGAGTAATTAGTAATTTCGACTTGTAGCAGAATATACAACAAATAAAAATTAACAAGTGGTACATATCAGTTTTGTAACTGAACTGTACTGAATTTAGCACATTTAATGACCTACCAACTAACCAATAATTGCCAACTCAATCAATCATTTATGCTCGCACTGTAGTTATTCGTGTGGTATATGCTTTTCATACCTTGGCTATTAGCCGTCCTTCGACGTTTCCGCGATCTCGGATTCTCCAAACTGGCCTTATACATCGCGAGCTGTTTGTAATGCTCGGCGGATGTCAAATGTTCGCGAACAAATTCGCGTAAGTACGGACAAAACGTAGCACATGGCAGACACACCATCTGATCGTCGTGGAGTTCGAAATAGATCTGTTGCGCTTGATGTTCCGGCGATAACCTCGTGAACACTTCATGGTAACGAGAGACCGTTTGTAAACGAGGTAAATCCATATACTTATCCACATGTTTGTCGCTCGAATTATGCGCATCAATGTCCGAAAGTAACGCCAATGTTTCCTGACAGATTAAGCAATAAAACCCCTGCGATCGATGTTGTATATAGGGATACAAAAAGTTGTTGATACCAGTGCTATACTGCGTTAGATTCGCATAGATCGTATTCATAATTTTCTTAGTGTATGTATTTGAGGGTGATTCATCGATTTCCTCTGAAATGTGAACGCTAGATATATTGTCTACAATGGAATGAATACATAGTATTCGTGTGAGCGTGGAAGCACTTTTATTCTACATGTTCTGTTCCATTTCCAAGTCTACCTTTATTTCAATAACTCTCTACACTCAAGATAAGGATGCATTATGAATACCATTGTGAAAGTAGTACTTCTTATAGTGCATACTTATCTCAAGTATTGAGAACTATTCGTACAAGGGTGGATTTCGAAGTGAGACGGCTTTATTTATTTTGTTCTCCATACTAGATTACTATACCTTACTGCCTTGTTTATATAATTTATAGTTATTCAACTTAAAGTACTTCTGGGAAATGAGGACCATAAATTTGAATGTATAGTAAAGTTATAGTAAACACTAGAGAATTTTCTATATTGGTGTTGGTATCACGAAGTGATGGTCGGCAATACTCGTCGAAATTGAATTTACAAATTGCAATTGGTTGTTTTGGAACTATTTTTAGGTGACGTCTATACATTTATTACCTTATAATTTCTTTGTATTTTAAATATTTATTTTTCCGAGTTTAACTTTTTTTCCTTTCAGTAAATTTTGCTTTAAGATTTTCGTGCATATAGTTCTTAATTATAATTAAATTCCACAAATACACTTCATATAGCAGAAAACTATCGAAGATGGAAAAGTGAGATTTTCTGTACGTATACAATACATCAAAGCGTATATTATAAAATTATTTACAAATATACAGGGTGTTCCAAATTTCCGCAACCGCCTTCAACTTTCTTATTTTAAATAGATTGCTATGCTTTTTATCAATTGTTTTGAAAGCCACTTAAATTACCTTTGCAATGATATCTGGTTGTGTCTACTTTAGATAATTATTTTTAGCTATATTGCAATTTTTGTTAAAATTTTGACAGTTGCAGACTTTGACGTTTTAAGACCTAGCCTGAAAACAGTTGTAGTGTCGCTAGTGACCCTTTTGCTATCAATTTAGAAGCCAACTCTTTACATGTTTCAAAGTGATATAATGTAAAAATATATACAGGGTGCTAGATATGCCGTGCAATATTTATAGAAATTCAAACGTTTCTTTTTCAATTTTTTTAAATTGAACCTCTATTTTTTGATATTGTTCAGCAATGAAGTTTGAAATGTTGAATACAATTGTAGATATATGTGACCTCGAATGCGAAAAAGGATGTATCGTACGAAAACAACTTTGTGAGATAACAGTTGTTAAAGTGCTCAAGCTGTATTGACAAATAAATTAGGATGAAAGTAAACATGCTACATGTCTGATCATAGAATCATTAAAAAGAGGGTATTTTTTTTTACAGTTACCTCAAAAGTGAAAACTGATATTTTGACACAATAGGTTCCTTTTCGCATCTGGGGTCAGATATATATCCAATTTTACATCCAGAAAGTAAAGGATCTACTAGGCGATATCAGAATAAAATGACAATGGCTCTATGATCGTTGAAACATTGACCTTCATTTTTAAGAAGCATCATTACAAAGCCGAAACACCAAGGTTAGCTGATGAGAAAAATACAACCTTAGATATGTATTACAAAGGTCCCGCTATGTACAAATTTTTACGAAGTAGTGTAGTTTGTGATTTCTGTTAGAACAATGCCGTTACCAACGAAACAAGAAGGCCAAACAGCTTTGACGTTAGCAGGCTATGACGTACATTGCATTAGGTAGTCGATCAGCCAGATTTGTAGATTGGTTTTATTTAAAAACGTTTTAATGTGTAGTGACATTTCCGTACTTTGTTGGTGATGCATGTAATGTTTTTCTAGTGTTGTATAAGCGATAAAACCTTTTCTGAGCGATAAAAATGGGGTAACCTAAAAACTGCGGCGTCCACTGTTCTGTATGTTTTGTTTGTGAGTTACACTATGTAAAAGAAGATATTATTTATTTTACAGACACAGATTCAAGGACTGGTGAAACTATAACTGTAAGTTAACAAAATCCTAGGCTTAAAAAAATGCTATTCCAACTCAATTCCCTAACTATCCATTGTATTTGACAAAAAAACGTGAAGATGTTATTGTTCAAATAGTTTTATATTCTTACGTTATATTTAACAAAATTATTTTTGAACACTAAGAGATGTTTTTAAATGCGTATAATAAACGTTCTGTTTTAATAAAATATATTTTAAATTATATCACCGAACATGGGCATTTGGATAATGAAATATGTAAATGTCATATTCACAGCAGTGAACATATTGCAACAATTATAATAACTTGTTCTACAAATACCCTATTTAAAAATTATTAAGGGAAAAGTAATGATAGATTAGGTAAAATGCTACATAATAGGAAATTAAAGACCCTGGTTAAATAGCATGTCTGCAAATTTTCTCGTGAAATTGAACAAAATTTCAAATAAAATTGCAATTACTGTATCATTTCAACCTTAGTTTCGTCCAAATACAAGTACAATTACAAATAATAACAACCACAAATACATCACGAAAACGGTGCTCGGGTTTGGTTTTTGCTTTGAAACTTAGTTTTTCCAAAATAAAATCGAATGGGGTGCGAAGAAGGGCTCAGTTTACGACTGGCAACCTCCTTAAATCGGAAGCCCTTCAAAACATAAAAAAGAAATCCAAAAAAAGCGATCCCTTTACAGTTTAGGCTATTATGGAGCATGGCGATATATCATCTAAAGAACGACAAAGCTCATGTATTCATTCATGATTATATGGGAAGCATTTTTTCCACTTTATATAGGTGTTTTGAGTAACTATAAATTATATAAACAAAATTTGCTGTATTTAAGCAAATGTACAACTGCTAAAGCATAAGCATACCAGATCTGTTCAGAAAATAACCGAACTTTATTCGTTTAACTTTTATTATTAATTTTACAGATTATTGATCTTTGCACTGATTCAATTTCAATTCCGATTCAATTTCGAGAATGAGAAAAAATCGCGGGGAACCAGATTTGGCGAGTAAGGAGGACACTCATTTGATTTTCGTCACAAAACTGACGAACTGATAAAACAGAGTAAACGGGCCTATTGTTATTGGTGATGGAATCTTTTTGCGAATTTCTTCACGTAATCCTTGCAAAACGTCTTTCCAGTACTCATGGTTGACTAGCGAGGCAAAAATTCAAAATGCACAAATTCCATTAAAATAGGAAAGAAAAAAAACGGTGAACTTTGACATGGGAGCGAGACTGACGTAGAGATCCTTCCGATCCACTGTAATGATTGAACTTTTATTTCAATAAACCGTAAACTCATCTTTCGCCTCTGGTTATGATCTTTTGCATGAATGATTCATCCCCGTAAGTTGATGCATGAAAAGTTGTAATATTTCCGTGAAAGTTTTGCCCCAGCTTCATGCAAAATTTTACGTTGCATCGTTGCTCCTAAAAATTGCACATTGCGATGATCGCTACGAACACTGAAACGCATTGCATTCAAATAGCAATAACACGAGAACTAGGCGAAATGTCAACAAACATGTGGTTATGCGAGAGATTATGCCAGACGCAATGCTGCCAACTCCACGTTACCAAATTTCTTCGTTGGCGCGTAATGCCAAATTTTCGGTTATTATCTGAACATACCTTGTATTTGCCGTTTCTTTCATTTGACCTTTGTTGGTTTAATGGTTTTCGTTACATAAACAATGACAATAAAGGCTGCGGGGTCCTTGGAGAGCACACCACTAATTTGCAACCGATCATATTAGACCTTCAATAAAACCTAAATTACACTGTCAAATAAAGGACTAAAACATTGTACAGGGTGAGTCAACGATAGAGTAAAGTAAGTAAGTTTATGATTTATCGGTAAAATTTACGATAAAACTGTATATATCGTATTATATGGTTAGTAAGTCCGCACATTTTAAAAATATATAAAAGTATACAAGGTGCGATAAAAAAGTAGAGAAACCAAAGGTTGTATTTTTTTAAACGGGACACCCTATACATAAATTAATTTTTTAATTCTACGCCTAATTCTAAAACTTTCTTCTTATGTATTTGTTATGTTGAACCTTGCAGTTTTCGAGATATTCAGCTTTAAAGGTAAAAGCTCACATTTTCAAGTATCTATTTAATTGAACATTTTCCCGTCGTTTCTATAATAAAAATGTCTATATTTGGTAAATGGTAAGATAAATGTTATAAAACATTTGAAATATCGGCTACAGGATGCTGCATATAATTGTCCAAACATGAAAAAAATGAAATTTAAAAAAAATCACTTTTTTCAAATGACACACCCTGTATATTTTTATTTTATCTTATAGAAGACTAAGAACCCTCTAATTTTTGTTGAATATGTCCTATACTTATCTTCAATTCTTATTGAAATATATTTTTTTTCATTTTCTTGTATTGCTATCTAGTTTATTATTGCTTCAATCGAATTGTCATGAAAAACAATAGTCAGATTAAAAATCCATGTAACATCAATATAGAGAAGCGCAGTGTTGGAAGCTTGCGGTAGGCTGGCCGGATTTTCGAATTAGCCCCCTGAAATGGATTTAGCGGCGTCCGAACGGGCGTCCGCCGATCACGTCTCACCGGTCGCCACGTCATTTTTCGCCGTAAAGTAAAAACAAATACGAAATTGTAGCGTGTTGTATCTGACACCGTCTGTCAAGAACATCAAACGCGAATGCAACGAACACGTTTTCGGTCACTCTCGAACGACGAAGGGTAACGGGAATGGTATTTCGAAGGGAAAAGTAACTTTTCCCGGAAGCGAGCTGGACCGACGACGTCGGGAGAATCGAACGGGTATTTACTCACAATATTTTCAGTAGTATAGAACGCTATGATAGTGGCAAATGTATGTAGGTAGACTTTAGAATTAGGCGTAGAATTAATAAATTAATTCATATATAGGTGTCCCATTTAAAAAAATACGACTTTTAATTGCTCTATTTTTTTATTGCGCCCTGTACACTTTTATATATTTTTAAAATGTGCGGACTGATTAACCATATCATACGATATATAGTTTTTGTCGCAAATTTTACCGATAAATCACGAAACTTACTTTACTCTATCGTTGACTCATCCTGTATAGGCGACTCAAGAACTTAGTAGAGACGATTATTAGAAACCTAGCTGCCACAACGAAAAGTTGCATAAGAAACGCGTGTAAAATAAAATTCAATGAATTTGGAGGATATCAAAAGTATTAATGAAAATAACACAGGTGATCCTCAAAACAATAAATATTGCTTCTTCTCACATCATTCGGTCATACGGTTAACAATGGGAATCCGTAAATTCTCGAAACAATTGTTCCGAATTAATTAAATAACTTGCGCGGTGCGGAATATGCCGATACTTTAGCGTTTCATGTGAAATACTTGGCTGAGGTTAAATTTTCAAGCGAATTCTTATACTTAGCCATTTAGGTGTGGCTCAAAGTGCTGCACTCTCCAAAAGATAAATTAGTTCATTCCGACATCTACGAAGAGAATATACATACCGAGAGATCTTAGGTTATCGTCCTTGTCCCCCATGGCGATTAATTGATAATGTCTATCTGACTGCAAATGTTGAGTAAGTTCTGAAGTTGTACTACAAGACGACAAGCATTTCAAGCAATGCACGCTATTTGGTTGAGGTTTGAAGTGTATCTGGTTAAACTGCAACTGCTCGGCTACATTTAAAAATAACACGTGGAATCTTTGAACCAGCTGGAGTGTCTTGATATTCTTTTGATTATTTGAATGTTCCTCGCTTTCAATATGTTCAACGACTTTGGCCACTGGTTTTTGGCACAATAAACAGTACTCAGTTTCAATACGATTTTGCATGCATAAATAGGTTACTCCATTTATGTTAATGGTATACTGTTGCAGATTTGCATATATGATTTCCATTATAGCTTCGGGGTAACTTCTATATATAGGTGTAAGTGCTACAATAATAACCTTCCGATACATTTTTTAGTTAATTCATATATAGAGCGAGGTAATCGTCTCTGCGATATATAGGCGTTTCACCGGAGTAACGGGCTGTGTGCAAAATTCGATTCTTGCTTTGTCAGCGTCCGCTTGTTTATTTCTCATTCGGTTTAGGAAACGAGAGCGTGCGTTGTGTTTTCTACTATGCGTTATTCGTTATAAATATATAATTATTAATTTAAAGTGTGTAATGTCAACAAGATTAAAAAACGACCCTTTGCTGGCACAGCAAGGCTCGGTCTTTTAACTTACTTTTAAAGTTCCTTGTAGATTTATCTGGTTTATTACTAACTACCTTTTAAGTCATAATTTTACTAAAAGGAAATTTAACTGACTTGTAACCTACGGGTACCACAAACTGCATTCTAACTTCTTACAATGAAGATTCTAACCTCAACTTCGTCATCAAAACAGGTAAATCATCGCAGTTGTGACAGTAGTGTGAAAGTTTGATGTGCAATAAAAATAAAATGTATTTAATAATTTATTAATAACATCAAATCTTGGTTGAACCGGATTTAGTAGAGCTTTCAGAATTGATAAATCCTGCGAGGAAACATATACTTTTCGACCTCGAACCAATCACATGAATGTTTGAGATGACAAAGAATTTATTAGGCATTTTCGACTATCAAAGATTTCGGATCGGAATATTTTACAAGAAATTGAACAACACTTGTCCCGCGCGAGAAAATAACTAACTAGTTATTCTACTTATAGGTAGTGTGTCTATTTGAATAATGCAAACGACTTTTTAGATCCGTAAATAAGTAACTCTGCAAAATTCTTTGAACGTTTTTTTTCCGTTTTTCAGTAATTGTGTACTCCATTTTTTAAATAAAATAGAAATCGTTTTCGCTTATGTGGCAATACGAAGGTACTAGGTATGAACTGACGTGACGAAGTAAGATTTTAACAAAAATTATAAGAACAAAACAATCTCACTCCGCAGCTATCCCTCTCAGATTTAACACGTATACCGGCCATCTCTTTTCTATGGGCGTATGCGTTTGACAATTTACAGTTGCTAACCTACTTTCAATTGATATATGCTTTTTAACGAAAAATAAGTTTTATACCATATAAAAGACGCATTTCTTTAAAAGTCAGATTAATCGGACTTTTAATTTAATATTACTTTTTGGTAAAAAGGATTTTAAAAACAAGTTAAAAGACCGGGCCTTAATAAGTTTATCTGCTAAAAGCAAAGTGTGCGAGAAACATTTGATGCAATAGAAAAAAAAAGAGCGTGCTAACGAGAACTGCCTTTATTTTCAATTTACTTCTCATGATAATAACCTGTAATTTGTCATTTCGCTTATTCGAAAAAGAACCGCTTCAGAACTATTGGTATAAGTACAACCCCTAGCTGAAGTTGCCAACTACGAAAACGGCACGTCAGCGTGTTTTATTTGAGCGCGAAGATGTGGAAAAGTAAATCAAATCTACATTAAAAAATCAGTTGCCTTGGTTATGCGATGACGAGACAAGAGATTGTAAAAGAAATTCTATTCTAAATGTTGTAGTACGTGTACTGGACCCTAATAAACCGACCTTTCCACTGTTACTAGCTAGCAAAAGACTGGAAAAGTGTACTGGAGCAGCAATTGTGAGGGTGATACCTTAGTACGTTAGAAAACTTTTAAGTCTCAAGTCAAGTGTTAATATTTATGAGCGATGGTGCCGCGACAATGCGTTCGGTAATCCGTTATTTTCTTGAACACGGTTGCAATTGTTTACATGTTACGTATAAAGTATTTACATGTTATGTGTAAAGTTTACATCTTGTGGCTAAAACTATTCGACAATGTTCATCCGAGGTAGATGCATTAATAGCAAGTACAAAAAAAGTGTTTCTCAAATCTCTAAAACGTCTTTGATCGTTTCACGTACAGTGTCCTGGTATTCGTGAACCATCACAGCCGATTTTTGCACGTTGGGGAACATGGTTGCAGGCAGCTCTTTATTATGCGGAATATTTCAAATAAGTAAAAGCTGTTATTCTACAATTCAATTCTACCGAAGCTGCAGCTATTAAGAAGAGCCAGACAAAATGTCAAGATATTTCCGTTGAATCAGAGCTACAAACTATTCGTAACATCTATAAAGGATTACATAACGCAATAGAACAATTACAAAATAGAGCGTTGTCGTTAGTGGAGTCACTACAAATAG
This sequence comes from Dynastes maya, assembly GCA_029619315.2. NCBI lineage: Eukaryota > Metazoa > Arthropoda > Insecta > Coleoptera > Scarabaeidae > Dynastes > Dynastes maya. Next base: position 1,389,076 of record JAROYE020000020.1, read on the forward strand.
TGGACGAAGTACATACACTGTCACGCACTATACATGGCGCAAAATACAATCGCGTTTTAAAAAAAATTCGAGAGCGTGTTAAGGAAAAAATCCGATATTATCACATTAAAACAAATTTGCGATGGTGCACCGACTAATCCATTAGCTGCATTCAAAGAGTGTTTTAATCATGCACGTATCACATCCGTAGCTATCGAACGATTTTTTTCAAAATATAAACACATTTTTTCACCACGGCGAATATCGTTCAATGAGACAACTGCGGAGAGATATCTAATGCTTTCTAGGACTCTTATCGATAATACTGATAATGGTGCTTCTACTTTTAATATTCGGTAATTCCGATGCAGCCCGCCAATCTACTTTATAACGCTGCTTAAGAGGGCGAGTGTTTCACAACTTTTCAGATATTATAATTCTTGATTAGTTCTGTTATTATTATTCGATTTGTTACTTACTTTTTTGTACTGTAGCTACTGAAGGGAGCGCACGCCTATGCCGCGCAGAGACATTACCTCGCTTTATTCGTAAATAATAAGAAATCGAAGTGATTGATATAATTTCTAGGGGGCACGAGAGCACGTTCAAATGCCTTTACTCTATTTCTGGTAAAAAAATATAGTGATTTTTAAATTATGCCCACTATTATTATAATTTTTACATTACCACTGGGACATCTATGGATGCAGATAATAAATGTAAATAACATGCTGAATTTAATTTATTATAACTTGTTCTTCTTATATCATGACAAGCATAACATTACAGAAATTTGTATATAAGCTTCATTTAATTTTTTGTTATATTTTAGCGTGAGAAGCTCATTTCCAAAGTTTGTCTCGTAATTGTAATTTTACCCGGTGTAACTGTCTCGTTGCGACTAAAAATATGTTGGCCTCTCCTAGTGTTTAGTGAATCATTTCGATTTCATAAGAAATAATTAGAACATAAAAAAAATAGGTACCTTTCTCGTTGATCGTTCTTTTGGCGTTTTGGGTATTTTTTTTGGCTTTAACCTTCTTCTCCAGCTTTGTATTGCAAAATCTTTCTACTTTATCAAAATGCTTATCAGTTCCTAAATGTTTCTGAATCTGCTCCAAATACGGAAAAGCTTTGCAACACGGAAGACAAGTTATTTTATTTCCAGAAGGTTTGAAAAAAATTTGCTGCAGCTGTTGTTCGGGCGGTAACCTCATAAAGATCTCGTGAAATCTCACCAGGATCTCTAAACAGCCATCTTGCTGCAATCTACGTCTATGTTTGGTACCCATGCAATGCGGGTTTATAATCGAATAAGAATCTAATTCGGTTCTGCATATCAAACAATAAAATTTGTGCAATCGACGTTGAATGTAAAGATATGAACTGTTGTTCAATACTACTGTGTAATGCATTAAGTCGAAATAGATCGTATCCAAAACACTTTGTATGTACAGCATTTGTGAGTCGGGTTTCGCCACAGCTGCAATTCAGGTAAGTATATAAACTATTAAACTAAAAGAAATCATCCGAGGAAGGAGCTCAGAGCCCAGCTTAGATGGTTAAAAAAATAATAAAAGCTCATTCTTATTTGATATATGCGGTACGTTCTAAATTGAGTAGAATAACATGGATATCTTTTTTATTATCAAGTATCGAGATTTGTTTAAATTAGCTAAATTGTGCAGCTTCGAGTGCTATCGAAGATTACGTTATTCCTGGCCAAAATTAACGCACCAATATAATAAATCCCAACATTTATATTTTAAAATGTTAATAACAAGCTTTGGATCTTTTTTCGCAATTCTACAAACAAACCATTTCTTTCACAATTGTAAAGTGACGTTATTAAGTTAAACAACGCCTTGTTTTTCAATTCATCGATGAAATCTCTTAGAAATCAAGTTTATCTATTTTTTTTTGTTATTTAATATGTTCCGCGTCATTTATACGTTTTGGACAATCAATTAGGATAGTATAGGATAGTATAAATTTACATAAATAAGAATGCAAACCTAATCAATAAAGAGAAGGGACTTTTACACTTTTTCTGTCTTTTCGATTTATTACGGTAAAGAAGATTTATGGTTGTGCTACAACAAGAGACGTCGATCCTTTCATATATTCCGCATGTCCAGTATTTAGTTGAGGGGTATAGGTGGAAAGAACACAAATTTGACGGATAAAAAGGACATAACCGTTGTCTCATTCGATTTTTATTTTTATTAGGGTGGGATGGCCACATGTCTTGCGTTTCGTGGTGACAAGACCCTTCTCCGCATTTTCTCCTTACTTTAACTTTCTTTTTAGTCTAAGAGGCAAAAATAGGTACTTGTGTATATTTTTTCTTGAAGAGTAGGGATAGAGCGGGCTCGTTAGATTTAATATATGTTCTCTCACATCAATCGGTACGCGGCTGAAGATGAAGACCCACGTGTCTTCGAAACGGTCTTTCCGAGTTAATTAATAATTTGTGTGGTGCGGAGTGTGCCGAGAATACCGTTGTTTGATTTTATTTTATTGAAATTGAATTCTAATAATGTCATTTTTAGTAAACTCTTAAGTATTATTATTATACATGTTATTTTCCTTTAATTTCTAGAATTTATTTAATAAAAAACCGTCTTTTGTAATTTAATACATTGGTGTCTTAATTTTTTAATGTACATATAAATTGTTGTATCAACATTATAATAAATGTTGGAAAGTGATTAAATATAATCGACAGCGGAATCTCAGTTAGAACTCAAAATTGCACAAGTTTACAAACTTTTAAACAAATCCCTATACTTAAAAATAAGAAAGATACCCATGGTAATATAACCTACTGCATTTAGGACATAATGTATATAAGACGACATGTTTTGGTTCCTGAACCGTCTACAAACCTTTAAATATACAATAAACTAAAATATCTATCTTGGTCACTTCTTAAAATTATTTTTCCGCAGCTTGTATATCAACAATGTTTATGTTATCTCCAAGTCTGAAGGAGGATCCGGAACCGAAACTTAATCGTGCATTCTACTAACCCAAACAAAAAAGCATATTCGATACTATCAAAAAATGGCTTCCTCCTAGTTTGGTAAATAATTTATCAAGAACAAATAGACACATCATATCTGTCATATACCACCTTAATTCATATTCGGACATTTATACACGTGTTTTGGTAAAATCGCAATATCCAGTGAAATAAAAAAAAAATTGGAACGCGCTTGCATATTTTAACATCTGCAGTTTGTTTAGAACGAATGCTACTAACAATTGCTTCTTATAGAAACCACGTTTAACTTCGAAATAGCTACTACGCAATACTAAGGTTAGAATTTAAATAGTGACAATTATTTAGGTACTACAGACACGTAATACATACTGTAAATCTCCTTTTAAATTTTATTGGCCCTATTCACACTGAAATCTTACAATAATTTATAACAATGTACACGGTGCCCCAGTGTCACAGATTCACTGTAATACCTTAATAAATCTATGCCCGGAAATAAGTTATTTTCGAGATATAAATAAAAACAGCAGTACTACATATATCCTAAAGTGATGTGCAGGATAAAGAACGAAATAAAGATTTATAAAGTATAAATCAGCGGATTTCGTTTCTAACACGTTACAATACATAAAAATTATATGCATACAACAATTTTACATCTCAAGAGCTGTTTGGCGTTCCAAAAATTCCTCCAACGAATAGTAACATTTATTATTCAACTACTAGGGTTGGTAAGGATTCATTTATAAGCGCTAATCCCTTAGATATAGCAAATAACGTTGTCGCCTGCGTTAGGAACACCCTCTACACTCCTCAGTGTCTCTAGGCAACTGTACACACTCACAAATCAGTCGCCTAGCATACGTACTTGAGGTAGCAGCCTGACACATATTTTAGGAAATACGTAATACATCTTATTTGATTTATCCTATTGATGGACTTTAATCGTTATTTCGAAAATAAATATTATTGTTGTATATGAATCAAAGGAAACGTCCTTGAGAGGTTGTCAATTTTTTACATTTCTAATGCTCCGTCAATTGTTTCATGAATGGCAAATAACATTAAAGTATTGGCACACTCCGCACCACACAAGTTATTATTTGATTAATTCGGAATAGTTGTTTCGAGAATTCATGGATTCCCAGTGTGACTCGATGAATTCTCGAATTTAATCTAATAATAACCTGTGTGGTGCAGAGTGTGCCGATGCTTTAGTGCTATTTGCCATACTTCCCCACAGTCCTTGCATCATTTTTGTTTCATGAATTTCTTCGCTTTAGGTGTTTCTAGAGGATAATTGTTTGAATTGCATATTGCTTAAATTCCATACAAAACTTCTATACAAAGTTATAACCTGAAAACTACATGTACTCTGTGTCTGTAGTAAAGTAGTGAGTATTGAAGATTAACAATGAAGATATTTACAAACACTTGAAGGATATATATATTCTAAATGAATCCTACCAGCAGCAATATCTAGCAGATACCACGGTAATGACTGTATTTATCAATAATACGCTCCTAATACTTTTCTCTCAAATAACTACTACTAACAAGCGAATATGGTTTAACAAAGAAAACTTACTATTCAGTTGGCTTTCGTGGGCAGGAGGTGAACCTGTAACCAAGTCCAACGTACGTGCTGGGTGTTCATTCAATTCGTCCACAGTTGGGTTGACTTCGGTAACTGGTAATGAATCGTCAAAATCAAAATCTATCAGATCCTTGCTAGGATGTAGTATTTCTTCTTTAACAACGAGCTGAGTGTTGGATAATTTTTCTGAAACTATGGCGGTTTAGTTAAATTTAAAGCGATAATGCAAAATATGAAAGATACACCAGTACAATCGAGTAGCTAAAATGTAATCAGCAAAAACAAATTGACAGAAAATTACAGAAATAAAGCAGTAAAATTTCAAATATTGTGTGAATTCTAAAATAGGTATATGGGATCAATAGTTTAATTTCTAGAATATAAAGAACATTTAGAAACTTATAGGAACAGGAAAAATTGTTGCATGAGTGCATGAAAAAAAAGGCTTTTTTTTCTGTTAACGATCTAAAACTCACCCAAAAATAAATATTTAAATAATCTAGTTATCTAGATCTTACTGAATTTCATGCGACTCGATTCTTGTTTGTAAAATCAATATTTCTCACCTAATCCCGTAGAAGACTTATTGTTCAACAGCCACGTCTCATTGTCATGACCGGTTGAAAAGATATGCGCCATCAATGCTTCCACATTGTAATCTAATTCTGTCTCGCAAGGGGAGCAAGTCAACTTCTCTCCAATGTCGAAATATTTCTGTTCCCTCTGATCGGACCCTGAGAAGTTCAACCATAAGTCATGATAGTTCTTCAATTGTTCGATCCTTTCGGGATTGTCTGTCATGGCCACGTGCGGAGGAGAATTTATGTGGAAGAGAATGCTGCTCAAGAGGTCGATGTTGCAAATTAAGCAACGTTTGTACGTGCCCATGTTTTGAATGAAGGGATATTTAATATTGTCGACCCGAATGTGGTAGTGTATTAACTCTTCGCCGTATAATTCATCCAAAACTTCTTTGGAATATGCAACACCACCTAGAAATAAGAGATAAAGGTTAATAAGCAAAGATAACTGAAACAGTTCACTAAAACCCTTACCACAACACTTAATTCGTACTGGACGCACGTTTCGATAGCCAAGCTATCATCATCAGCAGCAAGACTGAACAGTCAGCAGTTCAGTCTTGCTGCTGATGATGATAGCTTGGCTATCGAAACGTGCGTCCAGTACGAATTAAGTGTTGTGGTAAGGGTTTTAGTGAACTGTTTCAGTGTTCCAGTGCCACAGTTTTAGAGTATCCGTTTAAGCAAAGATAAGATGGACTTTTTCGAAAAATTCGATAGGAAATTAAGATACGACTCCCAAGAAAGTTTTGATACTTTTTCCATTTGAAATCGTAATTGTATAATGTTTTCTAAAAATTCATTCGGCTTCTAATCCTACCCTATACGGTTAACAGCTCTGTAAAATTTGAATTTTTCAAGTTAAACGCTTTCACGGTTATAAAACATGCACTCGTCAATCTGTCAAAAATTTTCAAAAAATGCAAATATTTCAAATATGGTTAGAAATACCAAATAGTCGTTTTATCAAACAAACCTTAAAATTGAATGAATAATTCAAAAATGTAATAATATATAGGGTGTTCCATTAATAACAATATTTTAGTTTAATAGTACATGTAGGCTTTAGTGTATTACCAAGTTTTCAGGATTTCTCAATGTATTCTCTTTCATTCACGTTGCGACACTGAGCGGCTGTACAGACTGGTTTTCAATTGCAACAATGGAATACCATGTACGTATGTGCATCGTGGCGATTGTGACTTAGCGCCCGCATCCCCCACTACTACGGTTACACTCGTCTCATTCAGCAGCGTATGCCTTCAGTGCGTTTGCGGAGGCAGTAGGCATAATTTCGTTGGGACAGAGGACGATTACGGAACTTACGTATTACGTATTCGCAAATTATATTGAAAATGAGTTCTCATATTTATGTTGTTGCTGCTAGGAGGCGTATACGAAACCAATAAATCTACCGTGCGCTCGTAGGAATTTCCAGCAAAATACCATTGAATGATTTGAACCTTTTCGTCGGTCGTATAAAGTACCATTGTCTCCTGCTTCACGCGAGCGTTACGTACACCCTGAAATGTTGGAAGCAACTGCTGTATCTCCTCTCGTATCCGCCCTGGCTCTGTCGAACGAACTCGTGCCGGCGAATATAATCGATGAATGCGTTGTTGTCGAACTGTGTTGTTTTCTTCATGTTGTATGTACAGTCGATCTGTACATACAACGTGTATATCGATTGATGCAGTTCCCGGTGAGGCAGACTGTATACATATGATGATGAAAATAATATTTAGATTAAGTATTAATTAAGCCATGAATCTGTGCTAGTTGTACTTCAATATATTTTGTAACTCTGCACCTGTCCGAATCTAAATATTTTTTTTAACGAACTCCACAGCGCGTTCGTTAACTTGTATTAAGATTAAAAATATTTTGAAAAAAATTTAGAGCTACAAAAATATTGTCAGCTTAATTATACTAATTTATTATGTGCGATGGTCATTAATAAGATTTTAAATATTATTTACATCTATTCTAAACCTGTATACAAGATTTTTCGGAACTTTCACAAAAGTTTCACATGGCGATGTTTTCGTATGTTTTCTAAGTAAACGCTTAAAGACAAAATTTCAAATTGTTTGTTGATTTAATTGAATTTATTCACTACTTGCAGCATACAATTAAAAATCACACCATAATTTCAAATTATATTAACATGTAATTATACCAATAGCTGAAAATATTTAAAATATAAAATTTGAAAATTGTTTGAATGGAATGACGTTATGCGCCGTATGTTTTGAATGGTTCGTATCCATGCTATGCACATACATTGCCTATACTATTTCTATTGTATTCTATTATCTACGGATCTAACGAATGAAGATGAATCAATCAACTATCTTGAATACTGTAAATAAAAATATAAAATACCTGCTGATTTTATAGATGAATTTTCAATTTTGTTTTCTGATGTCTTCGTTACAGCAACATTTGGTTTACTTTCAGTTATGTTTGATATCTTCAAGCCCTCCAGTAAGTCTAAAAACACACAAGTTAAATTGAAATATGTATAAACTACACACGCACACAAAAGTAAACCATAGCCAGAAAATAGAGACCAACGAGAAGCGACACTTTGTGCGCACGTCTAACATTCGCCATCTTTATGGTTGGTTTTCTGCCAACCTGTTATTATTCTATACGCTAATACACTGTACGCTTTTCTTTTACGAGCCATCGAGCGTTGTAAAACCCATTTAGCTGAATAAGCTGGTGACATTCAAAACGCTAAATTAAATCACAATAAATTATTAAAATTTCCCGTTACGAAAACAACCACTGAGATGCTGTTGGTACAAGAAAGAATTATCTTTAAAAACAAACACTAACAGATTAAATACCTGACCTCTTTAACGAGTAATGAACGCATTGATAACAACGAAATGAATAACTTCTAAATTGGTAATATTATTAAACTAAAATATGACAGTTTGACCCAACTCATTTTAATACATAAATTGATAGTATTTCAGGTAGAGGGTATCATGTTTAAGTTTTTATTGAATAACTTCTATAGTAATTTGGTATTGAGAGGTTTTGTATGACGAAAAATTGAAATCTCGAGAATTTAAAACGACGCAACTTTTTGGTACCTCTGTACCGGGTGACCAAATAAGAATGGCAGCCGGCTATATCTCAGAAACTAGTAATCACAGAGCTTTCGGGTAAAATTCCTTTTCTTTTGCGTTGAACACATTTTGTCGTATGTATCTTCTAAAGTATAGTGGTGGGAAGACGTCAATTGCTTTTTTAAATAAATATTGGTTACTCCAGTTAGGCTCCTGCCATCTTGGCCTCGTTTAAAAGAGCTTTATTTGATCTATTAAATGCAGTTTCGGTCTATTTCTTACGAATTGTACCCTCAGGGTGTTATCTGACTTTACAACAAATAAAGCGGCTTTTCGCAAAAATGTTAAATACAACGATATATTTCTTTTCAGGTGGAAAAGTAGGGAATTAAAAATTCAAGATGTCAGTGAACACGCATCTCGATAGCTTTCCTCTAACCGGAGATATTAACGAAAAAATGTAAATATTTGTTGCATCTGGACGACATGGTTTTGCTGACAGTCTGCTATTTCTTTTTAATTTCTAAATATAACCATATTAGTAAAAATAAGAAAATATTACAATTCATAAAAAGTAGACCAAAACTGCATTTCATAGATCAAATAAATCTCTTTTAAACGAAACCAGGATTGTTAAAGTCGGTTAAGCCTAACAGGACTAACCAACATTTATTTAAAAAAGTAAATGACGTCTCCTCACCACTTTACTTTAGAAGATACCACAAAATGTGTTCAACGCAAAAAAAGGGAATTGGAATGGGAATAAAATGCATATATTTTCGAACTCTTAATTAGACAAAACACGATGAAAACTTTAATTTTAGTTAGTCGTGATCGTTACGCCATCTTCTGGTCATCTTACACATTTCAAAATAATTTGCAATGTTTTCTTTTGGCCACGTTTATTAAAAAAGATTTTACCCGAAAGCTCTGTGACTACTAGTTTCTGAGATATAGCCAGCTGCCATTCATATTTGGCCACCCGGTAGATTAAATTTCTGGTTAGAAATTCTTATTTATAAAACTGTAACCTTGATATGCATTTAAAAAATTATAAATTTACTTATGTACCTTGCAGTGATTTAGGTTTTTCAGTTGGTATTTCTGATGATTTCTCTTCGCAGATTTTAATCTTGTCGATTTTTCTTGGGGAATTAGAAATTGTGTCGTTCTTGATATCTTCAGAGAAAATAGCTGCAAAAATAAAATTAAAATAAAAACCAATTAGAAACCAATATCGCATTCAAAAACTGAATATGCAAAACATTCTAGCCGATATTCTTAAAAAAAAATGTTTTCTACCAACCATGTTGTTGTAAATTATCCAAGCTTCCGTTAGTCTGTGTGACCATAAGCTTCTGAACGTGCTCCCAAGACTCGATATGCGATCTCACTTGATTGACATCGTATGCCATACCCTGATTGCACAACGAACAAATAAGATCCTCTTCAGTCTTAAACAACACCTGTCTGCATTGATCGATTTGAGGTAAAGAGATCCATATATCATGAAACTTTTTAAGCAGCTCACGTCTATGATCTATACCCATCGATTCAATATGCTGGGGTGAATTAGCATGTAAGAGGACCGTAGTAGTGATATCTACATTGCAAAGAAGGCAATACTTGCTCGCCTCTCGTTTAATTATGGTTGGATACTTCATGGAACCAACTGTTATGGTAAAATGCATCAAACCATCTGGGTACAATTCGTCTAAGACGGATTTGTCGTATGGGACCAAGGTAAATGTTTCTGCAAAGGGGTTTCCTGCACTAAAAATAAGGAGACTAGAAATAAAGACTTCTTACCTGAGAGGTTCCTTGTGATTGGAGAATTTGGTATTGATGGAGTTAATACGTCAGCTACTATTGATGAATTCATAACAGTTCCTATAAGACAAATGTACTAAATGAAAAATTGAAATTATCAAGAAAATTAAACATAAAATTTTAATTCAATGACAAACTCTATGTACTTATTCATAAATTTTAACGTCAAAATTCTATTTAGGTTATCTCAGTTATACGAGCGTGATATTAGGTGTGTTCGTTTGCACTGCACTTATTTAGTATAGTATATAAGTTAAAATATCTACGTCATCAGAACAACTTGAACAGAACTTATGCAAGCACAAATTTTAGCTAAGTGAAAGCTGTATGTTTACAGTTCATGTAGTACATAACCTATAATGCTGTTGACAATCGACAAAACAGATTTTCTTTTATTATATGGCGATGAAAATGAAGAAATACTTTTTCAGTCGCTAGTCTTTTTCTGAATCAGAATTGTTTAAAAATCTATCAAAATATAGGTAGTCAAATCATATTTGAAATTGCCAATATTACACAAATTTGCCATAAAAACATAATTTCCAACTACGAAAACTGAAAATATTATTATGTTAAATGCATAACAATCATCCTCCACATAATAATCACCGTTTGGTGATCTTACAATTTTTGTTGTCAACAAACACATGAAGAGCTAGGATTTAAAACAGCCGATCATTTAGTTCAACTTACACCTCCTCCAGACCAAGTACAGTTAGTACAAGTTCAGTTCTTGCATGATACAAGTTAACGAAGACAGTACAACTAGCACTTTTATTAAACGAACAGAGGACTTGCACCAAACATATTCCGTGCAGCCAATGAACACACCTATCATCGTAACAGTTGTCACGAAGAAAATGGCGATAACAAAATCACAGACATCATTCGGTCGTCATATGAGATAATAGAAGCAACATCTCTGCATTTTAATATGTTGAACTGCCTAGGTACTGTAAAAGCAAATATATCGGGTGTCCAGGATAACATGAAGTGCATGGATGTTAAATGGGGGAAAAGTTGCGCACCGAGTTACACGGGTAAACACAATCCGGGATTAAATTTTTGAAAATCCATTTCGTTACTGAGATACAGGGTGAAAACCAAGTGTGCGTTTTCTAAAAACCTTATTATTTTCTTTATTATAAAAAATACAGTCATCTAATTTTCAGCGTAGGGGTAGTTAGTAATGAGGACTCCAAAAAGGACCTTAGGAAAATTCTATGCTCTCTGGGTTCTTTGCACTTGTACCCGACTTTTGTTTTTCTTAGGGGCGCCATACTGGATTTTTACATTTTTGAAATGATTATAAAAATGCTTTTCAACCATGTATAACATCCCTATGTTCAATAAAGAAGAACTATGAAAAATAACAAAATTACGATTTGACCCCAGTAGGCTGTGATTTAACGCATGTGCTAGCTCAATAACTGTAAGCGGTCGTGCTACTTAAAATTAAAAATTAAATAATTGGTTATAAATTTTTTGTATAAGCTGTTGATACGGAAAGTGCAGAAAGGTACTTAAAAAGATTTTCATTTGAAGCCGTATAAGCTATCTGTTGTACAACACTTATTTCCTGTCGACTACATAGCTCATGTTCAATATTGCCAGTGGTTTGAACAAAATATAAAAGACAATAACACCTTGGATAAGACATTTTTAATTGATGAAGTGTGGCTTCATCTTTCTACATATATAAATAGCTAAAACTATCGAACTTGGTAACTGTGAAGCATTTAGAGTCCGTTCAGATTGAGTACGTGACATTACGTCACTAATTTCTGCGCGGCGGGAAATCGAGAGAACACTTCATTATCGGTTCGTTAAAATATAAACCAGAACTTAAGTATATTTATTCATTAATTGTTAGACATTCGTTAATAGTTGACAGAATACTGACAATTTATTTAAAGGAAACCCAATATTTACTAAAAAATATAGAACAGAAAATTTATAATATACGAAAATTAAAACCATTAATAACAAATATATTACGACGACAATGACATCTACAAAAACGACAATCGGATGGCAATTTGAGTAAGAACAGGTTTGTGCGCATGCGACGTAATGTCACGTTCTCATTCTGAACGGACTCTACCAGCGTTGGAAAAGAACGGTAAACATTGTCAAGAGCAAGTTATCCGCTATTTTCGAACGAGTAGGGGAGTACTTGGGGAAGTTTAAAAATGTTTATGGAATTAATAACAACAAAACGATGATATATGGTTGCTATACTAACCACGTGCAATTTGCATACAAACAATAAAGCTTACATTGATTAATTGATTAATATATATTTCTTATTTTAAATAAATCCTATAAATAGAGATATTGGATATCAATGCGTTTTATTTTTTTAATCTAATTAGGTGCAATTGAATATTTAAACCTTTTTACAATACTTGTTTTAAGCCTCCTAATATGCTGAAAACCGCTGAAAATTACACAAATTTTAATCATAGCAATCGATTCGTTGGGTCCGTTTCTATTCAGAATTATATCGCAACAAAGTAATTTTCTTTTCAATATTTTGCGAATTTCACTATACAGATAAGAACAATTACTGAATCATTAACTACTTTGAGCATTCAAGATAATTTATTTGACTAAAATTGTCTAATTGTAAGGGTTTTCCCCTAGTTTCAATACTTTGTTTAGAAATAATTTAAGTTCTCACTAATGTAATGGGTATAAATTTTCTCACCACACCACAGTTCCATAGTTTGGGAACCGTTAAGATATAACAGACAAAACAAAATTTTACTTACGATTTAAAATATTTGAAGAGGAACTAGATGTGGATAGAGAAATGTTCCCATCTGTTTCAGTTGAAGTACTTCTAGATGATACTAAAGACAGAAAAGGGTTATTATTTTGTAGTTCATCAAAAATATTTATTTCAATATTCAAAGTGGAATAATCACTTAGCGTAGATAAGACGACTTACCTGATCGATATGTAAGCTTCTCCTGATCCAACGATGAAGTACGAAATTCAGCTACCTTCATAAGAAATCTTTTATGCTCTATTGACTCTACATGTTGTGTTAAGGAGCTGGCATTATAAGGGAAGAAATTGCTGCAAACAGTGCATGTAATCTTGTGCTCTCTTCTTCGGAAATAGATCTGCTCTATCTGAATATGGACTGGCTGAACAGTCCATATTTGATGGTATTTCTTGAGCATCTGCAGCGTATGGCCATTGGATAAATTCTGCTGATGAGGAATTGAATCGATGTGAATACAAATGTGTTTGGTAACATTAGCATTGCACAGTAAACAATAGATTCTGCTTTCGATATTTTGTAACATCAGACAATTGACATTGTCAACAAGAACGTTGTATTCCAATAGGCCTTTGTAAATCGTATTCTCAACAAGTTGATCATATTTGTATGAAACACATTTTTGGTTGCCTAAAAGAAATACACAAATATTACTTTCTTGAAGGTACGGACACAAAATGGAACAAATTAGTTATTTTTGCAAACCAATCTGAAAGAAACATGCATTATTGAAATCAGTAAATTATATTCAGTTTAATGTAGTCAAAATCATAAAAAAATTGTATTCAAAATATAAAATACCTGATGGTTTTGTAGATGTATTTTTAATTTTTCTTTCTGGGGGCTTCGTTACAACCATATTCGCTACACTTTCTGCTATGTTTGAGATCTTTGAATCATTTAGCAAGTCTAGAAAACACACACAAAACATTTAAATGCGTAACCAAACATAACATAGATTACTGAAATCAGCAAATTAAATTCAGCTTAATATAATAATGCCCACCTACGATTTATATTTAAAATAAGAAAAATTGTATGAAGGTGTAACTACCATATTTGAATTACACATACATATATACCTTCATAATATCAACATACAATTTCGGTATTTTTTTAAATTATATACAGCAGACAATAAATTTTCAACTGTTCATTTGTGTCTAACAAAAACAAAGCTATTGAAAATGATGTTAAAAAATTGCTGTTATCATTGTCATAATTAATAATATCATATGTAAGTGTAGAGATGCAAGATAAGTAATACCGAGATAATAGACAATACAGATAATAATAAATGATGAACAGCAAACGGCTTTTTTACACATATGTCTATAACGCAATAGCTAATCTCAAGAATGCATTAAAAAATATAGAAAAATACTTACCATTGCTCACTTTAAAACAAGGTCCACCCATGTGTTTTTTCACGTTTTGGAAACGTATGTGATTACTGCATATTAGACATTCTGCCTTCCTCTCATCGATAGGATGAAAATCTGACAGTAAAACCTGATATTTGGGTTCCAAATTTGAGAAATACGTATGAAAGATCAGAATAAAACTATAATCATCTTGAAACATCTTCTTATGCATATTTCCAAGAACATGCTGTATAACATTTACTTTTCCGGACACATCACAATCACAAACAAGACACGAAATAGTCTTATCCGCATTGTATACTATGCTATAAAAATAGACGATGTCTTTTCCAGGATTCACAACGACTTTGTAAAATAACTTTTCTTCCATGCTATTATCGTAATGTACAACTTGATATAACTCATACTCTTTTAGTTTCTTTACCGTTCCGATGTCTAAAGGTGTTGCACCTGTATAAATACAAAAATATGAACGTTACTGTAGAAATTTGATATTGCTTTTACCTGATAACGATGCAGGCGGTGTATTGCAGGAATGACATTGTAAATTGGCAACAACCCCCATGTTATAATTGATCACCACATTCTTTTTACATTTTGTACAGCAATAACTAGATTTAGTGTTCTTGAGTTTAGCCAATACTTGTTCTTCTGATTGTTGAAGTGTGGTTGTCAACAATCTCATGTTACAGTACCAGTACATTAAGTCATATTCGCTCATCACATGTACGGTATTAAATAAGCTATTTAGCGTGTTCTCCAAGTTCGATAACTTTGTCCGAATTTCTCCGCTGGCTTTGTTTTGTAATAATTCCAAAATTGAGGTTAATTCCGACTTAGATAATTTCTTCATCAAAGATGCCAGATTAGGCGAATCGTTTTTATTTAACAAATCCATTTTAATACCTAGGATAGGTTTGAGAAAAGATATCAAATTCACATATTAAACAAAACGAATTTTTAACTGCACTCCATAACAGAACCATATGAAATACCATTGAAATACAACGAAATGCAAGGAACTACTCGCTAATTACACCACAGGTTGGCCAACATTTGACTAATTCATATTTTATTTAGCCTATGAGATTTCAAAATAAATTAAGTAATTGTTATGAATTAGATTATAACATTTTTATCTTTTACATTTAAATTTTCATGTTTGATACTTTGAAAAATTTATATGCAGTAAGAGAAGACTATCCCCAACGGAAATTTTTAAATATCACGTACAATTTAAGTTGGTAGATCCGCTAATAAAGACTCGTCGATTTCCTGGTTCCTGGCAAACTACCTGCAAGTTTGACATGTATTGTGCTTTATTGCGAAACCTGCCAGCTTAAATCGTCCGCGAATTTTAAAAATTTCTGCTTGGGATCACGGCACAGTCAAAAATTTGCCTTTAATGCAAGAACTAAACAAAATTTACTCATACTATTTCAGTTTATTTATAAAAAAATACATCATATTACATTAATGTTTCTTTTTAGTCTTCTTTTTCTTTTGCTTTTCAACATTCTTGCTCTTACGAATCCTACGTTGATGCATCCAAACAGGGTAACTACCATTTTGATCTCGCATTGTCTTTGGATTAAATATCCTCTTCTTATCAACGTCCATTTCATTTGATGCATCTGTGTTTGCTTTATTTATTTGGCTCCGCGAAACCACTGTAGCAATTTTTGCTAAACTACTCATCTCTACATCTTGGCTTTGTTTATCGACACCTAACGTCTTGTTTAACCTCGCTAATTCCTTTTCGCCGTAACGAACCCTTTTAACTGCGCGGCATTTTCTCTTCCATTTGCTTCTGATACTTTTTGCCATTTGAACTTGTTAGAGGAAGCTTTTAATAATTGTTATTGAAGGAGAATATTCAATATAAATACGATGACATTATTTCATAACAATATGGATTTAGAGGTTAGGTTATAAAGGAGTTGTGGAAAGAGTTGACATCTATTGGTGCATAAAATAATCGCGCGGGTGACAACTTCGTGTAGAAAATTATCACTAAATCTGAGGAGGAAAGTTAGCTGCATTAGATTGAGCGGAGTAAAATAGGATCTGCCTTTTAAAATTGTTCCATCAATTAAAAAACACTCCCATTAATAAAATGCGTGTAAAAAAACGAAAATGTTACAGCTTCCTAAAATGAACGTGGTACCATGATTCCTGTGACTGCACGAGGTTTGAACTATAATAACATATATATAGTTAACGATATTTCACACTACCGGTGATTCTTTCACAGTGATTAGAAAATCACCGATCACGCCGGTGAAGTAAAATTCCTAAAGGTAGTGATCAGTGATTTAGCAGCGATTGCCATAAATAAGCTTCTATAGATATCAAGTAACGATAGCGCGGCAAAACGGTGATCACTGTTTATCGGTGAAATAACCTTCATTAGATATTCAAGTAGTAACATCACGGTGAAACGGTGACCACTGGCTGTCTATTTGGAATTGAATACATCAAATAACGTGAATACTTACATATATCAGCAATGAATGACGGGGGTTACCTTCTTACATAGATTCATATATTTATATTTTTCAAGTATAAATATTGATATTCTTTTAACTAACACTTATATTTGCAATTATATAAGGAAAATATTATATATATTTATATTTCACCTTACCTACTGTACATATTTGGGGATATGTACAGATTATCTAATCTAATAATAATATAATCAAAGGATATCTAATAAGCATTTTAATTATTCGTTTTAAAGCACTAATGCAAAAACTAAAGTATTTTTATTAAATTACACAACAGCTGTGTCGAAGTCTCCACTTGGTTTAAGAATTATATCTATATTTTATTAATGTGTGTGTTACAAAATGAAATTAACTCTGTTCCATTGTATATTTTTACTATTACGTTGCTATAGTTTTGAAAACAAATCTGCAAATTTTTGCGTTAATATTCTTATTAGTTTTACAATATTTTCGCTTAGATTACATTTATAAATTTTTATTGAAAGATGCATCAAGTCAAATTTTATTTTGTCTTATATAGTGTTACAAAAGTATAAATAGAATAAATGTAATTTGAAAATAAAAATAATAAATATTTTTATTTTCAAATTTAAGTTACTCACTAAACTTTAAAGTCGAATATATTCTAACTAGATTTTCAAAATATTTAATTTGAAATATTAACTATCTATTTGCACTTCAAAAAAAATATGAGCTTGCTTTCCGTATTGGCAAATTTATAAAAATTAAAACTTTAAAATTTTTTTGTTTTAATATATAAATAAATAAAATTTTTCTGTAGTTTTAGCGTCTTGTAATAATGTATTTGCAAATTGAACATCTAGAAATGGTAAGTATGGCTTGAAAAATAATACATTTTTCATTATCTGTTTACCATTTTCACATTTCTCTGCATTCCCCTTGGATACTTTTAAAACGTACATATGTGATGTCTTTATTCAGCATCGTATTACAACGTGAGCTTCTTCAGACAGTTTTGATCCCATTTTAGGTCAGAATAAACAATCAGAGACCAAATGGCGTATTTTCACTGTTACTGAATATATTCACTTTATCCAGTACAAAAGAATACAGTTGCTATCGCTTTCCACTCAACAACTGTAGTAGTTCTGAGTTAAGGCGGATTTTCACTCATTTACCCAAGTAACACAGAGCATTAGCTCGGAGCTACTCCAGTTGCTGAATGGAAAGCGACAGTCACGCAATATTTAATTGTCAATATGATATTTATTACAAAAAATGTTGTGGAAAGCGATTGAATTTTATTATAAAACAGTGAAAATAAATAAACATGTAACACAATATTACAATCATCAGCTAGATGTGAAGAATAACGATCAATGCAACTAGATATTAGCAAAATATTAACGAACAGAGAAATTCTGCTTCAAAAATTACAAAGACCACCATTTTACGCGGTATCAAGAAATTTATTTGAAAAGTGTAGCGTTCTTTCTGAAGTTTAGAGCAAGCAATGATTTTTATAAAGATTTTTTCTTTTAAATTTTAATAGGAGCAATACATCATATAGAATATCTGATGTAAATAAATATTTGATAGTGCACAGTGACACATCAATATTAAAAGCATTATCTGATAATGTGGTCGAGGGATACAGCACTTCAAATGACAAAAAGAATTACAAACAATGCCAGCAATCTCATCTTAAAAGCAGATTTGTTTAGTGTTTTGCGTCGATGAGAATACCGATCGTGGCATGCAACAAAAAGGGCAATAATAAGCTAATACCACGGTACCTAAATTTATTCCAGTTTAGGTTTTACGGTAATTTACGAAAACAATTGACCATACAATAAAATTCCACATAACCTAATAAAATTTGCCTAATAAAAATATGAATTTTACCCAACAATGAATGGATACGGCTCGTTTAAAATGATTATTAAAAAGTCATGGTGGTGTTCTATCATTAATCGAGAACAATAGAATACAATGTGTCCATCTAGTGCGTGGGCGACACAATTCCTTCAATGAACAATTTAGAGAAGTTTTCGATTAAAAAAAAATAAACGGAGACAAGTTTTGCTAGCGTAAAATTTTGTTCAAGTATACAGAGCGTTCTATATCCGCTACGCACGATACAAATTAGGTTTTTTTAATGCAACACCGTGTATATTATTACGTTTTTTGATACCTCTCTTCAATTCATGCCAACTTTCATCAATATTCCCTATATCTATCTATCTTAGTTTTTGAGATAATTTGAGATTTTTGGGAAATGCCGATTTCTTTAACGTTTGATATCTTAAACATCGGTGCCAATCTTCATAAAGAGCGCTTTATATCATCTGTTAAGTCATTAAGTCGGAGGGCATCCTGTCTTTTTTTTAGTGTCATTTTATCTTGCTTATTTCTGGACGAGCACTCCCTATAATACCCGATAGGAGTTCTTCTGTTCAAGAAGATCTCCTTGTCAGTTGATCCTAAAAATAAATTAAAGGAATGTTTAGCGTATCGGCCTACTTAAAAGGACCATATTGTTAAAGCGTTCCTTTCGGTGTCTTCAAATTGTGGTTGTATTTTGATAATAAATGATCATATTCTCCAATAATGTTAGTATTAAAGCCGGGTCTGCCAGGAAGTTCACCATTGACACTTCATGATATTAAAAAAAAATGGAAATTAGATGTTCCACAAAAGAATGACTAAATCCAACACATAAAGCGTTATTACCGTTGTTGAACAAGTTGATTTTTTGTGTGAAATCAAGACGTTATAGACGATATAAGATGCCCCTATATGCGCACGCAGCATCCATAGCTTTTCTGCCTACTCAGCAAAACCGGTTTATAGTTATTTGGTGGACTTTTGCATTTCCAGGTTTTGTCCGACCATTAGTGAATTTTCGCCTGTGTGCGACGGCAGCAATTCGACAATCGTTGTTACGATTTCTGCTCATCTTAATGTAACCATTCGTACCCCAGCTGGTGCCCCATGAATTTTTCACCAGCCAGTAGTCACTTTCGCTATCAGTTCCGTAACCAACAACCAGCACGCTACACATTGGTCGAAATGGCACATTTAGACGAAAGTTAAAGCTTCGGATAGAAGATAAATATTATTGCGATTAATAGAACATTTTTCAAGGTAAGAAATAATAAAATACTACCCGCTAAAATAAAATATAATTAAGGATAGACAAATTATTTATTTAAATAGATTCAATATTTGCAACAAGTAAAAACTTAATATAATAATGTCTGAACGAGAACTATACGTCGGCTAGCGATGTCCTCGGTTAACAGGATGTTCGGCCGGCGGTCGGTGAAGGACGCAAGACCGACGAAACATGCAATTCTGGGCAAAAGTTGTAGTCGCTAAAGGGTGTCTAGCGGTGTCGGGGGAGACGCGGAATACGTCTGTACGGTAAACGACGTCCTTCGAGTTTATGGTAGGCTAACGCGTATTTTGAGATCGGCCTCGAAAGCCCGAATAATCGCGTTCGTACGGTATCATGCTCAAATCCTCTACCCTAGCGTCGCGTTAACGCTTGGCAAAAAACACACGATAAACGGTAGCGCGACGTCGTACTGTCAGATGGAAATGTCAATTATCCTACGATTTTTTTCGATTTTCCGCCAGGAACGATGGCTTTCCCATCGAGGCGATCCCGTTTTCGCGACTCTACGACGCGGATATCACCGTATCCGACGAGTTTTTATTTTAAATTTGTTTAACGTTTAGTCAAAAACAACCCTTGAGATTTATACTTTACTATATTTATAGCAACCGTCAGTAGCCCGATAGGTCGAGCGTACCGTACGGAGCCCCAACCCGAAGATTCGGAGTTCGAATCCGTTGTACGACATTGTTTTTTTTTTTTCGTTTTTCTTTCTGTTTTTCTGTTATTATTTTCATTATTACAAAAAGGAAAATATTTATGAATCAATTTGTTGGGTGTTCGAGATGAAACAGCTACGAAGTTCAGTATTTGGAGGTTTTTTTCTCGAAAAGAATCCATCGTGCGAATAATAGCATTCGCGGTGACAGATAGACGCAATACCACTATAACGTTCTTTTTAAGCCGGATAGAGTACCGATAACGCAAGCAGAATTGTCTAACACAATTGATTAACAATTCTTTTCAGCAATATTTATAAAAACTTCTCAATAATTGTAACAGTATCACTTTTCTAAAATGCAAAATAATCCTTCACTTTGATATATCTCTGTTGACATTTTTTTCGTCCGTATCCCTATGGTGACTCATCGATGCATACATCGCTGTCCAATAGTTTCGGTACACTGTCCCCTCTTTAAACCTGATCGTCCCGATCAATTTCATGGTTGGCCTCGTTGTAGACCCTCAGTCGGTCGACGTGTACCACCTTCATCCTAGAACGAGCGCTCCTCTAAATACGGTATACGACATCGTTGATCCGTTTGATGACAATGTACGGTCCTCCCCAAGCTGACTGCAATTTGAGACTGCTGAATGGGTTGTAGAGCCAAGCGTTGTCACCATCTTGGAAATCGAAATTGTTCGCTCGTCGGTCGTATCGAGTTTTCATCCAGTCACTTTCAAGTCGCATCTTCGTCCTACCAATCTTGCAGCTAGGTGGTCCACATACTCGTTTGTTCTCTGGGCAGGCTCTTCTGGTCTTCCAAACAGTAAGTCGGCCGGGAGACGTAACTCTCTTCCAAATAAAACATTGGCAGGTGTCTTTCCGGTTGTTTCATGGACACATAAAGAGAAGGGCAGGTCTCAATCGTCTTGTTGCCATCGGTAAATAGTTTTCGATGGTCCTGTCGAAGCGTTCGACCATACCATCTGACTGTGGGTGGAGTGGAATTGCTCTGGTCTTGACAATTCCGAGCAAGTTTCCGCCTTGGTCTGAATGTATTTCGCTTGGCACTCCAAATCGGCAGAACATATTCGTCACCAGTACCTCGGCTACAGTGGTGGCTTCCTGAATCGGGATGGCGTAGACTTCTGGCCATTTGGAGAGCTACCAGAATATAACGGTTTCCAGATTGAGTGACCGGAAATGGTCCAGCAACATCGATGGCAATTTTCTCGAATGGTGTGCCTACCAGATATTGTCCTCTGTTACGAGTCCTTAGTCCTTTACTGGCGGCGCACGTTTCAAAAGGTTTTTGACTCGTTACAAGCAACAGGGCGATGCATTCCGTCACCAAATTGTTACTGGGGATGAAACCTGGGTGTGCCATTTCACACCTGAGACAAAACGCAAGTCCACGGAGTGGCACCATCCACGATCTCCAACAACGCCGCGCTAGTTTAAGCAGTCCTTTTCCACGAAAAAGGTGGCCTCAGTGTTCTTGGACCGAAAAGGTCTGTTGTTTCATGCCCCAAGGGACGATCATCAATGCGGACACATACTGTGAAACACTTCAGAAGCTGCGTAGGGCCATCCAAAACAAGAGGCGGGGAATGCTGACAACTGGCATTGTTCTTCTGCATGACAATGCTCGTCCCCACACGGCTCGAAAGACCACTGTCCTTCTTCCCAAGTTCGAGTGGGAGGTTTCTAACCACCCTGCGTATAGCCCCGAGTTGGCTCCAAGTGATTATCATTTGTTCAGAAAACTCAAGGATTTCTTGTCAGGAGAATGTTTCCAAAGTGATGATGACTCAAAAGCAGGTGTACAGCATTGGCTGGCTACTTTAGGGATAGAGGTTTACGCGGAAGGCATAAACAAACTGGTTTCAAGATGCAACAAATGTCTTAACAACGGCGGCGACTATGAAAAATGAGTAAATGTATTACTTTCATTTAAATAAAATCATTATTTACTTTCCTTCATTTTTCTTTTAATTATATGTAAACGGGTACTATTTTCTGGAATGCCCTCGCATATCGCTCGCGAACAAATAATAAGCAAAAATCTTTTGCTAATAAACGATAAATATAGAGTGTGAAAAATATCACTCCTGAGCGAAAATAATAGGGTACCTTATATTTAAATAAGGATATTTTATTGTAATTGTTCGATGATGACTCGTGAGTTGATCATAATAGTAGGGTCAATAAAATTGGCCTGCACTCTTTGTGAGTAATAGACCAATTTTATTGACCCTACTATTAAGGATATTTATAATATTCACAAACGAATTTTATGGAAATAACTGTTTATGATTCATAAATTTTATTTTCAATTCCATGATAAGATACTTAATGATGGTCACTTTGAGTAAATGTTGGAATTGTAACCAAAAAATAACATTTACACATTATCTTTAATGCATATCTTTAAAAAACCAAAGTGTATAATATTTCATCCCAGTACTCTATGAATTTTAGTAAAGAAATATATGGTTTCACAGTTAATTTACTGAAGAAGGACACATTTCAGATATAGGGGAATGTTCATAAAAAACTTTTAGAAAAGCTTCTCTATTAGATTCTGGAAAAATATATGGGCTGTTCCATTAAACATAAAACAAACAACATAAATCGAAATAATTTTTTCCATGTGTTATTGAAAACTCCAAGAAACACTGAATCGAGTAAAATATGAATCATTACTTTAGCATGTAAAAGGTTTAAGATCTCAGGCGTTAAAGAAATCGGCATTTCCCAAAATTCTGAAATTACCATCTCAAAAATTATGTTAGGTGGGTGTAGGGAATATTGATGAAAGTTGGCATGAATTGAGGAAAGGTATCCAAAAACGCAATAATATACAGAGTGTTACACTAAACTTTATGTTGTGCAGAACTTGTCTCCGAATATTTTTTTAATTGGAAATTGTTTTCTCTAAATTGTTAATTGAAACAATTGTTTTCTCCCACGCACTAGGTGGACACGTATTCTATTGTTTTCAATTAATTAAAGAACACCACCGTTACTTTTCAATAACCATTTGAAATGGGATGTATCCGTTCATTGTTAGGAAAAATTAATATTTTTATTAGCAAATTTTATTTTATTGTTTTATTGTATAGTCAATTGTTTTCATAAATTATCGTAAAATCTAACCTGGTATAAATTTAGGTACTGTGGTATTAGTTTATTATTGCAATTTTTGTTGCATGTTACGATCGATATTCTCCTAGACGCAAAACACTAAACAAATCTCCTTTTAAGATGAGATTACTGGAGTTGTTTGTAATACTTTTTGTCGTTGGAAGTGCTGCATCCCTCGACCCCCTTGGCAGACAGTGGGAACAATTTAAGGTATGATTTTATTTTGCTGTATCTTTAACCTGCTTTTAACATTGATGCGTCATTGTACACTATCAAATGTTTACGTTTATACGTTAGATATTCCATATGGTGTATTGTTTAATGCCCCCTATTAAAATTTGAAAAAAATCTTTATAAAAATCGTTGCTTGTTCTGAACTTCAGAAAGAAAGCTACGCTTTTCAAATAAATTTCTTTATACTGCGTAAAGTGGTGATTTTTTAAATTTTTGAAACAGAATTTTTCTGTTCGTTAATATTTTGCTAATACTTAGTTGTATTGATCGTTGTTCTTCACATCCAACTGATGATTGTAATATTGTGTTGTATACCTTTAATCAAAGAAAAGAAGCGTTTGATTAATCAAGAAAAGACGTTTATTTTCACTATTCACGGGTGATTCAGCGTACCTGTTCCAGTGCAATATCTTTGTTGTTAAAAATATATTGATTTCATGTTTTTCACATACTATGAAGTTAGAATTTAAAATTTTTCTGATATAAAAAAATGCTAAAACATTCTGGCTTTAATATGAAATTTTTGGTGTTATTTGCAATATTTTTTGTTAATGCACACAGTATCGTTCTATGATTTCGTATCAACTTAAGAAAACATAAGATAAGGTTATTCCAGAATTTTGACCTTAAAAGCATTTTAACATATTCTTCCAGCTGACACACAAGAAAGATTATGACAACTCTACACAAGAAAGTTATCGCAAGAAGATCTTTATGAAAAATGCCCAGACCATCTCGAAACATAATCAACTCTACGAAAAAGGTTCAGTTGGTTTCAGAATGAAGCTCAACAAATGGGCAGACATGCTTCCTTCCGAAATTGTGCATATCATGAACGGATATAATCGATCGACTAATCCCCAACACAACGGTACGCGAACCCTATTTATATCAGCGGCAAATATCCAACTTCCGGATCAAGTCGATTGGGTACAAGCTGGTGCTGTTACGGAGATAAAGGATCAAGGGAGCTGTGGATCGTGTTGGAGTTTTAGCGCCGTAAGTACATGTACAATAAAAATCGGCGACATTATTTAATGAATTAGACTATCCCCTTGACATAGAATTTAGAAAACGAGAGTTTGGTATTGTGCATTATTTTTTTTCTATTATTTTTAGTTATTTGATCATTTTTACATATTCTAAACCAAAAAACAAAGATAAAATATATTCACTTGTTCCAGAATTCTTTGGAAAAACACACAATCGATTTCGACAGAATTTACAAAAAGTCAGCATTGTTTTCTTTACACAAAACGTTAGTTACATGTTTTTGTAGTGAGATTAGCAACATAGCAAAGCTAACAAGTAATTTGTGTGGTATACCTTATTTACTAGAAACTGGGCGTTTGACTATTTTGTCACTAATATATTATTACTATCAAAGAACAAGGAGAAGGTGACACTAAAGTGTTGGCTTGATTAATGATATATATTATAGTTTCCGTTACCAATAAGTGTTTTGGAGATCAGCAGCTTAAACCGAAAGGCAAACGCAATTGTAACAGCAGAAAATTGTGCTTAGAACCACGCTGATGACGCCGGGTAGGCAGAAACTTGTTCGTGTGTTGGCGCTATTTTCTCTGCTACATTGTTTTTGCCGGGAATGATTCCACCAATACTTTGAGCTATATTAGCATTAATTTTTGGTTATTATTACTAGGCATTCTTTCCAAGTGTATAATTACGTAATTAATTAATAATAATTAAGTCGGCCTAATTTGGATTGGTCTTCTCTGTATGACCATCACTTTATTTTATATTTTCTTGGGCTGTAAAACCAACATATGTATATATAAAGTGAATCCTTATGTAACATATACTCTTAAAAAATCAAAAAATCAAGATGTCGTAAGAGTATAAGTTAAAAATCAAAAAATAACATACACCCCAATTTAGGAACAGGTAAGCCCAATTTGGGGTAGTGTCTCGAATAAACAAATAAATGTGTAAAATAGGTCAAAATAAACAGATTTGCTGTAAAACACACTTTTAGTATTGATTTACCAACAAGTTACAAAATTTTAGTACATGTATGAGTTTACTATTGTCCATTTTACTTTTTTAAAAGTTATTTTTTATTTCTGGCGCAAAAGTCACACCCGAACACCGAAGACCTAATATCAGCGCGGGTTGTAGTATGAGACCATCTGAAATAAGTTACACAGCGCACCCCTCTGAATAGAGTCCAGTACAATAGAGACATTCTGCGTTGTCGTCGTCTTCATCCGAGAACAAGCGGCAATCGTCAGCGGAGTCATCAACGTATGGGATTGGACTATCTTCATCTTCTGATGGTCTATCTTTAGTCCACTTGGAGATTACTTTCTTCTTTCCAACAACTTTCTTTCCTACATCTTTCTGTTTTACTGCAGGCTTCTTTTTTGAAATAGTTTGCTTAACAGCGCTTCCATTTTTATTTTCTCCCTCTTTTTTCATCATTTTGAATCTTTAGGCATAGAACTAGTCGCTACCTGTGGTTCCTGTTCGGAAGATGGCTCTGGTCTTGGATATGAGTGGAGTGGAAAATATATAAACACTTTTCTATATGCTGTCCATGTACCATATTTCCTTGTCCCATCGTTTCATGATTATTATATTTATTTGTGAAACATGTTTTGTTTTTGTCGATAGACGGGTGCTTTGGAAGGCCAGAATTTTCGAAAAACCAACACTTTAGTCTCGTTAAGCGAACAGAACCTTATAGATTGCTCGTCAACTTATGGCAACGATGGTTGCGACGGTGGTCGAATGGATTACGCTTTTAAATACGTTATAGATAACCAAGGCATCGATACAGAAAGCTACTATCCTTACGAAGGTATCGAAAACATTTGCAGATATGATCCAGCGTATTCAGGTGGTACCGCAACAGGAGTTGTGGTTCTACCCTTTGGAGATGAAGAGCCGTTACAAAATGCAGTAGCAACGGTCGGACCTGTTTCGGTAGCAATCGACGCAAGCCATATTTCGTTCGTCTTTTATGAGGAGGGACTGTATCACGAGCCGGCTTGTAGCGAAACAGAACTGGACCACGGCGTGTTGGTTGTTGGTTACGGAACTGAGAGCGATGGTGACTACTGGCTGGTGAAAAATTCATGGGGCACCAGCTGGGGTATGAGTGGTTACATCAAGATGAGCAGAAATCGTAACAACAATTGTGGAATTGCTACCTTCGCCACTTATCCGCTGGTGTAAATCTAACAGATATTAATGATACATAGTTAATAGTCGTTTGTAGCGATGCATTCTAGATGATGATCTTGTATTTCCGAACACGTATATAGATTTGTAATTTGAACAAGCTACAGCCTCTACTTTACAGGAAGCTACAGATTATATAATCTGCATCCATTAATTTCCTGAAATTTCTAGATTGCATCTCCGAAATGTTCATTTTTCTATTGTATTATTAATATCGGTATTTTTAAAAGCGTGTTGTATCCATATCAAATTTGGCAAATAAATCCCATCTTTGAAATTGTGTGAATTCATTTAAAGAGTATTTTCAATTAGCTGCTGAAACTGGTATATCGTTTAAGTGAAAAGAAAGCAAACATATAAAATACTATTCCGGTTTTTTGTATTTTTTCGATAATCAATCATAAAAAGAAAAAGAAAGTTTGTGCATTAATTTTGGGAAACGGTGTATAAAATTCCGGTGAAAAACTCAAAAATTTATTTTTACAGTTTAGGATATTCAGAGTGGCCAACCCGGGGTTGCCAGGTTTATCGCCAAGACTGTTTAAAATATTTTTCATTCGTAAGTGATTCATGTCACTCCAGAATTTTAGTTTCAATTCTCGGAAGAAATATATAGCGCTCGTGAACAAATAATAAGCAAAATCTTTTGCTAATGAACCATAAATATAGAGTACGAAAAATATCACTCCTGAGCGAAAATAAGATCTTTATTTTTAAATTCCATTCCCACAAATATATTTTATAATGGCCACCAACGAATTTCGTTGAAATAGCTGTGTGGTTGTTTTAAGTAGATGTTGGAATTGTAACCAAAAAATAACTTTTACACATTATCTTTAATGCATATCTTTAACAAAACAAAAGTTTATAGTATTTCAACGTAGCACTCTATGAATTTTAGTAAAAAAATGTATCTAACATGGTTTCATAGTCAATTTACTAAAGAAGGGCGCATTCCAGGTACAACATAAGGAAATGTCCACAAAAAGACTTCTGGAAGAGCTTAGATTCTGGAAAAAATTACAGGATGTTCCATTAAAAAAGAATAAATAATATAAATCAAACTTGGCAACGATTTCGATGGCCATCTCGTAGAATTTAAATAATTTTTTGGATGTGCTATTGAAAACTCCAAGAAACACTCAAATCGAATAAAACTTGAATCATCACTAGAGCGGGCCAAGAGCGCCACGCGCCAGGTTCGCAATCAGGCTGCCGGGCGCATATATGTATGTAAACAAGAATTAAATATGTTAATATAGACGAGGACCAAACCACTGTTATTACGTGTGAAGACCCCAAAACAACTCTGCAGTTTGGGTGTTCGCTTGATAAATAGGGCGTTGTTCACAATGGCCACTGAAAAAAAAAGTTCATTCATCGACGGCTACGACTACAGCGCGCTTATCATTACGGATGACGCGCTTATTCATTTTAAAAATACGAGTATGCGATGTGTACGTTTGGTACAACTTTGTGGCATACTAGAAACAAGCGTCGTGTGTGCTCGCATTTGTGATATGTCTAACGAACTATAAAAATAAACGGCCATTACCTACGAAAGTATTATAAATTTCTTAGCGAATTGTGGTTTACACTACAATGGAGTACAATTTTCTGTAAAGTTTGGTACACAACAGTCAATTTCATTAGAATTCTTTAACGATATGGGATTGTTACACTTGTATACTGAATAAAAAAGCATTCGAAAATTCTGGGGTAAATTACAATAAAGAGTGGATACTACATCCGGACAGCGTACGGCGAGATATTCACGAATACGTGAAGACATTGAAATCGATAAGCCGAATTAAAATAAACAGCTGTGGCTATGTCTTGATGAGACGACAGATTGCAAAAAAAAATTCTATTTTGAATATAATAGTGGCGTATTAGAAACGTAGTTAAACAAATTTGCAATTCATTAGCAGAGAAGATTAAACAGTGTATAGTAAAAGAATACGGCCGTAGTCTCGAAAACGTTACAAAAATTTCAAGTGTCAAACAGTCAACTGTTTTGTTACTGAGCGATTGGATTGCAGTCAACAATGTGTAGTGTAGGCCGATTCCTAAAGAAAAGTTATGAAGACTTTAACTAGTAACATGTAAAAATCCATGCTTGAACACTGGGCACAAACTATTCGAGAGTGTATACGAGGTGGATGCATAAAGCAACACAAAAAAAGTGTTCCAAAAGCCTAAGAGACTAGGCATTCACAGGTAGCCTGGTATTCGAGAACCACATCAGCCATCTACGCGTTGGGAACGTGGTAAACCGCTTTATTAATAATACTTTTCAGAATAATCCTTATTTTGCAATTTCGTTCCCTGCGAAAGCTAGAGATATTAGGATGAGCCAGAAGGGATTTCTCGATATTTCTGTTGAAAGAACACAACCAAATATTAGCAATACTAATTACAACACGGTTAGTAGACGCCATAGAAAATATTTATTGCAAAATTTGATTGTCGTTGGGGTTAGAATAGTTGCAAGTGTGGACGAAGTTAGTACATGTACACAGTTAACACGATGCACAATGTTGACGAGTTTTAGCTAAGATTCGATAGGTGTTTTAAAAAAACTGGATACACGAGATTAAGACAAATGTGAATATGGGCATTGCATCCCCGACTAAGTCTAAGATTAATTTTAATTCGCCTGTCTTACTTCGGTAGACGTGGAAACGGTCGTTTCGAAATAAGAACATTTTTTCTTTCGGCGAAAATCCTTCACGAGGCAAATGTGAAATTAATCTGGCATATGCAATTTTTAACAAGCCTATCCGCATTATTAAGAAGGATAGAATTTATTTATTATATCTTTATTTACAGTTACATTATTAAGTACAACAGAATAAAAAAAGCGTTCAGTTTCTCAGTTATTTCCTTATTACATCCCATTTACAACGCATACCGTTTTCAATCAAATAAAAAAATCATAATGAAAATAAAAACACCTCAGCGTGTACATATATATATATATATATATATATAATATATTATATATATATATATATATATATATATATCCGCTCTAATTACTAAACATTATTATTGCGTCAGCTTTTATTTTTTACTCTTTGTGTATTAATTTCGAAATATCACATATCTGCTGTGACTCACATATACGCTATTTACAATAAGCGGCCGTTGCGCCTGATTCCGATTCTGTTGGATGGCGCAATTTGGCCCGCTCTAATCATCACTTTGGCATGTAAGATGTATAAAATATCAGGCATTAAAAAAATCGGCATTCTCCAAAAATCTCAAATTGTCTCAAAAACTAGGATAGATAGTGTTATGTTATGTTCAACGTTGTATCTACGACAACAACTTCTCTCAGTTGTCACTTCGGCACTGACTAAATGTCAGTATGGCCACTCGTTGGTAACTAAATATCCCTCTTGTGGGGAAAATTGGAAATTTCTTCGTTACCATCCCCCCTCAGCCAACTGTCCTTGGGGCGAGAACATTATAATTTAAATATAAGTCCAGATAATGACGAGTGTGGGGTATCATGGACAAATCTACTCGTTCATTAATTTTTCTATTCACTTATTTCGTCCAAATTAATGTAGAAATCGTCTGCAATAAGCAACAGCATAAATTGCAAAGTACAACATATAATATTTCATCAATTAAATCTTTATCTGAAAGGTTTCTGTAAATTAGCAGTGGATTTTCTCGTTTAAAGCTTGTTGGTGACGGTTCGGACCACAGAATCATCAACATACAACCTCCTGGTTAAATCACTGCATTTGTTCACGTATGCTAATATCATTTTATCGAAAGTCATCGAAAAGTTTCTATTTGGGTTAAATTAGCAAAATTGGCTGTGAAATGAAACAATCGCCGGTCTGTCGCCATTTAAAATAAAAGAAAGATGAACGACGCCATACATTTTCATCAATCTTTATTCGGCCTTGGTTGAATCAAAGTTCGTCTTAAATCCAATCCCAAGATAAGTGTTCGTTTGTGTATTTAAAGTCTTTATTAGAAGAGAAAAAGGTTAAATCTCCACAACAAGGCAGTTTCCTGTAGTGGGTATATAAACAGAGGGTTTATATACATTGGCATCGTTCAAAAGTTTAAAGGTTAGTTAATTTTCAAATCTTAAAATTCGTTAATTTCATTTTACTGAGTAGGAAATTCATTCAAAAATTGCCGTAAGGGTATCTAGGGATACCCCCGAACCTACAAGAATCATTTATTCGAATTAAATTAGAAAATTTAACAAAATTTGAGAAAAACCCCCGAGAAAGATATTTCAATAGGTATATTAGGTAGGTATTGATGAAAGTTGGCACTAATTGAAGAGAAGTTTCCAAAACCGCAATAATATACAGGGTCTTGGACGAAAAAAAAACAAATTCGCATCGTGCGTAGCGGACATAGAACATCCTGTATACTTGAACATAATTTTACGTTCTCTCCGAATATTTTTTTAATTGAAAATTTTTTCTTGAAATTGTTGAATTGAAAATTGAAGGAATTCTTTTCGCCCACGCACTAGCTGAACATGCATTCTATTGTTCCCAATTAATGAAAGAACACAACCACTACTTTTGAATGATCGTTTGAAATGAGCCGTATCTATCAATTGTTGGCTAAAATTAATATTTTTATTACGCAAATTTTATTGTGTTGTGTAGAATTTTATTGTATAGTCAATTGTTTTCGTAAATTATCATAAAACCTAATCTGGAATACATCTAGGTATTGGCTTATTATAGCGCTTTTTGTTGCATGTTGCGATCGGTATTCTCCTAGACGCAAAACACTAAACAAATCTGCTTTTGTTTGTTTGAGATTACTGAAATTCTTTGTAATACTTATTGCCATTGCATCCCTCGACGCCATTAACAATGGGAACATTTAAGATATGATTTTTTTTGCTGTACATTTAACATCTTATATGACGAGATGGAAACACAAACTTTCAGAGTTTGGCAAAAATACTTTTTCATGTTTTCTTTCATTTTGTAAAACTAGTTATAATCAATGATTGAATTTAATGCGATTTTGGCCAGTTTAAAATGATTAAATGTGTAGAGAAGAATGTACTTTTCCAAATAGCGGAGGAATGCTTATGATTAAATACGCTACCCTGCAAAATTATGGAATAAATTAAACAGAAGAGCGAGCTGCGGAGTATTTACTAAATAAAAAGGAATACAAATCTGTCTCCGTAGAAAAAACGTCAAGTTTATTGAAACTTATACAGTACCGTTCATGGAAGTTCGGGCAAACTGACAAATTATATTAACTGTTTAGGAAAAAAAATTAAAACTATATAATATACATTTCTGTGAGGAATTATTAAAACTAACCTTTTCTGGAAGCCTTTTACCAATTTCCAGATAGTATTTGTCTATTATAAGACCGTTATCATAAAATATATGATTATGTTGCAAATCCCCAATAATTACAGTGACAATAAAGCTTTATAATAACCCCTAGGAGGGTTAGCTGATTCACTCGTGTTACCTGGAAATATTCGTATACCCTTTATAAAGTATTATAACATTTGTAAACGCAGTAGTTTTGAAGAGATTGTTATTGTGAAAGTATCTGTGGTTGTGGAAGTGAAAAATAAAATAATTTCGGTTTGGCTGCTTAAAATGCCCCGTGGAAAGCCTCTAGCTGTATCAAAACGATCTGCTATTATTACCTTGCATCATGAAGGGTACGCAGAAAGACGGATTGCGGATAAATTAAAAATAAAAAAATCTATAGTACATGATACTATAGTTCGATTTAAGACAACCGGTGACGTGCAAGATCGTAATCGGCCAGGACCGTCAAGAAAAACAACTCCTGCGGAAGATTTACGAATAAACATAATTAGTAAGCGCAATAGACGACTAACAGCATCAGAAATTGCTGCAGAATTCAATAATGAGCGAGATTCCAAAGTTTCTGTGAGTACTGTGAAATGTCGGCTGAAAGAGGCTGGGTTGCATGGGCGAGTGGCTTGTCGAAAACCGTTACTCCGAAGGGGAAATAGGCTGAAACGACTCAAATGGGCACAAGCTCATAGAGATTGGACAGTGGACGATTTTAAAAACGTTTTGTGGATTGACGAATCCAAGTTTAAGGTTTTTGGAAATAGACGGAGAGTTTTCGTACGCAGATCAAGAGGGGAAAGAATGTTACGGGAGTGTATAGTTCCTACGGTGAAGCATTGAGGCGGATCTGTAATGGTTTGGGGCTGTTTTTCCTTAATCGGAACAGGGGACTTGCTCAAAATTGAGGGCATAATGAAAAAAGAAGAATATCGGAAAATCTAAATTGTGCACAGATTACCTGCAGCAAGAAGAAAATTAAATAACCCTAAAAATTATGGAATGGCCGCCACAGTCCCCCGATCTGAACCCGATAGAGTTGTTATGGGAAGAATTAGACCGATGTGTTAGGAAAAAGTGTCCAAAATCAAAGGAACATTTGTGGACCATTCTCCAGGAGGTATGGACAAGCTTGCCCAATGAAACATTAGCAAAATTAGTGAATCGGATGCTGAGAACAGTGGCAGCAGTCCTAAAGACAAAAGGTGGATTTTTCGATGAAAATCGGATTTAAATTATTTGTATTACATTAACTTTTTCCTTTTAATAAATTTGTGTTTGAAAATATGTAAAATCATGTAAGTAAGTATTAAATACATGGCCATTTAATATTTCTCTTATTTTCTTTGACTTCCGTACATGTTTTTGCTTGCCCGAACTTCCATGAACGGTAGTGTATATACCATCACTTTCATAAAAATCTGGGGCAACTCTTATGAACTCATTTTGACGTTTTTTCAATCTTTTATGATTGACACTGACAGACAATTTGACATATTTTTTCATAGTTTACAAAAGACATGTTTAAAATGGGTAATGTTATAATAGTATCCCTTATCCCAGATTTTTATGAAAGCGATGGTACATTTCGCAGCTAAATCACTGCATCTTCAGTAAAACAAATTAATATAGTATTAGTTTGTCAAATTTAACGAGCGATTTAACTTGATTGATAACTACGTGAAGTTTAACCTACAAAATCTACATGACGGGTTAAATGATATAGAACGGGCAGTAAATAGCAATAATTCTCACGTATCTAGCAATGTAGACAACTCAAAAACTAGCCTCAAGGGAAAAAATTATCCTCCCGAAATTCAACGGTTTGTCTGAGAATCCTGTAGAATATTTATTAAAGTCGTTGCAAAAAGTTCGTCTTCCATATCTGCACGATACAGAAAATACGTGTATCCGTTCATCGTTGGAGCAAGAAGCTACGACATGGTTTTCAATCATTCAATCGACTTGTGGTAAATTTGACGACTTTCAGGCATCTTTTCTCAAAAAATATTGTGGAGGAATCGTCCAGGGCAAGGTGAGGACAAACCTGACAATGGGAAGGTATGATCCAGTAGAATACACTAGCAGGGAATACTTTATACACCGTTTCACAAAATTAATGCACAAACTTTGTATTTCTTTTTATATTTGATTATCGAAAAAACACAACAAATCGGAATAGTATTTTGTAATTGTCATATATTTGTACAGTCCCCGGCCAAATTACTTGAAACACTCAATATTTTGTAGTTTCTTCATAATAAAAAATAAACTATACATGTATTATATTTTTTATTTATAAAATATATTGTAAAAATATGTAACATATGTAAATATTAAATAAGTAATTAATATTTAGTCCATAACCCATGATTTTTAATAACACCCTTAATTCTTCGGGGCATACTTTCAATGCAAGATATGATTGTCTCTTTTATATCTTCATCGTTCTCCCATACATCCTTTATATTCTTCATTAATATTTCCATTGTAAGGTTTTCTCTTTCATATACCTTACTTTTTAGTCGATTCCATACGTTCTCGATGGGATTGAGATCCGGTGAATTTCCGGGCCAACGTAAAAGAGGTATGTGATTGTCTTCAAAGAATTTCTTAACCTTTTTTGCCACATGGCAAGGAGCATTATCTTGCATAAATATACGTCCTGGCTTAAAATACGATAATAACGTGTTTTTTAACACAGTTATGTACTGCTTTCGACGCATTGTACCTTCTACAAATTACAAAAGGCCGGGTCCGTCTCCACTAATCACTCCCCAAATCATTACCTGCGGAGGGTGTCTTTCAGTTCAACGAACCGTGGACTCTGTGAGACGTTCGCCAGGTCGTCTACAAACAAATTGTGCTCGCTGCACTAACACACAGAGCGAGCACTCGTCACTAAAGAAAACCTATTAAATAATGCAAACATTAATTCAGTAAAAATCATGTTGTTAAGTTATTCACCTTTTTTCCAATTCTCGTCTGTGAATGTGTCGATATTCTCTTGCAAAGATGAGACGAGCAGATTTCATTTTTTCTGTTAAACGCGGCCTTTTTACAGATCTTTGGCCCATTAGGCGATTTTCGCGCAATCGGCGTCTGGCAGTTCTGCTCGAAATCTCTATTCCTTTCTCTTGTAATTTTTTTTGAATCATTTTAATTGTAGCAAATCTATTGCTCAAAGCCTGATGAACAATTTCACGGTCAGATCTCTTCGAAGTTTTTCTTTTCCAACCGCACTTTGCCCGTCTTTGTGTCGATGTGCTAGCTCCTTCGTTTAAGTTTCTAGCTAAACGCGATACAGAAGAACGAGATACTTTCTGTAATTTTGCAATTTCTCGTTGTGAATGTTTGTTTGATTGTAGAAGAGCATTTTCTACAAAAAACCCCAAATATTTCAATTTTTTTCAAAATCCAAATAATTAATTATTAAGAGAGAGATAGAATAACAATTTTACCTTTGCAATAGCGATATATCAACACAAAACACTTAACGATACTCCACAACTTAGCTTCTATACGGTTATGACGAAATATTTAAAAAAATATCGATGCATTCTCTAAACTGTGAACTCGCTAAATGTAAGTTGATAACTGAAATATTTATATATACGTACTTTACTCTTCGAAATATCATTTTTCTGGTATTTTTATTTATTGATACAATAATCTAGTCGCCCTATAAACGGTCGGATTCAAAGCAAAAGAATATCGCTATAATAGGATGGGAATTTCCAGGTAAAAGGGTTGATTTATGACCAATCTCAGCAACTAACTCAAAATGCTCTTTAAATAAATTCAGACTGTTTCAGAGATAGGATTTATTTGCCAAATGTGATATTCATACAATACGCTTTTGAAAGTACCTATAGTAATAATACAACGGAAAAGTGAACATTTCGGAGATGCAATCTAGAGATTTCAGGAAAATAATAGATGAAGGTCATGTAATTTGCAACTTGCTGTAAAGAAGAGGCTGTAGTTTGTTCAAATTACAACTCTATGTATGTGTTCGGAAATACAAGATCATCTAGAATGCATCGCTACAATCGAATTCTTATTAACTATGTATTATTATCTATTAGATTTACACCAGCGGAAAAACGGCGGCGCTGGCAATTCCACAATTGTTGTTACGATTTCTGCTCATCTTAATGTAACCATTTATACCCCAGTTGGTGCCCCATGAATTTTTCACCAGCCAGTAGTCACCTTCTCTATCAGTTCCGTAACCAACAACCAGCACGCCGTGATTCAGGTTTGTCTCGCTACAAGCCGGTTCGTAATACAGCCCCCCATCATAACACTGCATCGAAATATGGTTTGCGTCAATTCCTACCGAAATAGGTCCTACTGTAGCTACTGCATATTGTAACTCTCCTTCATTTCCAGAGGATATTGACACCTGTCCTGTTGCGATACCACCTATATACGCTGGATTGTATCTGCAAATATAGTCTCTAGCTTCGTAAGGATAATAGCTTTCCGTATTGATGCCTCGGTTATCTGTAACATATCTAAAAGCGGAAGTCATAAAACCACCTTGGCAACCATGGTTACCGTAAGGTGTCGAGCAATCTATAAGGTTCTGTTCGCTTAGCGAGATTAAATTGCCGGTTTTTCGAAAAT
This sequence comes from Dynastes maya, assembly GCA_029619315.2. Lineage (NCBI taxonomy): Eukaryota > Metazoa > Arthropoda > Insecta > Coleoptera > Scarabaeidae > Dynastes > Dynastes maya. Next base: position 1,426,207 of record JAROYE020000020.1, read on the forward strand.
TCTGGCCTTCCAAAGCACCTGTCTATCGACAAAAAGAAAAAATGTTTTAGAAATAAATGTAATAATCATAAAAGAATGGGACAAGGGAACGTGGTACAAGTACAGCATGTAAAAAATGTGCTCAGGTACTTTCTATAGTTATAATCTATTTATATTTTTGCAATGAATAAAGATCGAAAAGTCATCAATCAATTCTGATGTTTTTTTGCGTGTTTTGATGAGAATCATACATGGGCAAAACATCCAAACATTTTTTATTGTCCCTTATCTTAGAACATTTTCTACAAATTATCGACTAATTTACATAATATCGATTGATAATGCGACTAATAAAATATGTAATTGTACCCGCCTATCGAAAAAAGTGTGCAGAAAAAACTTTCAGGTAAAGCGACTCTTTGTCGACAGTTCTTAAAAGAAGTAGAAGTTAACCAATGTTAATTATATAGGGCGTCTCAATTAGAACTATAGAACTTGTATTTTGAATAAAAGGCTAAATATTTTTTAAAATGAAACGATGTCATTTATTTGGCGAAGTTATTCATTACATTAGCACATAATCGTGGCTCTATTTCCTAAGTAACGCGTTGAATGTTACCTTTGAGGTTACTAGTGGTAGCCGGTCTATCAGTGAACACTATTTTCTTAAAAAAAAAACGAACCCCAAAGAAAAAAGTCAAGTGTTGTTAAATCACACGACCTTGAATTGTTTAACATATCACAATAACATTCACCGTTTACTATTACCGCATCATCGTTTTCAGGTAAAGCATGCGGATTTTCTTCACCCCAAATGCGACATTTTTTCCTATTCGCGTATTCATTCAATCGAAAATCCCTAAACATTATTTTATTGTGAAAATCAGCATCAACTTGTTTGTTTGCCAATATCCAATCGGCAAACGTACGACGTTGCAAGTGAAATGTAATTTTTCATTGTTGAATTTTGTATGCTGGCAGATGCAGACCTTTCTTTAAAATTGGATGCGTGGTGGCTCTTGCAAAGTTCTATAGTTGTAAACGACCCCGAATTGATCTGTTTAGATCATCAACCATCACGTACACTTTCATATATTCGTATTTGACCGACCACTTCGATGACGTATTGATGTTACTCTTTCACAAATCGAATTGGTCTCCTCAAATTTACGAAATGCTAACTCGATAGGCGCTTCATAGTGTCCGAATTTTGTCGAATCTATTGGATAATTTTGCTACAAAGGGTATTTAATTTCAGTTATTTCGAAAAATAAATTCTACTCTACTCATTCGATTATTTTAAACTGGCCGAAATCGCATTAAATGCCATCATTAATTATGAATGGTTATACATTATAGTAGTAAAGCACACTTTATAACAATGTTATGGACATTTTACAGATACATTTTTCACATAACGAATACTACCTCGAAAATTACGTGACAGTGGCTACATGACACCAGTATACTATGTTAAACGCAGAATTAAGAATTTACATTATTGCAGATTGTAATTAAGTTAATATTTCAAAGGAAAGAATTCATCATTATTTTCATATCGTAATCGAAACGTTATAGTCAGGGCAAACAGCGGTAACAGTCAGTGTGTGTATACATATGTGGTGCGGAGTCGGCGATTATTTATTTCACGCGTTCACAGCGTCAGTACTAAATCTATGCCGTATGCGAGTAGTTCTGTGTATATGTAGGCTGTCGTAACTTATTTCGTAATTGTACGCTTATGTTTGCTTTAAAAATGTCGCAGTTAGGTACGTCGCGAAAACGACCAATGCCAGACACAGTTAAAAACTTTATAGTGGGCATGCCGGGTAAAATTTTTGATGGCGCTAAAATTCAATATCTAGTTTGTAAAATTCCTTTAATGTGTAGATCCAGAAGCCATTGTCAACGTCACATCGAAAGCAAACAGCATTCTTCTGCAAAAAGTGGCATACGAAACCAAGACAAATTTACATTTGATTTATGTGTTACTCTTATTTTATGTAATCTATCGTTTCGTTTACTAGACAAAGAAGCATTTATCTCTTTCTGGAATAAATATGCGGACTGTAAATTACCTAGTCGGACATCGATACGAAATGTAGTGTCATTTGCTCGTGAACATATAGAAAAAAGGATGAAAACGGAATTGAAAAATAAAAAACTGTGGTTGTGTGTGGACGAAACAACAGATCGTCAAAAATATTCTGTGGTTAATATAATAGTACGTACAATGGAACCACATCGACCGTCATCCTCCTTCTTACTTGCTTCCAAAAGGGTAATAAATTGTACTGCCGATGAGATTTTAAAGGTGGTGTTGAACTCATTGAACTAATTTGAAGTTTCAACTAAGCAACTTGTAATGTTTATGAGTGATGGTGACGCAAACATGCGTTCTTTGGGCCGATCTCTTAAAGAACACAGTAGTAACTTCTTACATGTAACGTGTAAAATCCATACACTAAATCTTGCGGCACAAACGATTCCTACATGTTTTCCACTAGTAAATGCATTGATTGCTAGTACAAAGGCATTGTTTCTAAAGTCCCCAAAACGTAACCGACTAGCTCACAAACTGTGTTCTGATTTACCTGAAAAACCACAGCCGATTGTTACACGTTAGGGAACATGGTTGCAGGCTGCGTTTTACTACAACAAATATTTTGATCAAGTAAAGAAGGTAATTTTAAAATTCAATCCGACGGAAGCTGCAGCAATCAAGAAAAGCCAGAAAATATTTCAAGATAGTCAGGTTAAAAGAGATTTACAAACAATTCACAACAATTACTTCGGACTAGCGGAGGGAATAGGAAAATTACAAAATGTTTCGATGTCGCTAGTGGATTCTGTTCAAATTGTGAATGATGTTCACGCACAGTTATGCGCTGTAGAAGGCGAAACAAATTGGTGTGTAATACGAAAATTTGAAAGTGTTTTAGAGAAAGACTCCGATTTTCTTATATTAAGACAAATTTGCGAAGGTGCGTGTGAAGATGCATAAGTTGTTTGAAAGATTATTTTAAATATGCAAATATAACATTGCTAGATGTCGAACGGTCGTTTTCGGCATTAAAAAACATTTATTCCACACGTCGTACTCACTTGACTGAAACAGCTGCGGAAACATATTTAATGATTCAAATATTTAACAGATGTTACCCAGTTTGTGATTTCACGGAAGACTTTTAAAACGGTAAGTGTTTCAGCACGTTTTATAACTTATTTGTTACCTTCTATTTTATGTGTAACCTCAGGATAACATTTTCTGATACTATCCGCCACAAGATTGAGAGCATGAATTTTACACGTAATGTGTAACAAATTAGCAGAATCCTTTTAAAGAGACCGGCCTACAGAAAGCATGTTTGCAGCACCATCACTCACTAACATCAAGAGTTGATTTGTTGAAGTTCAAACTTGTCCAATGTATTTAACACTAACTTTGAAATTACTTCGGCAGTACACTGTTGTATTCGTTTGGAGACTAATAGAATTGAAGGTGCCGATTGATGAGGTTCCAATTGCGTGCCATTACATTAAGAACAGAAAGTTTCTTCCGATCTGTTGTTTCGTCGACACATAACCACAATTTTTGGTCTTTCAACCCGATTTTATTTTGTTCAATATGTTCGCGCGCAGATGGCACAATTCTCTAACGATGTTCGACTTGGTAATTTGCACTCCGAATAGTTATTCCAAAGCAGATAAATGGTTCCTTGTCTAGTAAATTAAACGGTATATTGCATGCGATAAACGTAACGCATAAATTAAATATAAATTTTCATTGTCTCGTGCGCAATTTCTTTTGAGACATGCTTTTCACTATTACGTGTCGTAGACAATGTTGTCTGGACCAACACATTAACGGGATTTTACAGATTACACATTTAATTTTAGCACCTTCATATATTAAATCTGGAATTTCTGCAATAAATTTTCGAAGTTTGTCCGACCGCGGTCGTTTTGCTGACGAAATCATAATTTTTCTAGGACAGATAAGCAATTGCGCAAATGACCGGCAGCGAAAATGTCCGTACTGCTCCGCAGACGAAGTAATACTACCGTTCCTCTCGGTCCGAACTGATTCTACGCCGATGCGCGGTACCGCTCGTGGCCAGCGTTAGTTATAACGCATAATAGAAAAAAAATCAAAATGGGATACCCGCAATACCAAACTCTCGATCTAATTAACTAAATAAAGTCACCGATTTTTATTGCACATGTACTTACTGCGCTGAAACTCCAACACGAGTTACATGTTCCTTGATTCTTCACCTCCGTAACTGCACCATATTGTATCCAGTCGATTTGATCCGGAAGTTGGATATTTGCCGCTGGCATAAATGTGGTTAGCGTGCCATTGTATTGGGAACTAGCCGTTCGATTATATCCAGTCCTGATCTGCACAAATTCGCGAATGGACATGTCTGCCCATTCGTTGAGCTTCATGCTGAAACTAACTAAACCTTTTTCGTAGAGTTCATTGTGTTTCGAAATGGTTTGGGCGTTTTCCATAAAGATCTTCATCCGATATCTTTCTTCTGTAGCGTTCACATACTTTTTCTTGTGCGCCAGCTGGAAGAATATGTTAAAATGCTTTTAAGCTAAAGATTCAAGAATAACATTATCTTATGTTTTTTGGGTTAATACAGTGAACAGATCTCCTACCTTAAATTCTTCCCATTGTTCCTTAACTAAGTTATAGAACATTGCATTGTCAAAATATTGAAAATACTACCAATTATTTCGTATTAAAGCCAGCATGTTTTGGCAAGCTTTTATGTTTAGGAGAATGCTATTCCCGGTGAATTGAGAAACAACATAAAAAGAACTGATACGATTTTACTTTTTATACCAAATTAGCTTACAATTTCGTCAGATATTCCTCACTTGCGGTATGCGAGTATGGATTTTTACATAGTCTTTAATGATTTATTCATGTAATTTGGGCTACGAGTAATTTATCTATTTTGCTGTTTATTTCGACAAATGATGTTTTGTGATAATTATAGAAACACCAATATGTTTCCTCAGATGCGGTGGCATTTAGAGAGGGAAAATCAAGTATGTTATAAAACTATTTACAACAGGAAACTTGATGATGATAAAAAACTTAAGGTAAACTTGTATTTCATTGTGAAATTTTTCTATCTTCAACGTGTAGATGTTGTGTGTATCTAGATGATGGGTACAACGATAACAGCAAATTTTTTGATGACGCAATTTGGATATCAATTAATATCTTTTCACATTTAGCGAAATGGGAAATACGCATATGCAATAAAGTTCATTTAGAATTTGAAGAATACTTTGTCGAGCAAGGAAATTTATGTGAAGGTGGTAGATTTGTTGGAAGACCATTGTACTTTCAATGATAATTTTTAAGTTCGTCATTATCATTATTGCATGCTAGGGGTACTTTATAAATTTAATAAAGAAAATATCTATGAAAAATCTTCATTTTATTTAATTCAGCTTTATTTAGTAATGCTAAAAATGATATACAGGGAAATTCAAAACCCCGGGATTGTAATTTCAAATTTCATCTTGCATAGTTTCATTTTAATACCTATCAGTAAATGTAGCTTCTCCCTATCAAAACCTTTTTTTAATATAATTTTTTTTATTAGGATGTTCGTATATCCGAATTTTTCCTATCAATAAAGTTTAGCTGAAACGTTTTACTGTTCACATAATTTGGAGTAGAATTTAAAAGTAGGAAAATATATACAGCGCTTCATTTATAAGCGACCAACATTTGTGACTGTATTTAGGAGCTGCCCTACATAAAAATGTATTGAATAGTTACATTGAAATAATATTAATAATAGTTTATTTGCCATAGAATTAAAAATAAAAATGACATGGGCAATTGTCAGCAATAAAAACAAAAAGAGATATAATGTAACAACACATAACATTAAGTCATGTCACTACAAAATTCACTATAGGAATAGCAACACCTATTAATCAGAAATTCTTTACATGTTTGCCTACCGGTACTGATTTATATTTTTTGTATGGCGAATATGGGATGGTAGCTGATTATTAAGGAGCGGACCGATGGCTGTCTCGATCGACTATGAATCACACGGCATCGGCAGGCCGCAGTCGTTCAGCTTTAGCATGCATATTAGTTGGTGGTTGAGATACTCGTATCAGTCAGTATTACTTGCACGGTCGTTTGTCCAACCTTCGACGTAAATCCCACGCTAGCAAAATGCGATTTTTCAGTGCCGTAGATGCATCATACGTATGGAACCTGAGGTTGTATTTTACTTAATAAAATGAAAGTTATACAAATGTAAGTTACGTTAGGCATGATTTATTCTCATCAATTATTTGCACATATTGTAAATTCTCTTGTCCGAAATAGGTATGTATTAAAGCATGTTCATTAAACAAAGTATTTAATTCATAAAATGGAAAATTAGAAAAGATATTAAATAAAAGTAAATTATGTTGAGAATGATAGGCTACACGGGGCTATACTAGGGATGAATAAAATATTTAATGAATAAATTTAAATGTGAATTGATCTAATTTTCACTAATTTATACTCATATTCTTAAACAGGTTTCATCTGCAAAGCATTATACATGTCACATTAGACATGATTTATTGACATTGATTATTAATATGTAATTTAAATTTTCTGCTGTTAGATTGGTACGAGTGCTGGTTAATATTTTTAAATTTTGAAAAACTCCTTTTTACATCGCAGCTATACAGTGTGTCTCAGGGGACGTTGGATTGCATGGGTATCTTAGTTATTATTGGAGATAGAATTTTGTTTAAATTGACAAAGTAGTACATATTTATGTGCTGTTTAATAATTCATTCACAATACAGTTGAATTTAAAATGGTTACGCCGCCATCTTAAAAAAACTGAAAAGTGCAATTTTCAAAATATGGTCGTAACCTCTTTCTTTTTGATCGTAATGAAAAACTGTTTTTACATTGTATAGGCACTTTTTTGTGTACAATCGATTGAGCTAAGTTAAATATTTTTTTTGTCAATGGATTCATTGAAAATAAATTAAACTTAATTTTTTCTTATGGCGGTTATATCCAAATTTTACATTTGCAATTAGCACTGTTTTTCTGTATAATTTGATGGATAAAATGTTAATTTAAAGCAATCAGAAGTGTTAGAAAGACTTTCTTTTTGGAACGAAATTTTGCAGTGCGAAGGAAATTATAACGTGCTGTGGATGCAGGATTCCGATCAAAAACCGCATCAATTTTTTTATTTAAAGAAGCACCAAAATTACCAGAAACATTCTTCAATTTACTTAAAATGTTATTTAATGTTGTGATTGCTTCTTCCAATTTCAACGTTTACATTTCGAAATATTTTATGTTTTTGTGTATATCGCCAAAATGTTCTTTAATAGATTCTAAATTATTTTGCAAAGATGGTTTTGTAAGACAATTTTACATTTAACATTCGCAACTTTCTCCACATTCTCGGAGTAAAAAGACCAGGCTTCTAACCACGTATCCCATCTAGTTATGATAGGTGATGGGTGTAGTGGAAGTAACAGATATTTTTCTTTGTAGATAGTAACTCTTGCTGGCACTTTCAAAAAGATTTTCTTAGTGCTGCTAATCAATTCATTTATGTTTGGAAATTGCTCTTTGACGAACTCTGCAATTCTATGCAAAGCATGGACAGTGCATGTAATATGCAGCATATTTTCAAATTTATTTTTTAGTAACTTGCCAGCCTTTATCATACAACCGGCAGCATCGCTAACAAAAAATAAAGCTTTTTCTCGTCTCATAGAATAAATCATCAATGTTGTTATCAATTGACTTCAGCTATCGTATTTGCATTCACTCGTTCAAGAATTTTGGTCACTATCAAATACGGTTTAGTTGGCTGATCAGAATGCAAGACACCAATAATAACATGAACCATGCTCCTACCTAATATATCCATCAGCGCTAATCCAAAAATAGCTGTCTCCTACATGTTTTCGAATTTTATTCTTTACATTGGCATATATTTTTGGATGATAATTTTTGCGAAAAGTCGATTCGTCTGGAATATGTTTGCCTGTATATTTTGCAAGAAATTGTCTGTTAATTGGATTATCTAGCTTTTTAAATGGAATGTTTGCTTCGCAAAGATTGCTATAAGAATTATCAGCTGATCTACATGGATTCTACATAGATTACAATAAATTTCTGTATCAGTAACAGCTGTGAAGCAGTCATGATTCTTAATCCAAGAAGACATGATTTCTTGACGAGGACGTTTGTTAAGGGCCATAATAATTACGAGAAAATGGCAATGAAGAATAATATGTATTACTATTTTCAACAAATAAAAATAATCCTTTTAATATAAAAGGAAGGAATAAATGTAGCGACGCCTACTCGGAAAGAAATGAAATAATTTCTACAACTGTAATAAAAACGGCAATCCTAAAAATAAACTAAAAACGACCCGAATAAGAAAAAGATAAATTGTAGCAACGCCTACTCCAAAAAAAATTAAACAATAATAGAAGATCTTAAAAATAGGACACAATCAGATGTAAAAATGATAATCCGGAAATCAAAACATAACAATAGTATTAAACGTTAGTAGCATGGTCAAAGGGTTTTTACTGGCGGACAGAAGGATATGACTGGTGAGCCAAAGGCGGGCCAGTCACTTTCTGGACCCAGTAAAACTTGTTACCTTGCTTGTATTGTTTAATATTTTATTTGTTCCTCATTTGTAAATAACTATTATAAACTATTAAAAATTCTAGAAATTCCGATATTTAAAAAAAAATCGTATGAGCTTTACACGTATTGCTTTGGAAACACACGTTACTTATTTTGTTGTTTAGTTATGTCATTTAGATTAACCGTTTTCGATATATTGAGATGGGTATGCCGCAAGCTATTATTGATGAAGCAGCAAGTGTGGCTGCAAGTTTGTTGCCCAAAAAATCTTCAGCAAGATACGAGCACGAGTACGCTGAGTTCAAAAAGTGGCAAAAGGAAAACAACGTGATTGGTGTCACGGAAGACGTTCTATTAGCGTATGTCAATAATTTGTCCAACAAATTCAGCCCGAATTCTTTATTCGAAGTGATCAATGATTAAGAGTTGTTTGGAAGTTAGAGAAAACATTAATGTTCGCAGGTTTGATTTTTTTTCAAATTTTTTTTTGTCAGGTTTTTATTTGCCATTTCTAGATTTCATAAAGTGGTTGCGTATTTGAAAAGAGAAAATGACGCTATGTTCCCAAGAAAGCTAAAACCCTGACGTAGGAGCAAATGGAAAAATTTATACTTGAACCTCCTGACGAGAAGTGGTTGCTTGCCAAAGTCATCAGTACAAAAAAATACAGCTACTATCGCTTTCCATTCAACAACTGGAGTAGTTCCGAGTTATCCAAGTAACACAGCGCATTAGCTCGGAGCTACTCCAGTTGTTGGATGGAAAGCTACAGTCACGCAGTATGACATTTATTACAAAACGTATTGTGGAAGGCGATTGAATTATAAAATAGCGAAAATAATCGTGTTTTCTTAATTAATCAAATGCTTCTTTTCTTTGATTAACAATATGTAACACAATATTACAATCATCAGCTGGATGTAAAGAACAGAGATCAATGCAACTAGATATTAACGAACAGAAAATTTCTGCTTCAAAAATTACAAAGACCGCCATTTTACACAGTATCAAGAAATTTATCTGAAAAGCGAAGCGTTCTTTCTGAAGTTTAGAACAAGCAACAATTTTTATAACGTTTTTTTTTTTTTTATTTTAATAGGAGGTATTAAACAGTACACTATATGGAATATCTAATATAAATAAACATTTAATAGTGTACAGTGACGCATCAATGTTAAAAGCAAGTTAAAGGTACAGCAAAACAAAATCATACCTTAAATTGCTGCCATTGTCTGCTAATCGGGTCGAGGCATACAGCACTTCCAATGACAAAAAGGATTACAAACAACGCCAATAATCTCATCTTAAAAGGAGATTTGTTTAGTGTTTTGCGTCTAGGAGAATATCGAGCAACAAAAATTGCAATAATAAACTAATACGACAGTACCTAAATTTATACCAGGTTAGGTTTTACGATAATTTACGAAAATAATTGACCACACAATAAAACTTGCCTAATAAAAATATTAATTTTTCCCTAACAATGAACGGATACATCTCATTTCAAATGATTATTGAAAAGTAACGGTGGTGCTCTTTCATTAATTGAGAACAATAGAATACGTGTCCACCTAATGCGTGGGCTAAAACAATTGTTTCAATGAACAATTTAGAGAAAACAATTTTCAATTAAAAAAATATTCGGAGACAAGTTCTGCACAACATAAAATTATATTCAAGTTTAGTGCAACACCCTGTATATTATTGCATTTTTGGATACCTCTTCTTAATGCCGTCTTTCATAAATATTCCCTATACTTACCTATCTTAGATAATTTGAGATTTTTGAGAAATGCCGATTTCTTTAACGCCTGATATCTTAAACATCTTACACGCTAAAGTGATTGTTCAAATTTTATTCGGTTCAGTGTTTCTTGGAGTTTACAATAACACATCGAAAAAATTCTGTTAGATTCTATAAGACGGCCATCGAAATCGTTACCAAGTTTGATTTATGTTATTTATTTTCTGTTTAATGGAACAGCCTATATATTTTTCTAGATAATAGAGAAACTCTTCTAAAAGTTCTTTGTTAACATTTCCTTATACCTGAAATGCGTCCTTCCTTAGTAAATTAGCTATGAAACCATATATTTGTTTACCAACATTCACAGAGTATTGCAATGAATAACTATATACTTTTGTTTTTCCAAAGATATGCGTTAAAGATAATGTGTAAATGTTATTTTTTTGTTACAACTCCATCTACTCAAAATGACCATAATTAAATATCATCCTAGAATTGAAAATAAAATGTATAAATCATAGACAGTTATCTCCATAAAATTCGTTCCTGAACATTATAGGTTTGTTCGTTTGTCTTGCTCGCGTTAGTTCTAGAGTGTGATAGGATTAAGATCACGTAATCGTTTTGATTGCTCAGAACAGTGTTGTTCCGTCTACCGATTTTTCGGTAGATCTACCGAATGTTATAGCTACCTACCGAACTACCGAAATGCTCCTTGGATCTACCGATTAAAAAAAAATACTAATATGTTGTAGTTTCGAACGGAAAATAAATTTGATAACACAATCTTTTATTTGTGTTACCATCAAAAAAGTATTTTAAGAATATTTTTAATAAGTTTGATACGCCGACTGAGAAATTTAGACCTGCCATCTATTGACCTATTGCTACAATCAGATATTTACTAGCATCTGAAAGATCTGTAACACTACATTTTTTTTTAATTACTTTTGAGTAGATAGGAGAAGAAGACATCATTCTGTTGTAACATTGTTAAAAAAACGACATTCCAGATTTATTTATCATGAAATGTATATGCCATTCATTCCATTTGTGCGCTTCGTACGCCTGTCAAAAACTTCCTAAACACGTAGAAGAGACATTCTCAATTATTTTAGTTCAAGTCCAAAAAGAATTGCCGAATTCAAAGAATATCAATTGTTTTGCAATATTAAAATTCACAAAATTCTCCACCCTTCACAAACAAGATGGTTGTCAGTACATCAGGTTGTATACCGAATATTGGAACAATTTGGTGCTCTGGAATTGTATTTTACAACTGCTGCGGCCGAAGGAGATGTCTCGGCTGCAGACAACGTCTTTCAAAATTTTAATAATCCACTAAATAAACTTTTTTGTTATTTATTGATTATGTTTTACCATTTTTTAATAACTTGAACCGCGAAATACAATCCGAAGCTCCAAAATTACATGTCTTGTATACTACTCTCTGTAATATTTTACGTACATTTGGTGATTGTTTCTTAAAACGAGAATACATAGCCGCAACACCCCGGAAGATATTGATTTTAAAAATCCAAGACATTTTTTACAGTTGGAGGATTTTTTACTAGTTAGGAACAAGCGTTGCGGTGTATTTGCAAGAAACGGCGTAAGTAGTTCGCTGCTTAGATTTTTATAACGAAAGTTGCGTACAAATAATTTCACGATTTCCATTAAAAAATAATCCAACCCAAAAATTTAATTTTATCAATCCTGCAGTGGTTAAAAATGGATCTATAAGTTCTATTTCAAGCATAGGTCCACTTTTTCCAAATATAGTATCTCGTCAAACCCTGCAAAATTTAGATTCAGAATGGAAGTTACTTCGTAATAATGAATTAATGAAGAATGTCAGACATTTAGTGACGATGTTTTATAATTTTGGACATAAGTGAAGCAAATTAGCCGAAGTGATGGTACATATGTATTTCCCGTTTTGAGTAAATTTGTGGAAAATATGTTATGTCTTCCACTTTCTTCTGTCAATATGGAAAGAATTTTTTCTGCAATTAACTCAGTGAAGACAAAATAAAGGAATCGGCTAAGCACAAAATCAATTACTGGTCTTTTACACACAAAAAATTATATCAACCGAGAAAATTGCTTTAATTTTCCAATTGAACAAAAATTAATACGGAATATGAACGACAAAACTTTAAAAAATCTTCCTGAAGATGAATAAAAATCAATAAAAATCTGTGTTTTTGAATTTTTTTTACAAATTTGTTTTAATTATACATTTCGTTATTATATTACAGGTATTTTTGCGTTTTGTTAATAATTTGTTATTTTTTTATTATTTTAATTGTTGAATTTATACCTCAATAAACTTATTGTTCAAAAAATTGTTGACTTTGAATTTCGAATGTAAAAGTGTACATATAATCTACCGAATTTTGCCGAAGGTATCTCCCGATTACGGAAAAGCACAACGGAACAACACTGGCTCAGAACTACTCTAAATCTCTAAATGGTTACAAACGAACAGTATAAATTGGTATTTATATAGCATACATAACCTAAAAGATTGAGAACGGTGGCAATTGGCAATCACGATAGCATTAAAAAATCCCTATTATTTATTAATTGTTGTATTTCACTTTCAATGATCACAACGGATGTCATTTTGTATGAATATGAAGTAAAGTTGGGTTGGGCAAATAATGGAATGACAGCTGCACTGAACTACACAAACTTACTCCACCTCCTGAGGAGATGTAAGTTTGTGCAGTTGAAAACTGTCGGAAGTTGCCCAACATATACAAACGAACATCGGATTGCCAGTCCTTTTTACAAACGAACGTGCAATTTAGAAATTCGAGCTACTCCGTATTGCACTAATTGACACACGAACAAACCTTATAAAATATTCTTTTGGGAATGGAATTTAAAATTAAAGTTCCTATTATTTTCGCGATTATTTTTCGTACTCTATATTTATTGTTAACATTTTGCTTATTATTTGTTTACGAGCGATATATATTCCCTCCAAGAATCGAAAATAAAACTCCGAAATGAAAATAAAATTCTCTTTATATAAAAATCATTAACGAATGAAAAATATTTTGAACAGTTTTTTTCGATAATCTCGGCAATCCTGAATTGGTCACCCTGAATATTCTAAACTGTAAAAACAAATTTTGGAGTTTTTCACCGGAACCTTATGGCACCGTTTCACAAAATTAAGGCACAAACTTTTTGTTTCTTTCTATGTTTGATTATCGAAGAAATACAGTAAACCGGAATAGTATTTTATACTTGTCATATGTTTATAGTTCACTTAGACGATGTACCCGTTTCAGCAACTAATTCAAAATGCTCTTTAAATGAATTCAGACTATTTCAGAGATGGGATTTGTTTGCCAAATTTGATATACATACAATACGCTTTTGGAAGTACCTATATTAATAATACACCAGAAAAGTGAATATTTGGGAGATGCAATCTGGAGATTTCAGGAAATTAATAGATGAAGGTCATGAAATCTGCAGCTTGCTGTAAAGGAGAGGTTGCAGATTGTTCAAATTACAACTCTATACAAGGTGTTTGGCACAACGATGTAAAGTTTTGAACAGCCGATAGGTGAGATTTTTAGGAACCATATTAACCACATTTACCTTAGTCCAAAGTCTAATGGATTTTAAGATATTTGAGCTTTTAGTAAATCTTGATTTTTCGGCAAAAAATCGCAATTAAACATTAATAACTCTTCTTATTTATGTGGGATAAAACTAAAAGTTGTTTTTTATTGAAGTTTAATGCATCTTCATTTGAAAAGAGGCAATTAATTAAAGTCTGAAGTTATACGAAATTAAAGGAAAGTTAAAGGAAGATCCCGCGAAGATTCCCAAGGTTGTACCCTGTAGGGAGGTTACCGACAATAGCGCGTGAGCAGCGAAAAATGTGGGTATTAGGGCGAGCAAGTAAGAGCATACATACTTACGCACGTGTAGAAGAGGGCGCGAAAGTAGGTGGGAAGCTAGGCTCTAACGTAAAGCCCTGCCAGATGTTCACTTATCACTTGTGTTATCTAAGAAAGTTGCATTTCGAATAAAAGATTTACTTTTGGTATGAGTTCCATGAGCGACAATCGCCGAAAAAAAAAACAGTTGTTGGTTTAGTTTCTGTTGGTTTTTTTTTATTTTTTAATGAACTTTTAACACAACAGGTTTTTAGTTGTAATTTATATTTTAGTTTCTACTTTAATAGGTAGTGGTAGTAATTAGTAGTAGTATATAAGTACAAATGGGAAGGCTTCAAGACCAACGAGAGTCCTCTTTAGAGAAAAGGGGACATATTATTGGGCTATCAGAATCTGACCTATCAGCGAGTGAAATTGCTCAGAGTGGATTTGTCAGTAAGTAATTTTAATAGTATCTGTTCTTTTGAAATTAAATTAATATTTAAAAAATTTAAAATAATTTATTCAAACGTGAAACAATTTCTTTTTAATAAGCGAAGACAAGTTCAACGTTGGCTTTGTCGTGCTCGAGAAAATAGGAGCGGTCCTTTGTGGAGTTTACCGCATTCTGGACGACCACGCGTTACCACCCGAGAGCAAGATGACCAAATTAGGGAAACGGTTCGCGAAACCCCGTTTACGAACGCCATAAACATTCGAAATCAATTGCAAGTGTATTGTTCTCCGCAAACAAAAAGACAAGCTTCATGAAAGTGGATTCCATAGTAGGAAGCCGGCCAAGAAACCCTGTTACATCACATTTAGTTGTCAACTGCTGTATTTTTTTTCTGTATTACACAGAAGAATCTGCCATATTCATTGTACAAAGGGGATTTTCAATTAGAAACAAAGCAGAAATCCATCCACAATTTATTAGGAAAAGAAATATAAATGTACACAGCCTTACAAAGCTAATTCAACTTAAACATCTAGGAAATAGGAATAAGGAGTAATAAATTATTACTTTAACAGGTAATAAATAGGATGTACAAAAATACAAACAAATCTTAATAGGCAACTCCGAAAAGACCGTTAAAAACTACTCTAGCCTATGTTAATTGATAATTTTACATCCCTTTGTTAATTCTTAAACTAATGGGTAACTAGACTGAGTAGCAATTCCGCAATGATTATTACGGTTTCTAGCCATCTTAACATAACCTCTGTCTCCCCAGGTTTCACCCCACGAGTTCTTGACTATCCAATAGTCTTGACCGCTCTCGTCAGTGCCGTAACCGACCGCCAAAACACCATGGTCAAGCATTTCCGAACTGCATCGGGGTTCGTAGTATACGCCTTCCGAGTAAAATTGGAAGGATTCGTGACTTGCGTCGATAGCTACGGAAATCGGTCCTACAGTAGCCACTGCGGATTTCAACGCGTCTTCATCGGCAGATGGGATATCTACGAAGCCTTTGTCGGTGGCCCCGGAATTGCCTGGGCTGTATCTGCATTTGTCGTCTTCCGCTTCATACGGATAAGAACTTTCCGTATCGATGCCGTGGTTATCTTTAACGTATTTGAAGGCGTTATCCATAAGACCGCCATTGCAACCATTGTTACCGTATTTCGTAGAGCAATCGATAAGATTTTGTTCGCTGAGAGAAACTAGTTTGCCGCTCTTTCTGAAATGTTGGCCTTCTAAAGATCCGGTCTGAAAGAAAAAGAGAAATAAAAACAAATTTCGTAAACAGTAAGAATTAGATAAGTAGAAGTACCCACCATATGTATTATTTTAAAATTACTCTATGGTCGTATCGCATACCATAATTCAAATACATCCTATATTTATCTATATTTTTATACAGGGGACTTGCTCAAAATTGAGGGCATAATGAAAAAAGAAGAATATCGGAAAATCCTGGAGGAAAATGCCATACCGTCAGGAGTCCGATTAATTGGTCGTGGATTTGAATTTATACATGGTACTGACCCCAAACATAAATCTAAATTGTGCACAGATTACCTGCAGCAAGAAGAAAATGAAAGAACCCTAAAAATTATGGAATGGCCACCACAGTCCCCCGATCTGAACCCGATAGTGTTGTTATGGGAAGAATCAGACCGATGTGTTGGGAAAAAGTATCCAAAATCGAAGGAACATTTGTGGATCATTCTCCAGGAGGTATGGACAAGCTTGCCCAATGAAACATTAGCAAAATTAGTGAATCGGATGCCGAGAACAGTGGCAGCAGTCCTAAAGGCAAAAGGTGGATTTTTCGATGAAAATCGGATTTAAATTATTTGTATGACATTAACTTTTTCTTTTAAATAAATTTGTGTTGGAAAATATGTAAAATCATGTAAGTAAGTATTAAATACATGGCCATTTAATATTGCTCTTATTTTCTTTGACTTCCGTGCATTTTTTTACTTGCCTGAACTTCCATGAACGGTAGTGTACATGTATAATAAATTTAAATTTCCTGCATGCACACCACTAATATGGCGTCTTTACTCGAACGTCATAAAATTTGAACCACAGATACCAAAGGCGCCGCCAGAGAGTTTCACATCTGTACAATCTGCGGTAATTCTACACAATGACACAACTCGGAAACCTCTATTCTACGTGTTACGGCTGCGCAAGTTCCATCCGCAAATTCTGTATAGCTATTCCGTTTTTAAATCCATTTCTTGCTGATAAAGCAATCGAAGAGCTCAAATTAACATTTCAAATAAAAGAAAGGAATATGATTCTAGAAGATTCTGATAAAGCAATTCTAAATTTAGATGTTTTGGTTTAAACAGTGGCTATCAAACTTCTTGTTTCACAGAATATGATTTTTAGCGCTTGCTTGAAAGACCTCAAAATATAGTTTGGAAAACACTGGATCATAGTGCAAAATAAGTTATAAACAAAAAATATTTACATAACTCATTTGGATCCATGTACAGCTTAGGTGATTATAAATGAGAATACAAAATTCCAACATTTTTAATCACACCTTTCATTGTAAAGAATCACTTATCATTGGAGTTCAAAATAAAGAAATAAATAATTCTGGGGATTCCCCATGTTCAAGCCCATAGCAATTTTCATAATTATTTAATTTAAGACTTAAAATGATAAATACTTTTAAGAATTACAATTGCTGATATTATTCTTGGCCTTAGATAAATGACGTTGCATACAATTTAAGATTCTAAAGAAATAATTGGCATTGCATTGAAAAAATATGACAAAAATACCTGAATCTGAAATTTTAGACTTTCTATCGTGAAACACAAACAAGGTCCAATTAACCTATAAGGGAAACAGTACGCAGCTTTACTTAAGACTAAAAGCTCAACATGAACCACATTGACCTTGATCTTTAATTTCAGTAACAGCACCATGTTCCCTCCAATCAACTTCTTTGGGTAGCTCTACATTTGCCGGAGGAATATATGTGGCGCCTACTTCTTCACCTAAAGCAGCACTCTTATAACCCGTAGTACGATTAAAACCATTCACCGTATGGGTAAATTCATGATGCAGCATATCAGCCCACTTATTCAGCTTCAATTTGAAAGATACAAGCCCTTGTTCGAATAACTGATTATGTTTTGCGATGTTGTGAGAGTTTTCCATGAAGATCTTCATGCGATATTTTTCTTCTGTAGGGTTTTCGTAAGATTTTTGATGAGTCAACTAGAAAGAATGATTCATTCTTTTGATTAAAAAATATTATAATATTTTGTTTTTTTTCAAAAAATTGAATGCTTTTTTATTTTTGTTAATATCAAATCATTAAAGAAGAATAAAGAAGGGTACCTTGAACGCTTTCCATTGTTCTTGAACAAGGTCAAAAAATGATACAGCTTGTGCACCAACGAAAACTATTCCAAATATCAATAAAATTTTCATGGTGGCGAGGAACCTGCAAAATCATGCAAAGAAATAATTAGTAATGGATGCATAAAATACACATTTATCCTAAAAATAAAACTCAAATATTTTAGGATATCTACACAAAATGGAATATACGCAGTATATTTAAATAGCGAAATTTGGACTATTTACCTAAAATTCTTGTTACAATGGAACGACCGAGCAAAACAACAGCGTTGAACAGCGTAAACGAACATAAACAGCACTATTTATTTATTTCCTTCTTGTTTGTGAATCACTCAGTCATATGACGATCCCCCACTACATCATACGTTCCAAACACATCAATATCATCATTTGGCAACATTGGAATCGTATTATGTTTATAAAGTATAACGTTTAAATATTACAACAATAATTTTAATGCAACCTCATTAACTAATAAAAATAATGCTTTGGTTTTAGTAGCAATGTACTTAAATACACACATAACAAAACAATTGTGATAATTTTTTTTATTTCGCATAAGTTCTTATCTAATTGTCAATTGTATAATAAACGCATACAATCTGTAGGATAAAGTAGCCAGTATGGACAATGCTCAGTTCGCTTAAAGTAAAAATGGCGTCGCAGTTTGATGTAACAACCGCAGAAAAGAAACTTATCGAAGAAAGGGCAAAACGTCGATTAGCGTTAAGGGAGCATTTTTTAAAGGAAAGTTCTGATCCATTTCGCCATGGCTCAGGGGAAGGAGGCGCTGTGGTGAGTTATTTTTAAGTATTACATTCCTTATTATCAAGTGCTGATGACATAACCTTATTATTATTTTGATTGTTTGATATATCAACATGAAGAGAGTCAAATAACAATGTTGCCAAATTTACTACAGTACGTGAATACGTACATATGTTATTTCATAACGTTCTTTAGTTCTTTTTGGTTTCGTGTTAATTCTTGAAATCGGTGTCTGATGTAATGTAGACGATCGATTTCTAAGTATATGAAAATGACGTGTAAATAAAATTATTACGATTTCCTCATAAAATATCAGATTTTACGAGCAAAACAAAGAATGTTTTGCATATGTACATAAATACATATGTATGTAGCTCAAAACGAATTGAGGATAAATAAATATATCGATGTATTTGGTAAACCTACATTTATTAATCAATATTTATAGTTGATATGAGTACATACATGAACCAATTTTTTTTAAATCTTTTACCTATAAGTAGAAGTATTTCTCACAATAAATATTTGTATTTTATTTAGATATTTAGTCGTTTACACCATTTTGTGATTACATTACAAAGTAATGATTTTCATTGTTACTGTTTGGTTTAAAAACCCGGGATAATCTTCTTATCTGACCAATTTAGAACTACAACATCTACAAATGTGTCTGTATGTAACGTTCCAATAAAGATGTACATTGTTTTTTTTGTTACTCGTTTTTCCTATATAAGTATAAATAATTAAGCAATGAATGCACGTCTCAACAACGAATGACGTCAGACGTTTAAATGTTGTCTTGTGACATTGTTTATGACAGCTGTAGTTTACGTTAGGTGGATTAATATTAGGTTAGAATACCACGAGCATTAAGTGCATAATTGTACATAAAATACTATTAGTAACAAAGGACAGATATTTTTAAAGTATCTGAAGGAAGTGAAACAATTTAAATTATAATTCTAAAAAGAACTAACAAAACTCTACAACAAATTCGATTAATAAAACTGCAAGTAAAATAAGTAAACAGTGATCAGCTGATCAGGTTAGGGTTATACGATAAGTTTTTACGGCCAATTGAACACAACATCATGTTTGTTAACCCAAAGATGACAACCATATAGTATAAAAATTAACATTCACGCTAATCCATGATCAATAATTTTCCATTTTATAATGATAGTTTCTTAGTGGAAATATCTATTAGAAGAAACTACATAATGCAAATGTACTACAATACTTTAGTATTGAAAATTATAGATTTTCGTGTTACAAATCAGGCATCGTAGTTTTTAGTAAGTTTACGTTCTTGTAATTGCAATAAAACGTCATATAAACGTCATTGATGATGTGCGTTCATTGCTTAATTATTTATACTATACCAAAATAATCATTTTTTAATTTCGCGCTCAATTTAAGTTGATAGCTTCGGTAATAAAGGACACAATACCCTAATTTCTTGTTGTATTACATGCGAATATGATATTTATTTTTAATTTTAAAAGTTTTTATTAGTAAAAAATCTGTCGTTTTAAATATTTTTGATATATTTGCAAATGCGTATATATTTTACATAAAAAAAATTGTGTACATGTTTTTTCCTGTCGACTAGATCCGAAAGTTGAGCAGTTACTGGAATTATTATTATTTAGAAGTTAATTCCGTTATGTCCGGGAAAGCTCATGAGGAACCATGTCAGCCCATTCGTTGATATTCATCTTAAAAGTCTCATCGCCTTTCTCGTAGCATTGATAGTGTTTCGAGATGGTATCGGCGTTTTCCTTAAAGAGTTTCATGCGGAATGTTTCTTCTGTAGGGTTTTCATAGCTTTTCTTATAGGTTTTCTGGAAAAGTATGTTAAAATATTTTGGAAGATTTTAGAGAAATCTTATGTTTTTTGGGGTTAATATCATGAATGGATTTCTTACAATAAATTCTTCCCATTGTTCGTGACTTAAGTCATAAAAAAATACTCTATTTGGTCCGAAAATTTCTTGATCTGCATGGTGAAAGTTACGACACCTTGGTTATAGAGATCATTGTGTCTCAACATATAGAAAGAAGTTTTGTGTGAAGATCATCCTAGCTGGGAGAGTATGTTAAAACATTTTAAACTCCTGATTCTACGATAACCTTCACTTATGTTTTTGGGGGTTAATATGGTGAATGGATCTCTTTTCTTAAATTCGTGCCGTTGTTACTAAAGAATATTACAGTTGCATTAACAAAAAGTGCAGTAAGCAATGTTTTAGGATTCTGTGTTTAGGAGAGTTCTATTCAATGAATAGTATTCGCAATGAATTGAAAAACAACATATACAACGGATAATTATCTATTCTGCTTTTATTTCGATAAATGTAGTAGTTATTTGAACACCGATGCATTTCCTTGATTGGAAGAAATCAGCAGGAACATTTTTGTGGATATAAAGAAATACGTTGGAAAATCTTCGTGGACCCCTATTAGAAAAGTGACCAAAATTCTTACACCAGAGGGTATTGCATTTTCCTTTAAGATGCGTTTGCATTGCTCTCTTCTCATTATGCCTTGAATTTTTATGAGATCACCCACGGGTGTACCAGCAAAATAACCCCAAATCATTACCGAACCACCGCCGTGTTTGACAGTAGAGTCTGTGCATTGCTCTAGTGCACGTTTACCTACAGATCTTGTTATGAACACTCGTCTTCGCGAACCGAAAATCTGGAATTTGAATTCGTCGGTCCACAATACCTTGCTCCAATCTTCTACCGTCCAATTTTAATGTTCACGCGCCGATTGTAACCGCTTTTTCTTATTAATTTGGCGAAGCAAGGGCTTTCGCATCGCAATTCGTCCGTGAAAGCCGGCTTTTTGCAGACGGCGAGTCCTCGAGCTGTTTTTTTTCTATTTCGATTGCTGGACACCACGATTGCAATATCTTTAGCTGATGTTATTGCCGTTGGACTACCACTTCGTACTTTATTTAGCAAACTGCCACTTTCACTGTATTTTTTGATGTTATAATCAACAGTAGATGGATTTAAATGTAATTTTCTAGCAATTTCTAATCTAAATCTAAATTTCTAAATCAAATCTATTTTTTACAACATCCATTTCTGACACATTTTAAAATTATATGCTATGCAGTATGTACAAGTTCTCATACCAAATTATTTCTGTTCAATTCTTTAATTATTAGTTTCGGGTGTAGTTTTTATCTAGTGTAAAAATTGCACTTAGTAACTTAGGGATTCATATCATTGAATAATGAACTGGTTAACATATCCTTTATTTGCAGCAAAATAAATTCTAATTAAAAATATTAATGAAGAATTAAATAGAAATAAAATAATATATACAGGCTATCTCCAAAATGTTTGGACATAGCTTAACTACTGACTCCCGGGATTAAAATAAGAAGATTTAACCCAACTTACCTATATCCAAAATCGCCTTGTTAAGTTGGCACTAATTACTTAATTTTTACCACACTAAACTTCTGTGCTTTTGACATGTAGCAAACAAATGATACTCATTTGTCGTTAAAAGATAGAATTCCGGTTAACTAGATTATTACTAGATTATTCCTATCAAAAAAAGCATATCATCAGATCAGATTTTATTTTTTTTTCCGGAGAAACCGTAATAGTTATCAAAAATTACAAAGATACAAAAAATGTTCCTAAAGAAAATATCTTTTTGTAACAAACAATTGAAAGTTCTCAGCCTAAGCACTAGAAAGTTATCACCAAATTTGTATTGCGACATTTTAATTTAATACACTTACAACCTACCGATGAAGACCAAAACCATCTCGAAACGTGACTTATAGTCACAAAACACCCCATGCCAAAAATTATAACAATCGATCAAAGCCTCCTGTTTTTATACGCAAAATTATTTTTTTTTCAAACAACTTTCACGTCTTGTACCAACTTAACGAGGCGACTTTGGATATAGGTAAGTTGGGTTAAATCTTCTTATTTTAATCACAGGAGTCTGTAGTTAAGCTACGTCCCAACATTTTGGAGACACCCAGTATATTTTTAGTTTATCATCTTTCCGCTTCAACGCTGTATCTGTACCTGTCTTCACTTAAATGTGTTTAAATAATTGAAGTCTGATACAGAAGAAAGCCATCTATATTGTCTATGGTTGGATATTTGCCGCTTTAGATGTATTAAATCCGTTTAAAATCGATGCAACTTCATCAGAACGCATGTCTGACCGTTCGTTAATCTTCATGCTGAAACTAACTTCACCTTTCTCGTAGAGTTGATTGTGTTTCGAGATGGCGTTGACGTTTTCTCTAAAGATCTTCATACGATATGCTTCTTCTGCTGGACTTTTATAGATTTTGTTGTAGGTCAGCTGGAAAAATATATTAAGATGCTATTAAGGTAAAGATTCTGGAATAACCTTATCTTATGTTTTCTTGGATTAATAAGGTGAATAGATCTCTTGCTTCAAATTCATCTCATTGTTCTTTAACTAAGTCATAGAACGATACTGCATGTGCATTGATATAAAATATTACAAATAATACCAATAATTTGGCATTGTTTTAACATGTTTTCTTAATGTGTGGGATGCTATTCGCGGTGAATTGAGAAACAACATAAAAATAAACTGATACGACATTACTTTTTATACCACATTACCTTATCATTTCGTCAGATATTCCTCACTTGCGATATGCGGGATTCTATCGACTTTTAGATAGTCTTTTAATGAATCATTCATGTAATTTGGTCGACCAATAATTTATCTATTTTGCTGTTTATTTCGGCAAATGATGTTTTTTTTTTTTGTAGCAATTATAGAAACACCAATACATTTTCTTAGATACGGTTGCATTTGTAGATCGACAATTAAGCATGTTGTAAAACTATTTAGAGCAGGAAACTTGATGATGATAAAAGTACAGCGAAACAAAATCATACCTTAAATTCCTCCCATTGTTTGCTAATGGGATCGTCGGGTACAGCGCTTCCAATGACAAAAAGTATTACAAACAACGCCGGTAATCTCATCTTGGAAGCAGATTTGGTTAGTGTTTTGCGTCTAGGAGAATACCGATCGTAACATGTAAGAAAAAACGCAATAATAAGCTAATACCACAGTACCTAAATTTATACCAGGATAGGTTTTACGGTAATTTACAAAAACAATTAACTGTACCATAAAATTCCCCACAATACAACAAAATTTGCGTAATAAAAATATTAATGGTTATTGAAAAGTAATGGTAGTGTTCTTTCATTAATTGAAAACAATAGAATACGTGTCTACCTAATGCGTGGGCGAAAATAATTCTTCAATGACAATGTAAACAAAGAGTTTTGAATTAAAAAAATATTCAGAGACAAGTTCTGCACAACATAAAATTATGTTCTAGTATACAGGGCGTGTTCTGTTTCCGATACGCACGATACAAATTGTTTTTTTTAATGCAACACCCTGTATATTATTGCGTTTTGGATACCTTTCTTCAATTCATGCCAACTTTCATCAACATTCCTTATACCTACCTATCTTAGTTTTAAGGTAATTTGACTTTTTTGGGAAATGCCGATTTAACGCCTGATAGCTTAAACATCTATTAAAGTGATGATTTTTATTAATTTTATTCGATTGAGTGTTGCTTGGAGTTTTCAATAGCACATCGAAAAAATTTCGACTATTTCACAAACTGTGTCCTGATTTACCTGAACCACCACAGCCGATTGTTACACGTTGGGGAACATGGTTGCAGGCTGCGTTTTACTACAACAAATATTTTGGTCAAGTAAAGAAGGTAGTTTTAAAATTCAATCCGACAGAAGCTGCAGCAATCAAGAAAAGCCAGAAAATATTTCAAGATAGTCAGGTTAAAAGAGATTTACAAACTATTCACAACAATTACTTCGGACTAGCGGAGGGAATAGGAAAATTACAAAATGTTTCGATGTCGCTAGTGGATTCTGTTCAAATTGTGAATGATGTTCACGCACAGTTATGCGCTGTAGAAGGCGAAACAAATTGGTGTGTAATACGAAAATTTGAAAGTGTTTTAGAGAAAGACTCCGATTTTCTTATATTAAGACAAATTTGTGAAGGTGCGTGTGAAGATGCATTAAGTTGTTTGAAAGATTATTTTAAATATGTAAATATAACATCGCTAGATGTCGAACGGTCGTTTTCGGCATTAAAAAACATTTATTCCGCACGTCGTAGTCACTTGACTGAAACAGCTGTGGAAACATATCTAATAATTCAAATATTTAACGGGTGTTACCCAGTTTGTGATTTCACGGAAGACTTTTAAAACGGTAAGTGTTTCAGCGGGTTTTATAATTTACTTCTTACCTTCTATTTTATGTGTAAACTTTTATGCGTTCGCCACGCCTCTGGCTGTGACCGCATATTTGCCTAGGTTAGTTATTTCCATGACATTCGTTCCTTAACATTATGAAATATTCTTTTGGGAATGGCGTTTAAAAATAAAGACCTTATTATTTTCGCTCAGGAGTGATATTTTTCGTGCTCTATATTTATCGTTTATTAGCAAAAGATTTTGCTTATTATTTGTTCACCGGCGATAAATATTCCGTCCGAGAATTGAAAATAAAATTTTGGAGTGATATGAAAATAAAATGTTGGATATAAAAATCACTTACGAATAAAAAATATTTTAAACAGTCTTTTCGCTATAAAGCTGACAACCTTGGGTTGGCCACTCTGAATATCCTAAACTGTAAAAACAAATTTTGGAGTTTTTCACCGGAACTTTATACACCGTTTCTGAAAATGAAATAATTATCTTTCTATTTCTTTTTGTTTGATTATCGAAAAAATACAAAAAACCAGAATAGTATTTTGTATTTGTCACACGTTTGTAGTTTGCTTTCTTTTCACTTAAACTATATACCAGTTTCAACAACCAATTCAAAATGCTCTTTAAATGAATTCAAACTATTTCGGATCGGATTTATTTGCCAAATTTGATATGCATGTACTAATATTAGTAATACAATAGAAAAGTGAACATTTGAAAGATCCAATCTAGAGATTTCAGGAAATTAATTGATGTAGATCATGTAATCTTCAGCTTGCTGTAAAGGAGAGTCTGTATTCAAATTACAAATCTTTACATGTATTTGGAAATATAAGATCATCTAAAATGCATCGCTACAATGTAACAACTATGTATCATTAATACGAAGGACGTTCAGTAATTAACGAGACCAATAGCTGTAGAAGAAAATCAATTTATTCAATGACAATGAAACTTAGATTACTTTTCAATGTAGTCTCCACCAACGTTTAGGCACTTCTGCCATCGCTTTGTGAGCTTTCTAATTCCAGTGCTGAAGAATTCTTGACCTTGGTGTCCGAGCCACTTGTGTACAGTTTGTTTGAACGCTTCGTTGTCTTCGAACTTGGCGCCACGTAAAAACTTTTTGAGCGGGCCGAACAGATGAAACTCGGACGGTGTGACGTCGGAACTGGTAAGGAGGATGTGGCAGCACCTCCCAACCCAAATTTTCGATCATCTCTCGCGTTTTCTAGGCAGTGCGGGGGTGGGCATTATCGTGCAGCAGAATCACACCTTTTGGGAGAATACCCTTCTTATCGCAGGTTTCTCTTTATGTTGAAGCAAATTACAATAGTACTCACTGTTCACAGTACGTTGTCCTTCTAAATAGTCAGAAGAAATTGGGTCTTCGGAGTCCTAGAAGACCGTTAACATCACTTTACCTGCAAATGCGAGAGTTTTGAATTTTTTCTTAAAGGACGAATGTATGTAAGCATGTCTAGCGTACGCAAGGAAAATACACGACCGTTGGCTAATAAAGTCACTACATTTATCAGTGAATTTCCGGATTTGAACTAAAGTATTGTGTGGAGTTTGCAAAATACCTTTAATGTGCTGGAACAAAGGTGACTGTAAAATACATATTAATAGTGTACAGCACAAAATGGGAAAAATGGCGTGCCACCTCAAACACAATTTAAGTTGGATTTACTGGCGTACATACCTGATGGTGCAAATTTTTCACCAATCTTATCCACGGTGCTAAGAAGTTAAGTTTATTTATTGTATTATATTATTTATTGAAGTGAAACTTCTTACGGAGCGTATTAAAATTAACCTTAATTTTGAAAAGCATTACAACGCAATGTAAATACATATCTCGTTATATTTGAAAAACAAAAGTGTTTTACCACATACCTATAGTTACCTCTACATTTACAGTGTTAATACGACGGATTTTTTAAGAAACCGCTTTGTTCACAGTTATTGCATTACATACATAACAAATGCAGTTTTTATTTTTTACCGTAGGGTATTGATTCCGAAATTTCACTTCTGTCGGGCATGAGTCACACATACATATTTTATTATTAATACGCGATCCACGCGACTGATCCGATCCTGTCGGGAAGACCGATTATGCCAGGCTTATACATGCACTGCGCTGAAACTCCAACACGATCCACAGCGTTCTTTATTCTTCACCTATGTAACAGCGCCAGTTTGTACCCAGTCGACTTGATCCGGAAGTTGGATGCTGAGGGATCCGTCTAGATACTTAAGGTCAAATATCGTGGTAGTGCTTCTTCATGCCGTAAAACGCTAGTGCACTTTATCGAGACTACATTCCATGATACTTTTAGAAAATGTACACAGCGTGTCCCAGGATTAACGCATGAATAGGTAAGGCAGACAGAAAATTAACGAGTTGAAATTTCATCTTTTAGTAGTAATTTATGGCATAATTTTATTGCCGAAAGACAAGTATATCTTGGAAATTTACAAAAAAGGATGTTTTTCAATTAGTAAAATGTATTTTCTATTGGAGATACGATAATAGGGTTATTAAAAAACCAATGTTCAGAGTAATAAATTATGCTAGTACTTAGTGTGTAAGGATAGCTGAACCCCAAAAAGATGAAAATTCAACTCGATAATTTCCTGTCTGCCTTCCCTATCCATGCGTTAATCCAGGAACACACTGTATAATTTCTAAAATACGATTACTCAGAACTATTTTGTACAATACCCATTTCTGATACATCTTAAAATTGTATGCCATGCAGTATGCACAAGTTCTCATACCAAATTATTTCTGTTCAATTCTTTAATAATTAGTTTCTGGTGTAATTTCTATGTAGTGCAAAAATTGTACTTATTAACTTAGGGATTCACATCATTGAGCAATGAACTCGTTAATACATCCTTTATTTGCAGCAAAATAAATTGTAAATTAAAATATTAATGAAGGATATGAACATAAAATAATATATATAAATATATTATAGTTTATCGTCCTTCCGCTTCTGTACCTGGCTTTGTATTGTCTGGTTGAATATATCCGTGCGCTATCTTCTGAAATTCGTCAGAAGTCAAGTCTGAGAATTGGTTGATCCCCTTGGTGAAAGTAGTTAAGCCTTTCTCGTAGAGTTGATTGTGTTTCGCGACGGCGTTGACGGCTTCCGTAAAGATCTTCTTGCGATACTCTTCTTCTTTTGAGTCTTTATAGATTTTATTGTACGTCAGCTGGAAGAATACGTTAAAATACTTTTAAAGTCAAGATTCTGGAATAACCTTATTTTATGTTTTCTTATTCATCCGATTGCTCTTTAGCTCATAGAACGATACTGCATGTGCATTGACAAAAAATATTGCTAATAATACCAATAATTTCCTGTTAAATCCTGAATGTTTAAGCATGTTTTTTCTTAATGTATAGAATGCCATTCACGGTGAATTGAGAGACAACATAAAAATAAACTAATACTTTACTTTTTACACCAGATTAGCTTACCATTTTGTCAGATATTCCTCACTTGCGATATGCGGGAATATATCGACTTTTAGATAAAGACTTTTAATGAATTATTCGTGTAATTTGACCGACCAATAATTTATCTATTTTGTTGCTTATTTCGACAAATGATGTTTTATGGTAATTATAGAAACACCAATACGTTTCCTTAGATGCGATTGCATTTGGAGTTGGAAAATTAAGCATGTTGTAAAACTGATGATGATAAATGTACAACGAAACAAAATCATACCTTAAATTCCTTCCATTCTTTGTCAATGGGATCGTCGGGTACAGCACTTTCGATGACAAAAAGTATTACAAACAACGCCAGTAATCTCATCTTAGAAGCAGATTTGGTTAGTGTTTTGCGTCTAGGAGAATACCGATCGTAACATGTAAGAAAAAACGCAATAATAAGCTAATACCACAGTACCTAAATTTATACCAGGATAAGTTTTACGGTAAGTTACAAAAACAATTGACTGTGCAATAAAATTCCGCACAATACAATAAAATTTGCCTAATAAAAATATTAATGGTTATTGAAAAGTAATGGTAGTGTTCTTTCATTAATTGAAAACAATAGAATACGTGTCTACCTAATGCGTGGGCGAAAATAATTTCTTCAACATTCCCTATACCTACCTATCGTAGTTCTAAGATAATTTGAGATTTTTGGGAAATGCCGATTTCTTTAACGCCTGATAGCTTAAACAACTTACATACTAAAGTGATGATTCAATTTTTATTCGCTTGAGTTTTTCTTGGAGTTTTCAATAGCACATCGAAAAAATTATTTAGTTTCTACAAGATGGCCATTGAAATCATTGTTTGATTTATATTATTTATTTCTTTTTAATGGAATATCCTATATATTTTTCCTGAATCTAATGGATGAGCTCTTCTAGAAGTTTTTTTGTATTTTTCTATACCTGAAATGCATCCTTCTTTAGTAAATTAACTATGAAATCATGTTAGATACATTTTTTTACTAAAATTCATAGAGTGCTGCGATGAAAAACTATAAACTTTTTTTAAAGATATGCATTAAAGATAATGTGTAAAGGTTATTTTTTAGTAACAATTCCAATATCTACTCAAAGTGATCATTAGAGTTACTCAATTTGCGCCAACAGCCAGTGGCGGGCGCATAAAAATGTACACAAAATAAATGGTCAGAAATAAAATATAATACGTGCTCAAACACTTACCGTCTTAAGTCTTCCGTGAAATCACAAAGTGAATAATGTCTGTTAAATATCTGCAACATTAGATATATTTCCACAGTTGTTTCGACAAACCGAGTGCAGCGTGAGGAAAAAGTGTGTTTATATGCAGAAAACGAACGTTCTCATCTAGTGACGTTATATTTGCGTAATTAAAATAACCTTTGGAACAACTTAACGGTTCTGTTGACGCACCTTCGTAAATTTGTCTTAATGTGCCAAAATCAGAATCTTTCTCTAAAACACTTTCAAACCTTTCTAGAACACAAACATTTTTTGCGTCTTCTACCGCGCATAGCTGTGCGTGAACATGTTGCACTATTTGCAGAGATTCCGCTAACGACACCGAAGGATTTTGTAATTTTTCTATTGCCTCCACTGGTCCGAAGCAATTGTTCTGAATAGTTTTTAAATCCGTTTTAGCCTGACTGTCTTGAAATTTCAACTGGCTTTCCTTGATAGCCGCAGCTTCCTTTGGATCGAATTGTAAAACCACGTTCTTAATATTCTCAAAATATTTATGATAATAAAACGTGGCCTGTAACCATGTTCCCCAACGTGTAAGAATAGGTTCTGGTGACTCAGGCATATGGGGGCACAGTCTGTGAAAATTGCGCATACGTTTTGGGGGTTTGACAAACACTGCTTTTGTATGCGCTATTAGAGCGTTCTACTTCAGGATAACATTTTCTAATACTATCTGCCACATGACTGAAAGCATAAATTTTACACGTAATATGTAACAAGTTAGCACAATGTTTTTTAAGAGACCGGCCTACAGAAAGCACGTTTGCGGCACCATCACTCATAAACATCAACAGTTGGTTTGTTGAAAGTTCAAACTTTTCCAATGTATTTAACACTAACTTTGAAATTACTTCGGCAGTACATTGTTGTACTCGTCTGGAAGCTAATAGAATTGAAGGTAACGATTCATGTGGTTCAATTGTACATACCATTACATTAACCACATAATGTTTTTTACGATCTGTTGTTCGTCCACACATAACCACAGTTTTTTATCTTTCATCTCCGATTTAATTCTTTTTTCAACATGTTCACGAGTTACAAAGAATTGTGCCATCTACAATTCTTTGTAACGATGCCCGAATTGGTAATTTGCAGTCCGAATATTTATTCCAAAAGAAGTCACACGCTTCCTTATCTAGTAAATTAAACGGTAGATTACATGCAATAAAGGTAACACATAAATTAAATTTAAATTTGTCATAGTGTCATGTGCAATTTTTTTTTAAGAATGCTGTTTACTATTTACGTGACGTAGACAATCCCTTTTGGACCAACACATTAAAGGGATATTACAAACTACACATTGAATTTTAACGCCATCATAATTTAGGTCAGACATTTCTGCTATAAATTCTGTAACTTTGTCCAACATTGGCCGTTTTCGCAACGTAGGCAACATGTTTAAAACAAACGTAGAACTACGAAATAGTATTTACGGCAGCGTACATGTATACACAACAGATTTGCTTGAGACTCGCAGTTATACTGAGGGTTGTATCGAACCTCCACGTGAACAACTCTAGTGATCATTAAATATCCTATCCTAGAACTGAAAATAAAACTTATGAATCATAAACAGTTGTTTCCGTAACATTCGTTCGTGAAGGTTATTTTCTTTGGGGAATTAAATTTAATAAATAAAGACCCGATTATTTTCGGTCAGGAGTGATATTTTTCGTACTCTGTATTTGTCGTTTATTATTTGTTCCCCAGCGATAAATATTCCATCCGGTAATTGAAAGTAAAATTCTGGAGTGATATGAAAATAAAATTTTGGATATAAAAATACGTATGAAAAATATTTTGAACAGTCTTTTCGCCATAAAGCTGGCAACCTCGGGTGGCCACTCTGAATATCCTAAACTATAAAAATAAATTTTTGAGTTTTTCACTGGAATTTTGTACACCGTTTCCCAAAATTAACGCACAAACTTTCTTTTTCTTTTTATGGTTGATTATCGCAAAAATAGGGGAATAGTATCTTGTATTTTTCACACTTTGTAGTTTGCTCTCTTTCATTTCAATGATATACCAGTTTCAACAACAAATTCACATTATTTCAGATTGGATTTATTTGGCACATTTGATATCCATACAATACGTACCCAATATTACAATAGAAGAACATTTGGAAGATACAATCTAGAGATTTCAGGAAATTAATGGATGTAAGTCATGTAATCTTCAGCTTACTGTAAAAGAGGGTAGCTGTAGCTGTCGTTTTGTTCATATGTGTTCGGAAATACAAGATCATCTAAAATGCATCCTTACAATCGAATTCTTATTAACTATATATCATTAATATCTATTGGATTTACACCAACGGGTAACTGGCGATGGTAGCAATTCCACAATTGTTGTTACGATTCCTGCTCATCTTAATGTAACCATTCATACCCCAGCTGGTGCCCCATGAATTTTTCACCAGCCAGTAATCACCTTCGCTATCAGTTCCGTAACCAACAACCAGCACGCCGTGGTCTAGATTTGACTCGCTACAAGCTGGTTCGTAATACAGCCCCTCGCTATAATAGAGGAACGAAATATGGCTTGCGTCAATTCCTACCGAAATAGGTCCGATCGTAGCTACTGCATTTTGTAACGATCCTTCGTCTGTAGAGGGTAGATCCACAAGTCCTGTTGCGGTACCACCTGAATACGCTGAATTATATCTGCAAATATCGTCGATACCTTTGTAAGGATAATAGTTTTCCGTATCGATGCCTCGGTTATCTATAACGTATCTAAAAGCGTTATCCATTAGGCCACCACTGCAACCGTTATTGCCGTAAGCTGACGAGCAATCTACTAGGTTCTGTTCGCTTAGCGAGATTAGATTGCCGGTTTTTCGAAAATTCTGGCCTTCCAAAGCACCTGTCTATCGACAAAAAGAAAAAATGTTTTGCAAATAAATGTAATAATCATAAAAGTATGGGACAAGGGAATGTGATACAAGTAAAAAATCTTGCAAATAAGTGTTATAATCATAAAGCTGGGGGACAAGGGAATGCGATACATGCACAACGTGTAAAAAAAGTGTTCAGATACTTTGTGTGGTTATAATCTATTTATGTTTTTGTAAAAGTGGGTAAAGTATTCAGACATTTTTTATCCGAGAACATTTTCTACAAATTATCAACTAATTTGATATCAAATGATAATGCGATTGATGAATAGAGCACCGCAAACTGCGCTGAAAGCCACTGGCGGACCCATAAAAGTTTACACAAAATAAATTAAATGTGATACGTGCTCAAACACTTACCGTTTTAAGAGTCCTCCGTGAAATCACAAAGTGGATAATGTCTATTTAATATTTGTAACATTAGATATGTTTCCAAAGTTGTTTCGGCAAAGTGAGTGCGCCGTGAAGAAAAAGTGTTTTTGTATGCCGAAAACGAACGTTCTACATCTAGTGACGTTATATTTGCGTAAGTAAAATAATCTTTCAAATAACTTAACGGTTCTATTGACGCACCTTCACAAATTTGTCTTAATGTGCCAAAATCAGAGTCTTTATCTAAAACACTTTCAAACCTTTCTAAAACACAAACATTTCTTGCGTCTTCTATCGCGCATAGCTGTGCGTGAACATGTTGCACTATTTGCAAAGATTCCACTAACGATACCGAAGAATTTTGTAGTTTTTCTATCGCATCCGCTAGTCCCACGTAATTGTTCTGAATAATTTCCAAATCTGTTTTAACTTGACTATCCTGAAATTTCAAGCGGCTTACCTCGACAGCCGCAGCTTCCTTTGGGTCGAATTCTAAAATCACGTTCTTTATATTCTCAAAATATTTAAGATAATAAAATGCAGCCTCTAACCATGTTCCCCAACGAGTAAGAATAGGTTATGGTGGTTCAGGAATACCGAGGCATAGTCTATGATATTCCCGAATACGTTTTGGGGATTTTACAAACACAGCTTTTGTATGTGCTATTAGAGCGTCTACCTCGGGATAACATTTTCTGATACTATCTGCTACGAGACTAAGAGTATGATTTTTACATGTAATATGCAACAAGTTAGCACAATGTTTTTTAAGAGATCGACCTACAGCAAGCATGTTTGCGGCACCATCACTCATAAACATCAACAGTTGATTTGTTGAAAGTTTCCAAAACTTTTCCAATGTATTTAACACCAACATTGAAATTACTTCGGCAGTGCATTGTTGTATTCGTCTGGAAGCTAGTAAAATTGAGGGTGACGGTCGATGTGGTTCCATTGTGCGTACCATTACATTAACCACAGAATGTTTTTTACGATCTGTTGTTTCGTCCACACATAACCACAGTTTTTTATCTTGCAACTCCGATTTAATTCTTTTCTCGACATGCTCACGAGCAGACGGCACAACTCTCTGTAATGTTCTCTCACTTGGTAACTTAAAGTCCGAATATTCATTCCAAAACGAGACGTATGCTTTCTTCCTTAGTAAATGAAATGGTAAATTACATGCAATAATCAGATAAATTAAATTTAAATTTGTCATAATCTCGTGTGGAATTTTTTTTTGAAACATGCCCTGCACTATTTACGTGCCGTAGACAATCACTTTTCGACCAACACATTAAATCTATTTTACACACTACACATTTAATTTTAGCGCCATCACACTTTAAATCAGGCATTTCTGCAATTAATTCTCTTATTGTGTCCAACTTTGGTCGTTTTCGCGACGTAGGAAACATTTTCAAAACAAACGTAGAACTACGATATAGTATACGACAGCGTAGATGCATACACAACAGATCGGCTTTCGAGTCGCAGTTATACTGACGCTTATACCGAATTGTCCCGGCCGTATTTGTTTTGTGTAAACTTTTATGCGTCCGCCACTGGCTTTCAGCGCAGTTTGCGTTGCTCTAGTTATAATCTATTTATGTTTTTGCAAAAGTGGGTAAACAACATTTTTTATCTGAGAACATTTTCTACAAATTATCAACTAATTTGATATCGAATGATAATGCGACTGATGAAATAGGTAATTGTGCCCGCCTATCCAAAAAAGTGGTCAAAAAAACCTTCAGGTGTAGCGACTCTGCTTAATGGTAAGTCGACAATTCTTAAAAGAAGTAGAAGTTAACCAATGTTTATTGTACAATTGGAACTATAGGACTTGTATTTTGAATAAAACGGTAAATATTTTTTAAAATAATGTCTTTTCAATTCCAACATAAAAATTATACTTTACAATTACAAATCGTCGCCTTAGTAAGAAAAGCGCGTAACTTCATTAAAACGAAATTTACAGGAGATTAAGAAAATTGTTTTTTTTTCGTATGCTCACAATGTAAATTCTTGTTTTGTAGAATATTGTGGAATACAGTGAAGTTCGGCTATAAGGAGGGACCAAGGGACCATAAAAGTTGCTGATTATATACGACCGCTCGCTACAAAAGATTTTTTCATTTTCGTATACATATTATACGTTAAATTGGGCGCTTTTAAGAATATATCATTAAAAACTAAGTACACATGCCAACTGAAAAGTTTATTCTGTAAAAACAAAAAGATACTAATACATATGTACATGAAAATTAAACTTTGGATCTTACGCAAGATAATCAGTTATTTTTTTCTGTGTGCTTCGGACACTTAGAATTTTTTTAGTTAAAACTCCTTCCAATTTATCTGCGGCATTCAAAAACTGTTCTTCTTCAGGGGGAACAAACTGATATACGACATTATGATGTTCAAAGCATCTATAGCTTCTTGGGTCGTAGGGATTTCTGTTTCTTCATCCCCGGCTTCTGCAGTTGCGATATCTTCTTCGTCTGGTTGACTAATGATGGATTGGATAATTTGAATATCGTCAGGAACTTTGAATACTTCAAGGTTTTCATCTATCCTGTCGTATTCTCGTAGATCAATATGATCGAATTCCGAAATGTTGTTGCTTTGTGTCCATTTGGACAGATCATCGACGTCCCATTCTTCATCCTTATGTATCAAGAGCCATTGGGCGACAGGAATTATGTCGTCTTCCGTGAAATCAGCATCTCGAAAACAGTTGGAAATAGTTTTTGAGGAAACATTTCTCCAAGCTGTATTTAACATTGCAATCGCATCCAACAACGAAACTTTAAATTCAGTGTTGTCGTTTGCGTTGACCAATTTAAATAACAGCTGCCTTCGATAATGTGTTTTTAAACACTTAATCACCCCTAAAATTACGTTGAATACAATCAAAATGCTGCTTAAAATTATTATTCCATACCTTGATCCATTGGTTGCAACGTTGCCGTCGTATTTTGAGGAAGAAAAATCACCTCAATCCACTGCAAATTCATGATCGTGGGATGTGCTGGACAATTACCAATCAACAATAAAATTTTTCTTTTCTTTCTAGCTAATTCTGCATCCCAGTTTTGTATTAATTTAGTAAAGATATCACCTATCATCCAGGCCCTTTTGTTCACTTCATAAATCAGTGGCAAGTTCCTCTTGTTTTTGAAGCACCTTGCTGATTTGGATTTGCCTATTACAAGGAGCCTCTCTTTCTCGGAGCCATCCATGTTCGCGCAGATCCAAGCAGTGATCCTATCTTTTGAGAGCTTACCCCCCAGAACATTTCTCCCCTTTAAAGTGTAGGGTTCTGTCGGGCGTCGTTTTATAAAAAATTCCTGTTTCGTCTCCGTTAAAAATATCTTTATCAGCATATCGCCGTCGCAAACCTGAAATTTCGAAAACAATAACTAATCAGAAGTATGGATATTAGACACCTACTTGGCCAAGTGGTTGTTAACCATTCTTCTGTTATTTGTTTGTATTTCGTGCAAGAAAAGGCTCCCGCATCCTCTGAGGCTTCTTTATTTGCCGATAATTGTGCAAAATGGCTTGCTTTTTGCTGCAAAACTGGCCCGGAAATTGGTACATTTTCACCCCCTTTTAATGTAAACCACTTCAGCAAAGCCTGATCCACATCTCTTCTTTCGGGCTGACGAAGTTTTTTTGTTGTCGGATTTAAACACGTCTGCGCTTCTAACAGTTTTTCTCGTGTTGTCCAAATGCTAGATACTATCGAAGTACTTAAGCCATACTCACGGCATATTTGGCTATTTGAACATCCACTTTGTAACTTTCGTATTATTTCCACTTTCACCGATAACGTAATTGATCTTCGTGTATTTTTCTTTTGAAAAATTGACATTTTTTCCGCCACACACACTGCACAAATAATGTCGTTTTAGCTCCGGGGTAATCCCTGGCTCAGGCGCGTGTCACGACTCGTGCGGAGGTTATGTGCGATGTGCAAGTGCACGGCGCACGCATTGTCGCTTCGTCGCCGCCTCGTTATAGCCGACCGAAAAGTTGCCCGGGTCCAAAAATTACCCTTGTTATATGCGAGCCCTCGTTATATCAGACCTCATTATAACAGAACAGCAATACATGTGTTTGTGTGGGATTCCGACGGGGACTTTTTAATTTGCTCGTTACAACCAAGCGCTCGTTATATCCCCAGCTCGTTATATACGAACTTCACTGTAATTTGAATGATTTTTAGGAAAAAATAATTCTGAAAACCTTGTTTTAATTATCATTAGGCAGTTAAATCTCATTTTTGATAAAAAATTGAGTCCCGTGCTTTTCTTACTAAGGCAATGTTTTTGGATTGGAATATGTAAAAATGTTCAAATAACGCATAATAGAAAAAATAAAATCAAAATGGAACATCCACAATACTAAACCCTCGTTTTATATGCTCTAATATATCTAAATTATTAAATAAAGTCACCGATTTTTGTTCTATATGTACTTACTGCGCTAAAACTCCAACACGATCCACAGCTCCCTTGATCCTTTATCTCCGTAACAGCACCAGCTTGTACCCAATCGACTTGATCCGGAAGTTGGATATTTGCCGCTGGTATAAATGTGGTTCGCGTGCCATTGTATTGGGAATTAGTCGTTCGATTATATCCGTTCATAGTTTGCACAAATTCGTAAGGAAGCATGTCTGCCCATTCGTTGAGCTTCATGTTGAAACTAAATAGACCTTTCTCGTAGAGTTGATTGTGTTTCGAGATGGTATGGGCGTTTTCCATAAAGATCTTCATGCGATATCTTTCCTCTGTAGGGTCTTCATAGTTTTTCTTGTACGTCAGCTGAAAGAATATGTTAAAATGCTCTTAAGGTCAAAATTCTGGAGTAACCTTATCTTATGTTTTCTTAGGTTAATAAGGTGAATTGATCTCTTACCTTAAATTCATCCCATTGTTCTTTAACTAAGTCATAGAACGATACTGCATGTGCATTGACAAAAAATATTGCAAATAATACCAATAATTTCATATTAAAGCCAGAATGTTTTACCCTGTTTTTTTATTATGTTTAGGAGAATGCTATTCACGGTGAATTCAGAAACAGCATAAAAATAAACTGATACGATTTTACTTTTTATATCAAACTGGCTTATCATTTCGTCAGATATTCTCACTCACGATATGCGGGAATCTATCGACTTTTAGATAAAGTTTTTTAATGAATCATTCATGTAATTTGGTCGACCAATAATTTATCTATTTTGCTGTTTATTTCGACAAATGATGTTTTGTGATAATTATAGAAACATCAATTCGTTTCCTTAGATGGCGTTGCATTTGGAGAGGAAAAATCAAGCATGTTATAAAACTATTAACAACAGGAAACTTGGCAATGATAAAAGATTTAAGATAAACTTTTATTTCGTTGTAATTTTTTTCCATCTTCAGCGTATGGGTCACTATGTAGATTATGGGCACAACGACAAGAGCAATATTTTTTGATAACGTAACTTGGGTATCAGCCCCTTTCACATTTAGCAAAATGGGAAATACGTATATGCAATTAAGTTCAAAAACACTTTATCCAGCAAGGAAATTTATGTGAATGTGGTAGACTTGTTCGGAGACCATTGTACTTTCAGTACCCGTATCAGAAAACCGGTAGCTGAGATTAAGAGAGACAGGACGGCGGGAGTAATAAGTAGAGTCTTTCTTTCCTTGTAAACTTGAGATAGAATCTGAGATATCGCATGATTTCCCTAAATTTGTTTCAAGACATCGTTTGACTAAAAAACGATATTCCCCACTTTTTAGACCACAAAGAATCTAATTCTAAGTGACTGGAACCCTGAGCACCACGTGCGTATAGAATGGCAATAAAGGATTCTAGATCTCCTAAAGATAATTGCCAGTCTTGACTGTCTAGTTGTTTTCTAGCTTCAGCCTCGGTGCATTGTTATATGTGTCTCAGCATCGAGTCATCGATAAATAATCTCCAGAAACTACTGACATTTTCTGCAGTTATTTTTTGTTTTGCATAGCCTGTTGACCTTGGATTGTCCCTGAATATATTGGGTTGGGTTGGGGGAGACATCATTGTGCTGAAGGACCTATTTCTTATAAGGAGTCTATGAAATAAAAAAGACAAAACAGTGAAAAGAGATTTTGTTGTCATAAAATCGGCAGAAAATGTCAAATTTTTTGGGATACATACGAAATAAGTATATTAAATACCTTTTAAAATTACATTGTAGAAATTGGAGTATTTTTTTAATATGATACTACGAGAAAGTAATTTTGGAAAAACGTCGGAGAAAGATTGCTGTTTGGTTCCATTAAGTCTACCTCTTCAAAACTGTTATCTCTTTTCAAAACTTAAAAAGTCTTGAATCTGAGATATATTCATGCAGATGGCCAGATTTAGTTGTAATTGAACAATCTTTTTATGAATGAGAGCAAAACACCACAATATATTTAGTTCTAGTAAGATACAATATTAAAATTACCGACACAAAACTTAATCTTACCTTAAATTTAATCTATTGTTCTTTAACTAAACCATGGAAAAGTACAGCATCGGCTAAAAATATTACAAACAACGCCAGCAGTTCATATTTAAACCATGCTTGTTTAGCGTTTTGCATCTAATAGAATATTGAGAGTAGTAATATCCAATAAAAAACGTAATAATAAATTAATACCATTATACCTAAATTTATTCCAAATAATGTTTTCATTCGGTAAATTCCCTGCGTACGACATATCAAGTTCCACAAACCAATACGTGGAATTTTGTAGTGAATCAACCACGTAATTCGATCGCCTATATAATTTTGCTGATTTGCTAATTTTCTGAATAAATTTATTTATATGATAGTTATAGAAGCATCGAAGCTAAGTCTTTGTTCCTAAGTTTCTATATCTTCAGATCAAGACAACTAATTGTTTTTAAGTCACTGTCAATCTAGCCAAATCTCTAAAATCATTTATGAGAATCCATGCCCATTTTGTGGTCACAATATTTTTATGTGAATAAAATGAACACTATACTATAATAAGTACTTTATTAAACATAACTACAAATTGAAAACAGTTCGATGATTGACAAATGTGAGGTATCTATCTGGTGGGGCAGGTATTTGAAATGTATTCTACATGACATGGAAATTGCAACACCAAGAAGGGGTGCGAATTTTTTGATCAAACTTAGAAGAAACATGATAACTATTCGTAGGCAATAATTGATTAAGTATAATTTTGTTGTGATGGATCAAGTGGTCATGGCATATCTAACACTTCATGCAGTCTTTTCTGACATTAATATCAGGTGTATTTCTTACAAGTTTTGATTCAATTTTCGCCGTTTTTTTTTGTCATACTTTTGTTTCACGTGTTTTGAGGGTTGATTATCCCTAGAGTGCGGGAAACGTCGAGTTGTTGGCTTGCGTGAAGGTGGTTTTTCGTTCAGGGAAATTGCAAATCACATTAACCAGAAACAATCCACCTTCATGTGCTGTTATCAGTCATAAACTAGAGAAGGCCAGGAAAGTGGTGCAGGACCGCTACCTTCGCCTAACGGCACTCAGAGACCGATTCTCCAGTACCGGGTCAATTGCTGATCTATGGTTAGGTAATGAAGGTTGTCCTGTAACCCTTCGGACCGTTTATTGCCGAATCAGGGCTTTCGTCTTGCAATCCTATCGCCCACATCTTGTGTTACCACTTACGGCTCAATACCGTTAGCAACGTTTGGATCATTGTAGGTTGCATGATGGCCGCATGAGAGTCAGACGAAGATGTGGGGAACGTCGCGATATTCAAATTTCTGTAGAAGGGTCTGCACCCTGGGAGTTCGGTTGGTAAGGGGTGCTATAGCAGATGGGTGTAGATCTCTGTTGGTGCTCATCCGATGCACCATGAACGCCTAAGGTTGCGTTGATGAGGTGGTGTAAGCCCATATTCTTCCATATCTTCAGCAGCTCGAAGACCCACTTTTGCAGAAGGATAATGCCCGTCCCCACGTAGCGAGAACTTCTCTAAACCGGTTCGAAGAGGCCCATGCCAATCTTGCCATGACCACCCACATCTCCCGACCTCTCACCAATCGAACGCGTGTAGGATATTATAACAAGAAAACTTAGCGAATCCTCCGCAAACAAGCTGTCCGGCATGAATTGCAGGTTGCTTGGGACACCATACCCCAAGAGGACATCGACCACCTACTGGAATCAATGCCAGCAAGGGTGAGGGAGTGTAAAACCAATAAGGGAACACATGAATAAAAAAAAATTAAATTGTTAATATTTTGTTCTTTTTCTTTTGAATTATAATCAATTATC
The DNA here is from genome assembly GCA_029619315.2 of Dynastes maya. Lineage (NCBI taxonomy): Eukaryota > Metazoa > Arthropoda > Insecta > Coleoptera > Scarabaeidae > Dynastes > Dynastes maya. Next base: position 1,467,798 of record JAROYE020000020.1, read on the forward strand.
TTTGAATAGTTATATGTTTCTGCCAAGTTTGGTCAAAAAATTCGCACCCCTTCTTGGTGTTGCAATTTTCATGTCATGTAGCATATGTATATATTTAAACTAGAGGATAGGCAGCTGATGACGCAATTGCACAGTGATTATTTCTTCTCCTCGCCAACTTTATATATCCACCGATTCCCCAACTGGTACCGTAGGAATTCTTCAGCAACCAGTATTTTTCTCCATCAGGTTCTTCATCGTAACCCACTAGAAGCATTGCATGGTTTATGCGTTCTCTACGACTACTGCACGTTGGATCGTAGTAAACAGATCCCGCATAGAGTTGGAACGATTGTTGCCCAGCATCGACTCCAACTGCAACAGGTCCATAGGTTGCTACAACCATTTCTAAAGCTTCTTCGTCATCCTCTGGTAGTAAAATATATCCTAATAACAGAAGAAACGATTTAAGCCACTTGAATCTCACTTAAAACGAGATATCTTAAATATTTTTTATTCATTGAATCAAAATACAACAATAGCGAGTACAATTGTAACAAAGATAATATAAATAATTAGCAAATTCTTATAACAAGTAAACCATATTTATCAGTTCTTCTTTAGAAGTCCACTTCTGGATATAGAAGAATCTTGTTAAAAATATAAATTCTATGACATTAATACAGCGTATTCCATTTACCAAGCAAAGTTAGCACGCATTAAAGTTAATCACATTTTAACAATCATATTCTTATTAACAATTTATTACTATTTAAGAGTGTAGTGAAAAAAGCCATGTTCCACCTGAAGAAACCTTTACAGCTTATTCCATACCAACGACAATAGCACCATCTAATAATCCCCTCGCTATGCTCAAACTTTTGTCTGAAAGTTTTTGTCGTAAAACCGATTCTTTCCAAAATATTAAGATCTTCCACTTTAAATGTATGCGGATTCATTTGTACCTGTTATGTTGGCACCAAGTGCGCTTTCATCAAACCTGCACGGACCTTCAACGCCTTCATAAGGGTACGCTGCATCGCGATCAATTCCAGGGTTCAACCAAATGTATTTGAAATCTTCATCTACGTGTCCACCTTTACAACCATAATTTAGCAACTCCAGTTTTTGTAAACAGTCAAGTAGGTTTTGTGGGCTCAAATCTATTAAGATCCCAGTTTTCCTGAAGACCTGGCCTTCGACTGCTCCTACCTTGAAAGAATTTCAACTTAGAATGTGATAGAAACATACAGAATCTTCACTTACTGCGGCAAATGCATGACATGATGCGCATTTTCCCTGGTCCTTTACCGATGTGACGGCTCCTAATTCTGTCCAATCTATCCTCTTGGGCTTCTTTACATTTAAAGAAGGAATATAACTTATTGGCTGGTTGTATGGTTCTACCATTCTTGTGTTACCGCCTCTAAATCCATTGAGTAACTGATTAAATTCTCCAGACAATAAATCTGCGTAAGTATTGATCCTTAAGGTGAACGTTTTCAGTCCAAGTGAGTATTCCCTATTAAATTGCAATACGAAATTTCTATTCACAAAGAAATTTTGTTTTCTTAGATATTCCTCAGTGGCCGTCGGATATGTTTTATTGAATTGGATCTGAAAATTTTAAATCTAGTGTATCAGAAAATATATAAGCGATCGTTCAATTACCTTAAAGTTAATCCATTCATTTTCCAAAGCTACCTCATCGTCTCTATCGGAAAATGGCGTTTCAGAAATGATTGAGCAATTTCTTTGAATGGTGTCTGTTCGTTCTCGATCTGGCGGTGGTCCATACTGAAGCCTGGAACTGTACCCGATAGCAGATTGTCTGTCAATTAGTCTCTCTTGAATAATGTTGATTACTTCATCCCAAATCGACGATTCATCCACACTAGAATGATTCCTTTGATTAGTTTCAGGTCTTCCTGTTCCCGATGTTGATTCAAATTGGTTTTTAGGAATGACTCTAATAACATCAGGTTGAATTGGTCTACCTCGAACAGCATTCGGTTGATTGGGTCTCTTTCTAGCAGTAACTGATTGAATTGGCCTGTCTCTGGCAATAGTTGGCTTTATCCGTTCGTTTTTAAAAGTATTAAGCTCGATTTCTGTATCCGGAATTGATGATTCACTCGCGTTAGGACGAGTTCTGCGATTACTTGGTAGTCTTCCTGCTTCAATTGCTGCCAGCATGTGGATTTTGTAAACCTCGCTAGGAGTTGTTACTTCAGAAGGTAAGTTGCTGATCTCATCTTGTGTTTCCAAACTGCTGGTCGTTTGAGTTTTTCCATTCAAGTTGGCACTTTGATTTTTTCTAGCCGGACCTTTTGTGCGATCATAACGTCTGCCGTTTGACGGTAAACCTACTAGCTGTGCCTCTATAACTGCGAATAATGTGATCATGATGATCCACTTGGCTGCCCTAGGATGAGGATTTTGCTTAAGAATTTCATTTAAATAATATTGAAACATTTCTTTCGTGATATTTCGAATTTACAAACTGAAAAAAGGAGAATTTTTGGAATAGAATACGTAGATTCGGTTAAAAATGAAGGTTGGTTTAACAAAAAATCTGTTATTCTGTTATTAAATAAAAAATTTTTATGTGACCGATGTAGAATCTTTATTTGTTTCTTCCGGCAAATAAACAATGTTTTTCTTCTCCTATACAGATGGCAGTTGCAATAAAATACAATTTTTTCATTACACTATTACAACAAAAAATAATTTTGCTTTGTCTTATTACACATTAATCTTCACGATTAATTTTGTATTTTACAAAAATTTTTGACCACAATTTTTCTGCTGCAATAGTAGCGATATTTACCTCTGTTTTTTGGAATAATCGTTGGATTTGTTTCTTGTAGCTATTTATTTAGTAAGTAATTAAAACAATAATAATTGAAAATCCATTATCTAATGTTTTTGTAATTTGTTTAAACAATTTTCTTAATTGGTTTTTAGTCTGTGGCCTAAGGATGTCTATTCAAATATACGAAACCGGTCCTCTATTTTATATAATAAAGAGATTGTGAAAACATAGTCCCTCTTTTTATTTCTTCACATCAGATAAAATAACTACCTATCTTCTTCATTTACCGGTACCGATTTTACGTATTCTTTTAAGAACTTAACACTTACATGGCACAACTAAGAAAGTTTGTTATTACTCTAGCCCGAGCACAGAATCCACTTTAGAATGACCGGAAGAACAATTTCACCTGGTGCTTTATAATAAGTATCCCCATTCTATGCCAGTATATAAGCTTCTGTATCTATAGAAAGAACTTAATCACTGCAAAATGTTATCTTTCAGGTGGCAATCCAACAAATATTTCAATTGCATTTTGTTGTTAAAGCGTGCATACTCCTCAGATTTGTAGTATCACATGTACAGCGTCTCCAACTAGTGCGAGGGTGGAAGATAATTCCTTCCCTGAGTAATTTACAGAAAAAGTTTTTAAATAAATATCATTTAGCGTTGTAAGGCGTTTAATCCCAAATTTATCTTATCTATCTCAAAAACTAAGATAGATGGATATAGCGAATATGAATTGAAGAGAGGCATCCAAAAATATATAGGATGTTCTATTTAGAAAACAAAATAGTATTGTAGCGTAAATTGAACACCCTATATATTTGGGTATAATTTTATGTTCTGTAGAATATTTTATACTTTTAAAACTTTTTCTCTAAATTGTGTCTAGTATCATCTGAGGTAAAATCAGTATCTCTAACCACTTGCAATAACAACTGGCCTGGGAACAGTTATATAAAAATCACAAGTGCAATTTTCTGGCCAATGAAAATATGGCTTATCTCTAACTTTCTACTTATATCCCAGTTCTAGGTAGGTGACTCATCGAAATTATCAAATTTATTACCAGAACCACCAACACTAAAACTGCAGACTACACAGAAAACCACAAAAATTATTAAATAACAGATGGAAATATCCTTGGTTTGTAGATAATTTCTTTTAGACCATCTTCACGTCATTCTCGCCAAATGGTAGCTTTTGAAATGTTATGTGCTATGTCAATACTATCCAATGGCAACAAAACCCTTGCCGTTTTGGATAAATTGGCTTTTATCAATAACTTATTAAACAATTGACATCACTTTCGTCAATATGTTCTCAATGTTGGGGTTGAAGTATTAAAAATAAATCATTTTTCCCAAAATCACCGACATAAAAGTTGCAAAATAACGGAGATATTGCGTTTTCTAGAACGTGTTAGTGCTTTTTGTTTACGACTGATAACGAATGTTTGTTTTTTAATACAATTGTTAGACTTTAGGTGCGATGATGGCTTTTGCAAATCAACGGGATTCTCGATTCGACTGTTTTAAGTAGTGCATGGCATCAAACAGTTTTTGTCTTTATCTGTTACGTGCTTAAAAATAATACAGGTATGCGAAAATTTTGAAGTTGTGGAAAGAATTTTAACGTACGGGAAGAGCTGGCAGTCACCGTGGATGAAATTTTAGAAATTCTCAAAAACAATCCAACAACCAGACCCAGATCTATGACAGCTCACGTTGGAGTGGTTCACAGTAAAGTACGGAAGACTACGCCAAGAACAAGGATACAAGCCTCAATAAGATCATCCTATAAGAGTTGAATTTTGTTAGTGGCTTTTACATCAATTCCACAGAAATTAAAATGTTACTAAATTTATGTCGGCGAAGCCACATTTACAAGAAATGGAGTAAACAATTTCCATGACAACCATGTTTGGGCACTAGGAAATCCGCTTGTTGTGAGTGGAACCGATTTTCAGCACAGATTTTCGATTAATGTTTGACCTGGTATTACTACTGGTATACTAATTGGAACATACTTTCTTTTATCTAGAATGACAGATGAAAATGATTTAAATTTTCTTTGAAATACTTTGCCATAATTATTCCTTATTTTTTCGAATTCTTCAACCTGTTAAAATAAACGTCTCAACTTTGAGAACACTTCGTATAATCCATTGGTTCTTGTTCAATCTATCGAGAAAGTTACAAATAGTTGAAGGTCCTGTTTTTATATGAATGTGAAATCTCTATTCATAGCAGTTTGATTATAATTTCCTTTTGTTTGTGTCAGACGTATTAGACGAAAGAATAAAGGAATATACACAAGATAAGGTACATGACATGTACTTTTATGTGGCTGTAATTTCACTAGGAAATCTAAGAAGAAATTACTCTTAGAACATTATGTGTTATGTGAATTGTGTAACTGATATTGTTGTTAACAAATAATTCATAGATAACTTTTTTGTAATAAGACAGTGAATATAAAAATAATCATTTGGTATTTTATAACAAAAGGTAAACACCAACCTCTTATGTATGTACGTATTATGTAACAAGTGGTGCCATACATACATACGTATTAGCATGTAAACAGCTATTTTTTATAACAATAAAAATACTTCTACATCTCTTGTCCAAACAAGGAGCTCTTTATAGGTACACACTGTCATCTTTTCAATTCGATAGTGTGGAGAAATGAAGATATTACATAGGTTTATGGTAGTAATTTTCCCAGCACGTAATATGTCAAAATCTCAGTGAAAAACTATACGGTTCTTAAATAAGCAAATTTATAATGTCTACAACCTGAAGGATCGATTCATTTGCATGAGAAGGTTATCTGAGAATTTAAATTTTTTATCCAACTTATTTTCACAATGAATATACATTTTATAATTCTATTTTTTAATCTTGAAAAAAGTATCTTTAATAAAATAATATTGGTATCGTGTACGTAAACGTAAGGGTTACAATTGAAATTTCTCTAATTCAGTTTAGCGATAAGGAATTTGTTTATAGAATAATTCAATTTAAAGTATAAAACAACAAACAACTAATAAACGTTTGGACTATCCAAAAGAAACACGACCATGACAAACAAAACGTGACTGTTTATGTTGATTGCTTTCGTAAGTTTTCATTAATGGAATCGGCATATGGACTTAAACGTTACCACCGATATAACAAAGCTTCAGCGCTCTTCGATGACGTCACGCTCGATAGGTGATGTATCACCATGCACGATATTAGCCTAAGCGGTAAAGGAATCGTTTTTTTTTTGCATGTCTTTTTTAAGTTTTGAAGGGCTTCCGGTTTAAAGAGGATGCCAGTCGTCAACTGAGCCCTTTTTCGCATCCCATTGGATTTTATTATGGAAAAACGAAGTTTCAAAGCAAAAACCAAACCCGTAACCGAGCACCGTTTTCATGAAAGATGTACATGTGGTTGATATTTAATCGACTAACTATTATTATCTGTAATTGTACATGTATTTAGACGAAACTGAGGTTGAAATGATACAGTAATTGCAATTTTATTCGAAATTTTGTTCATTTTTACGAGAAAATTTACAGACATGCTATTTACCTAATCTATCATTACTTTTCCCACAATAATTTTTAAGTAAGGTATTTGTTGAACAAATTATAATTGTTGCAATACGTTCACTGCTGTGAATATCATATTTACATGTCAGTATCCAAATGGCTACGTTCGGTGATATAATTTAAAACATGTTGTATTAAAACAGAACGTTTATTATCCTCATTTAAAAACATCTCTTCGTGTTAAAAAATAATTTTGTTAAATATAACGTAAGAATATAAAACTATTTGAACAATAAAATCTTCACGTTTTTTGTCAAATACAACGGGCAGTTAGGGAATTGAGTTGGAATAGCATTTTTTTAAGCCTAGGATTTTTTAAACTTACAGTTATAGTTTCACAGATCCTTGAATCTGTAGCTGTTGAAAAATAAATAATATCTTCTTTTACAAAATGTAACTCACAAACAAAATAAACAGAAAAACAGAACAGCCGACGCCATAGTTTTTAGGTTACCCCGTTTTTAGAAAAGGTTTTGTCGTTTATACAACACTAGAAAAAGTACGGAAATATCACTACACAGAATTTTTTTTAAATAAAACCAATATAATTTGAATAAACTAATTCAAAACGCAGAAACGACCTGAACGTGTGAATGTCCAATCTACAAATATGGCTGATCGACGACCTACTGCAAAATACGTCACAGCCTGCTTACGTCAAAGCGTTTAGGCCTAATATATCGAAGGTAACGGTCATGCCCGACTTCAGTAGGCCATTTTCCACACCCACTGAACTGAACGAAGAAGATCTTAGAGTAGTATTACGATTTATTAAAAGCCTTCAACTATTCTAACACATAGAAGGGCATTGTTATAATAGATCTGTTTAAATCGCAGTGATTAAAGGCATCTGTGCCATTGCCCGACTATAATAATGATTATTATGATTTACTGAAAGTCTTATTTACGATTATACTCTGCAAATATTATATTCACATCAGCTTCTTGAATATGCAAATCAACCTAACCTACATGTTTTATTACTATCGTCTTTTTGATCTTGTTTTACGGTTTCAGTTGGTAAAATACGAGAATTTCAAAGAAGAAACAACTTTTTACATGTGCACTCTTTAAAAAACTTCCCGAAATAACTTGTTTTTTTGTATGTCTCAATGCAAATGAAAGAAGCAACAAACTCTTCTCTGTCATTACAGTTTGATCCGGCCATCCAAAGATTCATCGCAATGCGTGCCAGCACCTTTGATCATTTCAGACCAACTCCAAAGACGGTAGCATGGGGAATAATGATTGCCGTGATTCCGTTGTTGGGCTTCGGCTATTTGGTGAAATCAAGCCGAGAGAGACGTGAGGCTTCTTATAGAAAAGGTGAAGTAGCTTACAGCGATCGCAAATTCAAGTTCAATTAAGGTAATTTGAGCGTATGATCCATTTCGCCAGTAAAGATTTGCTTTATTGGCAAACGTGAAATATTTATTAGTCAAATGTTAAATGATAATTGTACACTTTTGTGAATAAATTTGTTTGAAAAATTTTACTTTATTGTACTTCCTTTTGAAGTTGTTTAAGTACTGAGGTAATATTCTTTTTATCAGAAAAAAATGTTTGGAGTATTGGGATTTTATTTTCTTTCTTCTTGTAGCACATAATATTATATATACAGTGTGGGATTAAAGTATGGAATATTAAAGAAAAAAGCGAACTCAACCGGTTTTCTAAAAATACTGAAACACGTTGGTTTTATTTGTTAAAAATACAAATTAATATGTGCGATTCATCTTCCGACTTTCGTGTGTTTTTCAGTTATAATGTCATCACAAAAAAAATTAGATCAGAGTATAGATTTTTAGTAGTAGAATGCAATAGTGATTTTTCTTCTCTTTATGATCAAATAAAGCAAGTTTGCATAGCAACAATTCTGAGAAAAATCGAGCTGAACTTTTAATGACGATATTATTTTTCTTTTTTCACAACTTCAATACTGCAGACTTACTGACATCATTACCATAATTAAACTCACTATTTACTTACTACAAACTTTCTAGAAGAACAGTGAGGATTTCTTTCAATTGTAAAAAAATGTTCAATTTTTTGCCTGCACTTATTTCAGGACGACCACCTTTTGAAATATTCTTAACATCTCCTGTCTCCCTAAATTTGTTTTTGATTTTGGTAACTGTCGATTACCTAATAGGACGATTTGGATATTTAGCATTAAATATATCACACACTTCTTGCTAGGATCTTGCGAAGTTCCCACAACCAAGACGAATTAAAATGTCTATACGTTGCGTTATTGTTAAATTAGTCATGATAATTTAGTCAAATTTTATAGAATTCTCCAATAAACTGCACTAATTATATTAAGAGCGTTGAAGATTGACAAAATGCTTTTATGAAACAGTTCGCTAGATTTAAAATTGTTATCAAGGAATCTTGATTATGCGACAAAAGTTATAAGATAAAAACGAAAGGTACTTCAACAAGCTATTTACTTTCCGTTCACGCTATCTTGGATAATACTAACATTTAATCTAATTTTATGTTGCGGTATTTTAATTTGATAATTTAGAATCATTTTGTATTAAATACGATAATATCAACAGTAAAAGTTTAGCTCGATTTTTCTCAGGATTCCACTACTAAAAATCTATACTGTCATTTAATTTTTCTTGTGATAACGCCATAATTAAAAAGTAAATGAAAGTCGAAAGGTGGGTCGCATGTATAATGTGTATTAAAAAAAAATAAAACCAACGTGTATCAGCGTTAAAAAAAAAAAACGGTTGAGTTCGCTTTTTTTTAAATATTGCATGCTTTAATCCCACACTGTACATACAGAGCTGATTACATTCATAAGCAGTAACTATTGACATGAATAGCACAATAATTAACAAATTTTATTTGACAAAAAATAAACATCTCTTTACAATGTATATTGCAATTAAGAACTTGCAATAGCTCCATTCAAAATTACCTCCTTTTTTTCTGTTAAATGGACCTTGGGAGTAAATTTCACTTAAGTGTAGTCGGTAGATATAATAATAGCATTAGCATCTATTGAAGAAATTACCGCCGTAAAAACAGTCGAAATACTTTTCTCGTGAAGGTAAGTATCAATTTAAACAATTGTTCTGAAATCTGACGAAAGCACAGCAGCTGGTAAGTATCTATGTATATCGAATCATCACTTTTTTAGTTTACTGTATTACTGAAGAATTATGTGTGGATGGGAGAAAGAAAGATACACAGAAAAAATACTGTGAAGATAATTGCAATAACGTTGTAGCGACGATTTTGTATTGAAAATTCACGTAATTGTAGAAAGCTGCGCCGTCGTTAAAGAGTAATTTTCATTAAAATAGTGAAATATACTTTCAAACTAGCGAAAATTCACAAAAGGTGATCTACAGTCCCTAGCCAAATTACTTGAAACACCCAATATTTTGTAGTTTCTTCATAATGAAATATAAACTATACATGTATTATATTTTTTAATTTATTAAATATATTGTAAAAATATGTAACATATGTAAATATTAAATAAGTAATTAATATTTAGTCCATAACCCATGATTTTTAATAACACCCTTAATTCTTCGGGGCATACTTTCAATGCAAGATATGATTGTCTCTTTTATATCTTCATCGTTCTCCCATACATCCTTTATATTCTTCATTAATATGTTCTTTGTAGGGTTTCCTCTTTCATATACCTCACTTTTTAGTCGATTCCATACGTTCTTGATGGGATTGAGGTCCGGTGAATATCCGGGCCAATGTAAAAGAGGTATGTGATTGTCTTCAAAGAATTTCTTAACCTTTTTTGCCACATGGCAAGGAGCATTATCTTGCATAAATATATGCTCTGCCGGTATGCGATGTCCTGGCTTAAAATACGGTAATTACATGTTTTTTAACACATTTATGTACTGCTCTTGACGCATTGTACCTTCTACAAAATACAAAGGGCCGGCTCCGTCTCCACTAATCACTCCCTAAATCATTACCTGCGGAGGGTGTTCTACAGTTCGAAGAACCGTGGACTCTGTGAGACGTTCACCAGATCGTCTACGAACAAATTGTGCTCGCTGCACTAACACACAGAGCAAGCACTCGTCACTAAAGAAAACCTATTAAATAATGCAAACATTAATTCAGTAAAAGTCATGTTGTTAGGTTATTCACGTTTTTCCAATTCTCGTCGGTGAAATGTCGATATTCTCTTGCAAAGTTGAGACGAGCAGATTTCATTTTTTCAGTTAAACGCGGCTTTTTTACAGGTCTTCGGCCCATTAGGCGATTTTCGCGCAATCGGCCCTGACAGTTCTGCTCGAAATCTCTATTCCTCTCTCTTGTAAATTTTTTTGAATCATTTTAATTGTAGCAAATCTATTGCTCAAAGGCTGATGAACAATTTCACGGTCAGATCTCTTCGAAGTTTTTCTTTTCCGACCGCACTTTGCCCGTCTCTGTATCGATGTGCTAGCTCCTTCGTTTAAATTTCTAGCTAAACGCGATACAGAAGAAGGAGATACTTTCTGTAATTTTGCAATTTCTCGTTGTGAATGTTTGTTTGATTGTAGAAGAGCTTGTATAGCAGCTTTTTGTTCACTTGTTAAATCATTCCCGGATATTTTCTACAAAAAACCCCAAATATTTCAATTTTTTTCAAATTCCAAATAATTCATTATTAAGAGAGAGGTAGAATAACAATTTTACCTTTGCAATAACGACATATCAACATAAAACACTTAACGATACTCCACAACTTAGCTTCTATACGGTTATGACGAAACATTTTAAAAAATATCGATGCGTTCTCTAAACTGTGAACTCGCTAAATGTAAGTTGATAACTGAAATATTTATATATACGTACTTTACTCTTCTAAATATCATTTCTCTGGTATTCTTATTTATTGATACAATAATTTAGTCCCCCTATAAACGATCGGATTCAAAGCAAAAGAATATCAATATAATAGAATGGAAATTTCCAGGTAAAAGGGTTGATTTATGACATATTTCAAGTAATATGGCCAGATACTGTAGTTCCTAATAATTAAGCAAAGGAATTTGCTGTTTTGATACTTACTAAACATTAAGTAAACTTATCTCTTATTATCTCATTACAGCGATACAAACAATAATTGTGGGAGAGCCAAACAAGTTAAGTGGATTATATTATCTTTCATGTATTTCTGCTTTACAATTTATAAAAATACATATGTGAAATAGAAATAACCCGGGAATAGAATTGCGTCATATCATGTGCCTATACAATCGCAATTGGACTTACTACTACTTCCAAAACTTAAGGTTTTTATAGTATTGCATTGCATCAATTTTTTTAATAAAAGTCCTGCTTATACCGTAAGAGCGAGCGTACTATCAGCCAACATAATCGACATTTTTCGGAAATGCGATAGTAAAGTCGTGTCTTACACGTGTACCTGAACGAATATGTCGTTTATAACGTGAGCAAAGTGTTTTTGGAGATGCAAGAGCGAAGTTGTGGCTTGCACATGTACATGAACGAATACACTATTTATAACATGAGTAAGGTGCACAAATGAATTCGCATTTACGCAATTTTGTCAAGCAAATGACATTCCACAGTGACATTCAACATAGCACGCGTTTAGATGCGCTGAGTTCGTGTAAAATCGGGTGATCATCATTACGGTATACTCAAATCACTTTCATCATTAGTGGCACACAGCATAGGTAGGGTAACGTCTAGTTTGCCAAGCTATCGGTCTTGAATAAAGCCCCAAACCACAGAAGTTTCACTCAATGTTATTTGCTATGGTCGGAAAAAAGGTTAAAGTACTGATGTAAGGATTCTCGATCGAACGCTCGCAATTCTCGTATGCTTGTAATTGTAATATCTAAGTGGCGCATGGAGTTTTTCGAATAATTTTGAATCGGTTTTCTTGGTAGAATTGGCTTTGTTTATCAAATAAATAAAATTCAAGCATTACCCTTCTCTATTCCCTTTGTAAGCCACAATGTTTGCTTTAAACTTTTCACAACGTAATTTAAGGAAAAAGTTAATGAAAACAGTAGAGAAAATTCGTATAATTTTATTAATGTAACAAAAAAGAAAATATTTTAATTTCCCAAGAAGACAAATTTGTTGTCGAAACGTAAAAGTTGCGTTTTAATTTTATTTATTTGATAATTTATTTAATACACAAAGCTGATACTACCAAGAAAATTGATTCAAAAATATATTTAATATCATTGTCAAATATTAAAAGTAAATGAAAAACATGTACATAATACATTGATAAGACTGCAAAACAAGAACATATTTATAGAGTTGCAACTCTTGGGGGCGTGACAGGATCGGGTCCGCTGTTGTGTGTAGATACCGTAGTGCTGAAAAGGAAGAATACAGGCGGAATATACATCAGACATGCTCCCAGTCTCCCACCCGTATACTCCGTTTCATATATGTACAAAGCGGCTTGAGCAGTACGGTATACGTAGTATATACGGTAGTGCTCACGTCTCTACGTAAATGATGAAAAGAAAGAATGTAAGCGCGGTGTGCGTCACGCATGCTCCCATCCACATTCTCCGTTTCATATATTTCGTATTCTCCGTTTCATATATTTATCTAGCGGCTTCAGCAGTATAGTATGCCGGCTGAAAAGAAGCGACCCGAACGCTATAGTTGAAAACTGCACTGCGAGACTGCCACACACATCATTTTTGTTATCTAAACGTGAGAGCCTCATCAAAAAGAAGGATTATTCGAATTAATGGGCTAATTACTGAATTGGTCTTTTTATTCATTTCTAAACGGCATTGTTAATTCTTGTATTTGTAAGGTTATTTATTTCGAAGGAATAGTTACTTGTCAATTGAACCTGGGAATCATAGTTTATTATGTTATGCTTACGTGGTTTTTTTGTTCTTTCGGGTGCTGTAAATTAACGAAAAAAGTAAATGCCCATATAAATATTGTACGTACCCGATCGTTACCTACGATATAACAAGGCTGAGCGCTCTGCGGTTGATTTATCGCCATGCACGATATTAGCCTAGGCGGTAAAGAAATCTTTTTTTTGCATTTCTTTTTTAAGTTTTGAAGGACTTCCGGTTTAAGCAGGATGCCAGTCGTCAACTGGTCCCTTCTTCACATCCCATTCGATTTTATTTTGAAAAAACGAAGTTTCAAAGCAAAAATCAAACGTAACAACCGAGCACCGTTTTCGTGAAAGATGTATTTATGGTTGATATTTAATCGACAAATTATTATTTGTAATTGTACATGTATTTGGACGAAACTATGGTTGAAATGATACGGCAATTGCAATTTTATTTGAAATTTTGTTCAATTTCACGAGAAAATTTACAGACATGCTATTTAACCAGGGTCTTAAATTTCCTATTATGTGGTGTTTTACCTAATCTATCTTTCCTATTATGTGGTGTTTTACCTAATCTATCTTTCCTATTATGTGGTGTTTTACCTAATCTATCATTACTTTTCCCACAATCATTTTTAAGTAGGGTATTTGTAGAACTAATAACTTGTTCGACTAATTGTTGCAATACTGCTGTGAATATGACATTTACATATATCAGTATCCAAAATGGCTACGTTCGGTGATATAATTTAAAATATATTGTATTAAAACAGAGCGTTTGTTACACACATTTAAAAACATCTCTTCGTGTTCAAAAAGAATTTTATTAAATATAACGTAAGAAATATAAAACTATTTGAACAATAACATCTTCACGTTTTTGTCAAATACAACGGACAATTAGGGAATTGAGTTGGAATAGCATTTTGTTAAGCCTAGGATTTTTTAAACTTACAGTTATAGTTTCCCCGGTTCTTGAATCTGTAGCTGTTGAAAAATTAATAATATCCTCTTTTACAAAGTGTAACTCACAAAACAGCCAACGTCATGTTAGGTTAGAAATTTATAAGAGATATGCCGACTTCTATGATGCTTTATGACATAATATAATTCAAGCTTTAACGTAGAATTATGAAAAGGAATTTCTTTGACACTCAGACACTTTATCATATCCTTTTCCTTACTAACACTGGTAGGCGACTTATGAATTTTTTTTTGTAGAAGTTTCTAATCCAATCACTTTCCTTAATTCTCTGCATTCCTATCATAATGATAATCTCCAGTTTTACTGTAATTTTAAACAAACGCAGCGAGGACAGCATATTTCGCAAACTTCCATTCCTTAAAATGATACAGTCTCCTCTTCTGGGGGACTTCTATGGACGCACAGAGAATTTTTTTATTACAAAAAAAGGCCATCAGATTCCTGTGCGACCTAGAATTTAGAGATAGCTGCAGAACATATTTTAAAAGAGAAAAGATTCTCACCTTTCATTTTCTCTTAATAATTTATCACCTTGGAGCCAATGTCCATGTGCACAATTAAAGCTTCTCTATTACTTTGCGTAGACCTGAATTTAAAACCGATATTCTTCGGTTTTATATTCACAAAAGTACGTGTACACATTAAACACGATTTCACGCGTTTTAGTGTGAAGAACATAGTTGCCCACTTTACCCATTCTACTACGCCACTGTAACACACTAAGCTGCTCTATTCAAGACGCTAGGTTTAAATTCGTTCAGAGCCCGCCCCGCCGCTCGCCAAGATATACGCCGGTTGCTGTATTGATCAATGAAGTAATTGTTTGTTGGACTTTGTATTATGATTCATAGCAGTCATTTTATGAGCGAACGCGCCCAGCACTGCCATTTAATATCCCAATTTCAATCTGACAGACAGCAATGCAACGCTCTGAAGTCGCTGACAGCAATGAGCCTAAGTCATCTATATCTCCCGATGACATTGAAAAACAATGGCTGGAATTTAAGGTAAAATTTAATGTGTTACTAATTGTAAGTTTTGAAGCGGCTTTAGACACAATATTATTGCGCAAAAATATTGACAGTTTGTGGATGGCATTGAAACGTTGAGCAGTAGATTTGTTTGCAGAGCAATCAGAGATTAGTCAGACGTAGTTTGATTGGTAGAAAGAAATCCAACCGATATCACGTTGTTTGATTCGTTCTGACCGTTCTGATTAATTTAAGATTTACTCTGGGAAGAAAGCTAATATATTTTAAACCAAAGCAATTTGATATTTACTGCGCAATCTCAAAAAAATTGTAGAGTGTGTTACTTCTTTTTCAGTTCAGCCGTGAATTAAATTGTACGATATCATTGTGCAGTATGATTACTCAATATTGATAGTCTAGGGACTCCTTAATAGTAATAATAATAATAATTGTTATTATTATTACTATCGGTGCTACTGCACTATAACAGTGTTTCTGTAGTTACCACAAAAGGAAACAAAAATGGTATACATTTAAATGTACAAAGACATCGCAACTATTAGAAAGCTCTAGAAATTAGATATCTTTTAATCTGCTTAAACTATGACATCAGTAAATCTCTGAGTAGTGTTTGGGGTACTATTAATAGCATAATTTGCCAATCTATGAAAATTAGATCGAATATTGTCATTATGTCTCGTGTAATGATCGTGAATCATAGAACTAAGTGTATGTTTATTTAAATTTGATTTTACATAATTGATACATTCACAGACTTGGAGTCGTGAGAATCCCCAACGATCTAAACAAGTCTCTACAATCATCGATATATCCTATGCCAGCTATTGGTCTTATACATACATCTACGTTATAGGGCGAATATTTTATTAGTGTGAGAGAAATTACCGCGGTTCAATATGACATACTTGATTGAAACAGACCATAGTATACATACAGTACCGTTCATGGAAGTTCGGGCAAGCTGACAAATTATATTAATTGTTTAGGAAAAAATTTTAAAATTATATAATATACATTTCTGTGAGGAATTATTAAAACTAACCTTTTCTGGAAGCCTTTTACCAATTTCCAGGTAGTATTCGTCTATTATAAGAGCATTGTCATAAAATATATAATTATGTTGGAAATCCCCAATAATTACAGTCACAATAAAGCTTTATAATAATCCCTAGGATGGTTAGCTGATTCACTCGTGTTACCTGGAAATATTCGTATACCCTTTATAAAGTATTATAACATTTGTAAACGCAGTAGTTCTGAAGAGATTGTTATTGTGAAAGTATCTGTGGTTGTGCAAGTGAAAAATAAAGTAACTTCGGTTTGACTGCTTAAAATGCCCCGTGGAAAGCCTCTAGCTGTTTCAAAACGATCTGCTATTATTACCTTGCATCAGGAAGGGTACGCAGAAAGACGGATTGCAGGTAAATTAAAAATAAAAAAATCTACACAGTACATGATACTATAGTTCGATTTAAGACAACCGGTGCAAGATCGTAATCGGCCAGGACCGTCGAGAAAAACGACTCCTGCGGAAGATTTACGAATAAAAATTCTTAGTAAGCGCAATAGAAGACTAACAGCATCAGAAATTGCTGCAGAATTCAATAATGAGCGAGATTCCAAAGTTTCTGTGAGTACTGTGAAACGTCGGCTGAAAGAGGCCGGGTTGCATGGGCGAGTGGCTTGTCGAAAACCGTTACTCCGAAGAGGAAATAGGCTGAAACGACTGAAATGGGCACAAGCTCATAGAGATTGGACAGTGGACGATTTTAAAAACGCTTTGTGGACTGACGAATCCAAGTTTGAGGTTTTTGGAAATAGACGGAGAGTTTTCGTACGCAGATCAAGAGGGGAAAGAATGTTACGGGAGTGTATAGTTCCTACGGTGAAGCATGGAGGCGGATCTGTAATGGTTTGGGGCTGTTTTTCCTTAATCGGAACAGGGGACTTTCTCAAAATTGAGGACATAATGAAAAAAGAAGAATATCGGAAAATCCTGGAGGAAAATGCCATACCGTCAGGAGTCCGATTAATTGATCGTGGATTTGAATTTATGCAGGACAATGACCCCAAACATAAATCTAAATTGTGCACAGATTACCTGCAGCAAGAAGAAAATGAAAGAACTCTAAAAATTATGGAATGGCCGCCACAGTCCCCCGATCTGAACCCAATAGAGTTGTTATGGGAAGAATTAGACCGATGCGTTAGGAAAAAGTCTCCAAAATCGAAGGAACATTTGTGGACCATTCTCCAGGAGGTATAGAGCTTGCCCAATGAAATATTAGCAAAATTAGTGAATCGGATGCCGAGAATAGTGGCAGCAGTCCTAAAGGCAAAAGGTGGATTTTTCGATGAAAGTCGGATTTAAATTATTTGTATTACATTAACTTTTTCTTTTTAATAAATTTGTGTTTGAAAATATGTAAAATCATGTAAGTAAGTATTAAATACATGTCCATTTAATATTTCTCTTATTTTCTTTGACTTCCGTACATTTTTTTGCTTGCCCGAACTTCCATGAACGGTAGTATACATGTTTAGGAGAACTCCCTGTTAATTTGGAACTTAAAATCGTATCAAATAAATGGTCGATGATAATTTTTTGGTTGAAGCATCAATATGACTTTCCCAAGTGAGAATTTCATCCAGATAAACACAAATTTAACAGGTTCTTTTGGTGAATCGTTTTCGAAATGTCGTAAAGTGAATAATTGAATCTGTTTTTTCTAGATTCATGCTAAGCTTGTTTGCAAAAAAAACAATTTTTAATGTCAATATTCATACTTTCAGAAACCAGTTAAAGAGCTATTAAAATTAATCGCTCTTATTTCATCTGCAAAAACGATAAAATTGGTATTGAGATCACGATATTCTAAATCATTAATATAAATTAAAAATAAACAGGGACCAAGGACAGATTCTTGGGGTACCCCATACTTGGTAAGAATATCTGAAGGAACGTTATTGAAATTTACAAACTGTAATCTATTATCAAGAGCTAACTTTCTTGCTAGAATAGAGTGGTTAACAATCGAATGCCTTATAGCGAGGTAAAAAAAAGGTGACGTAAGTATAACAGTTATCCCCGAAGTTATTTAAGACTAAATTTGACAAATTACTGAGGGCATGAGTGGTTAAAAGCTTGCTTCTACGATAATTATTAATATCGTCAAAATCACCTTCCCAAAGCATTCTTCTAAACCCAAAAAACATGCTAACACATTTTGGGTTTAATATGAAATTATTGGTATTGTTTCCAATACTTTTTATTAATGCAAATGCAGTGTCCTTTAATAATCTAGTTAAAAACCATGGCACGAATTTAAGATAAAAGATCCATTTATCATATGAACCCCCAAAAACATAAATTCAGATTATCCTAAAATCTTAACTTTAAAAATATTATAACATACTGTTCCAGCTAAACTACAACAAAACCTATGAAAACCCTACGGAAGAAGAATATCGCAAGAAGATCTTTACGGAAACCATCCATCACATCACGAAGCACAATCAACTCTACGAGAAAGGTCTCGTTACTTTCAGTATGGGGATCAATAAATTTGCAGACACGCCTCGTTCTGAGATGCATGGGAAACTTGGTGGAATGGATAACGTCTAATACTACAACGGCACGCGAAATATATTTATACCAGCAGCAAATGTGCAAACTTTTGGATCAAATCGACAGTATACAATATTTATAAAATATACATGTTTGTACATATTTACAAATACATATGAATTTTGCGAATCCTCTTTTCTTTCTTCTCAACTTTCTTATGAATAACTCACACAGAGTAATTATGGATGATATGTATAAAAGTTATCCAGATCCGGATAATTTTGGATCTGGATAATTTACTATCTGGATCTTGGTGTAATCCAGATCCATTATCCAAAACCTCGAATCCGGATCCGTTACCCGAAACTTCTGATTCGGATCTGTTATTCGAAATCTGAGACTCGACTCCATTATCTGATAACACGAATCCAGCACTGTTCTCCGATCACTTTTCGAGCAAATAGTAAGTAGCGTAAAGCGTCGTAGTAAGCTCTGTAAACCTCCAGTAGGTCGAATAATTATCTTACAATATAGCTGTAATAATCACCAGATTTATTGAACACTTACGTAATGTAAAGTAACTTGAATTGTGCGCATGAAAGCTCATTCATGTGTGCGGAATTTAAATACGATCGCGTCATTTGTCTGCTAGCTACAACAGCATAAGCATGTCAGCTCCACTATTAGTTTGCACCAAAGAGGAACAACGAGTAGTGATGGGGGCAATATGGGGACAGTGCTTTATCTCATAAAAGCGTTTTTTTTGTGGATCGAAATGTTTCAAACACCCAGGTTCCCCTAGCACGAAAAAATTCAAGACCTCGCCATCGGCTGGGAAGGTGATGCTAACCGTGTTTTGGGACGAAAAAGGCTCTATACTGGACGACTACTTGGACAGGGGGACTACCACAAAGAGCGCGAGGTACAGTAATTTGTTGGCGAATAAGCTGAAACCAGCATTCGAAACAAACGCCGTGGTCTACTCTCAAATAAAGTTTTGCTGTTGCAAGACCACGCCCGTCCGCACACGGCCCATAACACCATAGAAACTATCAACAGGTTGGCCTTTGAGACCCTGGAACACCCTCCCTACAGCCCTGATCTCGCTCCCTCAGACTTTCATATCTTTGGACCGCTCAAGGAAGCTTTGAGAGGTCGTCGATTTGCCTCAGACGCAGACGTTCGGGATGCAGTGCAAAAGCGACCAACCGAAAACCTTCTGCCAGGAAGGCATACGGAAGCTTGTGACTCTCTGGACCAAGTGCATTGCTAAAGGTGGAGACTATATCGAAAAATAATGTATCTATTGTACACCTATCTTTGTTTAATACAGTTGTAGAACAAAAAATGTAAGTAAGTTTCGACTTGCCCTCGTAAATTCAATGTTTTCTTTATTAAACACTATATTGCAAAATAATCCGGATATCCGGATCTCATTTTTTTCGGATACCTACGGCACTAATGGAAATTGTTGTTTGATATTGATACAACATTTCAAATATTTAATCGAATAAAATTTGAACAACCTCTTTAACATATTTCGCCAAAAAAATTAAAATAGATGGATATATTGAAGAAAGTTAATATGAATTGAAGAGAGGCATATAAGTAAAGTGTCTCAGTCGATTCTGGAACCCTCCTTGACCTTGCACATGCATAGGTCAAGGTCAATGCGCAGGTTCCAGAATCGGCTGAGACCGGTCAAGGCCAACGGCGAGGTTAAGGCCAAGGTCCATGTTGAAGTCAAGGTCAGGGTCAATGACAAATGTCGAGGTCGGGGATAAGGTCAATGTTACCGGGGTCGAGACCAGGTGAGGTCGTTCTCGAGGTAAAGATTGTTCCTCAGACTGAATGAAGGAGGGGATTTCAATGGGTATATTATAACATAGAACATATTGTTGATATCAGAAGTTTGAGAAGATATTAAATATGAGTGTTATATTAAGAAGCAAAAATAAGTCAGAATTATTCCTTAGTATGTATGAGACGTATACTGGAGAAGTGGTTGGTGCAGAACTCAACTCTCTGGGTGAGATTCGTAGTTATACTGAGGGTTGTATCGAACCTCCGCCACTGCCCATTGGCGCTAGTGAGTAACTCTAGTAATAATAGAGAATACATTTTCACAATTTTGAAGTTTTAATTATTAAGAAGCGGCGAGAATACCAACATATTCAACTTGAATCAAACATACAATCCCAATACTTCTAACAATAATTGTTCTGCGCATGTCCCGAAGCAATATTTTGGGCAATTTTTATAGTAAAATTTTGCTGTGTTGCAAACAGTTTACTGAATTAAGGCTGGTTAAAAATTGATAATTTATTGCATTGTTACAAACGGGCCTTACCAAAAAAATGCATACCTTTCCATATACTAGCCAACCAGTTCATTTTCGGTAACTGATAGAAGTTAATGTAGATTGTAAATTGTGACAAATATCTAGTATATATGTATGTAAATATTTATTATTGATGGTTTCTGGGTCAAACAATATCAATTTATTTTACAAAATAAATAATGTTACAGAAAATGCTTGCCATACACTCTACTTCTCAATAGCAAATTAATAGGAATCTTATCATCTGCACTAATAATTTTAACTGTAACATCGACAAACCTATAGTGATCGATAAACAATGCAAGAGGAAATGTACTTTGAACTACGCACGATACACACATGGTTGTATAATATTTGCATTGATAACACAGTGTTATCGAATTAGTTCGATCTGTCCGTATAGAAGAGGAATGTTAAAGAATTTTGTCTTTGATTGGTTGTATGTGCGCAACTTATTTATTCTCAGTATCGTCGCGGCAATTTACCCTCTTAACCCACAGCCTTCCAGGAAGTCTGTTCCTCCGATTACGCTCAGAACAATGTGCTCAAATGCGTCTGTCGGTCGGTGGGTTTCAAATCACGTGCCGTTGATAATGCTGAATTTATGACTTTTACGATAACTGATATAACGCAGTTTCGATAAACTGGTGCAACGTAATTACGGGATAACGTTCGCAAAAAACCAGCCAATTAAAATTGTTTACCGGCTCAAATTTACGTGCATATGCCTTACTGATTAATGCTACGAAAAATATTTGTATTATAATTGTTCATTATATAATAAACATATATATTGATGAGTATTGGGAAACCATTATCTAATTTATATTTACGGAGATGGGGGATTTTTGAAGTTAAATTATTTATTGTATTATTTGTCATTTCATTATTTTAAGAAACCAATATTGTATTGCCTGTTTGATCTCTAAAATTACTTATTACTGTAACCCTGGAAAGATAACCTTATTAGCAACCTGGGCAAATATGTAGTAACAGCCAGAGGCGTGGCAAGCGCATAAAAGTTTACACATAAAATAGAAGGTAAGAATTAAATTATAAAACGTGCTGAAGCACTTACCGTTTTAAAAGTCTTCCGTGAAATCACAAACTGGGTAACATCTGTTAAATATTTGAATTATTCGATATGTTTCCACAGCTGTTTCAGTCAAGTGAGTACGACGTGCGGAATAAATGCTTTTTAATGCCGAAAACGACTGTTCGACATCTAGCGATGTTATATTTGCATATTTAAAATAATCTTTGAAACAACTTAATGCATCTTCACACGCACCTTCACAAATTTGTCTTAATATAAGAAAATCGGAGTCGTTCTCTAAAACACTTTCAAATTTTCGTATTACACACCAATTTGTTTCGCCTTCTACAGCGCATAACTGTGCGTGAACATCATTCACAATTTTAACAGAATCCACTAGCGACATCGAAGCATTTTGTAATTTTTCTATTCCCTCCCCTAGTCCGAAGTAATTGTTGTGAATAGTTTGTAAAACTCTTTTAACCTGACTACCTTGAAATATTTCCTGGCTTTTCTTGATTGCTGCAGCTTCTGTCGGACTGAATTTTAAAACTACCTTCTTTACTTGATCAAAATATTTGTTGTAGTAAAACGCAGCCTGCAACCATGTTCCCCAACGTGTAACAATCGGCTGCGGTGATTCAAGTAAATCAGGACACAGTTTGTGAAATAGTCGGGTACGTTTCGGAGACTTTAGAAACACTGCCTTTGTACTAGCAATCAATGCATTTACTAGTGGAAAACATGTAGGAATCGTTTGTGCCGCAAGATTTAGAGTATGGATTTTACGCGTTACATGTAAGGAGTTTCCACTGTGTTCTTTAAAAGATCGGCCCAAAGAACGCATGTTTGCGGTACCATCACTCATAAACATTAAAAGTTGGTTGATTGTAACGGTTGCAAAAACGGGTTGTCATTCGCCTCTTTTTCGGGGTGTAAATGTAACACATTCTTCCTTTTGAAGAGACAGAAATCCCTGGTTCTTTCTGAGCAGGTGTAGTTAAAATATCCTCAATATTTTTACGAATCGAAAACGGCAAAGTTTTAATTTGCGCGCGTTACGTTAACCACGGTTACACTAAAACTACTCATTATATAATTGTAACATGTACGTTCATTGGGTTTTCCCCCGATTTTATAGTATTGTAATAAGAACTTGTCCCCGAATATTTTTTATTTCAAAACTTTTCCTCTGAATTGCTTAAAGAAAGAATTACCTTTCATCCAAGCACTAGGGTGACACAGTGTATAATACACAAGTTCCTTATTTAGGTGACCAGAGAAATTGCCAAATGTTGCTCTTGTTGTTATCAATAAACAATCAAATTTCCCACGATCTCTAGACGATTGATAAGATAGTTTTTGAGAATAAGTCAAAGCACAATAGATTTAAACTTAATTGTAAGTTACAAAAAAAAATAGCGTGATTTGTCTATCTATTTATTTTTATTAATAATAACCACAAACTCTTATATCTGCTTTACAAAAGCTTTAACTTCACACTAACGGATACACTGCAGAAGTAGCAATTCCGCAATGGTTATTTTTATCTTTAGCAATTCTTATGTAACCATCTTCACCCCACTGCGGTCCGTAAGAATTCTTAACAATCCAGTGCTTCTTATCACCTTCTTTACCATATCCCACTATGAGCATAGCATGATTTATGTTTGCACCCTTGTTTCCGCACTCTTTTTCATAGTAGATTCCTTCCGAATAAAATTGGAACGTCGTATGACTAGCATCGATACCCACAGCTACAGGGCCTAGATTGGCTACCACGTCTTCCAAAGCCTTTTCGTCGCCTTCTGGGATTTCGACATATCCTAAAATGATTTTTTTTTAGATTTAGAACATAAATTTCGAACATTAACTTCTGCACCTGTTATCTTAACATCGTTAACGTCGGCCTTTTTATATCTGCAAGATCCATCGACTCCCTCGTAGGTGTAGGATGCCTCTTGGTTGATTCCGGGGTTCTTCCAGATGTATTTCAGATCTTCATCGACGTATCCTCCACCTTTGCATCCAAAATTTTGATAATTTAGGGTTTGTGGGCAATCCAGTAAATTTTGTGGACTTAATTCGACTAATTTGCCAGTTTTTCTGAAGTGGTGTCCTTCAACTGCTCCAGCCTGGAGAAATACCATTAAATGCGTGTGTTGAAGCACTGATAACCTCATTTTTACTCACCGCACTAAATGCATGGCACGAAGCGCATTGACTTTGGTATTTAACAGACGTAACTCCACCTTTTTGCCTCCAATCCACGCTTTCCGGATTACCTTTCTTCTTTTGGGTTGAATAACCAGACGGCGTGTATGGTGGCTCACGTTTCTTGATGTTGCCTCCTATGAAACCGTTAAAGATCTTATTGAATTCGCTCAAGATCAAATCGGAGAAAGAGTTCAGTTTCAGCTTGAAACCATTCAATAAAGCGTTCTCGTTGAATTTTAGGATGCTAAGCCTATTCGTGATAAAGTTATTCTTCGCTATCTCTGCTAGTTCCGGCGTGGCATAGGTTTTGTTGAAAAGACTCTAAAAGGTAGGAGAAAATACACGTTATGATTGATTCATAACAGATCTAAGATGACAAGATTTACCCCAAAATCTAACCAATCGTTGTTCAATAGCTCTTCAGGTGAAAGTGGAACTTTGGGCAATCCAGGAGGCACTGCACCGGCGGCAGTTTTAGCAGCATTACCAAATCCCTTAGCGACTCCGGATGGAAATCCGCCCCTTGCTGCTTGACTAGCCGGTCCTCCAAAACTCGGAACGCCAAATTGGGAGTTGGCGATCGCGAATAGTGTTGTCAAAATCAACCACTTTATTGTCCTTAGTGAAATTGGAAGAAAAAAGTTATAATTAATAAATTTATTAGAGTCTTGTCCCTAATAATGGACTTGGAATATCTAATAGGTACATGAAAATTACTTTCAAAAAGAGTTTGTTACCGAATTTCAGATCTAGCAATGTTAAAATACTTTATTCTTGTTATATTTTTCCTAATTTACAATATTTATGTTTATTACAAAAGTAATCAGAAGGACCATTGACCTACAGAGTCCACCAGGGCTAAATTCATTAAATACTTGCTACATTTGTTAAATATGGATTATGGATGTAACCGAGTTATTCTCTTATTAAAGTTCTTTTATAGGAGGTTATCTTGGAGTTAACCACAACAGTTTCAAACAAAATCACCCTCAGCCTCCGACTTGTAATAATCGTTTGAAATTTATGAATTGTTCATTCCAAGAAATGATTTTGGAATAAAACTAGATTTTGAAAACGAGTACAATAACAATAAGTAATAGTTTCAAGAGTGAAAGTGAGAAGCCTCTTCTTTAACTCGATATAGCCATTTATTTCTCAGCTTTCTAGATATATTTAAGGGAAAAGATTATCTCTTCAAGATATTTTCTCCTTAATATAACTCTATTGACGTTTAAGTTTGCTGTTTGCAAAATAATGTTGGAAAAACATTAAGGAAATAAAAAATGTTCTTTAATGTTTCGTAATTCTAAATAAAAATTAACTCATCATTTCCACATCAATCAAAACAATTATTTCAAACACTTCCGTTTGCAACACTCTTGCACGAACACAATTTCGATCACAAATCACATATTTTTCCATGCAATAACAAAGAATTCCGAACCTCACAATTAAACGCACGCCATAATTCTTTTTAAAACAAAACTTACATTTTGAATCTTTGCTGTGTGTTACCTTAATCGCAGAAGAAACAACTTTAAAAAGCTGAGATTATTTGCATGTCCTTTATATAAGAATTCTCGGACACTTATAAGATAATTAATGTGTGAGGTAACTGATTTGCATTTATTAATGATTATCTTAATGCTCTGCACGCCTGCAACTAATCTATTCGCTAATATAATATTTTAAATGACCATTGAATAGGTAAAAATTTAATCCTGATATAAAAAGATGGATTTAAAAATGTTACTTTTGTAAAATATGTGGTCAATAATAAAGAAAAAATTGATTTAAATGCCTAAAATTAGCGTAAACAACAAATTCTGCTTTCTAGAGATAGAACCATCCGATGTAAAGGTCAATTTTATAAACAGGTTTACGCTGGTTAAGACTGAACTTTATAATTCCCCTTGAACACCTCATTTTGCCCAATGCTCTTGATGAATACCTCATAAACCATGATTGTTGACATTGAAATAAAAGCGTAAGTTAATAGTGAAGATTCAGCAACGGTACTTTTCAAAACGTTTGCATTGATATATGAAAAAGATACAAGATCTTGCCGTCAAATGTCTAATTTTGTTTATAATTTACTAAAGGTGACAAAACTCATTATAACGATCACCAACGGCCTTTAGATGTAGAATTTAAATTTCTCCAGTGAGCATATTCAGACAATGAATAGCAGTTTTGTTTACATGTACGCATAAGGAAATCTAATTAAGATATCCTCATTTGCACATTTTTGTCGAGTTAGTAGCTGCCAACGCCTCTACAGAACTGAACAAATCATATTGCTCCCGCCATACACAGACGCGCGTTTCGTAGTTTTACTGCTCTTCAGTGTGTCTTTGTGGATAGGTGATGACTTTTACCATTTCAATTAACTATGGCGGTTTAAGCCAGTAGTCGAGGACTGCTGTCGCGTCAGAATCTGGAACAATATGATTTGCATCGTCTGCAAACAGTATAAAGAAAGTACTCAGGTCGTAAATGATTATCCGAGGGATGATCGTAAAATAAGGTTCCCATCTTTTTTAAAAGTAGACAGTATTCTTTATTTCCTTAACATTACACATCGTTTTAAAGGTAAAAGCTTAAGCTATTTTTCGACATAATCGCCATTTCTTTCCAAGCATTTTTGGCGATAGTGCTCCAACTTCTGTATCCCCATGTCGTAAAATTCTGCCGCCAGTCAAAATCTTTTCAATTGTGGTGTTGGAAATCTCAGGAATCCGAAGAGCGAGTTGACGAATGGTGACCCTCCGATCTTTAAGCAGTATGCTCTCGACCTCAAAGATTTCCTCTGAAATTGATGGCCTTCCGCTCCGCTCTTCATCGTGAATTTCCGTCCAACCTCCAGTGAATTCTCTACACCATTTGCAGACGTGTTGAACAGCTATACACTTTTCTCCATAAACTTCGGTTAATTGACGATGAATGTTTATAGGTGAACCCCCTTTCGCGTTTAAAAAACGTATCACAGCGCGAATTTAGCACCTAGCGGTAGCGACGATCGGGAGTTCCATCTCGGACGGCTGCTTAGCCAACACTGAGCGGCCTAGCGAGACGGGAGTGGTACATATATAGAGTGAGAGAACTACTGCACATGCCAATGTTGTCAGATTTCGCCTAACACATCTTATTGCTGCTGCTGGGCTCTGGGAACCTTATTTTACGATCATCCCTCGTATTCAACATACTGTGATCTACTATACGTGATTAAAATTTCATGAATGATCCTGCCAAGAACTCCAATAAAGTCATACGGCGTAACCTGAGTAAAAGTCCTGTATTAAAAACCTTGAAGAACAATTTTGACACTTAATTCATAGCGTTGTGGTGTTTTATTAATCACCTGTTAAATATTAAAGCAGCGTTATTTGCCGCATCCCAAATAACGAAAGTTTGGGGAATGCCGGATATTCTCAGAAATTCCTCGGTCCACGCTTCTAGATGTTTGTTGAATAACAAACATTCGCCATTTGGGATACGGCAAATAACGCATGTATGGCGCTTGCCTTTATTGCCAATGAGAACGGCGTACAATGCAAAATGTAAGACATACATTTTTCGTATATGTGGTACGTAAATCGTATGTTTCCAGATAAAAACAAACACACGGTATATTAATTTAATTCCTATTAGAGAATATTGCGTATTACTTTTGTTATGTTTTGTTATATTCTTCCGTTTGCATAATTTTTTTGTTTATTTTTTAATTCCTAGAATCGTCAGATGGAACTGGCAAACCGTGACGTATATTCCTATTTCTGTTAATGCTGCTTTTCCGTGCAAAACGGCATATCTACATACATACATTTAAATTAAAAATCACGTAGGTGATTTTTCTCTAAATCAAATCTTTGGCTTTATTGTAATATACTATAGTAATTAATCACAAGGTCGACTCCACTTTAGCTGTGTAATTTATGCAAATAGTTATATCGAAAGCATTTTCATGTTTTCCAAGGTTTAGCAATTGAGAGGATATTTAGCTTAGGGCGGGATTATAATGTGTTGACGTTTCTAAGAAGTCATCTTAATTTATATTTAATATGTGTAAAGTGTATGTGGAACAAAAAACATGTTTAAGGAAATATAATTACAATGAAAGATAATAAATAATCTCTATAAATAATTTTAATATTTATATAAATATGCTTAAGGTGTCAACCTCTGTTTTCAGTGTTGTTTACATCGGTAATTTGTTCAGTTAAATACAAAAATCTTCGTACTTCTTATACACTTAATTTTTACAAAAATAACTACATATTTTTTCACAAAAAAAAATAAATTTATTCAAACAAAAATGTATTTACATATTTATACAAGAGTATCTAATTAAAGATACCCTAATCTCTCAAATTGTCGAAGTTAGTTACTATATCGAGCTCTATAAAAGTTAGCAACTATATCATTACAAATGTATTTGAATATATTTACACACAAGTTCGCGGATGATTTAAGTTGGTAGTTCCGGCAATAAAGGACATAATCGCCAATTTCTTAATCTAATACAGATGAATATGTCCTTTATTGCCGGAACTACCAACTTAAATCATCCGCGAAATTTAAAAAATACCAACCCTAGACTTTAACTTCCCCAAAAAGAAGAAAATAGATTTCACAACAGTGTAATTGTACGAATTCTATACAATATAGCCAACATATGTTCATTGAACTTTACAAAACGACACAGTATTGTTTCTTCCTAATGTTTCTGTTACAATTACAATTACCATTCAATGATATGCCTCTAAATGAATTGTATTGTAAACCCTGACTTTGATATATTCAACAATAAATTATGAAAACGAAAAATTAACCATCCTTAATTTATTTTATTACAGAAAACATTAACAAAAAGAACAAATAAATATATAAGCACTTACTTTCAACTTAACTCTATGGTCTTAATTGAATATATCTATCTAATCTAAATATAATGAATAATTATAATATTGATAATTAAATATAATTCAAAATTATCGCTCTTCTAATTGTTTATCTCGAGATATCACAGCTTCTTCAAATTTCACCATGTAAGTTGTACCTTTATGCCAATGAGCTGTCACTTTAGCAGGCTACAATCCAAAATTCCTTTTCATAAAAAAAAATCATACATGATATAAAAATTCTTACAAATCCAGTTCCTGTAAGCACTGCTTCGATAATTCCAGCAACAAAAACAGCACAATTTAAACTTCCTTTATCCCGAGGTACGGATATAAACCTATTTACTAACGGCTCCTTTTCCATTAAATAATATGTACTTTCATCATCGTTTGAATGTTCTAATTTATCAGCTTCTCTGCCAAATAATGCCTAGATCAATTCAAGAGGTAAATAATGCACCAATTTGAAATAACAAAAGACCACACCTTCCAAAAGGTAGACTTTACAAATAAGAGTATATTTAACAACTTAATTTCTCGTTTTCCATTACGTTCTCGAACGAAATACAAATCTATTAGCTTCGTACCTACACTACGGCCTAAATCGTGTAACCTGTTTAAAAAAAAAGATTCTTCGTAAGTCTGTTGCGCTTAAAAAAAACAAATTTTACTTAGTTTGTAATTCTGGAACTGTGTGTGATTTATTTTGACAATATTGCACGACTTCGGAGAAGAGCAAGGCGAAGCAACTAAGTGAAACTTCCCCTTTTCCACGGCTTAAGGGTTTATCTAAGATGCTACTGCGATTATTTCTATTTGTTAAACTCATTTTAAAGGTTCTATTTTTGAACTAAACGAAATAGGTTAAGTTGTTTAACCTTCAATTTGAAATTGTCAAGTTTCGGAACTGCCAACCATCTAAAACATAAAATTTATATACAGGAATCAGTAAAAAATAAAGTGCAGCGATGTCCATCTCAAATGTCAGGACTCTCGTATGCCTCTCAATTGCACCAAACGTAATTTATGTGAGGTAGGAGAGTCCTAACATCCGAGAGGGACATTGCTGTACCATCACTTGCACAAAAATTTGGGACAACTCTTATGAGCTCATTTTAACGTTTTTTTCAATAGTGTGATAATGACTTGTCTATTTACGATTGACATTGACAGACAATTTGACATATTTTTTCCTAGTTTACAAAAGATATGTTTAAAACGGGTAATGTCGCTTGTCCCAGATTTCTATGCAAGTGATAGTATATTTAAGCCCTCTTTTTTAAATTTTGCAGTTGATTTAAGTTGGTACTTCCGCGTACCTCATATCCGTATGTATTTCGCTCAGAAATTGGCAAATTATGTCCTTTATTGCTATAACTACCAACTTAAATCATCCGCGAAATTTAAAAAATGCCAAATGACATGGAATGCAAGAGTTATATAAAATAAATAAAAAATCATGCAAATGCATGTTCAAAATCTGTGGGAGATGGGTATCGTACATTTGAAGTGTTTTTTGTTTAAAACTAGCAACAATTAAATTTCTTTTTAATTAATAATTTGGGAACATAATAGGTATAAAACAAAATTTGCATCGTGTGTATTAAAAAAAATATATTTATTTTAACAAAACGCAATCTCACACATGTTTCAAAACAAATCATGATGAAGCATAATCTTGCATTGGATAATGTTCTTTATACTTGCTGATATGTTCCTTCATATCATTTAATTGGCTCCTAAAAAGAATAATTTTATGGAAACCATTACAAATAATATTCTTATATACTTACGATATATGATGTGGCATATTTTTATAGACATCTTTTAGCATCTCTTCCCAGTTAGGTTTTGGACGCTTTTCAGCTTCTGCAAAGGCTTCCATTATATTCTTTTTGGACTCTTCTATCCACGAATTTTCTTTCTCTTCGTTCCATAAATCTTTGGATTCCATATACATTCGTAATTTATTAATGGGCGAATCAAATTGTTTCCATGATTCAACTTCATCTTTTGATCGATAGGCGGAGCTGTCATCTGATGTGGAATGATGACCAATTCTATCGAAGGAATTAATACAAGAGGTGGTGGAATAGTTGCGGGAATGGACCAAATGGTATATTTTAGCAAATTAAACTCAGGTGAAGATTAATGATGGATCTGTGACTTTTAGTTAGAGAACATTTTCTTTGTTCCCTGTGAAAATAAGACAACAAACTTACTAAATACTCACCTACCTATAAGTTAAGGCCTCTAAGAGTACTGGCTTGTTCTCTTTCAAACAAAATTCTTTTGCTTTCTTCGTTGCACTATATACAGCAAATACGTCATTTCCATCTACTCGCAAAGTATTCATACCATAGCCAGGACCTCTAGCTGCAATACCATCACCACGATACTGTTCTTTAATAGGCGTAGAAATGGCATAGCCATTATTACGACAGAAGAATATAACTGGACAATCTAAAGTGGCAGCTATGTTAAGAGCAGCATGGGCATCACCTTCCGAAGCAGCTCCTTCCCCAAAATAACAAATGACAACCTTATTTTTTCCCTTCAATGCATAAGCTGCTCCTGCGGCCTGCGGAATCTGCGTACCCAAGGGGCTTGAGATTGTAACGAAGTTAATATCTCTAGATCCATAATGGACAGGCATTTGTTTTCCTCTACCGTGATCTTTAAAGTTTCCATAACATTGATTCATAAAATCAGATAATTTAAATCCTCTCCAAATTAAAACGCCAGCTTCTCTATATTGACCAAATACAACGTCGGAATTATCTAAAGCAGCGGCACTTCCTATGTGTGTAGCTTCTTCGCCATAATTCGTCATATAAAATGAAATTCTACCTTGCCTTTGTGATTCATAAAGAATTTTATCCATCGTGTTCAATAAAGTCATATCTTTATACATTTTTTCGATGGTTTCATTGTTCAGTTTAGGATCATTTGCTGGATCTACGATATTTCCCTTGCGATCCATAACTCGGTACACTGGAATTGGAGCATAAGAGTGTGTTCCTGTAAATTCTAACTTTTCCGTCCATGTCGTTCGCGCTCCTGGAAATAGAGGTGCTTCGGTTGAGGAATTCTGAAAGGTCAATGTCAACGAATAAGTGTCATCCTAACCTGTATATTTTTATAACACATAATCTTTCCAAGCTTGAATAGATAAAGTTTCATCATAGAAATTATTGAATGAATTAGCAATATTTTAGTTCACAAATTTTTAAAATCAACTTATCAAGCTATTTGAGTACTAATTAACCAACCTACCCTTGTGGTAATTTTATTCTTCAACAGCTGTTTACAGATGTTATTCACAAATTTCGCTGCTGCCATTTCGATGATTGCAAAACTGGCTAATTGGGGATAAGCTTATAAAAGTCAGTAAAAGTTAAGCAAATATGTTGTGTGTATAAAAATACACACTGTTTACGTATGTGTAGCATATTAGCGGTTCGTTGTATTATTTTAAATGGAAATGACCTTCTAACTTTTAAAGTGTTATTACATCACTTTTACTTTTCGTAAATAGTTTTGTGATAGCTAAAAGAAAAAGAATTTTATTGGTTTAATTTTTATTTTCTAAGAAATTTCTTAAACATCACATATTAAAAAGAAATTAAGGGAGGAGATTGGTTTATATCAAAAAAGTTTTTCGATACCATTCACGTATTCACTTATATAGAGAGTGTAATAATTCACTTTCTTCAAATTTGTGGTAGGTACACATCAAAGAATTACAAAAAATTATTATGAAATTATGTTTCCCTAAAATCTACAGGAAATTTATGAAAAAATAATAAATATAATGGTAAAGCACAATGTTTTCAGGACGGCCTGTATACTTTGCTTCTTAAAAAACAAGTTGTCTGCTGTTGAAAATATGTTGAAGTTTGAAGTTTACAGTTTAGCTGAGTTTAGTTTATTACCAAACACGTGTTTATTCATTGAGGTTGATTTTGGCCTCAAATTTTATTGTGATTTGTTCTAAAATAAGTGTCTTTGTAACTGCCATTTCACGAGAAAATAAAAATGGTGTATCCTTACACTAATAGTGAGTTATTAGAAATGTTGTTAATATATGGAGAATGTGGCAATAATAGTCGGGCTGCTCGTAGAAGATACGCAGAATTATACCCCGATCGAACACTACCAACATCTTATACGTTTATTTCCGTTACGCAAAGATTCCGTGATATCGGGTTTCTAAAACCGCAATACAGAGACTCAGGCTGTGAAAGATCTATGACTACACTAAAAGCGGAGAAAGCTATCTTGGAAGCGATTGGAAATGATCCAACGTTAAGCACACGTCGGTTAGCTCGTGAACTAAACATTTCTCAAATCATGGTGTGGAGGACCCTTAAAGAGAACCAAGTAGATCATTTTCGTCGCAACGAGGTCCAAGTGTTGACTCCAGAAGATTGTTTTTTGCGCATAAAGTTTTGCGAGTGGATTTTACAGAAGTATAATGAAAATTCGGATTTTCTATCGAATATTTTCTTTACAAACGAAGCCACTTTTACACGCGAGGACATTTTTCATATAGATAATTCCTCCGAATGGATGATAGAAAATGATGAAGGTGAACCGCGGTTCTTTATCAACGTATGGGTCGGTATAATCGATACTTTCATTATAGGACCTTTTTTCTTACCGGAAAACATGGATGAACATTGTTACCTAGATCTTCTACGAGATTTAGGACCCGCATTTGAAGATGTGCCATTGAAGATAAGGCGCGACATGTGGTACCAAAATGAAGGCACGTCTCGTCATTTCGGACGTAAGACACGGAAGTACTTGAGCAATGAATTTGAAGATAAATGGATCTGTAACAAGGGGCCATCCACTTGGCCGCCGTGTTCATACGATTTAAATCCTATCAACTTTTTTTATTTGAGTTATTTACACGAATTAGTGTACAAGAAGCATATTAGTGACGTTTACGAATTAAGGCATCGAATAACAACAGCTGCGGAAGTTATTCGCCAACGGGATCTTTTAGCGCATATGCGGGATTCTTTAATACGACGTGCTGTAGTATGTTTGCAGGTGGGCGGAGCCAACTTCGAGCATTTATTGTAGCATTAGCGGTTGTAAAAACATCAGACCTTTTTGGCGAATTAGTCATTCCGATTAAGATGCCTATTCGCGCGCGCAATGTTTACAAATGTTTGCAAACACGATATATTTTTAGTGGATACATACATAACATGCATTTGCAAACGTTTACAAGCCTTTGTTTGCATTTGTGCATGTTCCAACTGAAGTCGGTAATATCAAAGGAATTGCGTTGTTCGCGGGCATTTTTGTTTTGTTGGTGGAAACAGCATATCACAACTGGACAATAAACGGGATTCGTGTCGTTTTATGTAGACGTGCACAAGACAGCACAACCAGATACACCCTTTGAGGTTTCAATAATGTTGGCTTTCCCAACACAGTGCGACCTCGATAATCCGAATCTTCAGTAAATCGGATTCTTCGATAACCCGGCAAAGCATTTCAATTGCATTGTGTACTTTATAATCCGTATTTGATAGTACTCGGTAAACCGGACCTGCGTTTTAAGACGAAGTCGATCGTGAGGGATTTCCCTAACTTCTTAAATTCGGCGGGTTCTGATATCTGGAAGTTCACATAAGCAGTGTGTGCCTTTGCTTTGACTGCTACATATCGTGTCTGGGGATTATGTAATTGTTTAGCTGTTTTTTTGTTACATAGTATGTACATATGTACGTGTTATCTTGTGCCACATGAGTATACAGTACGGTACATACATACACATGTATACACATTTTTTTTACATATATTAAAATGCCTCCTAAAAGAAAACACTACGTTGTCAATAAAACAAAAATCCGATATAATAGAAAGACTAGTCCGTGGTGAAAGTGGAAAAGTGATGGCAAATGAATACGGCGTAGGAACATCAACAATTTCGGATATAAAAAAGAACAAAGACAAAATCAAAAGGTATGATATATTTTAAAGACCATTGTGAACTTTTACTATGCAGTTAGATTTATTGGCAAATGTGATTCCGTTCCCGACCTCAGAAAAACATTACAAAAAGCTGAATATCCAAAAATGGAAACTTGTTTGTATACATGGTTTTACACACAACGATCAAGACACGTTCGAATTTCCTATTACATTTTATCTACCAAAGCACAACAGTTTTATTCTGAAATCTATGGAAATGATAATTTTAGAGCTAGCAGGGGCTGGATTTCTAATATCAGAAAAAGGCATGGCCTGCGTTCTTTAAGAGTGTGTGGTGAAATACTACCCAATGATCAAAGTGCTGTCGATCCCTTCCTAAGTGCATTTGCAGAGAAGATTAAACAATTAAACTTCGCACCTACTCAAATATACAATGCAGATAAATCTGCTCTGTATTAGAAAATGTTGCCTGAAAAAACGCTGGTTCGTGCTCAGGAAAAGACCGCACCAAGTCGAAAAATAAACAAAGAACGCATTACATTTCTAGCATGTTGCAATGCTGATGGTGATAGGAAACGCAAGAAATTCAAGGGCATTTAAAAATGTGAACATACCTGTTGAATACAAATCATCTGCCAATGCATCGATGACTACGGGCATTTTTTTAGATTGGTTTCATTGTTCATTTATTCGTTGAGTTAGAAGTCGTTTAAGAAGTCTCAATTTAACTGGCGTTCGACGTCCACAAAGAAAAAATTGTAATTTGCATCCGCCATGCGCGACGCACCAAGTCGGATCGATTATAAATGCTTGAAAACATTTTTTCAATGGATACAGAATGTTAGCATGCACTTGCAAACATTTGCAAACGTTTGCTGACAATGACTTTAGTGGATATGCACCTTTACATTTAAATAATGTAATTTGCATGACTTTAGGTAGAAAGACATGGCTTAATTCTACCTATACCCTACTGATTCAATTTATAAAAAACATTTTTAGTGAAGCCAATCAATGGTTGTATTTAGCGAACAGTTCCAGAACAGTTACGTCTTTTAAACGCTGAACGCCATAAAATTTTGTGATACTATTTGATATACAACGAGCACGTTAAGGTCGGGACAATTTTTTTAACATTCAAAGAATCTCGTTTAGGAAAAACACTCCAAGTCAATTTTTATTCGATAGAAATTTATTTCAACCATTATTTCATGAGTGTGTATACGGGGTATTTCAAGAAGAATTATAAATATGTACAAATTGTTTATTCAGGAATACTGACCTGGATTATGCGAAAGTGGGGTAACGGTTTAAAAGAATAACAACAGTTCCCAAAATAGCACATTCAGCAGATTTAATTGTTGTTGAACTGATGCATTTATTGAATGCTCCTTGATGATTAACTTCTTGTTCGATTTTAAGATATCTGAGACAAAGATGACATGTGCAGGAATGAAAATTATTTTGATTTAAAGGATGTTCAGTAATATTTGACAATACGTTAATGTGAAATGTCCGCTAGAGGCTATAATTATAACTATCTTTATAAATATTTTACGAATAAAGGGTTCCATTATTCTTCTGTTTTATTATTTTTCTTCTTTCTAGAGAAAATCCAGAAATTCTTATTAATTTAATCAACTTCATATCTTCAATTTATTTTTGAATAGAGCAAGAGCGGGACTTTTCTCACGTTACGGAAAGTTTTCGCGGGCGGGAGGTACGAAAATTCAAGTGGGATAAAGGAAAAACAAGGTAAACGGACCGCAGATGAATGTCTAGGGTGAAGATCATCCGCGCAGGGGACCAACGCCGACGTGAAGCGTGATCCTTCCTCTTGCCCATTTGGGTGGTACGGTCCCGAAGCCGCGGGTATCCCGAAATGAATTTATATTCTAAGACTGCGCGACGAACGGCGTGGAGCTTTAACGTGAGGTAAATCGCGAGTCGGAAACGTTTTGACCTGTCGCGATCGCTAAAACGCGACGCCAGCCGGCTAGGATAGTACACAATACTCTTGACGTGACGAGTGACTAGAATGAGAATAAAATTACATATTTCATTCCCTACCAAATTCAGAGTTTGAATAACCATCCGTAATTTGATAATAGCTGTTACTTGACCTTGAAGGATAGGCAACACAAACAACCACGATTACCTCACCTAACGCCTGTTTTACACGCCACGATTTATTGGCCAATTAATTGAACAACTTTTTAACGATCGTGAATACTCGTTTAGTTTCGTTAATAGTTGAACGGGGAATTAATAAATAGGAAATTTTCATCTGCTTATAAAGATAGATTGGAAATCTGCTTTCGGCGAATGTTTTGGTATAGATATAGATGAGGTTAGGTTATTTCGGTTTCGGTTAGTTAATTTAAATTATCCACGTTACTCTAAAAACACTAAACAAAATTCCTAGGTACTTTTCTGATACTGGGTTGGTATTAAAACAGCAAAGTTAGTGAAAAATCGTGGCAAAAACAGAGCATGTTTTATTTAATTCAATTAATCGTAAGATAAATTGTTCAAGAAATCGTATCAATTTTTTGCCGTTTTACACGGTACGATAAAATCGCAGATCAACTTGTTCAATTAATTGGCCAATAAATCCCGGCGTGTAAAAGAGGCTCTATAGATTTTTGTGCGACAGAGAAATCACATAGAATCTTTAGACTGCAATATTTTATTCTTTGTTTTTACATACACGATATGTTAAGATATGATATATTTTTGTAATAAAACTTATTAACAGTTAGTATATCGAATAATTAAAAAATAAGGTAAAAAAAGAAACAACATTGAGATTGTACAGTCTGTTTGACTTGCAGTTGTAAATATAAAATAGCATTTTTTTTTCTTCGATTGATTTCAAAATGTTAAGAGTGAGAATGGCTGTTGAATAACATTTATTTATTATTGTACAATATGAATACTGAGAGTAGTATTAATACATAAGTATTTGATGAGGGTTTGAGATTCTTGTACACTCAACATATAGAGTAAATTGGAATTTTTCATACCTATACAATACAACAGTGTTTGTAACACTCGACTCAATGCATGTCTTTGTTTCCTTGGCAAAAGAAAATTAAAAACATGCAGAGAGTATATCCATTTTCTATGCATTATACATATTACTTATATATTTTGTTATAACTGGTTCATTAACATATATTGCAAACTTACCCTTTTTTCAACGTTATTTAAATTTCGCGCGTTGAATCGCCAACTCTATTCGTTTATATTTCATAAACAATTATATAATCTTTAAACAAAGATGTAATTGAATTCAATTTTTTTCGCGTAACTGAATTTAATAACGATAATAAATTTAAAATGGTCAATTGTACCAACATAAGTTAAAATTTAATCTCGAATTAAGTAAAAAATGTCAGGTAAAATGTGACAGTTTGCAACTGTCATATTCGCCCGGCCACTTTAACTTAATTCTAGATTAAATTTTAATTCTAGTCAGTGCAACTGGTCATGAATCTATTTGGTTATAGGTTCTATTACCAACTTAAAAAATACACTGCGAAATTTAAAAAATACTTAACAGTTTGCTCATTTACAACAACTTCTGATCAAAGATGCGTATAACAATAATTATTTATTTACTATATTATAAAATTACGATTATAGATTTCTTTGATCCATCAATACTTAAAAATTACAAAGGTACAGAAAACTGGTAACTGAGAACTTCATTTATACACTGGAAACCTAAGACTTATAACAAGTTTTGAGCACGTTCTATAGGGAAAATGATTAGAGAGACATAAATACAATTAAAATAGGTTAAATTAGATAGAAAGTGCAACATGAAGTACCACTTATTAATTTTTTTTTCAGATTTTGTATTGATTGCGTGTTTTCACGACTCTTGCTTATTTTTGAAAGAGTTTTCTGGGAGTTGTAGTTTATCAATATTATTTGATTAATTTTATCGAGATAATTTTGATTCTCTGCTTTGATAAACTTTACTCTCTCAGCTTAGATAAGGGTTTTAGATATATATAGCCAATAGACATACAATTAAATCTTTTTATGACGAAAATTAAATGTAAAACAAATTAATACTCATAGAAATACGATGTAATCAAGGAAAAAAGAAATTGTATATTGGGATAACGGGGGAAAAACTAATCAAAAATGGCAAACAATACGAAGTATCGGCACACTCCTCACCACACAAAATATTAATTAAATTAATCCGGAACAGCTGTTTCGAGGGCTCCTGGGCAACCTCACCGAATGACCGATTTGACCTGATTTATTCATTCGGTTGATAATGAGGTTGCCCAGGTGCGCTCAAAACAGCTATCCCGGATTAATTTAATTAATATTTTGTGCGGTGAGGAGTGTACCGATACTTCGTGTTGTTCGCCATACTACCCCACAGTTCTTGATATTATTATTAATCAAAAATGTTTTGACTTATTTTGAAATCATTCTGTATACCTTACGATTTTACCTAGCACATGATGTTGCACTTCCATCTTCAAATATATTTTTTATAAAACGATCAAAAAAATTTTAAAATATATAAAGACTATTTTAATTATCATCATTTCTATTCATTTAACTAGTATTTATTTTATCCATTTATTCAACATCAAATTTTGTTTGGTTAGGTTAATACGATGAATGACATATACATATTATGAGAAT
Organism: Dynastes maya; assembly: GCA_029619315.2. Taxonomy (NCBI): domain Eukaryota; kingdom Metazoa; phylum Arthropoda; class Insecta; order Coleoptera; family Scarabaeidae; genus Dynastes; species Dynastes maya. The sequence continues at coordinate 1,507,709 of JAROYE020000020.1, forward strand.
TATTTCTTAATTGATTAAAAGAAAAAAGATTATTGTAACATTTCAACAGCCGAAAGGGGATTACAACTACGTCACGAAAAGAATATCAATCGTTATTACAACATTACAGTAAGAATACGCTTATTCTCTGTTAAAACTATCTACCGCCTGCAAAAACCGCAGATATTGTAAAATATGGGTGGATTGATTCATGTGGAAAATATAGTTCGGGCAGGGATTACGAGAAATCCATCTCACCCTTACATATCTCCCAATTTGCTTTCCGTAAACTTACCAGATTTACTAGCTTGTGTTCTATGTCTGTTTCATCGCGCAAAGCTTACCATCGTTTCGCTTTAAAAATAACGATATAATAATTAGTTTTATCACATATGTTCAAGAGCATTTAACAACAATTCAGACTTTTTTCTTTATCTCTTTAAATATACTATGTATATTTATGTTATGTATAATATAATAATTACAATAATAATGAATCGCATATTTAATATGCGGAGTTCTTTTTCCTATTATTTGGTCGAACTTGTAAATATATTGTTTTTTTGATTGTGCCCCTATGTCATCCTCGACTTTTTTTGTTCATCTCTACATTTCTTTGAATATGTATACATACTTTACAATTACATTGTAAATTTGAAAATTACGTGACTAGAAATAAGCTACAGGTATTAAAAATCCTACTAAACAATTTTTATGTATATATAAAGTGTGTTACTCATATAGGACCTTCAATTGGTTCCAAGTTCTATACAGTATGGTCCTAAAGTGCCCCCTCTCCCGCATGCTAACTTTTGTACGACAGAAGCTAGCGTTTTTAGAAAAAATAGGTCAATTTCTATTTTTTGTGAACTAACTTTTGCCGTTATCCGCAGTTCAACTGTATTTCCGATTTCACCGGAAGTGACGTCAACTTTCTTATTTCCAATAGAACATTCTGTAAAGATTTTGGTAATCTGTTTTTGTTCTTACGCAAAGTTGGCTAGGAAAGAGCCTCAAATTGTTTCTTGTGATGCCAGACTGATCTAAAGAGCTCGTTGCTAAGCAAAGTAATCATAATAATTGCCAAACTGCCAACTCTCAATTCCAAAAGCGTAAATTATTCTTGTTGCTTATTGTTATTATAACTTTTAGTATTTGTCATACTTTCGTTCTTTGTGCTCGTTATTATTTCAACTTGTTTTGTTAATTGTTGTTATTTCCTTGCTTTATCGAACTTTACTGCAATTAATTAATTATGGTAAGTTTGTTAAAATGTATTAGTTTTTGATAGACAATAGGCTCGTTCCAACATACAGTTTGTGTATCGTACCGTTGTGTATCGTGAACCGTTTTCTACGCATGCGTTAAAAATGTATTACTTTCCGACCGATTCCGTATCATGGCGTTGGAACAGCTTGCGGACATTTACTGAATTTGGACCTGTATATCGGTATATCGATTTTTTCTAAAAACGCCAGCTTCTGTCATTCAAAAATTATCATGGGGTGGAGGGGGCGGGGTCACTTTAGGATCGCACTGTATAATTGGCAGCCTAAACGACAATCAACTGTGTAGAACTTCAAATTAAAAGAGGTCACTATTTATGAGATGTATCAAGAAAATAAGTTCGTAATGAACAGAGACCGGGATTTCATATGAGATGACGTCAGGTGCATCATGGTCAATCTATGCGATAAGCATGTTAGTCCTTACTATTGATGTCCCAAATTCCAACAATACTCAGATCAATAGCGGTGGGTGAAGACGTAAACGGGAGGGCGCGGACAACGATTCGATTCCCTTGTGTATTTTCCTTGCATATTGTGTATATTGTAGTATGCAACGGAAATACACGAGGAAATCGAATCATTGTCCGCGCCCTTCCTTTTTCGTTATCCATTATAATTCTGTACTAAATAGAATGATTTGCCATGTGTTAAGGCGGATTCTCGCTCGTACGTAGAATGTCGATGACGTAGAAGTACGTAAAAGTGCATGACGCACAATAACGCCACTGGCCGTATATATTAGCGCATTTTCAATGTCGGTTTTTTGTCATGCCTACCTGTATGTAATTGCGAATGTTACTTTAATGTTATGTTTGTACCTAGCTAAGCATACTGATCTGTATACATGCAAGTACTTATTAGCGAAATGCAGGCCACTAATCGAAAAACCAAAATAAAGGTACTGCTGCTAGCTACATTCGCTTATGAACAAAGATTATTATTACCGAACGCTAAAAAACATACTAACACTTGACATTTGCTTGACATGTAAAAACAAACTCGAACTTGTGCGTCCAAAGTTGAACTTGGTCGAACTTTTGCGTATGCGCTTATTTGCGCTTCTATACAGCCAACTGCGTCGCGAAGTTTAAAGTGCAAACTAGAACTGGCATAATTATTTGTTTCTTTTAGTTGAACTTTTACGTCAACGACATTCTGCGTACTAGCGAGAATCTGCCTTTAGTTAAAGATGCATGCTTTAAGTTTTCTCTCGGGTTAAATAAAATAAAAAAAGCTCGCCTATCTTCCAACGAGTATGATATCGCCGGAAGAGGAAAAATATTTAGACGCAGAACAATAAAATTAATTCTTTGATAGGAAGGGACAAATATAGGCAGCTGTGGGAAAAATTAACATGTAAATTAAACTCATTGGGGTATGTGGGAAAAGCTTGTTGAAAAGTGGCAAAAGGTAAATTACAAATTATTTTAACACATCTAGAACACCTAGAAAGTAGTGCAATAATTCGTTTTATTTTAGACATGGAGTGATTATAAGTGCACTTAAAAAAAACCTGCCGTTATAAGAAGGTCGTGATCACAAACAGGAGGTGGACCTGAGCACCACAAAAAATTAACATCTCAAGTAGAGAGGTTTTTGGGAATCCTTGGACAGACTTTTTACCAATGCTGTGGTGTTCCAGAGTGATGGGTAATGTTATTTATAACAATATAGCGTAACACACTTTCATGATTTTCGAATAAAAATTTTATGTTTTCCTCTTATAGCTGGCAGTTGTTATGTGCAGACAGAAGTGATTCTGTTATGGCAGCACCTTCAAATTATCTAACAACAGAGGATGAAAAAAGGAAAGGTCTTTGTAGGCAAAACATTCTTCCGATTCGCGTTTTTGTTGACGCCAAAGAATTTGGTCAAAAATCGGTAAAATTTTTCTAAAAAATATAAATTCATGTATGTATATCAAGCTAACCTTTGTAAATAGAATAAATGTTACTCAAACAAAAAAGATATTTATATTTAAAGTATTTAACCTCAAACAACCCGCGCTTTCCAAAGGCGAGTTCCGGTATTCGTTCGAAGTAACTCCATTTACTCCAAATACCCTACTCGCGCTCTTTCGCGTTCGGGAATGTCATAGAGTTACTACATCCATTCATTTAAGAGTATGGGTTGAGTGATCCACTCTTGCTCTATTCCTCATCTCTTCCACGTGCACTGTACTCTTGATCTGCTCCGAACGAATACCCGAACCCCGCTTAAATATCCAGTAATAATAGTGAACAAATGCCGTTTCGAAGCAGCGACTTAACAGAAGGAAAAGAGAAACAGACGAAGTCGAAGCTACTTCAGAATCACTTCTACCCGATGCGAGTTTGAATTCTGAGTCAATGCTTGTACTCGCTCGATATCGGGTTGTGATACAGAATCCCCTAGCAGGTAACGAACGGCTTTTTCCGCTTCCCTTATAGCGTTTTCCGTTATACAGCAAGGGTTCACTTTTGAAGAGCCCACCGATTGTATATAGGAATATGAAAGAATAATAAAAAAAATACTGATTACACTTTTATAATTATCCCGCGAAATATTTTTCGTAAATTTTCGTAAAATTTGAATGTTTAGATATCTTGAATGCCCGGAAACGTATTTAATGTATATATGTTGAAGCTCCTTTTTCCAATTGGAGATGGGTGGCAGGCTCGAGTCCTTGAGCTTATAATGAGAAGTTTATTTTCTCTTTATAGAGTTATCTAGGTATTGGGAATACAGAAAATATCTAAATTATTATGGAAAGTTCAATTTCAAGATTATCTATCGATAGTGCACGAAGAACATGTTCACAGTAATATTTATTTAAACACCATAAACTATCAAGGCAATTTCTGTAATTAGTTGGCATTTTATAACATATCGGCACCTCGCAGTGAATTGAATATTCGCCGATGTCATCCCATACGATCTCATAGTCTCTGGTAATCGCGTACTTCTTTTATAATCGGTCAAAAATAGCGTAAATAAGCAATTAGTCGTTCATGGTCTACGTTTGGAACGGAATATTCCGTTCAACATTGTCCGATTCAATGAAGATATAATAATCGCAAACATGCTTGAAAGATGGACTCACTTTCCGATCTAAAAAAAAATCAATAGTTTCTTGATACATCTCTTTCTACCAACAAAATATATAATAATATTGTGAAAGACACTGTTAATAAGTCAACAACCAATAACAGTTGTTTTTGTTAACATTTTGTGCTCTGTATACTTTTATATTGGTACCTGTCTGCTTGATTTTTAAATTCAATACTTTGTACAGTTACCATGTGTACGAAGTGTCCAAAAATATTGCACGTGACACTTTTCGTAAATCTCACTGCAGTATCAAGATGTCCTATATTTAAGCTAGATTGTGAGGTTGGTCAAAGATTAATACATTGATTCGATTGCTGATATATTTTTGCGAAGCTGCAGGTTTCTTCCGAAGTTTTTACATAGAAAAAGTCGACTCGACGTTGAGATAACGCTGTTTCCCATAGCACAGTGTTATACAGTTATAATAGGACATCTTAGCTGCACACATGCAAAATATCAAAAATTCTCTTCACAAACTCGACAGTGTCGGTTACAATAATAATAATATACACCTTAACAACAGCAATAATAATATTCAATTAGAGTATTTAAGTAATAGTAATAAACATCTCATCCTAGAAATTATAAAACAAACGTTAGACTTACTTACCATCGGTAAAAAATAAATTAATACACACAAACAACAGATACGATAAGATCTACATGTAATAATCATAATAGTAGCTGCTATCTCGATATAATACTAAAATTGCCGATAAACTATGAAGAACGGTAACTTGCTAAAATTCAAATATATCCAAATATCATCTTACAATGGGATCTAAACAGGGAGATTCATTATTCACCGCGCGCGATTTTACGGCGAGAAAACGCGCAAACTCCTTAACAACGTCGTCAACACGTTCGCTAAGCTTTCGGCTTCTTTCGCCAGATGTTCCTCGATCTTCGCCTGCGACGAGCGGTCTACGTTGGAGGTGATCAGGTGGCGGAACGCAGCGGTCACATCGTGCACTTTCAGGATGAGGTTTCGAGTCTGTAACGGAGAGGTAGTGTGATTCGAGAGATTCTGACAGAGGTCGGTAAGCTTCCGTAGGATCGTCAGGCATACGGCGAGATTCTCGGGTAGATCCGGCAACGTTGGATCGCTCATCGCTATCACTAGCATCTTGCTGGAGTGGACGAGTTGAAGAGATTGAGCTGTTAGTTCGTCTTTGGCAATCTAAAGGGAAAAAGAGGAATTTTCGAGTTTTTAGTAAGAGAAACCTGTGCTACACCACACAGGGTGTCCCAGGAATTCATGCACTTTTTCTAACAGATGAAACTACTCACTAAATAAAAATCACTAATGATAGCAAGGACTGTGGGGTAGTATGGCAAACAAAATATTCACGACACACTCCGCACCACACAAATTATTAATTAACTCGGGAAGGCCTTTTCGAAGACACATGGGTCACATCAGCCACGTACCGATCGTGAATATTTTGTTTGAAATAAAAATCACTGTATTAATTTGTTGAGGAGTTCTATCTGTCAGAACGATTACATGAATTTGTTGGATAAACAAATGCGACAGAAGTAAAAAAATATCAGGGTAGATTGGACTGAGTGTTAGGATAATGAAAGCTACTAAAAGCTTTAGTCTTCATATACAGTATGTCCCAGATTGAGTATAGAGATTTGTTTAAATTGGAATAGTTGTGCAGTAAAATATCTTCGTAATATTTCACAATGCTTTACGTTTTGTGAATATAAAAGCTTCATAATTTCACAATTTTTCAATTTGACAGCAACCAGGCATTGAAATGTTTGAAAGATTTGATGTAAATACGTAGCAGTATGGATGTTTAAGCGAACCTAGTCGAAACCAAAATGAAGGTGAAGGTAAATGGCTTGTGTGGCGACTAATCCCAAAATTTGCACTCGGAAAATAGAACAAGTTATCTAAGTCAAAAGTATTGAAGATTTTGCAAAAAACACAAATTAATAAAATTTAGTCAAATATAAATGTTGTTTGTGTTTCATTTGTTTCTAAAATAAACTTAGCGGGTATTTCTCTGCATGCCTATTTGATTTAAAATTAATGTTGTGCTTAATATTTTTTATCTTTTATATCTTTGAAAAAAGAAACGAAAAATATTATTTACCAACCACGCAAAAATCCGGTGTCCATTTAAAATAAATTAATATCTCGGGAAACGCCATCTTGACTTTTTTAATAAATTAGATATTGGGCAGCATTGCTCAGAAACTCATCCATAAAAAAATGTATCAAACTAGATCTAACAGAGAATCAAGAAAAGGCAAGGTTGTTAAAACACATTTCAGGTCATGCGGTCTGTCAGTATGTCATTCACAAATATCGGCCATCGGACTAAAGCAGTGTTTCTTGACCTTTTAAGTAAAAAAATCTATAGCCCCTTTACCAACACTACATTGCCATTTTACTCCCTGGCTTAAGAACCACTGTATTAAAGGTATCCTCACAAAGATAAGACGTGGAAGTTCAAATCCTAACCTTTATTCTTTGTAAATACGCTGATCTGATTATAAACGTGTTTCCAATTATAGCAACTAGGTCTGTCGGCATATCAACCCCACCGCTATACCATCTTGACTTTTATTCTGCAATCAGTTATAAGTGTACCTAATTAAACCAAAAAACCTTTACAGTAAACATTCTTTCGCATTGTTTATAATTACGAAGATGTATGTGCTTGACACACAACGCTGTACAACTTTGACAATTTAAACCAATATCTGACAATAAGAAAGATACCCATGTTATTCTAATCAGTTTAGCACAAGCTCTAACTATACCCAACAAATAAATGATGACATAATATATTTATTTACTACATACCTGAAACTTTTCTTCGCACATCATCTTACCGCCGCCATGAGCTTGAGCGGCATTGCATTGCGCCGCTATCTGGTCTAATCTAACGAGGAGACTAGCCATAGCTACGTCGGTCTTCGCTAAGAGGTTTTCTCTGGTGGACATGCATCCATTGCGCACTCCCGTATTACTCGGTGCACCGTTGAATTGCGAATTCTCTACCGTAGCACACTTCTTAGTCCTAGATAACGGATGCTCCTTACCGTAATATGAATCAGAATAGCTACGATTGTGTTGGAGGGTTGAGCTGCCAGTAGAGACCGTAGATGGGGGTGGTGTTGGAGGTTCGACATTGGAACTATCGGGTTCATCGGGTGAAATAATTGGTACTGCTGTTAATTGGGCACCCCTACCTTATACGCCGAGAATAGGAGAGGAAGAATAAAAATTAGAAAGCGAAAATTCCTCCCGCATAAATTTTACCTAAATACGGAGAAGTTGGTGTACTAATTGCTGTAGCTTTCCTAGCATCCGAGTTACTAAATTTACTATCCAAATCGCTATACATATTCCGATTCCTTTGCAAATGAGGAGAACCAATTCCGGCCGTCCTAGTCTCCGGATTCGGTTTCTGTTGCGGATGCTGGACAATCTTTCGACTCCTCAAGACTTCTAAAGGCGGTACTGGAGGTAACGGAGGCTTTTTCGGAGGTAGAAACAGATGAGGAGGCGCTTGATGATTCGTTTCACCTTTAGGAGGTAGTTTAGGGGGAAATTCGCTACTTTCCCTGACAATATGCGACGTCAACGAGTGCGATCTTTGCCTTTCCGGTGGTGGTAAATTCTTCGGAGGTCTTTCCGGTGGCTTTTCTTCGGAGGATCGGCGCGGTGGCGGTTGAATACAGTTCTCTTCCGGGTTTTTCTTCTCTTTGTTCTTCGCGCAACACGAGAACGCGCCTTTTCTATCGACGGTGGAGTATTCTATGATGTTGGATCTCACGCTGCAGTTGCTGTTTCTCCGTTTAACTCCGTTATCGCGTAAAGAACCGTTTCCTCTGGGTGTATTCTTGTTTAGATCAACCGGAAGACTTTCACACGCTTCCTCTTTCTTCTTGTATCTATCCAATGTTGAGCAGTTTTCTAAGCTACTTCTTAGGTCGGGTGGGGGTGGGATAATGTATGACATGATTTCTTCGGGGGTCAATTCCACAGCAGGGGTAACCTGTAAAAGACTTGTATTAGTTTGGTTTATCAACCAATTGAATGTTGCGAAAATGTTATGTGACAATATTTCAAAATGTCTTGTAGCTGTAGACATGTGGGGGTTGGTTAACTTTCTATTAAAGAATTTTATATAAACACATTTTTAAGAGACAATTTCTATGATCGGAAGGAACATTCAAAGAGAAATTATGAAATAGATGTTAAAATATTAATACTACCTGTTGACGTCACATTAACCTACGGCATAAAAACAATTGCATTTTATAGAAGTAGGAATTAAAAACGAAATATTCCAACAAAGATATACATTCAAAATAATTACAATTGCCAATAAAACAAAAATGGCCCCGAATCTTGCAAGATTTAGATATTGCTACCACAGATCAATAGTAAGGTAGGTATATTAATAAGAAGGTTATTCAAAATTTAGTCGTTGAAAATGTTTATGTTGAAATAAAATCTATATTATTATTATTATTGCTTCCTTAATTACTTAATGATAATTCTACCAATCAATTTGAAAATTAAATATAGGAGAGCCGATCAAATATAGATACACCTTTTCGAATTTTGACCGCGAAAGCCATCTGGAGTAGGCGTGGTTTCTAGCAAGCGTTGGATGGAATGTCAGGAGTGATGAAACGGCCTCAATCGCTCTAATTCTTCTCTCATTTAGTAGCAAACACGATAAGCGAGCAGACGGTACACACATCAGTTGCGCAGCGCATTGTTAAGTTTCTCACTCGTGAGGACGTCCTATCAGCAGAGATTTACCGTCGACTTCGAAGACAGGACGAGAACGATACCCTGACATGGAATCCTGTGAAAACGCAGACAGTTCAAGGAGAGCCGTGACCGTGTTGAGAATGAGCACCATCCTCACCGTCCACGAACTAGCAAAACCCTTGAAAACATCGCCGAGATTCGGCGGCTTATTGAGAGACATCGGTACTTCGTGGTTATGGAAATGTTTGAGAAACTCGGCATCAGCTTTAGTAGCGTACAAGAAATGATTAAAAGCGATTTGGGATTCAGAAAAATCTCTGTCCGTTAGGTCCCACGTTTGTTTAGTGAAGAACAAAAAGCTGAGCGAGTTTGCATTTCCCGTCTGCATTTCGACTATTTGAAAGGGGACCTTTTTTTGCACAAAACTGTTGCCTGCGATGAAACGTGGGTCCATCACAACACCCCTTCGCTAAAACAAAGTAGCATGGAGTGGCGAAGGAAGGGAAAACCAAGCCCCCTAAGTCAAAACTCGCTTGTTAGCTGGCAAAGTTCTGGCTACAGTTTTTTGGGAATGGAGAAGGGTTTTGCTTGCAGATTTTTTGCAAAAACACGTGGCTGCCCCATCCGAGAAGTTTTGTTTCTTACAGCTTCTTTAAGGAGGGAACGATTTGAAGAACTCTTTTGGAGAATACCTGAACATTCACCTCACAGCCCGTGTCGCCATGTGATCTTCATATGTTCGGGCCTCTGAAAATGACACTAGGACGTAAACGATTCAACACTAACGATGAAGTCGAAATCTTTGTTCGCAATTGGTTAAATACTCGTAAGGGAGGGGGGGTTATGTAGAAAAGTAGTGTAAGCGTTATTTTGACTGTATCTGGGAAAATATTTTTTTTAACAAAAGACGTGTTTATATTTGATCGGTCCTCGTATGTATTCGCATGACCAAACGGAAATGGGCTAAATCTATTTAACTAACCTTTTGAACAGGTGGTTGTATAGTAACGCTAGCTAGAAACTCTTCCAAATCCAAATGTTCGTGCAGCACCCCTAGCTTATTTAACCTCTCGACTGAGTCGGCGAAGGAACTTGGAGGAACGTTGATCGGAGTCGGTAATAAGGCACAGTCCAACTCGTCAGGGGTCGCTGGCGGTGGTAATAAAGTCAGATCGATAATATCCGGATCAAAAACGTACAGATCCGATATGTTGTCCATATCGCCGGTCTCGGAGGAAACGTCATCATTCTTCCCCTCCTTCAATTGCAGCAGGTAGCTCTTCAAATCTTGGGCTTCGGCGGTGGGATTATCGGGACTATGCAGACCGAAGCTGATTCTTGAACTTTTCTTCGAACTATCCTTTTCGGGCTTCACGTGCTTGGGAGAACTATGGGGTGTATACAAGGAATCGTTATCGCTTTCTGATTGGTTCAATTCCGACCGTAGCATTTCTATGGCAGCGTTAGTGAAGATCTGCTTCGATTCGGAGGCGTGGCTTCCTTTCGCCAATAAAAGTAACGAATCGCTATGCTTTAGCGTCCCTGGCACATCATCACAACTCTCATTATCACTATCGATATCGACGCTTGTCTCCTGCCATTCAGCTGCCGAATTTAACCTTTCCAGCTGCTCCTGTTCCGTTAGGTACTTCTCAGAATTTTCTACCAATTGTTGCATTTCCTGTATCCTTTTTATGATCTCGTCATTCTTACCATCGCCGCTTTCTAAGATCTCCATTGAGACAACGCTTTGCAAATCGAAATTGTTATCGAAATTTTGCTTAACTTGATGGTTCCTGTTCGAAATTGGACTGTTCATATTATCGTCGAGACTTAAACCAACCGTTATAGACTTAGACTGCCTCCCCATGGTGTTATACAACCCGTTCGTTTTCTTATTCATTGCTTGGTACATCGGCTGCATCGCGAAACATATCGTTTTGACCTGGTTCTGGTTGGTATAACTCCATTTCTCAGGTAATACTTTGTGTTGGGATAGGTAGGGTGGCGCTAGGTCTTCTAAAGGTTGAGATTCGTCCTTATCGACTTGGAGTTGCCCGCCTGTACTCAGCCGGTAATATCCTTTCAGCACCAGAACTAGCTCATTAGCATCACGTTCTTCCATCGAAACGCTAATTGTTTGGTCGTTATTTAGCTTAATCAGTACAGAACGGCATAGTTCATCGTCTATTCGGACTTCTATGCCCTTCATATCTTCAAGATTGGCGATAGGAACTGGCTGGAATATAAAGGTAACATATTCAATAATAAGTTTTTTGTATTCAGAGTAAGGATAGACGCAAATTCGATAACGGAACCCATGCCCAGAAATGCATTTTCAAAACTATATGGCTTTCCGGAGTTTTCTTCCCCTTACTTACAAATTTAGTACATTCCTTTCCTAATTTGTTCGAAATGTTGTTTCTCATTCCATTAGATGAGATATGATAATCAATATAGGCCAATTGTTAGTTTTAATAACTTATAAAGCTAAATAATGATAGCAAGGACTGTGGGGTAGTATGGCAAACAACACAGAGTATAGGCACACTCGGAACAACTGTTTCGAAGGCTCTTTGGGCCTTCATTCTCAACCGGATTGCCGAAAAAATACTTATAAAGCTGTAGATCACTAACATGTCATTCCTGGATGGGAGTTCCTATACTCAAAATCCTTTTATCAACACAGTAAACAGCTCTTACAAATTTTCTAATCTTATTCAAAAATACTCTGTTATATGAAGTAAATAGTTTAGTACAGCTTAACAAAAACAGCAGTGCAGATTTTTAGGTGAGCAATAACAAATTCCCAAGACGTATTCTACAAAAAAATTCTTAAAATTACCTAGGAGTACTTACCACAGAATTTCTACTTCCCGTTATTTGACTGATCCCGAACTTAGGACTAACAAGAATCACCCTTTCCATGGTGTCAGCCTTAGGACCCGCCGAGAAACACTTCGCACCGTAGCTTGGCAATTGTCCAACGATATCTAAGTAATGAAGCTTCGCCTGTAACGGAGTTAACTGCTTCCCAGGGCCGGCCATGCTTGCGTGTAGTTTCAGGAAGTGAGCAACCAATTTCCTTACCTCCTTTCGCTTCATTTTGTCCAAAAGCGAGGCGGGGACGAATCGTTCCAAACCAAATTCCCTTCTATCGAATGCAATCAAATTAATTGATATTATTATTTGTAAGGGAAATAAGAGATATTGAATGTGACTTACTCAATAGTTTTCACCGTTAATTTAGTTGCCGGTATGTTGTTAGCTAACGCGTGTTGGTAGATGTGCAGTGCAGCCAATCGCAAAGCTGTATCGTACTGCAATTCTGGCGCAAATCTTTCTTGTATGACATCATTACAGCATTGTATGAAGAGGTAATCTAAAGCGACTAAATCGGTTTGTGCTAAATCTCCAGCTGATGATGGAACGAACGCGATACGGTATAAACATCTCAGCTTATGAGCACCTGGTCTGGAAGCTATCTATGAGAAGGAAGGCCAAGTTACTGAGAAACCTTTGGAATTTTAATTTATTAGGTATGAGTTGGTAGAAATGTTATTCCAATCGTGCATAATTTGCTATATGCTTGAGTATTTTGTTGTCTTCTTGGAAGTAAATGTTGTTGCCAATTCTTACACAGATTCCCTTCGTTACAAAATCATTGTACGGAATTGGCTCACTAAATTTCAAACATCTTTTGTTCTACATTTTATCAATGAAAAAAGTGTTATAGTTAATTTAAAGTTTTATCTGGAAATAATAAATAACATTTTCCAAGCTTGCTCACCCTGGCCAAAGTATCCGATGGATCTAACAGCGTTAATTTATTCCTCTTGAGCGATTTGATATGTTCGACGACTAAACTAAAATGTTCGGTGGCGGTAATGCACATTTTGGCCTGAAGCGAATTGACCACGTCCTGTACCGTCGTCCACGCGTCGTACTTGAAAGATTTGGTCTGACCATTCTCCAAAAAAACCTTAAGGACATTCGCCATCGGAGGCACGCATAGATCTCCCAACGAGAAAGCCGACGGCTGTAAATGTTATGTCATAGAAATCCATTAAACACCGTGAACTTCTGAAAAGAGAAACGGAGAAAAGGAAGAAGCCTACCGGAAATAGCGGCGCTCCATTAACGCAAACGCTTTCGGCGAACCGGACCCGTGACGGTTTGGTTTTCAATCTAGCACGCTTGCTGGCGGAAAGTAAGGTGGATTTGCGCGCCCCCTGCTGTTCGGCCGGTTGGCACACGGTTAGCGTGACCGTCGTCGAGCAGGCTCTGACCAGTTGGATTACGTGCTCTCTGGGGGCCACCTTTACATCTTCGCCGTTTACTTGCCAAATTTGATCACCGGGAAGGAGCTGGAAAATATAGTAGCACTAAATCTTTCACTTTTAAGCACATTTAACTCTTACGTTACATGGACAAACGACAAGAAAGTAGTCTAAATAGTTTGCCTTAGAAAAAAATATCGGACAATGCTTTCAAAGATAGAAAAATGAATATAACTTGTAATCAGAAAATGAAACAACTCCAATATTATTATAGCTTAAATTGAATGATCATTTCTACCTTCTCAAATGAAAATTGAAAATCTTTCACAGACGTAAAAGCAAATTTTTTTCCAAGAGCAAGTACTCAGAATATCTAGAGATAACCAAATATATTCACGATAAATTTTGAACCAAATAGTTTTTGATGGGGAAGGCAACCAATACATCATGATCCAAAGTCTGAATCATTTGAGATGTTAATATATTGTTACAATCTTTTTACTTATTAAGACTCAATTCTTCTTTCCACAAAAATCAAAGTTCAACCTCCTATTGTGACATTTTTATCAACTACTGAAATCAAGTGAAAGATGTTATAACAGTATAGTACATGCAGAAAGTGACCACATTAGATATCGAAATCTATAACCAAATTTTCCAAAGAAAACAATCAATTAAAGTGGATAAGATGTATTAAAAATAAAAGTATGGATTTACTGAGATAACACATCCACTATTTGATGTAAATTTAACTCTTTCCGTTTAAGGAAAGCAAAAAAGGAAAGGTTTTTTGCTGATGATAAACCCCAAAGTAGTTGGAACTAAATTGGGAAAACTCCAAAACTCAATCTTCTGTTAGAAAATTGATCAGTAGGTACTCAAAATAACTTGTAAAAAGTATTCTGATGTAAACGTGATTATTAAAAACAATTGCTGCTATTCGTTGTTAACAAAAAAGAAAAACAGATAGTAATTCATAAAAATAACAGATGATTGATAGTCCAATACATTAGGTATTGAGTCTCAGGAAGATATAGGCATATAAGGAATATAGATTTGCCGAGCTCCATCCATCATTTCGAAGAGATTTAAAAACTCTTCCCTGTTTGTTAGTAAAAAAATTACGCTATGGGAACAAATGTCTTCCGATAGTAAATTGAAATGGGTTTTATAAAAGTGAATGGATTCTGAATATTGGAGGAGATTCTGTATATGCAAGTGGGGGAAATAACCTCCCTATAACCTTTAGCCTTATTTTTTTCTATTACAGAGACTACACTACTAAATAATTCACATGTATCATTTCGATGTCACATCGACCTAATATTCTGGAAAGATCCGCTGCTAAAGTTTGAAAACAAAAACTCAATAATGAAATAAAACACTTTCAATTTGAATGCCTGATTTATTTGACATTACTTATTAAAACTTTGCAAAGCAATACGAAAACATGTACCTAATTTCGCACTATTCTATCCAATTCCATATCCAATATCACCGACACCATTTCCAATAACGGTAAACGATTTAATTAAAAGCAACATATTCAGTTGCCGAAAAAAAAGAAGGCAACGATTGATTGCTACGTTTTAGTCACTGAAATTATGATTGATATGCCGATACTAAAGCCGGCGTTCTTTCTTTAAGAGCGTATGTCACAAATGGCCTTCCGGAATCGGAAATCAACCGCTCGGAGAAGAGAAAGAGGAGCCATTTATCACAGAGTCATTAGCACCAACATCGAGCCAGCCATCGACTGCATTCAGCTTGTATTTACGTTTAATAGTTTGTCAATTTAGAATTTAATACCGCTCGCATTAGAGTCTTGGGAAGGAATTTAATGGGAAAGAAAATTAATTTTGGGGGTTAATTGGGTTTAAAATAGTATATCATTTGTTTTCGTGGCGCTAGAAGAATTTGGAAAGCCTATATTGATCTAGCGATGTTAAAAACATGGATGGCAAGCTAGGGGAAGTGACTACTTTTTTGCAGCGACTGGACGGACTCGTATTTATTCGTCTCATGAGAACGCTAGTCTGTCTAGTCGCTGCAGAAAAGTAGACATTTCCCCTACCTTGCCCATAACTGGTTAGAAATGAGTGATTTTAAAGCTTTGAAATTTTACCTTCTCAACGCTAGGTCCACCTTCAGTCACGAACCTGACGATCACTGGTTTCTCGGAACCTGCCACGAAACCGAATCCTAACGCTGGAGATCGTTCTAAGGTTATAGTCCGAGGTTCAGGTGCTTTTACTGGTTCTAGGTTCCTTACAATCGGTGATTCGTAGGTTGTCGTCTTGTTTACATGACTGAAATAGAGAAATGGTTATGTGAATGAAAATTGTGGATAATCTTCTTCTTCTAAATATTCTGACCATTATCAATTCAAAGGTTTCATTTGTTCACCAGTGAATAATAACCTCTATATTTACAGGTCGTGTTAAACTTAGCCATTAGGAAAGTAATAGACATAAGAGAAAGACTGCCCTCATTTAGATATGGAAGTTATACTGCCCCAACATTTTCTGTCAAATCAATGGGAGTCGTATTAGTGCAGCCTTGACGTCGACAGCTTTTAAACATTGTCAGCCTCCCCATACTTACATTTTCTTCCGCAACCTTGAGTGTAGCCACACAAGATCAGGAATAATACCTTTCCCGGAGCTGGTGCTCGTTTCATGGGAATTGGACAGAGATCAGTTTGATTCCCTCCATTCCCAGTTTCTGGGGTCCAAGCTCATCCCCATCCACATCTAAATTCGCAGATATACGAGGTAGGAGTGGAAGCATGCTGCATCAAAAGTGGGTGGCAAACAAGAGAGCATGACAACATTGCTTGCCTGTCCCACAAGTACATTAAAACATTGAGGTAAGGTTGGAGAACTTTTCTGATTCCTATTACTGTACCCCCTATGAGTGTTTTCTCAAAGTTTCAAAACAAAATAATCGTTACATAAAGATTCTATAACAAAACAAATCATGCAATATCCTTATTCCTGAAAATATTATTTACAGACACGAAATGTTTATTAAAAAAAAATCATAAAAAATGAAGGTACTTGCGGAATTGACCCTTATCAAATATAAAGGATAAATTATAGAACGCCTGTTCCATTTGCAATTTAAAAATTTTATTACAAGTACAGCGTTTTCTCCCGTTTCATGTCTCAAAAGGAAATCTCTTCCATAAACTACCGCATTTAATAGGCGATAAAACGATGGCGATGATATTTAGCCTATAGCCCGTAGGCTTTCGCCGCTTCCGATGATCGAACCTCGTTTCGTCTCTTTCTATCTCCATCAACTCGCACCCGATTCCGAAGATCATTCCTCATTCGATCCAATCGTCGCTGCACATTACATCAATCGCCTCGGTCGAGCTTTTTTAGGTGCCGGAAGGGAGCGAGGTGGGGACGATTTCAACCTCCGGATTTATTGGATCAATCGCGGACAACCGTCCGTCGGTCTCGGCATCACCGCTTGCGTGTGCCGCTTGGTTTACGTTTGCGGTGCCCCCGGAATGAAATGATCTCGACCCCGCTTTTATAAACTAGATCGTAAAATTTTGATTTGGGGCATGTTTGTCGTGCACGTGAGGTAGGTCGTTTTCAGTGAATTTTTATAGTACTTTTTATATGGGACTTATTTTTTATATGTTGTTTTTTGCAGAACTATTTGAATTGTATATTATTCAAAACAATTGTTATGACAATGAGTTTAGTTACAGACTGACAGCATATACAAACTTTTTTCCATTCTGTTTTATTTTTAGCTTTTGTTCTTGCTTCCCTCCATGTTACATTTTTCTTTTTCACCTCGTCGTTCCATATTTTCCTGGGTCTTCCTCGGGCAGCTTTCTTCTGAACCTTTGCCTTCCACACATTTTTGACTTTTGTCGTTCATTCTGCAGAGGTGACCGAACCTTAATTGATTCCGTTCAATTATATTTGAAATTGTCTCTACTTCTAGTTCTTTTCTCATTGTGTCGTTTCTGATTCTGTCTACCCAGTAATTCCCTTAATTTTTCTTAGGTATTTCATATCAACTGCCTAGATTCTGCTTTTCGTGTTAAAGACGGTAATTTTTGTTTTTCTGATGATCTCTTTTTTCCTTATGAACGGCTTGCTTAAGGTGTGGTACACTTTTGCTACGTTGTTGATTCTTTCTGTTTTTTCGTTCTCTTCCCTTCTCCTTCGACTATGACTCTCAAGTATTTAAATGCATTTACTTGTTCTATTCTGAGGTTGTTCAGTTCTATATTGACATTTCTATTTTTCTTTCCGATCACCACGACCTCTTGTCTTACTTGCATTAATCTTCATCTTCTTAAATTCGTCTTCCCAGATAATCCCATTCACTTGCGGCACAAATCATTAAATCATCTGCGAAGGCATGCTCTGATAAACCTACTGACTTCAGTTTGTTGAACTCAATATATATTTTTCTTATTTCTTTCACAGATTCTTTTATTACATCATCCATGCTCATTATGAAAAAAGTTGGACTTACCACTCCAGCCTGTCCTATACCATCCTTTATTCTAAATGTTCTAGATTGTGTGTTATGGCAATAATGTTGTTGTATTATTGGGCGAGCGTAGGGTTACGGAATACACCTCACATTTCTAAGCATCAATTACTATGATCATTAGCTGCACCTACTAGAATGTTGGCGAATCCAGAGGTGTTCCAGCCTTCGCAAGGGATTTTTAACGTCCCAAACATTGTATTGACATTAAAAACGGACCGTTTCGGCCGGGATTTGAACCAGCGGCGCTTGTATCGAAAGACAAGTATGCAAGCCGTTCCACTGAGACGCTCACTACTGATGCCGATCTTAGAAATGTCATTATGAATATTATGCACATACCCATACATGTAGAGCAATTTTCTTACTTAATATATTTGCGTTGTTAGTCAGTCGAAACAATATTTTATATAAATCAATTTTAAGTCACATAGCTACTTTTATTTTAAGTTATAGAAATGCTTTTGATTTTGAAAAATTTAGAATTATAAGCTCATCATTAAAATCATTAAGAGTTATATGAAAATTAAATAAATCGTACAGGTTTTCATGCAACAATTTTTAAAACATTGACCAAGTGCCTCTTTGTATTACCAACACTTTTAGGTTTTTAAACTAGAGTTGTAAATCGTTTCATAGTTCCTCAAATACAACTATTTCCTATTCAAAAACATTCTCAATTGTTATTATCAACTGATTGTGAAAGTAATATGATTCTGGTTGTGTCTGATGACTAGACCGGGCACAGAGAGCTTCGCGCCAGCTTAGAAGTGAGGTTGCCGGGCCCACAACGCGACGTATGTATGCAGATGAATCGGCGCGGGCTACCTCAGCGAATGAAATTATTGATTTATTGCAACAGTTTCTCATCAACCCTTCGCAGCGTTAATCGTAATTATAGAGATAAATATACGTATGTAAATTTATCAGTGAATTTCCGGATTTAAACTATGATGGAACTAAAGTATTGTGTAGAGTTTGTAAGATACCATCAATGTGCTGGAACAAAGGCGACTGTAAAATACATATTAATAGTGTACAGCACAAAAATAAGAAAAATGGCGAGAAAAACAGTGTGGTGGTGCATTTGCAGATTCACTAACTAACTCTAAGGATTATTTTAATTATGCCTGTGTTATTCCCGCAGATGTTGAACGGTCTTTCTCGAAATATAAGAACATTTTTGCATCACAGCGAACAACCTTCACCGAGACAAATGAAAAACTTGCACCATCAGATATGTTTCCATACCTGATGGTGCAAGTTTTTCAACAATCCTATCCACACTAATTATTAGAGTAACCAAAACTTGCGGACTCGCATAGGCGTCGGTATTACGGGTTAATATAAGAATACGAAAAATTCATAAATAAACCTACTTGCTAATTATTCAACAAATTAGAGGCATCAGGATGTGAACTACTGTAAACTTGCATCA
The DNA here is from genome assembly GCA_029619315.2 of Dynastes maya. Classification (NCBI taxonomy): domain Eukaryota; kingdom Metazoa; phylum Arthropoda; class Insecta; order Coleoptera; family Scarabaeidae; genus Dynastes; species Dynastes maya. The sequence goes on from JAROYE020000020.1 coordinate 1,527,062, forward strand.
TTGCATATGTTTCCACAGTTACTTCTTTAAACCTTGTGCGTCGACAAGAAAAAATATTTGTATACATAGAAAACGATCTCTCCATATCTAAGGAAGTTACATTTGCATGTAGAAACTGTTTTTCAAAATCACTTAAAAAGTTCACTATTCTTACACTTATTATAAATGGCCTCTAAAGTATTAAAATCGGGATTTTTCCTTAAAACATCTGCCAACTTTTGACTAGCGCATAATCCTGGCGTATCATTTAATGTGTGTAATTTATTTTTTACACTCTCCACTATGTCTAATGATTCTTGCAATGACAATTCAGTACATTGTAGTTTTCTGATGCATCTAGTAATACTGTATAATTGGTACATATTGTTGTTAAATCTTCTAAAAGTTGAGGAATTTGAAATTCTCTTTGACTTTCTCTAATTGCTTTGGATTCATTCCGATTAAATCGCATTATAACTGATTGAATTTGTTGAAAATGGATCAAATAGTAAGAAGCTGCTGTTAGCCAAGTACCCCATCGCGTTAAAATTGGTTCAGGAGGTTCTGGAATACCTGGACAAAATTTACGAAATTCTTTTAAACGTTTAGGAGATTTACGAAACATTGCTTTGGTACTTCCAATCATCCGATCAACGTTTCCGTAATGTTGTCGAACAACTTCACCAACTAAATGCAAAGCATGCAGCACGCAGGTTATATGTATTAAGTTAGGAAATATATATGAACGGATACTCTAAAACTGTGGCACTGGAACACTGAAACAGTTCACTAAAACCCTTACCACAACACTTAATTCGTACTGGACGCACGTTTCGATAGCCAAGCTATCATCATCAGCAGCAAGACTGAACTAACAAGCTTAGTATCAAACCGATAACGTTATAATGGCGAACAATTCAAATAATGCAAGCATGCAGCAATATTTATAACGTTAAAATTTAATGTTTTAAGGATCGCCCAACACTTAACATCGTTGCTGCACTATCTGTCACAATCATCACAACTTGATCTTGGGCAATTTTAAATTTTTTCAAAGCGTTCATTATCACTTTTTGAATATTTTCCGCGGTACATGTTGAACACGTTTGCAAGCTAACAAATATCGAGATGCTGTGTTCTCGCTAGATAAAACGCGAGCTATTACATTCACAATACTGTTTTTCTTTATATCGGTCGTCTCATCCACGGTAATCCATATTTTTTTGGAACACAAATCACGTTTACACATATTTTTAGCATCTCTTTCATTCGCGGCAAATGATTCTGTAATTGTGTTTGTGAGGGTAATGGGTACTTTGGAACGTATTGTCGCCAAAACGTTTTAAAAGCTGCTTTTCTCACCAACGACAACGGAAGATTACAAGAGGTAAACATAATTAATAAATGTATGAGGAATAGTGTATAAGGTATTTCAGTTCTTGCATTTCTCATATGCTTAATACCATTGACATGCCTCTGGCAATCAGTTCTGTCCAATGCAGCCAAACGAACATTGCATATTAAGCAAAAAACTGCACTACCGTCATATTTTAAATAGGGAAAAAGTGACACATACTTATGTACATTAGTAGCAAATCTATTACGAGGCATTGTTTTCTTAGGTATGTAAATATTAGTTCTATATGGAACGATACACTAATTATATACTTGGTATAATACTACAACACACAAAAAACACCAGCTATATTTTCAAAAGCGACACATAAGTACATAACCTTGACCGTCGACTAATATCTGCAACAGCTCAACCGGTACTAAAACGAAATCTCTCTCAGCGCGGTTTAACATGATTTATATTCAAGGTCGACACTACATGCCTGCTTCTCTACCAGTTTAGTTTTTTTATGAATTTTTCATATTCTTATATTAACCCGTAATACCGACGCCTATGCGAGTCTGCAAGTTTAGGTTACTCTACTAATTATTAATAATAATATTGACAATCTGTGTGTTTCCAAGTTCCAGGTTGTGGATTTAAAAGTATGGAATTATATTTTTCTGATGAGAAAGGTATTATATTAAAATAGAGATTCACTTGTTATTAGCACTATGCAAAAAAGATAAGACCTTTTGACTTACTATGCTTTTGAAGAACGCGATATGGTATATTGAATTTCAGTTACTTCTTTCCTATAAAATCTTTTATAATTAATATCTCTGAAATTCCAATCAAACGATATTAATAAAAAAGGTACGATCATATTCATATTTTTCTCTTCAAGTATTGAGGTTATTGACCTTCAATTCTTAGAATTACTTATATTTCTCATTCAATATTCATATTTTACACATACAATCTATAAAAATACTCTACCGATTTACTTACGTATCGAATACCGACTTAATTTCAAAGGAATAAGAAATAAAACTCGTTTAGGTTTCGAATCGATCGTGAGGCGGCGGGGTTACCGATAAGGATATGGTAACAGGTGGTAAGCCGCTCAACGAGAATATAAATTACGTTCATACAACGTTATAAGATCGTGAAGAATTCCATTGAATTGTATAGGAGCAGGTCGTTTAAAGTCATCTTAAGGAAACTTAATATGTATAATGTGTATACATGGTAGTGAAAGTAAAAGTAAAAGTTGTGGTCATTTCATTTGAAAAAAAAAATGGTAAGGAAAACGAAATTGTAACATATGAGAACGTAATGAGTAAGCAGTATCATGTAATTCATTGTGAAGCAGTTGCGTGGCTTCTGGAGTATTAATTACAATCATGATTAAGAGCTGAGGATTCATTTGTAATGAATAAAATTTTAAAAATATATCGCGTGTTCGAATTGCGTGTAATAATGGCTTCTACAGCCGCTATGGTACGTTATACGAAAAACTATTTGATATAAAAATTGTTTGGCAGGATTCTAGAATTGTTTTGTGTTATGCAAGAAAAAATTTATTTGTCAGTTTTGACATATAACATTCTGGCTTCATTATTTAAGTAAAATAGTCTGGCACTTAATTTAACAAGTTCTTGGTCAAGAAATCGGTAGAACTATGCTGCTTTTGCACGCTACAATTAAATGAAGACATTTTTAGCGATCGTGAATACTCGTTTTGTTTCGTTAATAGTTGAACGAGGGAATAACTAAGTAGGAAATTTTCATCTGCTTATAAAAATAGATTGGCAATCTGCCTTTGTCAAATGTTTTGGCAGTTTTGGTATATGAACAGATTAACTTAGGTTGCTTCAATTTCGGTTACTTAATTCAAATTATCGAAAAATCAATAAATTTTCGAAATTTATCCTCATTTTACTTAAAAACACTAAACAAAATTCGTAGGCACTTATTTGTTACTAGGTTGATATTAAAACAGCAAAGTTAGTGAGAAATCGTCGGAAAGTCGTAGCAAAAATAGAGCACATTCTATTCAATTCAATTAATCTTACGATAAATTGTTCAAGAAATCGTAGCGATTTTTGCTGTTTTACACGGTACGATAAAATCGAAAATCAACTTGTTCAATTAATTGACCTATAAATCGCAACGTGTAAAAGGGGCTTAAGACAACACAACAAGAAGTATGTGTCCTTGTTAATTAAGAATACCCAAATGCAGAATCAATTAATCAATCTGTTGCGAGCAAAACTTTGAAGCGTTTTAGAGAAACAGGTCACGTGAAAACTCTTTCTAAATGTGGAGTACGAAAGATTGCAACTAATGAGGACAAAAAATTAGATCTTTTGTTAGAAGTCACCACATTTTTCTACACGTCAATTGTCTTTAAATTATAATGTAAATGTGGATTCGGTGCATCGCATACTGAATGATAGTAAGTTTCAGGCGTACAAACCTATTCTACTTCAAGAATTATCCAAAGATCATTTTCACCGACGCACGACGTGCGAATTGATGATGAACAAAATTAAGGACGACGTAAATTGAATTAACAAGATTGTTTTTTCCGATGAAGCATCATTTTCTCTTAATGGTACTGTTATAATTACAGTATAATTGCCGATACCGATCCCAGGAAAATCCTTATTAGATGATGCAGCACCATACATTCAGGGAAATGGTTTCTTGCACCAAGTCTTTAGTCAAGAAAATATTTTTATTTCAAGACTATAAAAATGTTTAATATAAGAAAATAATTGAATAAGGATAAACTACGGAAGACTTTACACGTGGAAAGAATGCCTAATAACAATAACCAAAAAATAAATGCTAATATACCTCATGGTATTGGTGGAATCATTCCCGGCAAAAAAAATGCAGCACAGAAAATAGCGCTAACACATGGACATGTTTCTGCCTACTCGGTGTCAGCAGCATGGTTCTGAGCACAATCTTCTGCCGCTATCATTGCGTTTGCCTCTCAGTTTATGTTGCTAATCTCCAAAGCAGCACTGAATATGTCTCTCGGCGACACCTATCGCCAAGAAACACAGTCACGCCGTCCCAGAGGGTAGCAAGACAAACCGGAGTGTAGATGTCCACCACCTATCGGGCAGCTCCTGGGCTGCCAAACGCAAGGGGGCGTTGTGTCTAGGCACAGCGACATCTATACGTGCAAATGATTCCTCAGGTTTACCATGATGTATAGAAATACACGTGGAAAGAATGCCTAATAACAATAACCAAAAAATAAATGCTAATATAGCTCATGGTATTGGTGGAATCATTCCCGGCAAAAACAATGTAGCAGAGAAAATAGCGCTAACACACGAACATGTTTCTGCCTACCCGGCGTCATCAGCATGGTTCTGAGCACAATCTTCTGCTGCTAATAATTGTGTTTGCCTCTCAGTTTATGCTGCTAATCTCCAAAAACGCACAACGCCCCCTTTCGTTTGGCAGCCCAGGAGCTGCCCGATAGGTGGTGGACACCTACACTCCGGTTTGTCTTGCTACCCTCTGGGACGGCGTGATTGTGTTTCTTAGCGATAGGTGTCGCCGAGAGACATACTCAGTGCTGCTTTGGAGATTAGCAACATAAACTGAGAGGCAAACACAATGATAGCGGCAGAAGATTGTGCTCAGAACCATGCTGATGACGCCGAGTAGGCAGAAACATGTCCATGTGTTAGCGCTATTTTCTCTGCTACATTGTTTTTGTCGGGAATGATTCCACCAATACCATGAGCTATATTAGCATTTATTTTTTGGTTACAGAAGAGTTTATTCCGAAAGAATTATAAGCCCGATAAAAATGATTTGACTATATAAAACCAGATGATTTATTAGAAAAAATGTTCGTTACGACATTTATTGGTGAATAACCAATACTATTTGGGTCTAATCCCAAGACAGGAAACATTTCATTCATGCAATTAGGTAGGCTGCGATAATAAAATCGAATATTTTTCCTACAATATTGTAATACATTCCATCGGCTGATTTTTTTCCGTGTACACACAAATGTTTCAGTGCACACTTTTCTGAGTTAGTTAAGACTTTTCCTGGCTTTAACTTGCGGAATATCAGTTTTATTGATTAAATTCCTTGTTCTTTTCAAATTAAAAAAGAATTTTGAACATCTTTCTGTACGTAACTTTCAAAAGGGCCACCATCAAACAACATTTACATCTCTAGCTCATTTCCATTCGAAATCCTAGCTATGACAATGACATGTACCACTTACTTGATGTAATAGGGCCTGCCGGAATCGTCGACAGCGCGCTCCCAGCCGTAGGGAAGGCTATCCTCCCCGGATTTCCATGCCTCGGCGGGCGGCAGCCAGCCGGCTGTGCGGGTCACGTGACTGCGAACAGACAAAAGAAGATTACTTCGAATTTATGATCTATCCGGCACGGACAACGCAGGGATAGATGGTACGAAGTGCTGCGGGGTACCGGGAATACGGGGAGGGAACGATGGGAAAGCGAGAAATAATCGCTATGATGAAGTGGATGACGTATTAGGGGTTGGGAGAGGCAAGGGAGGAAGAATATCCGCGTATGCGGGATAAATTGGAACGGGTTGGTGCAAGGGGATGTTTTGATTCGATACTAGGGATGGATGAAGCGGGTGTTGTATGTATGTGTTTTCTATCTGTGTGTTAGAATGCGTGCATCAGGTGCTTTATTAGAATGGGTTTTGGAGTTGAGTGCATGCACGAATGAGATTTAATACGATCTCGTACAATCTGCGAGATCGATAGAACTGTCGAGATTCTAAATCTGCTAAATGCGAAAAGAAAAAAATCAAAATTGCAATGTGGAAAAGGATCTTTAGGAAAAAAAGCAGAAGTATATGTTGATATGTTTAAGTCTTTCATCCCTGGATTCTAGTGAATTCTGCAAATTTAATCAATACTCTGATTATCATAAGACTTTTCAAAAAAATCTTTATGAAGAATTTTTGTGTAAGGAAGAAAAATAAAAAGTATAACTAGCCCCAGTCCTGTTTTCACCTTGCAGACCTCTTTCCTATATTCTCGCTGGAGCGAAACAGACCCTGTGTTTTCAGCAAATTCTAGAGAGTGGTGGGAGATTGAACGCAATGAAACCGCATAATTTTTAGCCTTTACATAAACAATTTGTACAGTAGTGCACGAGATTCCAAACACCTATTTGTAAGTATTAAAATAAAATTAAAGAACACCTCTTTACTTCTTACAGAAGTTTATTTAGAATGTGCTTTAGGACTAGTTTCGGCTTTACACCATCCCCAATTAGAATGGTCAAAATGATGAAAATTGAAATGGAAAAAAAAGTATTTTAAGTAATAAAATTATTGCTTTTATCACATGTCACTTGTTGGTGTCTCATCATTTTTGTTGAAGTGGGGATGCCATCTTTACAATCCTTATTTTTCATAAACATCCAAATAACACGATTTGATTTAGTAGTATTTGTTTGGCTATTTACTTCTTAGAGTAATGCATGACGAGTAAAGCTGGCCACAAGCGGTACCGCGCAGTAGCGTAGAGTCGACCAGGCCTCGCATTCCACTAGAGTTATTCTGCTAATAGAGATGTTTGCTGCCGCAAATAATTTCGCTCATCTTTTAAATAAAAATTAAATAACACGTGCTCAAACACTTACCATTTTAAGAGTCCTCCGTGAAATCAGAAGGTGAATAATGTCTGTTAAATATCTGCAACATTAGCTATGTTTCAACTGTTGTTTCGGCAAAACTAGTACGGCATGAGGAAAAAATGCGTTTATATGCAGAGAACGAACGTTCTATATCTAGTGACGTAATATTTGCGTAAGTAAAATAATCTTTCAAATAACTTAACGATTCTGTTGACGCACCTTCACAAATGTGTCTTAATGTGCCAAAATCAGAATTTTTCTCAAAAACATTTTCAAATTTTTCTAGAACAGAAACATTTTTTGCGTCTTCAACTTGGTAATTTGCACTCCGAATAGTTATTCCAAAAGCAGATAAATGGTTCCTTGTCTAGTAAATTAAACGGTATATTACATGCGATAAACGTAACACATAAATTAAATATAAATTTTTCATTGTCTCGTGCGCAATTTCTTTTTTAGACATGCTTTTCACTATTTACGTGTCGTAGACAATGTTATCTGGACCAACACATTAACAGGATTTTATAGATTACACATTTAATTTTAGCACCTTCATATATTAAGTCTGGAATTTCTGCAATAAATTTTCGGAGTTTGTCCGACCGCGGTCGTTTTGCTGACGAAATCATAATTTTTCTAGGACAGATAAACAATTGCGCAAATGACCGGCAGCGAAAATGTCCGTACTGCTCCGCAGACGAAGTAATACTACCGTTCCTCTCGGTCCGAACTGATTCTACGCCGATGCGCGGTACCGCTCGTGGCGTGCGTTAATGACGAGTATTATAAAGGTACTTATTTGAAGAAGACTGGAATTGTTTCAAATTTTTCAGCGTACCACTATACGATTTTATTACTTTTCGCTTCGATGCATTGGGCTTTCCCATATTGTTCGAGTATTTATAATCAAAAACTCAAAAATAAACTAAGTAGTATACACCAACTATATTGTTTATGTCGAGAAACCAAACACTTAAAACTACAAGAACTATTCAAACGAACTAAAACTAACTTTTAAAACTGTAACTATAAATACAAGTAAATCAACTAATTGAACTAATTATAAGCAGATACTTATTTAAAAAACTCTCTAGAACCCAACCAATACTATGTACTCAATCAATGTAAAAAAGTTGCAATGCAGTGGATGAGAGACCGGCGACAGAACAGCGAGGAGGTTACAGTAACCCTTGTCACTATAGCCATGTAATAAATGTTACCTTCGAGATGGTTTATTGCTTTACCTTATCCCACTTCTATTTTATAAAGTTTCAGTTTTACGAAAATGTATTAATTACCTGCGCCAACAGATCTTAATTATTTTTCAATATATTTGAATGAAATAAAATATATTGAATTCTGTATATTGAAACTTACGATCGGACCGGTTAAATTTTTCATATCTTTCCAATTACATCGATAATTAAATTAAATCGCTTTTTCTCTTACATGTGAAAGGACTTGAAGTCTTTAAATTAATTTTTTAGGCTTACTTTTACGAATTTTGTGAAAATACCCGGTCCAATCGTAGATAAAAGTTCAAAGAATGTATTTTGAAAAAAAAAATTAAAATTGGTTGGTCCATTTTTCACCTAGACTGGCGCAGGTTTACATGTAGTTCCCTATACCACAACCTGGTAGAGAATGCGCTTAAGGCACAGGCAGCAGACCAACATTAACAATACAACAGTCGATCAGCAGATTATTACATATTTACAATATTAAATTTAGTACTTTTAAATACCGATTGGTACTCTAATATTCCTTTGACAATACTGTATTCAATATCGCCACAATATCAGGAACTTAGTTATATCTAGGTACGATAAAAATGCGTAAAACAGTACTAGAACGCGTAGAAATGATTTAGAAAGTTTGTCACTTAATTGACAAACAAAATCAAGCGCCAATGAAAGTATTTAACGTCAGGAATTTTAATAGATCAAATCAGGTACAAGAATTGAGATTACTGGTACTCTACTTTGGTCAAGCATGGAAATTAAATGTACTTTTCCCATTGTATAATGCTACACCAATCAAACTTCGGTCTTCACTATGTCGTTCTCGTTGAATATCTCGTGAGTTTGCACGATACTTCATTGCTATTGATCGGAATAATTGAAAGCATTTCTAGAAAAGGAAACGCTTTTAAAAATATCTCTAAATAGATACCTAAGGCCTATTTCGAAACGAACTTCAACAATGATATTACTACTGTTATGAATATCGATTCTCGAATATTTGGCCCACGCAAATAATGATATATGTCCCGTTTAAATTAGTTTATTATATATTATTCAAAAGGATATCTCCCATTGTTTCAGAGGATATATCGTCGTCAAGTTAACCGAGTTAGAAATCTAGCAAAGGATAAAAATATAGTATAATTTATGAAACGACCTTGCGACGTAATGAATAAATAATTTGTCTACTAAGGCGGTTATGTCAAGCTGTAATTATCCAGTTCAAAAGAACAGTAGAGCTGCTGCTTGTTCACTGTGAACATTTACGATTAATTCAAAACTCGTTTTGTCGTAAATATATTCGTTTAATCGAAGTAATCATTTAAAATACAGAATTTACGCGACGTTTTAATGCTAAGAGGCTAAGATACCACATTAATTTGAATAACATATAAGATGTATTATTGTTATGGTGTAGATCGGTGTTTCTCAACCTTTTTTCTACTGACGGACCGGTAGAACCTTATGCTATTATCTCAACGACAAATATAAAGATTTACACATTTTTGTTGTATCACCACTAATGTTTTTAGGGACCGGTAAAATTCAGGAAAATTTTCTTGTGGATCGGCACCGGTCCATGGACCAGCGGTTGAGAAACATTGGTGTAGATCATAAAGCTGTCATTTTAATCGCAACTACTTGTCGGTTTTATCGTTATTTATAAGTATACTGGAATTAAAGTGGATTTACGCTAAAATAATTATATTTGTGGTTAAATCTTACTTTGAAAATACAAATAAAAATAAAAAATTATATTTTTTTCAGCTAGGAAAATTTTGTTGAAAATTATTTCATTAATTAGATTGGTTGTCGAGAAGGGAACTGTTTTTTTAATTATTTCGATATACTTTCTATCGGACCGTAGTTTAAATATGTTGCAACTACACTTGCATGATGTGATGAAGAGACAGAAACTATTCTTAATGACAAGTACATCGATACAAAGACGGGCAAAGTGCGGTCGGAAAAGAAAAACTTCGAAGAGATCTGACCGTGAAATTGTTCATCAGGCTTTGAGCAATAGATTTGCTACAATTAAAATTATTTAAAAAAATTTACAAGAAAGAGGAATAGAGATTTCGAGCAGAACTGTCAGGCGCCGATTGCGCGAAAATCGCCTAATGGGCCGAAGAGCTGTAAAAAAGCCGCGTTTAACAGAAAAAAAGAAATCTGCTCGTCTCAACTTTGCAAGAGAATATCGACATTTCACAGACGAGAATTGAAAAAAGCTGAATAACTTAAGATGATTTTTACTGAATTAATGTTTGCATTATTTAATAGGTTTTCTATAGTGACGAGTGCTCGCTCTGTGTGTTAGTGCAGCGAGCACAATTTGTTCGTACACGACCTGGCGAACGTCTCACAGAGTCCACGGTTCTTCGAACTGTAAAACACCCTCCGCAGGTAATGATTTGGGGAGTGATTAGTGGAGACGGACCCGGCCCTTTGTATTTTGTAGAAGGTACAATGCGTCAAGAGCAGTACATAAATGTGTTAAAAAACACGTTATTACCGTATCTTAAGCCAAGACGTCGCATACCGACAGGGCGTATATTTATGCAAGATAATGCTCCTTGCCATGTGGCAAAAAAGGTTAAGAAATTCTTTAAAGACAATCACATACCTCTTTTATGTTGGCTCAGAAATTCACCGGACCTCAATCCCATCGAGAACGTATGGAATTGACTAAAAGGTAAGGTATATGAAAGAGAAAACCCTACAAAGGAAATATTAATGAAGAATATAGAGGATGTATGGGAGAACGATGAAGATATAAAAGAGACAATCATATCTTGCATTGAAAGTATGCCCCGAAGAATTAAGGGTGTTATTAAAAATCATGGGTTATGGACTAAATATTAATTACTTATTTAATATTTACGTATGTTACATATTTTTACAATATATTTCATAAATAAAAAATATAAACTATACATATTTTATTATGAAGAAACTACAAAATATTGAGTGTTTCAAGTAATTTGGCCAGGGACTGTACATGTGTAAGACACGACTTTGCTTTTGCATCTCCGAAAAATGCCGATTATGCTGGCTGATCATAGTACGCTCGCTCTTACGGTATACAGTGCGGTCCTAAAGTGTCCCCCTCCCCCATGCTAACTTTTGAACGATAGAAGCTAGCGTTTTTAGAAAAAATAGGTCGATTTCTATTTTTCGTGAACTATCTTTTGCCTTTATCGACACTTCAATTATATTTCCGGTATCACCGAAAGTGACGTCAGCTTTTTTATTTTAAATAGAACGTCCTGTATATTTTTACGTTTTCGGAAAGGTAATCGAAAGGCTAGTCCAACTATACCACATATGTTATACTTTAACTTAAGAAATATGATGATATGCAGCAATAAAGGTTTTGGTAATCTGTTTTTGTTGTTACGCTGAAAACGCTCGTTTTTAAGGCGTTTTAAGTTTTAAATAACTTTTTTTTTCTGTGCATCTGTGCGATCACTTTTAGCCCGAAATTGGAAAAAAATGCTTCCCCTATGGCCCTCTTCCCAATCGACAACCCAAACAACGTCATATTTTTAATTGCATTGAAATATAATGTGTTTTTCAGTTACTTTACCTCGGTGGACGATAATTCTTACTAACATCATATATGATATGTTCTAGTATTGCACCGCTACAACATAGAGATAACAGAAAGGCAATAATAAGTCCTTTATACTATGTACCTCCTTTGTTCTTCAAATAAATCTACATAGATTGTTCCTATACATTGAAGTCGGTGCTTATTTTCATTTTACACAACAAGGAAATCTCAAGGGAATGTATTACATTTCTGCCCAACTCTCATAAAACAAACAGGCGTATTTTATCCCCACAGAAATAATAACTTCGAACAGGAAAAGAAAAGATTAATTATATACTTCATGAAGCATTCGTTTTCCTTCCTTCCTTTCATACCCTGGAAAATTCCATCAAGCGTGTTATGTAACTTAATATGCCTTTTACAAAAAGGATTTTATACAAGAGCCTCCTCAGGACGTGTAAGCACGTATTATCTTCATGTTTCCGGGCTTAAATACACACGGATAGAAACAGGACAATGAATTTGATCACAAGATCACCTCATAATGTAATTAATTACTTGGTGACGTTCGTTATATCCCGAGGACGACAGGCGGGTATATTAATTAGATACACTCACACGTATACGCGAATACACACGGACAAGGGCGAATTATCTTCGGTGCAGTAACTCTTGACGCTTGACGGTACTATTTTGCTTTAATTGAGTACCCAGTGACGAACTTAAACGCGGTATTAGCAGTTGCTGGTTGTCTGCGTGTATTAATTAATACAACTTCCTATTTACTATGTGGCGTTTGTTTCCGAAATTTCGTGAGGGGTGTACATAATGGCAATCGAATTTGCGCTATCTAATATTGTAGTCTATTCAGACGTATAATTTTAATTTTTTAATAAAATAAATTCTGTTCTTCATAATAGTAGAACTGGCAACATTGCAGTGCTAACACGAGGTGTGGTATTCTAAGTGTAAGGCACATATACACTTTTTTATTTTTCAATATAATCCCCTGCTATTTCAATACACTTTTAGATCGCTTCAATACCACTATCAAAGTACGATGGCTGTTTGTCCTCAAAATGCTCTAAAACTGCCTTATGGATCTCTTCATCAGTGTGAAATTTTCTCCCTCTTAGCTCCGATTTTAATTTTGAAAATAAAAAAGAGTCACTTGGAACAAAGTCGGGACTTTACGGTGGGTAATCGAGCTTCTTGAATCCGGACTGGCGCAGAGTAGCATTCGAAATTGCAGCTGTGTGGACAGGAGCATTGTCGTGCAAGAGCCCAGACACCTTGTCCCAGCTTCCCTCAGCGTTTCTCGATCATGGTTTGTCTTAACTGGCGTAGCAAGCTGGCATAATATATTCCGTTTACTGCGGTGACTTTAAAGTCGATTAACAAGATGCCCTCGCTACCCCAAAAAATTGTAGCAACCATCTTTTTTGTCCTTTTTGTCACCTTGGCCTTCTTAGGGGTAGGTTCGCCTTTCCGATGTCACTCCATCGTTTTTCTTTTAGACAAAGGATTTTGGTATAGAACCATTGTTTCATCCCCAGTCGCTATTTGGTCAGTGATCGTGCTATCGGCTTCGTACAGCGCAAAAAACTTTCGGCTACATTCGACACGTTGTTCCTTTTGAACAGCGGTGAGCAATTTTGGGACGCATTTTGCGCTAATTTTTGTCATGCTCTTGCAGGAACACTCAATACGACTTTCTCGACCAATTTTATGTTTTCTGGTGTCACTACAGTAACGGGTCCTCCTTCACGTGGATCGTCTTCAAAAGATTCTCTACCCCAACGAAACAATTATGACTAACGTTTAACTATGGCATACGATGGCAACCTTGTGTGGCTTCCTGTACTCCATATTTATAGTAAAAATAGTACTCCAAAAGTGTAAACAGCTCTATAAAATTATAGTAAAAAAAGTAGTACCAAATTTTAGGTAAATTAATACACTTATAGTAAAATTGTCGTTAAAAAGTATTACTACAAAATGTACTCATTACCACATGCATTATTAATTGCATTATCCTTGTTCAAAGCAGTAGATATCCGTCCATACTGTAGTAAATTATTCTCTTGCTTGTAACAGAATAATGTTCAAACAAAAAAGAACTTAATGTAGAAGTACACATCAAAAAAGTGCTTAGAAACAATAATCAGGATAATGCGAATAATAAATAGCTCACGGTATTGATAGAACCAGCAAAAACAATGCGAAAAAAGGAAAAGCATTATCGCATTTTGTTTCTATCCGCATTGCTCTTACATCTCTCAGCTTATGCCACTAATTTTCAAATACAGCAACTGAAATATTTGCTGGCGCCACCTAGTTCCAGTAGTTATAGTCATGCCGTCTAACGTTAATTTAATATTTTTTTTTTATTATTATACGCCTACACTAGGCGCTAGCCACTACCATGAGCTGATACATTATCTTGATTATTGTTTCTAGGCACGTTTTTCATGTGTGATCCTATATTAAGTACACTTTTGTTTGGACATTATACTGTTAATGAGTGCATGAGAATAATTTATTGCATTATGTATGGATATGTCGTAGTTTTAAATAAGGTAAGTGCAATTAATAATGTGGATATAAAATAGAATTATTTCATTACAAGTATATACTTCTAAGCGGAGTAAAAAACGTCAAGAAAAGATTTCTTTTGATATAAAACAATTATTGTATTGGGGATAAATGAAACAGTAATTGTCTTGAATTGAGGTACCTTGATGCAAGTAAACGTTTCTCTGCCTGTAACGCTAATGTTTGTTCAACAACAATATTGTAGTGTATGTAACCACAGCAAGTAATTACAAATATTTTGCTTTTTTCACTACAATATATCACTCATTGCCATATTGCGCGTTGGTAAAATCTAGTAAAACTTGAACTATAAAAAAATAGTTTATTGTAGTAAGATCTACGAATATGTTTGTCGCGAGAACCATAAAGGGGGTGGCTACTACGTCAACACGTTAACTACATGCCTTAGCACTACATTTCTGTCAGTGTATATTATTATTATTATTGTATAAAGGAATATTTAACGATAAAATGCATGATAGACAATAAACGCCATGAATTTAAGTTAAAAATCAAAATATTCCAATGCAGTTGAATATATCCGCCTACTAGATAAATAATATCGACACACCCATAAGTTCACGGCGATATTTTTATTTTTTTTTGAAGAAATTGCGATAACGAAAATTATTCGATAATTTTGTCCATGAGTGAAGAATTTAACGAAATGTTTGTAAAATAAATAATGAATTTATTGACGGTATCCATCGCTGGACTCTCAAATCTCCTACATATATTTTTAGTGTAATTCTAATATATTTTCATTTCCGGAAGAAATTGATTTTGGCTTTCACATGTTCTCTGTTTGACTTATACAGTTATTAAGAGTTGATTATACCCTAACCAGAACTCTAACATAAGTGTGAAAAGATTACTGTATAAGAATTGGATTCCTATCTTAATCTCATATATATTTTAATGTTTAAACTCTTCAATAAACAATGAATTGGAAACATTTGAAAATGCACATTGTCCTTGAACCATCGATTGTCCAAATATTCCCTTAAAGCTTATTTTTTTTTTACTTATTACAAAATAAATTAAACAGGTACCTTAAGACATAAATTTCGTCTTCTTTTATTAATAGAGAATAGGGGTCATTCCTTATTCTTTGTGCTACATGTACCTAATTGTTTTGAAATTACAGTTCCTTGCCTTGTTGCGTTTTAAATTTCATCAGAAGGAAAAATGGAAACAAATTATCAAGAGTTACCTATCGTGCTGTGCGAACTATATTTGAATCTAAATTTATAAAACTGTTATTCACTCGATTTGGAAATCCTACATGGACGCATTCTAAATACGCTCTCTGATTGTGTAAGTAATTCCCAATACACGATACAACGATTGTGTGTTACATAGGTATATTTTTGGAACTTTACCACCAAATAACTCAACGTTACACCAATCAATTCAGGTCAACTTGTAACGCGCAATGTGTGTTGGATTTTGTATTGTTTTAGTATTGCTCTAACTATTTTCTTTTCTGCAATTCTAAGGTCTCCTTAGTTTTTTTTTTTTCGTCATTGTCATCGCTTCTGCTGGGTACACCATCGTTGGCCTAATCAATATTTTACAAATATTTAATTTTGTTTGTGTTGAAGATTATTTTTCAATAACTCGTTGCCTGGCCATTATTTTTTCCAAAATTTCCGTTTTTCTTTAGTTGATGTAGTGTTTGGATCTATCGCATCAGTTACTTTCTGAACGTTGTATCTGTCATGCTCTTTTATACTATGGTGATCTTATACGGTCCCAAGAACTTTGGTATAAATTTACTTTGGGTAGCAAACTGCGTTCTTTTAGCAACAACTAACGTTTCATTCTTAACTTCTTTCACTTATCTCTAAATGAGTTTTGTAGTTCATTATCTTCTAGTAGTTCTAATGTTACTCCAAAGAGAAGTTCAGCTGGATTTGCGTTAATTGCTCTTTGATAAATATTGTTCAAATATAACTGTTCCTTGTACCAAGCAGTTTCATCAGGTAAAGTTAACTAGTGAATATGGGGATTATTATCTGATTAATCCTTTCTACTTGCCCATTTTCGCGTGCTACATCCGTAGTTATATAAATTAATTCGGTGTTTTGCATCTTACAATGTACTTTAAAATTCTCTCAGGTAAAAACCGTTCCTCGGTCTGTTATTATCCTGGCAGGGTTACCAAAATTTTTCTGTTGCAATGCTAATTTGGATATTACTTCATCAGGTGCAACTGTTTTAGTCGGATATATCAACACGAGCTTGGTGAAGCCAGCTACTAGTAGATACTTGTAACCTTTCTTTGTTGATGGTAGAGGACCCAAATGATCGATGTGGTATGTCTGGAAAATCGTATTTGTCGATTGGATTAAGCAAACATTCCTGTTTTCCTCGTTTTCGCTCAGATAAGATGCATGGAATACAGTTTCGGATGCAGGATTCTATCTTGACACATAAGTTTAGTATTCAATACTCTCATAAAACAAAGAGAGAGAAATGTGCATTGTCTTCATGTTTCTTTCTAATCATTACTCACTTAATCCTTGGGCCTTGTACCTTTCGGTGTTGGCTGGTGGGAGTTGAGTCCTATTGGTTTCCACTATATTTCTCTCCAGTTTATTCTATTCTGAGCTAATCCTGGAATGTCTTCCCACCTTACCTCTCTTCTCCCCGCTGCCCCTCTTACTTCCTCTTTCCACGTTCTTCACGGTCTTCCTCTCCTTCGTTTTCTACTTTCTCTTGCTTCGTACACCTTTTTCACTGGCCTGTCTTGTTACATTCTTTGTACATGTCCCATCCATCTCAATTGTCCCTGTTGTATTGTCTCTTCCACTAGTATTATGTTCAACTGCTCCCTGTATTCCACATTCCTTATTTTATTTCTCCTTGTCTTTCCTAGTATTTTCCTCATTTCTGCAGCTGTCAGCTTACTCCTCTACCTTTCTGTTGTGGTCCAACTTTCACAAGCATAGGTGAGCGTTGGTTTTACAACTTTTCTAACTACTTCGGCCTTTACCTCTTTCGGTATTTCCTTCTTATTGAGGAATTTCGTTTTTATTATGTTGAAAAGTTTTCCCGTTTTCGTAATTCTCTCGTTAATTTCGTCCTCCATGGCTTCCATTTCATTGATGATTATTCTCAGGGAAGAGAATTTGTTTACTTGTTCTACAGCCTTTCCTCCAATTTCAATTTGGTATCTTTCTTTAGCTGTTCCTATTACCATGTTTTGGTTTTCTTTAGGTTTATTTTCATATTACTTTTTTGTAGCTCTTCATTCAGGATATTTATATTGTGTTGTAAATCTGCTTCGTTTTTCCCAACTAGATCATCTGCGTAACACAATTATTCTTATATTTTCCATTTTCCAGTTTCCGATGTTGTATGTCTTTAATCCATTTCTACATCTTTTCAATATTTCATCTAATGTGACATTAAATAGCAATGGGCTCAGTAGACCAGGAATATTAGCGATGAAACACTTTATAAATCAAGAAAATATTTCGCAGTTATTAAAACACATTTTTCATATCGTTTCAACAAATTAAAATAACCTTCAAGACCATCGATTAAGCATTTTCCGAATAACGTAATAAATTACTTATGCAAATGAATGGGTGTCAAAGTCGAATACAGCATTGCTAATAAATTTTCGTATGATTCCAGTTCTCTATTCGGACGTGTCAAGCGTACAGTGTCGATATAAAAAAAAAAGAAAAAAGAATTCAAAAAAACCGTTCCAATATAGGAATTCCATTAAACACGGTTTCTATCTACCCCCGAGAATAAATTACTCCGATCCCTTATCGCATGATTGATACGTTTTCCCATGCATTTTTGTGATTTTAAACCGGCAAGGTTTATTGAAAAAAAAAGAGGAACAGGGAGAGATATGGAACGTAAAAAATGTTAAATGAGAGGGAAAATGAATTCCGCTTTTTGCTACAGAATGCCTCTAAAGAAGTGCTACAGCTTTATCGTCTCAATAAATTTGAAATTGCTATTTAAGAGATGATAACATTTTTGATGTGGCAGCACTGAAATTGGTATAATATGCTAGCACTGATTGATTATAGTTACATCTAGTTTTTTTATCCAAGCACTAAGAACTTAGCGCAATTTCGAGTCAGATTTAGCCGTTTTTTTTTAATTGTAGTTCAAAAAGTAAAAGAAACATCAGTATGTGAATTATGGTCAACTGATTCTATTAGAAAACCAAATCCTTAAGTTTTTGCAAGTTGTATAATTGGCATTAAGAAAAATTAACAAAACGGAAATCGCTTTATGATTTAGATTAAGATTTTACTTAAGGCTGTTCTGACTAACAAACTCTACTTTTATGCAACAGACAAAGAACTATTTCAGAGGAAAAAATTTGGAATATTTGATAATAATTAACATGAGTAAATCATGTCTAACGTAACTTATGATTGTATCTGCCAACACGATGCCTCTTAAGGATTGGAATAAATTAAATACTCATCAAGCCAAACATATTTTGGAAAAATCCTTGGCAAAATCGATGTTTAGCTTCATTTACCTTATCCTTTAGTTTTCTGTTACTATTTGGAACACTCTGTAGATTTTTATTTTATTTTTTTTGATTCTGCGTAAATATCTGCATAAAACTAGTGAGCTTTCTTCAACCAATGAGATTATATGTACGTTAAAAGTTAAATTAAAAACATTAATTTTTGTAACCGAATGAAATTCTCTCGCTTAACAGCACATCATGTAGAGAACCACGCCGACAATGTTTTTCCTCTATATTTTTAGATTAGAAAAATCTGTAATTTTTTTTCTTTTTTTGCCTTTTTGTCACCTTTTCTCTTGACGTTTCTCAATAATTACATTGTATTTACCTTATATATTGTTGAAGTAAAGTTATTATTAGCCTGGGCAAACAGCGGTAACAGTCAGTGTAGTAGATATGTGGTGCGGAGTCGGCGATTATTTATTTCACGCGTTCACAGCGTCAGTACTAAATCGATGCTGTATGCGAGTAGTTCTGTGTATATGTAGACTGTCGTAACTTATTTCGTAATTGTACGCTTATGTTTGCTTTAAAAATGTCGCAGTTAGGTACGTCGCGAAAACGACCAATAGCAGACACAGTTAAAAACTTTATAGTGGACATGCCGAACTTAATTTTTGATCGCGCTAAAATTCAATGTCTAGTTTGTAAAATCCCTTTAATGTGTTAGTCCAGAAGCCATCATCAACGTCACATCGAAAGCAAACAACATTCTTCTGCAAACAGTGGCATACGAGACCAAGAAAAATTTACATTTGATTTATGTGTTACTCGTATTTTACGTAATCTATCGTTTCGTTTACTAGACAAAGAAGCATTTGTCTCCTTCTGGAATAAATATGCGGACTGTAAATTACCTAGCGGACATCGATACGAAATGTAGTGCCATTTGCTCGTGAAACATATAGAAAAAAAGAATGAAAACGAATTGAAAGATAAAAAACTGTGTTGTGTGGACGTAAACAACAGATCGTCAAAACATTCTGGTGGATAATGTAATAGGTACGAACAATTGGAAACCACATCGACGTTAGTCAACCTACCTTTCTTACTTGTTCAAAGAGTTTTAAATTGTACTGCGATGAATTTCATATAATGAGTGAGGTCCGCAACATGGTTCTTTGGGCCGATCTCTTAAAAACACAGTGTAACTTCTTACAATGAATCTAACGTACGGCCACCCCACATTTCAATAAAATTCTCTGTATTCTTCACGCTTGACGATGAATTTTTTTCTTCATTCTTTTCTGCACGGCGAAAACGCGTCGGCTGCAAGTGCAATTGCCTTTACAGGGAAATGCAAAATAGATTATTGACAAAAGCTGGCTTCGGTTTAAGTCAAATGTCAATGTGGAACGTGGGCATTTGATATTGTCCCTCACAGCTATCACAAGATCACTACGGGACTCCTAACTTTTCTAGATTTAGAGATCTAAGATGGGTCCAAACAAAAGCTGACCAATTTCTGTAATGCCACGACCAGCCTGGTTTTTTCGGTCCAGGTGTCAAAAATCCTGTTTTTTTTCCGAAAGCAAACAGCATTTTTCTGCAAAAAGTGGCGTACGGGACCAAGAAAAATTTACATTTGATTTATGTGTTACTCTTATTTTATGTAATCTATCGTTTCGTTTACTAGACAAAGTAGCATTTGTCTCCTTCTGGAATAAAATGCGGAGTGTAAATTACCTAGTCGGACATCGATATGAAATGTAGTGCCATTTGCTCGTGAACATATAGAAAAAAGAATGAAAACGGAATTGAAAGATAAATAACTGTGGTTGTGTGTTGACAAAACACAGATCTCGTCCAAAAAATAATGTACTGGTGGTTTAATGTTAATGGTGCTCTCTTTACAATGTAACTGTCGTAAAATCCATACTCTAAATCTTGCGGCACAAACGATTCCTACATGTTTTCCACTAGTAAATACATTGATTGCTAGTACAAAGGCAGTGTTTCTAAAGTCCCCGAAACGTACCCGATTATTTCACAAACTGATTTACCTGAACCACCACAGCCGATTGTTACATGTTGGGGCACATGGTTGCAGGCTGCGTTTTACTACAACAAATATTTTGATCAAATAAAGAAGGTAGTTTTAAAATTCAATCCGACAGAAGCTGCAGTAATCAAGAAAAGCCAGGAAATATTTCAAGATAGTCAGGTTAAAATAGATTTACAAACTATTCACAACAATTACTTCGGACTAGCGGAGGGAATAGAAAAATTACAAAATGTTTCGATGTCGCTAGTGGATTCTGTTCAAATTGTGAATGATGTTCACGCGCAGTTATACGCTGTAGAAGGCGAAACAAATTGGTGTGTAATACGAAAATTTGAAAGTGTTTTAGAGAAAGACTTCAATTTTCTTATATTAAGACAAATTTGTGAAGGTGCGTGTGAAGATGCATTAAGTTTGTTCAAGATTATTTTAAATTTGCAAATAAAACATCGTTCGATGTCGACTGCGTTTCGGCCATTAAAAAACATTTACCGCACGGTCGTATCACACTTGACTGAATTATTCTTACCTTCTATTTTATGTGTAAACTTTTATGCGCTCGCCACGCCTCTGGCTGTTACCGCATATTTGCCCAGGTTAGTTATTATTATTATTCCCATCTAGCAGACAACGTTTTTGTAGTGCCTAGGACTAGACAACTCGTTGTTTACCTGCCTCGAACTCACCGTATGTAAATTTCTTTCGATAGAAGCGCGGGACCGGAATGTAAACGAATGCGCACAGACACAGGCATAATCGAATTTCATCTGGAGTTACCACATAGCAGTCGAATATCGATTGGCGACAAAATCATTAGGACACGCTTACATCCCACGCAACAACGAGCAAATATTGAACTAGAATTTTATGTTCTGTTTCTCAGCTTAAGTATTTAGATCAACCATGGTTTTATCTATCAGCTCACCAACAGATGAGTTAAGACCGAGTATGTGCATACAGGATTGGGCAAATTTTTAAATCCATTTGATGAACACCCTACAATTAGATTTTTTTAACTTTCTTATTTTAACTGACAGTAGACAGCTTGCATATTTTTAAGGTTTTTAATAAAACTCCTTTTTACGAGTTCAGTTCAGGTATATATCTTTTTGTTAGTGCCAGAAATATTTAATGAAGGGAAGAAATTCAATACCGCTACTTTACTTAAGCTGCCAGAAAAGAAGCAACATAACAGCAAAGCTACTAAGATACTGAGATATTTCAAAAAGATACAATAGAGAATTTGCATTTTCTTTTTCAGTATCATAGTACACAAAAAACGAAGGATTCCGATATTATCAGTCATATATATTCCGCAGAATGCAGGCGCATCATCCTGAAACCATATGTTCTTGGCAGGAATTAGCGGATTGTTTGGATTAGGATAAAGACTAGCAATAGCAGTTATTGGATTTGTTTCTCAACAGATCCAAATAACGACGTCCAGTAACACTATCTTCAATAAAGAATGGTCCAATCACATTGGTGTCTATCATGCCCGTCCATGTATTTATCTTCTGCGAATACTGAGTATGTATTTGTTGCATCCAACGGGGATTATCTCTAGACCAAATGCAATAATTTTGTCTATCAACTTAACCATTAAAGCAAAATGTAGCTTTATCTGAAAATACAATCGTACGGACAAATTCTAGATTTACGGTACATCTATCCATTTATTGATCACAGAACTCTATCCTGCGGTCTGGATCATTTTCCGTCAATTTTTGGCAGAAATTAAATTTATAGGGTTTCAGATTTTCAAACTTCAAAATGTTTATAACTGATATCTGGTATGTTGTATCACTCGTGGGAGATTATGGTCTTCCCGATTAAGGTTGACTTTTTACGTGAGTGATTTGTAGATAACGACTCACAGTTTTCGCAATGGCAGATCAAGTAATTTGAATATCTTTCTTGAGTTAATTGAATAAGCGTAAAACTGTTTAAGGGCCGGAATACACGAGCAGCTTCAAGCAATTTGCTCACAAATGCAGGGAAAGATGTGTGAAACAACAATAGAAGCGTCCATGATTTGTAGCTCATTTATTCCTTTACTGCAGTCATTTTAAAAGGAAGCCTACTTGTTTTAATTATTTTATTAATGTTTTTATTCGTAATTAGGTATGAAATAAAAAAAAGTTTCAGATAGATGTTATTTGTTTTTTCGTGGACAATAACATACTTATTAAAAAATATAGGTTTCCATTTGAACATATTTACTTAACACTCGAAAGACATTCATGGCACTTCTAAAATTAAACACAGACCTTACAGTATACTTTCCTTTTCCATATGATAAAATTTTCGTCTACATTTTTTTTCGATTGAATAAATGGTTTCTGAGTTATTCGTTGTCTCAAGATAAATGAATTACCCGGTATATAAAATCAAATTATATTTAATATACTATATTTAAAAACTAATTTCTCCTTTTTTTAGACTAATTTACGTAAAGAAAAATAATTTATATTATATACATTAAAGAATTATATAAAGAAATTTAATATACATTATAAACATTACAAAAAATTAGATCAATTGTACAATTTTGTAATTATAATTTTGATAGCTTTCTAGCTGACCTGAGGATGTGCGAAATGCACTGATTAATTTAATATAGAATTTTGTATGATTTATCTCAGCCCTTATAATGTTCAGTACAAAAATGTCCCCACGTTAGGCGC
The DNA here is from genome assembly GCA_029619315.2 of Dynastes maya. Classification (NCBI taxonomy): domain Eukaryota; kingdom Metazoa; phylum Arthropoda; class Insecta; order Coleoptera; family Scarabaeidae; genus Dynastes; species Dynastes maya. The sequence continues at coordinate 1,550,646 of JAROYE020000020.1, forward strand.
CAAGTTTGAAATGTATTTCTCAGGAGAATTTTGGGGAAAATTTGAAATTTTCTAAATTAATCTAAATTCCTCAATTCTTTGTGAGGTCGGGAGTATTCCTGGAATTCTTTGGGCAATTTTCTTGTGAATTTTGAATTAAATAAATTGAAAATAACGACTTAGAATTAAAAATATAAACTAACCTTGAATTCGTATGATGCTGTCACATAAACACTCTATTTATGTTAACCTTTACAGGAATCTGTCTGTTCTAACCTCGAACCGTTCCTTCTTTGAAATTGTACTGTAATTTCGTTATCAAACACTTTGAATGGAGACCGTAGTCAAAAGCACTAGGTAACTTAACGAAAGTCTAACCAGAATTGATGTATTTTTTGGCGTCCCTATCCTCGTTTGTTTTATTGGTAGATAGCGATGGTCTACTTCCACAGCTAATTTTGATGATTTAACCCAAATATAAAATTTTATGATGCATTTCGATGAAATGAAGTTATTTATAGAAATGGCATAACAGAACTTATGCAGTGACGCTACCAGCTGACTGAATTAGGGGACTCTATGACTAAATTCTGACTGACAAGGCTTAAACGAAAAATTTTACTAACGATTTACTTAATAACATTAGGACAAAGATTTAATTTACTAAATGATGTTTGAAATACCTTTAAATATACCCTGTTGTCTGTTTTAGATGAGCTTTAATTTTGACGATTTACGAGATTAGAAGAACAAACAGAAGAGTGGATTTGTCCGTGTTCCCCTACGATCGTCGTTGTCTGGACTTAAATTAAATTCATAGTACCCCCGCTCCAAGACCAGTTGACGTGGGGGGAAATGGCGACTTGGAAAATTACACTTTTACCCGCAAAAGGGATTTTCATTACAAACGGGTGGCTAGCCTGAACACCCTATCCGTTCTGAGATTGACAGCCGGTGTTGCTGTTGTTGTAAATATTGAACATTACAGTATCTTTGTCTTAAATGACAATAATGTGACAATAATATGACAGTAAAACGCTTTAAAGTAGAGTATATTCCTTTTGCGAATTTCAAACCAGTAAAGTAAGTGGTTTCAGCCACATTTGTAAAAGAAGCATACCTATAACGATATATTTGCGGCTGAGCGAAAGCAACCTGCCGAATGACGTCACACCAATCGCTGACGCTTTTAAAAGCACGTGGTTAAAATTTGAAGTTCAATAGGTTTAAATTAGAAAGCTTTTTTTCTCCTAAAATAATCAAATTTGAATGAAAATTTATTGAAAATCGTTTATCTGTGTTCCTAAATAATCATTACATACAACTTGTAGGCGAATTAAATTTCATGTAACTTCCGTTAGTATAAGTGCCTAGTATAAATTCATTCCCCATCACTAGAACATTGAACTCGAAATTGCGAATAGTTAAAAAGAAACAAGCTCATTTTAAATTTTATCCACGTAATATCCTTTCAAAATATCCCGTATATTTTCTACTTTCTACACTGTAGGTGTTGTACGAAAACATTTTTTCGCTGTTAAAAATACAAAAGGGAATTAACCGGTGAGAGTTTAGCTAATGGTTCGAGGGCAGTTTACGGACAAAGGTAGCGCATGATCGCGTTTCCTCCTTTCATTCAGACATCCTACCGAAAGCTTTGATTATTCAACTTTAGGCAAACGAGTATTTTATTTTGGTTCTTTGCTCACACCTGTAATTAACCCCGGTTCGGACCTTTGTGTCGGCTGCACGAAAACTTTTTCGTTAAATTAAACACGTTAATGCTCGTAGAGTACGTTCGAAAAAGGTAGCTGTTTTGTGTGTATACTTCGTGAAAAAAAAGGATGAATTAGAAATGTGACGTATATGCCTAACAAGAGTTTGGAATGGTTTCCGGTTTTAATTGCTTTGAACAAGTTATTGGCTGATGTGTATGTGGTAGTAGTTTTTCTGATTATTTGACTAAATAATTAAAAGGTATGGTCAAAGCAACTGGCAACAAATTACATTTTTCAATTAAGTAATTTTAATTTTAATTAGTCTTTTAGAATAAAAAATCCAATGTTTTGTTAATATGACAGCTTATTACATATCTTTCGTCTGCATATTTTTTTATCTTCTTGACAAATTCCTGTCTTCCCACTCCATCAATTTAAATTCGGTTGTAAATTAGCACACACCGCTCAAATCGTCAAAGAAATGTATAGAAAATAAAGCATTAAGGTACACGATGTTTGCGCCGCTTCTTGGAGCTAGACAAAGTCTTGTAGCTTCTTCATCACAATCAAGCAGCCTCTTCTCACTGCTGGAATTTTAGGGATACACGGTTCTACTCCAATTCCTAATCCTCAAACTTCAAGTATACCATATTGTTATTTTCGACAGCGAGCGGTCCTGGGAGTCGACAGCCATTGTCATCAATGGGTTCTCCATTTTCCACGTCTTCCGTAACATTTCCCTATTATATTCAACCAGACTAGGGACACCAAAATCTTCTCTAATTCGGGTATTTCTCACAAACCACAGGACTTCTAAAATCATCCTCAGCACTCGATTTTGCAGAGTCTCCAGCCGCTTGAGGTGAAAATTAGCGGCTGTACAACATGGCAGTGCCCCGTAAGTAACAACCGGTGTTAAACCTAGCTTGTAAAGTAGAAGTTTGGTCTATATACTCAGCAGACTGCTCCTGCCAATTAGAGAGAGCAGCTGGTTACTCGCTTTTATGAACTTCGTTCTTAGGCCCTCAATGTGGCGTTCTCAGGTGCTTGAATACAACCTCAAGATATCTAACCGTAGAGGACCAAGGGAGGCGGGTACCATTAACATAAATATTTTCTCCAGACAGAATCCGTCTTTTGATAAATCGGACGGCGATGGCTTTGACTCCATTGATATTGAGTCGCCATCTTTCGGCCCATTCGGTGAGTTCATTTACCGCTTGTTGAAGGCCTCTTATCACAATCCCCTCAATGCGGTTGTTCATGAAAACCGCAGTATCATCCACGTAGGCAGCAAGATTAACAATAGAACTCTTTGAAACATCACTCACATATAAGAGGAATAAGTCTGGATCCAACAATGATCCCTGGCGGGATTCTAGAACGGATGGGACGAACAGACAAAAGACATCTACCACTTTTCACGGAAAAGGATCTCCCAGAAAGGTGTGATGCCGCCAGACTCGTGATGCCAACCCCAAATCCGACCCAGATCATCACTATAACCAATGCACTAGTGATGTAACGAGTGGAGTACTTTAACTTGCTAACTCGAGTTGAACGATTCGTCATTTCTAATTTCGATTCGGGTCAGAGTTGTGTGAATTTACTAGGGGAACTCTAAAAATTCCCGGAAATTACCACTAGATAGCATTTGCCGTATGTTTCAATATGATTTTCTTAAAATTTGACATTTAGACAGAAGAACAATCGGCTGAGTCGTTTCGTTTTAATAGTGTTTCAAGGAAGTCAATTTAGTGAAAAAATGGAAATTTCTCGTGAACACTATCGTGCGAAGATTTTTTACGATTTTAAATGACCGTCAGGATGGCTATTCTCTGCAACGAGCTAAGTTTAGGTCTCGCTGCAACCTGTTGTGTCTTCTTCCTAGACAAGGTAGGCAGGGTAGGCAGAAACATGTCCGTGTGCTAGTACTTTCTTTTCTCTGCTCGCATTATGTTTGCCGGGAATTATTCCACCAATACCATGAGCTATATTAGCATTATTTTCGGTTTAGATATTTTAATACCTAAACAAGTTCAAAGAAATAAGAAAGAAATATTAAATTATAAATATCTATAATATTTCTATATCATAAATAAATAAATAAAACGAGCACACTTCCAGGGAATATTACATCCAGAAAACACAACTATCTACTGCATACCGTATTTCGCATGTAAAGCGATATCGAAAGTACGAGTTGCAGTTCCGCGCTTTCGTAAACTATAGATCTTTGTTTCAGTGCGTGCTTAAAATGATTCATATGCGATAGCAGCTTACATTGTCCGCACTTTAATGACAATATACAACCAACCAGTTTTCCTAAGCATTTTGACAATCTCCTACAAAAGGAGTGCGGATAATCAAAACAAATCTTTATGCTACCAGAACTTGTTCCTCGTCAAAAGTTGCTTAAATTACGATTAATAAAATGTAGAAATTGTTATTACTACGAATTATTTCAAAAATAAAGCAAAAAAGCCAACAATTTTAGATCCAAAAATCAACCATACTCCGCACCTCTATCACATTCTCTCCACATCCACCCTACAGCTAATGAACCCACCCAAAAACTCAACCACGCATATCATCATTATGCAGATTATCGCATTTTCCATAATCTATGCCCTCAGCTTCATCTCTATCCCGGCGGTAATTTTTTTGGCGCCCATCCAATTTAACCGTGTGAGCCACTTTCGTCGCCTAACACTGTTGATATTAAAATAAACACGCCCCGGGTGGTTGTCTCGTAAATATAAGCGCGGAAGCTCCATCGCCCGCCCGAATTCAAAGCCGGCCGCCAGAAGGAGACGGAAGAGGCGGTCCCAGCTATCATCGTTAACTCGCGCTTGCGGAGTTATTTCCTGTATTCGGTGCGATAATCCCGAAAAGTGTGAAGCGCCACGCGAAAACAAATAAAACAGGCCGTAACACGATCGCAACAATACACGCGGGTGGATGGCGGGGTATTAAATACGGGTTAGGAAGGCTTTTCTCTGACTTTTTTGCGAAGGCAGTGGGCGATAATACGGCTGATTTAACGTGTAAAGACTTGGGCGTTTGGAATTATGCCTTTAATTTATTCAGTATTGCTTGGCTATCTTGTTTTTTCGGAAGAAAAGGCTAGATTTGCATAAAATAGTAACTAAATACAATAAATGGTTGGGCATAGTACGTAGTAATTGAATTTCTGGCTTGTTTAAGACGGAGAAATTTCAATATTCATGACTCAGAAAATTTTTCATAAAGCTTGATGAATGAATACTGGGGTATCCTAAAAGTTAAAATCGATTTTTTTATGCAGGGTAAACCAAATCAAATTAAGTGGTCCCTGGCTAATGCGACCTTTTCAGATCTATTGTGATTCCTGAATAATCAGATCATTTCCAACATCACATCAAGTCAGCTTCAAGTTTATCTCTACTATGAACTTCGTGTAGTATCGTAAACCACCTTCTCCCATAACCAATCCATGCTAATGAGAGGTCCTACAAATTTTGCTTTTTTGTCAATGGAAGTAGGTAATTACATTGTTTTCACAAAATAAATCATATTCGCTTTATATAATAGAAGTCCATGAACTGATTGATATTTTTAATCTTGAAGCAATTTTTTTTCATTATACGAGGGTGATTTGAAATGTTCGCGAAATGAAAGGGAAAATGAGAATTTTTTTTTAAATACGTTTTATTTTCTACATAATCCCCTTTAAGTTGAATGCACTTCATCCAACGATGTTCCAAAGCCATTATGCCATCACGAAAGTGCGATTCTTCAAGTCCTCCAAAATAGTCGTCGACAGCTGCTTTTACTTCTTCTTCTGTGTAAAATCTTTTTCCCCGGAGGAAAATGTTTAGTCGTGGGAATAAATGGAAGTCAGAAGAAGCCAAATCAGGCGAATAAGGTGGATGTTGCAACAGATCGTACTTCACTTCATTCAATTTTCTCATTGCTATCGCACTTGTATGGGGACGTGCATTGTCTTGGAAAATGATTTTCTTCTTACGCAAGTCAGGTCTTTTTTCGTGAATTTTTTTATTCACTTGGTCTAGAAGTTTAGCGTAATATTCACCGTTTATTGTTTGGCCATTGGGAAGATAGTCACTTAGTAATATTCCCTTAGCATCCCAAAAGACTGACGCCATAATTTTTCCAGCTGATTTCAGGGGCATTGCTTCCTTTAGTCGTGGAGAATCCCTGTCTCCACTGTTTTAACTGTTGCTTGGTCTCAGGGGTATAATAATGAACCCAAGTTTCGTTTGTTGTAACAAATCGTCGGATGAAATCGGTTTTATTTGAGTTAAAACGGTCTAGACTCTCTTGACAAATTCTCATTCTCTGAAGGTTTTGATCCATCGTCAATATGCGCGGCACCTACCTTGCCGAAAGCTTTTTCATCCCTACAGTTAGGATATGAAATGCTCATTCATCTGAGATGCGTATATCCTTGGCAATTTCGGAGTCCTTTAATCGACGATCCTGCATAACCATCATTTTTCGCCGATTTCAGGCGTCGTGGCAGTTTTTGGTCGTCCACTGCGCGGGTCATCTTCTAGGCTCTCACGACCATGTTTAAATTCCTTCACCCACTTATGTACAGTCGTAAATGATGGAGCAGAATCTCCTAAAGTATCCTGCATATCTTTATGAATTTCTGTTGCCCTCCAACCTGTTTTCGCAAAATATTTGATAGCGCGCGTTTCAGTTTTGTCCATTTTGCAAAACTCGCACAACTAGCTTTATTCACAACGGCACAATTGATACTGCTTGACAGAATAATATCATATTTGACATTTGCGCACAAAACAATTGGCGCCATCCATTGCGTATGTTTTAATCAAACTGATGCTGCCATCCGTGCTTCATTTTGCGAATATTTCAAAGCACCCCGGTAGAAAGATTATACTACCCACTAATTTTGGGGCGAAACCGCTCACACAAAACCATTTCACATTCTTACTTTCTTACATTGAGAGTAAGATGTCGCTCTATTTTACTCTATTAGAATATAGTTATGCATAGTTTATATTTATAATAACACATGTTATGTACGTAGATAAATACTTCCCAAATAGTTGTCTGCATTTAAATTCTCGAATTTTTACAATAAAACAGTAACTACATACTCTGGTCACATCAGAGAATTGTGAAATTTGTGTTGATTTTACAGTAAAATAACTACCTTTGAATGAATCAGTTCCTACAAGCGGAGACCACTATGCAAAGGTGACAATTTAAAATGTGTTTCAAAATATCATTTTGCCAGTTACACATATGCCAGCATACTATAATAGCATGAGAAGTACCTTTGTTTGGAGACAGATGGCGCTTTGTGTCAAAATCTGCATTACCGACTGTTAATATTATTCCTTAGTCGACGTCTGTCAAAATTTCAAAGAGACTGCTAATATGGTAAGCATCTCAATTAAACGTGGGCAAAACATCCACGAAAAACTGAGTATGAGAAAGCTATCGGGGAGATGGGTGCCGCGTCTGCTGACGATTGATCAAAAACGGAATCGCGTCATAACTTCAAAGCAATGTTTGGACATGTTTAAGCGCAGTACAAGTGAGTTTCTGCGGTGTTATGTGACTGTACATGAGACATTGATACATTACAACACGCCAGAAATCAAAGGTCAGTTGGCAAAATGGGTTTTTCATGGCGAATGTACACCAAAGAAGGCGACGATTTTTTGGGATTCGCAAGGCATAATCTTAATTGATTATTTGGAGAAGGAAAGGACAATTATGAGACAGAACTAATTCAACACAGAACTAAAGAGAAAAAGGTCCCACCTAGCGAAGACAAGAAATCTCTACCATCATGAGAACGCCTAGTCCGGTTACGGTACGAATTGGTGCCCCATCCACCATATTTGCCAGGTTTGGTCCACTGAGACTTCTTCCTTTTTCCTAACTTGACAAAATGATTTGGAGGAAAGCGGTCCACCTCAAATAAAGAGGTGATTGCCGAAACAGACGCCTATTTACAGAGTTCGGTAAATCCTATTATGTGGATGGTTTCAAACAGTTGGAAAATGGCTGGACTAAATATATGCAGCTACAACGAAATTATGTCGAGAAATAAATTTACTAAATGCAGTACAATTGCGTTGTCTTCCTTAACGCAGGTATTCATCATACCATTCTGGTATGTAACTTCACTACTCAGAAGAATTTATAACTTCAAGTAATTAACCAATGGTAGACTTTTATCTAAACAACAAGAATCAAAAAACATTACAGCCTATGTAATCTCGAGGTCGAAGTATTGTACTTGTGAAGATGGTTCTAGACTTATCAGATTTGTAAATAGAATGAAACAAATGAATTACCATGGAAGCATATTACACATACCAAAAATGATTGTAAATCAGTTACACAATTTCAGTAAAATATGCAAATCAGCCTTTTATGGACGGCAGTCTCTCCTTCCGTCTGGCAGAACCTATGTGTTATCTCCTCTGTGAAACCCAGGTTGCAAGTTATTTTGCGATATGCTAAACTGTTTGTGTGTGCAAGGATCATAAGCTCCGCTCTGATGAAATTAGTTTAACTTCTTCAGTTCCTTGTATTTTTCTTTTTGTCCTGTGATATATCAAATACACTTGAAAGGCTTATCAATATCTTCTGAGAAAATATAGGAAAAATTGAATGCTGCGAATTAGATTCTACCCTAGGCAAACAACTTGTTCTAAAATCTGGTGCGTACGCTTCCGCGGTCGTCAAAAACACTATGCTTTCAGTTTTAGGATTGGAACCACGTTGTTGTTGTAGCTTCTGCCAACGCAAAGCAGAAGTTATAGCTTGTTCTAGATTATACGTAGAAGACAACAAAACTTATCACCATCTCATTTTGTCCAATATTTCTAATTTTCATAAAGATCGTCGCGATATAACAAATATGATTATTTTTAGAACTCAATAATTAGAATTTCTGCGAATATCGAATGAATAATTATTAAGAAAATGTACTTGCAACATTTTCGATCTAATAGAACCTGCAGGATATTTCTTTCAACTTCCATTAGAAGCTTCTAGAATTATATCATACAATTTCCTGTATAATTGCAATCGATATATAATTTAAATTGCCTTCCTCTGCCATCTCACCTTTTGACCTTTTTCCAACGTAGCACTTACATTGAAGCGAATGTAGCGTCTTTAGAAAACTTTTCCGATCAAAATTTGATTTCCCCGAAGAGAGATTTCCATGGGAAATCTTGGCTGTTCCGTGAATCTAAGTTAGATGTCCCAATTTCGCGCATACGTCCCCAATAAACGCGTTTATGAAGATATTACAAGCTTTATAAAAAGGTAAGGAAGAATTCTCCTTTTACGTTCTCCGTTGTTTTGAAGAGGGAATAATTTTATCCAGTCCAACGCCACGCAATCCGATTGTCAACCAATTGACAATAGAAAACGGTACACACACAATACGACCAGCTGGAAAAAACATTCTTATACGGGCTGCGAGTTGGAATGTGTACGTCGGGTTAATGGTAATAACACCATATACATGCATAAATGTGCCGCGACAACATGAAAGTTGGTATATGGAAGCTACTTTAGCGAACGACTAACAATTTGGAGCTCAATGTTAATGTATGGTAGGCATGCCTTTCTGTGGATATAACGTATTTAAATTCGTAAGGAAATAATCATATACAAACATATATGTCTTCCATTCTTGAAAAAAAAACTTCTGAGAAAGAATTGAAATTGCAATCTTTCGAAAACCACATCTCGTTTTGTATGATTTGAAGAATAATGATCTAATATCTTTAATGTGTCCAAAAATTAGTTGTGGTTGCCAAAGAACCATGTGACCTTTTCATTTGACAAAAATCTTCTGCTCTAAATTTTTAAGCTTAGGAGACTGAGGAAAGTCATTAGGATCTTTTGGCTATGAAGTGTAAGTTTCGTACAGTTATAACAATCTCTGACTGTTCATGCATTTTAGGTTAGATATATATGTATCTATATAAATCACTTCTGTGTTAGAACTAATAAATGATCTTCTAAGAGTGGTCGTTAAAAAGACCTATTCTCAACGGACTGACAAGTTTATAACTGACAATTTATGTGACGTGCAAACTAGAAGTGACTAGGACTTGATTTATTTAGTTATACGAACAAAACTGAATGTATACCCTTTTTTACGATAAGTTGCTTTCTAGCCGCGCTAGCGGTAACACCAAAATATACAGTACACTCCAGTAATGTAATTCAATTAAAGTACTATTAAACAAAACACCATTCTTGTTATGACTGAAAATTCAAGGAGGATTTATGAATGGCAGATTAACCATAAAGCGAATTTTCACGCTGAAAATGATACAGAAACAAACCGTAAGTTTCCATATTTTGTTCATAGATTTGAAGAAAACTTATGACTCAATAGAAAGAACTAAACTGTATCAAGCGATGAAGAAAATGAATATTCCTGATTTAATAACTAGAAAGGGAACGTGAATGTTAAAAGGGATAGCCTTCTAATTCAAAATGCAAACAATATTGTAAAAATTCTCACCTTTTTTGCAAGTTTTTGGAAGAATTATTAGCCAAATCAATACGAAAATAATACACTCGTGCCAATTCTTTTACTATCTTTATTTCTACACGAACTAATTAAAAGTACACCCGGTATTATCCCATTCCCATACACATGCACTTAGAATCCCTTATGGACAAACAACGTTAACTTGTCTCCTATCCTCTACGTATGTACAAGCAAAGAATTTGTGTTAGTGTAACAGTTCGTAGAATTCGCAGGAAAGTTGTACGAGACGTTAACCGACTACAAAACAGCTTGACCAAATAAGTTACTACCACGTTACGGTACTTAATGTTCTACCTCCTAACATCAACGCGTTCTCTTACATTCATGTCGGATATCGGTAAAAAAACCGCGTTTTAACAGAATTAACAGGACTCCGCTTCTACAGTAGATATTTTTTGCCCGTTTCGAAAGTTGGACGACTAGCAGACGAAGTTTTAATGAAGCAAACGTTCGGAGTGGAAGTGTAACTTGATTTGTGTTCTCAAAAAAGGAAGTGGGTATACGGAGTCAGGCGCTGAGGTTGCATAATTGCATAATTCATCTGAAGTTGGGGGCAAAATCGTTACTCACTTGCAGTAGTAGAGGCGTTCGTCCTTTGTCGAATGAACCGTCCATCCCGGAGCCGGCGCATAATCCAGCATATAACCTTGGAAACCGTCGCTGTTCTCCTTCGGGGTCTGATGCTTCATGGAGTCCCCGGCGGACTCCTCATCCGCTCCAGAAGGCGTGCCTTGTAGCAACATCGAATGTTTAGCCGTTGATGCATATGCACCTGTAAAGAAGATTATTGTTAGGCTTAAACGTTTTTTAGGGACAAAGTATATAGTTACTGGAAACAATTGCACACTGCATACCTATTTTTGTTTCAAAAAAGATTACCGATACAAGAAAGACTAAGATCGCATGTACGCTTTTTCGTATAGCTAGACATTTTCTTTCCTTATGTGTATATTAAAAAGTACAGAAATGGAAAGGTAACATAATTGCCTATCAGCACGATGATGAAAGTTATTAATTTATTTTTATTATTTAAGTTTTATTATCTATTGTTTTGAGTGTAAGATCGTCGTCCAGTTGAAACACGACCGTGTCCTTTGGGTACACCATGTTCTTGCAAAATTTTCAAATACACATTTGTCAATGTTCCGTCGATTTGCCAATTCGACCATCCTCTAAGCAACCCCAAACCATAATATTGCCACCTCCATGTTCAATAGTTTTAGTAACATTGCCCTTTCATTCCTACAGCTCAAATTTTAATTCATCGAACCACAGCACAGTCTTCCATTGGCCCTATTTTGGTGATATTTAGGCGACTTGAGCTTTTTCTTTTTATGGACTTAAACTTGTTTCTACCAAGCAGCGTTTCGCTCTTATTGTTCGAAATCCAAACTCCGCTGTGATTGCTGGTTCGGTAAAACGAAGATTTCGTAAAAATGTTAGTCTAAGGAACTAATCCTCGCTTCTTCTTTAGTAGCTCGTAGTCGTCCACTGCGTTTGTGGCTCTGTAATCGCCTTATTTCTTCTTTTCGTTTCAATGCCTAGTCACAAAATTCTACTTGCCGTGCAATTTGAATGTTGGATATATTGATTTCGTTACACAATTTAATCACTTCACAACTAACAATTTATTATTTTAGACAATACTGGGGGACTTCTAATACGCATCCCTAAGCACCTACTTCTCCCTTCCGTGTATTAATAAAATAAAAATAATCACAGGGTTTTCAAAGAGGTTTTATGATGTGCCAGGGAATATATGCCATTTTTTTTCTCGCCAACAATTGCTAGATTCACAAAAGAAAACAGAATATCAAAGTGAAAGTCAACGGCCTATATTAGCTGCGCTTCCACATCAGAAATAAATAAATTCACTGTCGCTTTCAATACTATCGAGTGCAAAGCAAAAAAATCATAAGTGGATCCAAAGATTCAAAGCAAAACGGGGCTATATCTAAAGCGGAAGAACTGCTGTTGCACAAGAAGCCCCCCAGGCGTAATAAGCAGCGAAAGTGAATGAAATTAACGTGCGTATAGCGAGACTAAATCAAGCCTAATTCAAAATGAACAACCTTGACGAACGTATATATGCATAATATGGATATTATATTTTTGTCGAACTGGCTTGCTATCAAGGTATGCGAGATATTTAAATCGTTTTTGCGATTTCTTCTAATCTCAATTACCTCAAGAACAAACCAATTATTTCATATAGAAAAGATTCAAACGCCATTCCAACCTGTGAATTTTTTGTCGGTAATGTCATACATATAAAACTTATGTAATGCTACTGCATGCATTATGCGGTGATTAAGAAACCGTTTTGTCGTGGCTTTACATAAAAATGCAGTTCATAATTATCATATTGTAACTGGATTTTAAGTGGAAGTACTGTTGTTGGAACATTGATAAAACAGTTACAAACAACAGTATATACGTAGATACAACAATAAAGCATTTTTAAAACGTGACAATATCAAAACAGGTTCAATTTGAAATCGGATTTAACATTCTTTCTGTGAAATAGTAAACATGTTTTGTTGGGCAATTGGCGTTTATTTGATGTTCAAGGTGGCCTTGTAGAAAAAAAAAACAATTATCCTCTTTTTTAGGAATTAATAAGTAAACATCTTGTTTGAAGTTGTTGTCTTTATAGGATCAACAAGTATACAGGGTTAGTCACAACCTCTTAAGGAACTTCTCATAGTGGAGAGCCTTCAGGGTTCTTGGCTTCAAATTCTTTTATTGTAAGTTACGATTTCCCCTTGTCTTCTGTCCGATTTTCCCTGCCTTCAATTCTAACTTTTCTAATGTCCTCTTTAGCTACTTCTAATCACTTTTTCCTTGATTTTTCCTTTTACTTCTTAATTCCTTCGCCCTCTAAGCGACTGGTGATGATGTAAATGGGAGGTCAAGGACAATGTTTCGATTTCCTTGTCAAGTACAATGTACACGATATGTATCGGAAATACACGAGGGTATCGAAACGTTGTCGTTGACCTCCCATTTACGTCACCATCAGCTGCCACTGACATGTACCAATCATTTTAAATGCAGTGATTTTACTGCTTGTAATATATTCAGGTGTTTATAAATACCCAATCTCTCCATTGTCCATCCTTAATTTCTCCAAATACGTTTCTCAGAATTTTCCCGTACCAAAATTTTTGTTTTACATCCATACAACATTGTGGCTTGAATTACAGTTCTGTAAATCCTTATTTTTGTTGCTTTATTTGTCAATTTTCATGTCATTAATTTCTTCATATGTCAAAACAAGAAAAGAATACTGAGACCAAAAGAAAAATTAACCATGAAAGTATAAAGTATTATAAACTGAAAGAAAAAGAAACTGCGGAAAAGTATAAAGAAATGGTTAATGAAAATATGGAGATGATAGAAGATAAAATGAAAAACATGACTCTACAAGAGGGATGCATTTAAAAGTATAATAACAGAATTTGCAGAATTATGGCGTAATCAAAACAAATAAAGGTAAAAAGAGTCATTCCATGTCAAGTGGACTAATTTTCAGAATTGGCCACGCTCGACCATCTCAGATTTTAATAAAATTTTGCATAAATGTTGCTTAATGTATGAAGCTAAACTGTGCAAAATTTGACGTCATAAAAGTAAAAATTGAAGGTCCTACGAACCCTTGAATCAAGGGTGCCAAAATGTCGCGCGAACCGTACAGCATTTTCAACCAACTTTCAGAGGCTGTATGCACAAATGTATTAGTAGTAAGGAAAGGAGGTTTACGGATATTTCAGAGATGTTTAACCTTTGCAAACCTATGAAATTTCAGCCAGTTGTTAGTTTTCATGCTGTTGAAGCTCAAAGTCAAGAAAAAATTTTGCGATAAATTTGCGGGGCTGAAGAGATGCAGAGCTGTCCTTTGATAAACTTGCAGAGAATATGCCTGTGATGAAGTCCTTCAAGTGTCAGTACTTCATCTTGAATACTTAATTAAATATATTTGTTTAAAGTTGCTAGCAAAAATTTACGCATGAGTTTTTAGGACCCCGTGTCTCAAATTTGACAATTCCATTTTTTTTTTATCCAACATCAAGGACTCGAGCAGAGCGCTGTTGTAACAAAGTTTGTTCATCAGCAGAAAATTCTTCAATTAATTTCAACCCATATTTTGAATTACAGGTTAACAGATGACCTGCCTTCATTAGATCCATGGGTCAACATTGTAAGTTGCAGAACCACATTGAAGCCTGGATGAAAAAAAAGTACCCGAGGATTGGAGTCTGGGTCTTACAGTACCGTTATTAAAAAAGCTGGTAAACTGAGGGCTAGGAAGTGATCTTAAACACTTTTTCGACAATTTAGATGAACTTTAATATCAATTACTGAGATTCTAACGTCATTTAAAACAGAAAAATGAGAAGTAATCCGAATTGTATGACGACTTCAGTGTAAACTCTATGTATATATTACATTTACAAGAAAACTGCCCGTTCTTAACCACCAACCTACACTACTATCTTGAATTTATATTACGATTCCAAATATTAACACTTTAAACTGGAAGCACAGCCAAAATACGAGTTACCTCGATGAAAATTTGACTCAAAGGGAGAAAATCAATTGGCGTCCCTTCACTCTTTTATTTTATTCGCGACGGCGATTCTTTCATCCACAGCAAATTTTGATAATTCCTTTCCAAATATAACTTAACGACGAATTTTGATGAATAAACCTATTTATTAATGTGGCATAATGAAATGAATGTAGTGACGCGACTGGATGACTCAAATTATACTATTCTATGACCTAAAATACCACTGACAACCCAATAATAAAATTTACTGATGTTCTTGACAAAAACATGACGAAACATATTTAATTTAAGAAATTATGCTCGAAATACCTCCGAATTTACGCTGTTATCTGTTTTAAAAAGATATTCCATTAATTTTGAAGACTAAGGTCTGCTGGCCTTTGTCCCTTTATTCTATTAAGGGCAAGAGCGTTTGTTGTAGCCTGCTTCTGAATGTAAATGCGAAGTGGCGTTATTTCCAGGAAAATTTCCAGCCCTGCCGTGTAGATTTGTTGAGGCTGGTGTTCCACACTCTTCTGAGTTGTTTTTGGACACCAAGCCAATGAGGATTAGATCTTAGGTCTCATTATTGCTGTATATGACAAAAAGATCATTTGAGGCTTGAGACCCTGATTTTTACTGAGCAAGCTGCGACAGACTAGCGATGACGTGGTGGTTTTTTTCCGAGAATTAAAAGTGTCATAACGGGAAAAAGTACCCCTTACTTTCTTGTCGATTTTGAAATCGCGAACCTTTCAATCGCTCATAGTTGGAAACCGTTTAGAGCTATTGACAAAAGCCAAAAAGCCGCTTGGACAGATCAAAATCTACCTACATGGTAGTATCCTCGGATCGGTCATTTTCGAATTTTTCAACGAATGAATCGATTCTCGTAGTCGCGCAATTCGAAATTATATAAAGGTCACCGACTATTTCGGACTAGTTGACTATCTATCAGAAAGTGCTTTCTTGTGTTAAATTCGACCAGTTTCGCATATAACCAGATCGATACGCGCGGTGCATGTAATATGCGGGAACCGGAGCTCGACGGGGACGAAAATCAAATAAAACGGAATAGAAATTAGAGAAGCTGCGGTCTTCCGGAAATCGACGAATGAAAATGCCCAACAGCTTCGAATAAGGTGGGCGGAGATAAGAGATCGTTTAAGTACACGACCGTATCGACCCTACAGCGTTCAAATGGAAACGGAGAAAATGTTAGACACGTCTAAATAAATTTTGTAGTATCCGATTGAAATAGCGAATCGTCTGTAAATCCCGCAAGAATTGAAACGTAATGATGTGCTTAACGGAACGAAATTATTTACCCATAAACTGCTTGTCTAGTGGTGCTAACTTTTAGTGTATTTTACTCGTTTTTCTCTTCGAATGAAAGCTGCTTATTCAAGTCTCATTTACGTATTTTGAAAGAAATACGATGAGGAATATTAAAGTTATGCACCAAATCGGCTCCCAATGAAAAAGTTATTATTTCGCTACGATAACATACATGAGGATAAATTGTCTTTCGAATTCATGTTACAATATGGTTGGACATAGCTTTAGCCGAAAAAATGTTCCTATTAAATTTAGTGCTACTGTTATCTTTTTTCGATTAAATTAAAGCCAAAAATAGGTGTTAGAGAGAGCGCTACGCTGGGATCTGAAACGACAACAATTAGAGCCAACAGAGGCTGCCCCAAGGAGGGGTCCTGTCACCTCTACTCTGGTAAAGTTATACGAAGAGCTCTCAATGACACCTATAAATGATGTCAAAATCATACGTTGCGCATAAACCCGCAAAAGATTACAATCGTTCCTTTTACAAGAAGAAAAAAAGTCTGTCTTAAATCACCCTCTATCGAAGAGAAAGCCGTTAGCTTCAGCGATGAAGTTAAATACTTTTGAGTTACGTTCGACAAAAGACTAACATGGAATTCCCACATCTCCAACTTACAGAAAAAAGCCATTACGGCATCACTAGTATGCTGAAGGCTGCTTGGTAAGAACTGGTGTCTTAAGCCTCAAATGGCCTTCTGGTCCTATACAGCAATAATCGGACCCATCATCACCTACGCCTTTTTGGTTTGGTCTTACACATATGAATCTGCTCTGCACACAATCTAAGACAATTGGGACGCAATAACCACGTTACTTTGCGGTGGGTCCCAAGCCACCAAGGGATCGAAGGAAATGAAAAGGCAGATAAGCTGGCCAAAGAAGCAGTGAGCACGCCTTTCATTGGTCCTAACCCCTTCTGTGGTCTCCAAAGGAGCGACATAAAACAAGCAATTAAGACATGGGAGGACAATCAAAAGGTCTCCTACTTGGAAAATGTTCCAGGACAAAAACAGGCTAAAGCACTCATATCAGGTTCGCCAAAGACATCAAAAATAGCGCTACCGTTCAGCAAAAGGAATCTTAGATTACTGGCAAGATTTCTGATAGGCCATGTAGCCCTAAAATATCACTTCTTTATACTAGGTAAAGCTGAAGATCAAATCTGTCGTCTATGCCAAGAAGATCTGGAGACGGCAGAACGCATCCTATATAAATGTGTTGCCATTAGTCGCACACGACACCAATATTTCAGTAGGCCATTTCCTGCACTTACTGTACTGAAGGAAGCAGATCCTAGAGTAGTACTAAGGTTTACTGAAAGCCTCCAACTATTCTAACACACATAACGGCATTTTGTTACAATAGATCTATTAAGGTCGCAGTGATTAAAGGCATCTGTGCCATGACCCGAATACAATAATAATAATAAGTGTTAGAGGAAGAAATTGTGGATGAAAAATGATTGATTCGACGCAATAGCACTTTTATGGATAATTCTCTCCTTCAGAGTGACTCCCTCGAAGAATAAGTATAACTCGTAAACAGCAGAAATAAGTACCACAAATATAAATTCATCACTTCTGAAGACAATGTTAACAGTTGAAAAAGTGTTAGGATTGATCTCAGATTTTGTACACAATTCCCAAGATTTGAAATTATCTTTAGTTTAACAGAAAGTCCATTTAAATGTAAGATTATCAGTGCAATAGGCCCCGTTTAATGTGGTCGTTTGTGATCGTTGTTTTTTTATGCTTCGGTTTTATAGTCACCTAATTTAAGATTAAATTGATGTATAGATTTTATTTTATTTTTTTAGTTGTGTCAGTGTTAGTAATACACTTCCTGTATCTATTATAACAGTTGAAAATGCGATCATATCACCCCAGCGATATATACGGCTTTTCCTATTTTTTAGCAAGATAAGAGGTTTAAAATACGGAAAAGCATGAATACAAAAGAAAAGATAAATATTTTAGAAAAATAAAAAATAAATTATACAAAACTTGTGTCAGAGAAGTACAAATACACGGGAACTTTCGAAAACCCTGTCATAAAAAAATAGAAAAATGCAACAACAAAATCTATTGACAGAGATTAAACCATTACAATTAAAAAATATATCAACGAATGCACTCTGTCAATTGCCATTGAGGTTTTCCATTGCTCGCTGCAACATCTCAGCTGGGATGCCACAAATTTCGTCTTGAATTCGTTGTTTCAGTTCATCCAGTATCACGCACATGGTTTCCACTACGCATTTCAAATGTTCCCGTTTTTTTGTGTCATCCAAAGCTGTACTTGCTATGCATCTACTATAGGTTTCAACTCCTAAGTTATGTATTTTAATTTATTGTTTTGTTTTACACATGGTGTACAGTAAAAAGCTAGATCAATTGTTGTTTTCATCAATACCCCTAGGTGACAAAGTGATTACGATAAGCAAGGTCCGCTGTGCCTTACTCATTAAATCCAGTAAGAAATTATTAGAAAACCTCGTTTTATTGCCTGGATGCATAGAGAAAAATTTTGGGATAGCAACTGTTGTATTTTTAAGATTAGAACAATTTATACTAAGGAATACAACACGTTTATTTAATCTAACAGAATAAGTAGTTGTCTTAACAACAATTATAGTTAGATTTAAGATAAAGTATTGCTGTCACATATTTTACTATTTATATTATTATTTTAAGTGTATATTTTTTCTCGGTATTTAACTTGTTACAGTACTGGGCAAGTTATTGGGTATTGTTGATTCTTTCATGCGTTTTAATAAATAGTAAATAATTTTTTCAAATAAAACTTTCCTATATCTTTCAGAAAATATCCTCAATATACTTGCAATACAATTTTAAATAAACTTTCTGTCTGCTATGGATTGAGATACCAGGATGTGCAACATGCGGAAATTTTAAAGTGTAATGATATGTTGTTACTCATTAGAAGTATTTTGCACCAAAAACATTATCCGTAATTGTATCAAGTACTTTAGTTATTACCTCGTTACTCTATTTGGAACAAAATTGAAGAAGTGGAAAAACATCACTATCTCACATTTTTTGAAAAGTGGCTTTATTTCGATTGTAGCCATTTATTGCCAAACAAATGATAACTCGTTAGATCTCATTTGGGCTTACGTAATTTACAAGTAAGTATCTACAAACTTATGGTTATTGTTATATTTTCTAAGAAAATAGGGAAACATAAAATTAAACTTTATACTAGTCAATATATAAAATCTCCTCTGTGGTTTACCGAACATCTATCATCTTTCTATCTACCCCCCTGTGGTTTTATTCAAATTTCTGGGGGATAAAGTAGACAAACTTTTATAGATAGCAATCACAAAAAGATTATTTTCAATTGAGAATTTATTTTTTTTAGCGTAATGTAACAATATTTCTTTATCATCTAATTAGTTTAATTATACTTCCGTTTCAAAGTCATTTACATAGGATTGTTTGGCACCGGAATTTATATTATTGACAGAAAAAAGCTTATCACATCAGATCAACATTATCACAAAATTTTAATTCAGATGTCCCTAATTATCAACTATATAGCTCCTTTTCTGAGTTGGTTGACAGAACAAGAATACTTGTTAGATAAATTTCACGAATTTTACACGCAACGAATGAGAATTGAACCTAATTTTTCTCCATGTACTAAACTTATTCATGCACAAGCTTGTTACTATTCAACAAAATTGAGTATTCTAACTCTGACTTATTGCAGTAGCTTTACCTTTTTCTTTCGTTTTGAGCAGTATAGCTTCATGTAAGATAAACCTAAAGATAATTAAATTATTTGAACAAAGTCAATTATACGTATGCTCGCGGCCAACAAATTTTGCGACATTCTTTTTCCTATTGTAATCATGAATATCCATCAGAATTGGTGAAATTTATTCCTCATTGCCAAATGCTATCAGGTGATATTTTACTGCCAAAAAGCTTTATACAAACAGTGTAGACAAGGCAAGAATTGTTGCATAATTGGAAAATGGATGAAGATGTGGAACAATAGCTATAGAATTTGGACTTAGTTGTAGCATAGTTCTTAAAATTAAAAGAGGATTAGAAAATGAAGGATCCGTTACAACTACCCCTGGTTCAGACAAGAAAAATATTTCAAATAACGGTGAAGATTTAAATTTCATAAATTAGATAAATGAAAATCTGTTTGTCTCTTGCATTATCACTTGCGGTAATAGAATTCGATTTTCCCGGTAGTGTTAGGACTGCTAGACGACGTCCAAAAGATCATGAACTTAGAAATTACACTGCAGCACGGCGAATTCTTAACGGACGAATATGAAAAAGAACGATTTAAATTTACCGATCATTTTAATGTGCATAATGAAGAATTCTGGATAAATGTTATATTTTCAGATGAGAAAATATTCCAGTCCTCTAATGATGGTAAAATAAGAGTGTATAGATCCCGCAACAGTAGCTATAAAGTACGATATGTTCTGCCCATAAGAGAGACTGGCCATTTTTCAATTAACATTAGAGGGTGGATTAGTTGGCATTAACGTGGTCTTTGCCACAGAATAGAAGAAAGATTCAATGGACCCAATATCCTACGAAATGTTATGTTGCTTTCTACAAATACCAGATACAGAACTAATTTTGTATTTCAACAAAACAACTGTAGAGTTCACATGTGTATATTGGTAAGATGGTTTGATAACAATCCAATAAAATTCTTTCAAATAGTTATCTTCGTTGCAAATGTTTTAACCCCAATTTTGCAAACCCTTACAGTTATTTAAATGCTGTTTTACCCATAATTTTCGGTGTAATTAAACAGATTATTGTATGGTTAGCTTTGGGTAACATTGAAATAGGACCTCGAATTCTTTATAATCTTGTTTTAAGAAGGCTAAAATGAAATTAGGTTTTGGTAACTTAAATATCTTCAAATTTAAGGCTTAAAATGTTATTATTCCTAGTCTATAGATATAAATCTTCTATTGGAATTCTTATTTTTATGGACCTAATTTATTAAAACCCAAACAATTCAATTCAAAAACAGAATACTTTATCGCAATCCAACAGATGGATATTTCATTTAATACCGCAAGCGTTTTATCGCCAAGGGAATTAAATGACATCCTCTTCTCAAAATGGGTATTAGCAAGAATAAATTTGGGACATTCGGTATGTCATATAAGATTAGAAATTACATACAAATCCAATTCTTGTCTACTTTTTACGAAGTAAACTTTATATAATTATATTTTCCAAGAAAATTTAGAAAGAGAGAGTATTTATAACATAATTTACTTACAAAAACTTCCTCAATGAAATCACCGTTCTTCCCGACAAGAACATAACATCAAAATTTATAGGCATTACTCTCTCCTACACGCTCTTTTGACTCATACGTACACGGTGTGGGCGTTGTAAACAAATAATAATATTACCTCATTGTAAACACACACACGGGAGATGTTGGGACCCCATACGGTTCTATATTTATATTAGGAAATCGTCTGCCGTAAGTATCCTCTTGTTCTTCGTCGTCAGCGCACTTTTAAAATATACCCGATTGGGAGCCTGTCGGAAATAAACACTTTATGCCGGAACATTTGCGATTGCTTTCGATCTCATCGGCAACATTTGAAACGGGAACGCGTACGAAAAATATAGCTCGTTGAACCTTCGCGCTTATACACATCCAAGCAAGGTAACACGATTCGACTGAAATGGTCTGAAAACTCAAGCCGATTTTTGACATTTAAATCAGCGGTTCGGCGAACCAATGGCGAGAAGAGTTTCCAAGGTAAAATGGCGGGAACTAAAAGATGAATATGACTTTTTATTCATAGATGGCGCGTTAATTTACTGCTCAAACTGTTAAATAAATAAACTATAAATCTATTGAATCATTTTTATTTACATTTTAAATTCGAACAAATTTTATTCGATCAAATTCGAGCAATCCGCCTAAAAATTAAGAAAGAAATGGGACTTCGCATACAGAGCGGTTCGTTGGGATTTGGAACTGTCATATAGGTATGTTAGGTTAGTTGTTTCATTATACAGCGTGTTGTAGAATTAACAAACATTGCAAATGAAACGAAGACAGCATTTAAATACTAGTTTGAGTTATGAGTAGAGTTGGCATCTTTTAAATTTCGCGGATGACTTAAGTTGGTAGTTCCGGCGATAAAGGGCACATTCGCCAATTTGTTAACGCAATACAGACGAATATGTCCTTTATTGCCGGAACTACCAATTTAAATCATCCGCGAAATTTCAAAATACCAACAAAACATTTGTAAATCACTACCATGAATTTTTAACTTCTTAATTCTGGAATTATGCAGATATTTTATTGATTAATTTTCAATTTGTGGGCGTTTAGAAACCCTCTTCCCAATTTTCCAATAAAAAAGCGTTGCACCATTCTGAAGTAGGTGTGTTAAGAAAATGTTCTGTTTATTTACACTTCCGAAATAAATGTGCACAACAAAAAAACCTAAAGACGTTTTAAAGATCTTACGATTGGTCCATATGTAATGTCTTTCTAATTGGATACATTTAAAATTGATATTTTTATATCTTCTAGACCATAAGTTTGCTTTCGTCCAACATCGGCTTATATTTGGAAAGAGGGCGTGACTTACCTGCAAGTGTGCCGTGCCTGTTAACATATTCCTAAAGTTAAAATAAAAACTTTAGGAAATTGCTTAAAAGATAATTTTTTTTTAATATGCAAACATTTGGTTCTAACTTGAATTATAAGATAGACATGGACGCAGTTGTACGACTGATTATTTTAATTGGTTAATTTTAAAGAAAAAGGCGTGGTATGAATGTCTAAGCTGTTTCTATTGCAGTGTGATAAAGTAGGAAACAAAATTCGTAATTGTTGCTATATTTAAGAAAATAGCTGTGGATACAACTTTTAATTTTAAAAATATCCGACGGGAAAATGATACCATTACTGTTTACGTCATGATGTCACCAATTTTTGTAATGTCTTGCACTTTTTCTTCTAGTTTTCAATAGATCTTAGTGTTTAAACGATGAATAAATACAATAATACTGGTAAAAATAAAAACAGTATGAAGGCAATAAAAAAGCATAGATATATAGTTTCATTTAATAACTTCTACAATACAAGCATTATTTTTTAATAAATATATAATAATATCATGAGTAATACTAATAAATGTTATAGTTAACTCACAAATGGTTTTTCCTAATTGATTCAATATTGACGAACACAGCGATTGGATAAATATATAACCGCAGAATGTATATTTTAATAACTTGGTGATTATCCTAGAATATTTTCAACAAGCTCATTCTCAGTAACAGCAGTCTTAATTTTGAAACTTGAGAATATTGACATGATAAATTCTCTTTTTAAAAAAAGAAGACATCTTCACTAAAGTTTTAGCCACACTGTACCATCTATTACAAAAAAATTGAATCAAAACGAGTATACAACCGAACATAAATTTACCAATTCACACTTCAACAGGATAACACTCAAGATACTCTGTAGCTTCTTCTCGGGACATTGAATACACATCCATAAAAATTTTTAGACATAGCTCTGGCAGTAGTACTTTAAAATAGTAATCGCTATGCAAAGAACTATCTCCAAACCTCTTACATAACTTTTTAACTAATGTTTGCTTTTGTTCGTTGGTGAATGCTATCATACTAGTGTTAAAAGTTAATTCCTCTCTGGTGGCAACTCTCTTGAATTTCTCATGTCTTTTGTTTGATATTTTACCTTCAATGATATCTTCTATGTAATTTATATTACTTTTATAAGCTGCGATTAGTTCTTCTCTTGTTATGCCCTTGCAATTCAGAGCTTTAACTCCACACGTTGGGTTTGTTAATGGCTTAAGTTGTACTTGTGGTAGCGGAACTACTAGGTCCATTAAATTTTGTACTACATCGCTATAATCATTACAGTATTGCTTTTGACTTAACATATCTTGGTGGCTTGGCATACAAATACCATATTTATCATATGAACCGCTAGACTTCCTCTCAAACTTCTTTGGTTTAGCATCTTCCTTACCCTTTGCACGATTTTTATTTTCCCCATGTTTAATTTCAAAATTTAATTTACGTCTTGTGTTTCCTGTTGATGACACAACTTTGCTTTCTATATTTGCTCGGGTGTCAATTAAATTTTCCTTATTTTTTGGAAAAGATTCCATATTACTTTTTAGTTTTACTGATTTTTGACATTTTAACGTATTTCTTGGTCGTTCTTGGCGACTAGGTAACAAGGGTATTTTAAAATGTTTAGGGTTAGCTTCTTCACAAACATTCTCTGGAGATGCCGGCTGCGCATTAATTCTTGAATGAATATTATATCTCGTCGACTGAAATAATTTCTTTGGAATATTATCGATGCTTTCACTTTCCGAACTAGTTTCCCCAGTTAATGGTACAACCATCTGAGCTAATTGTTGTACTTCATACATATATTTATCACAGTTCTTTTTTTCATTTAATATTTCTTGATAATTTGGGATATCCATATCACTTTCACTAGAGGATTTTTTATCACTTCTATCACTGGAATATTTTTCAGACGGTGAGAAAAATTCTGTTATTTTTGTTGAATAAAGACCATCGTTATTCCTTAATCCTTTTCTTGAAAGACTTCGTATCGGTGTTCTACTATTTTTAGACGATTTTGCAACAGCAGAATATTTTTTAGGACTTCCATTGTTTTTGGGTTTCTGGCCATTTTTTTGTAGATGTTTGGAGCTCCTCATTATAATATAGTTTTTATTCAAATAAATTAATAATGACGAAAACGATTACACAACAAATCCTATCGATTTTACATACGCAGTTACTCCACAGCCATTTCACCTTTTAAATTAAAAAACACGACATTTTGAAAACATCATATGGTAGATGTAGGTTAGCCTCAAGAACATTTACACACACACTACGCTACACGCTTCGCTGCCTCATTGTCCAATTTTAAATTATTGCCTGTATTACGCAGATTGAACAATAAATATTGATTAATTTGGTAAGGCTAGCGCTTTTGGTTCTACCAGCGTACATATATCTATATGATATATGTATATATGTACGCTAGTTCTACATTAAATAGACGTACGTAGAATAGAATCGGACAAACCCGCAGTCGAACGAAACCGCATCGGCTTGCATGATTTAGGCGCGAAATTGGTTTAATTTGAAATCAATGTGAAAAACAACTTGCTGAAATCCAATTTAAACTCGCCTTCACAAGCGAGATATAGCATAAATATGTACTCCTTCGTAACAATGTTTAAATTGATGGATCTCATATGTTAATATATTCCACTATCACTGACGTCATTGCGGACGCTATTTTTAAAATGAGACCACCTTTAGAGTAAATGTATTCTAACAAACCTTGATTATTCCAGTCATGTACTTCTATTAAGTGAGTTTATATTAACCAAGTGTCTATTCGTAACTGTGCGTTTATCGTTCAACTGTGTTGCGATAGAAGTGGTACTTTTAACTTCTAGTAATTACAATAAGTAGCGATATCATGAATAGGTTATCAACCCGCGTAAGTACTATAGCAGTTGCGATTTCAAATTCCATTTATTTAAGACTGTATTGCAGCAAAAGATACGATCATTAATTTTGGTAACGATAGGCGGTTTTGGTGTGTACACCTCAGCAAGTATTTACAAAGGGAACCAGACGTTTTACAAAGACTATGTTGTACCTCTTATTCATTTATTAGATCCAGAAAAAGCGCATAGACTAGCAGTAATTGCTGGTAAATATCGTTTATTGCCTAGAAGTGGCTATTCCGATCCCGACATCCTTGTAAGATCAGCTCTTTCTAGAGTATTATTTATATTAAAATATGTCCTTGTAGAAAACTAAATTATTCAACACAGAATTTCGTAATCCGATTGGAATAGCAGCTGGTTTCGATAAGCATGGTGAAGCTATATTGGGTTTACATGATATCGGTTTTGGGTTTATCGAAATTGGTTCGATTACACCAGAACCACAATTAGGTAATGCAAAACCGAGAGTATTTAGATTACCTACCGATGAAGCTGTTATAAATAGGTATTATATTCATCAATATTTGAAAGCTAAGATTTTATTCGTTTGTTGCTAGGTATGGCTTTAACAGTGAGGGACATGAAGTTGTACTAAAGAGATTAGAAAATGTGAGATCAAAGGAGAAGATAAATTTAGTATTGGGGGTGAATTTAGGGAAAAATAAAGAGTCAGCTGATGAAGTTGCGGATTATGTAAATGGTATAAAAAAATTTGGTTCCGTTGCTGATTATTTAGTTATTAATATTAGTAGGCAAGTAATAATTGAAATTACAATAAGTTGCCTTCATACATTAATCTCTTGATACTGTAGCCCAAATACACCTGGTTTACGCGACATGCAAACCAAATTCCGATTACGAGAATTACTGAAAAATACTATTAAAGCTAGAAATGAGCTTTCTGTTATTAAAAAACCACCATTATTACTGAAATTGGCACCTGATTTAAATGTTCAAGAGAGAAAAGACATTGCAAGTGTTTTGCATGAAAACAACTGCAAAGTTGATGGACTTATCATCTGTAATACAACCATTGCTAGACCAGAATCTCTACAAAGTAAAGAAAAATCAGAAGTAGGTGGTTTAAGTGGTAAACCTTTGAAAGATATGTCTACAGAAATGATAGCTGAAATGTACCAATTAACTGAAGGAATTCCTATAATCGGTAAATTGTGTTATCTATTACTAACAATTAAATATTGTGTAATGCTGTCCCCAGGTGTTGGTGGAATATCTTCAGGTCAAGATGCTTATGACAAAATTAAAGCAGGTGCAAGTGCAGTTCAATTATATACAGCCTTTATATACGAGGGCCCTCCAGTAGTGGAGAAAGTTAAAAAAGAATTAGTTGAACTGTTAGAATTAGATAATTATAGTAACATATCAGAGGCTATTGGAAAAAATGTTAAAAAATAAATTATTTTTGTATAATATCTATATTTTCTCTTAGTACTTATTTGTATTTTAATACGATTTGAGGCAAATTTGTCGTAAAAAATTGAGGGAATATGGTCTCAAAATAATTATCAGTAGATAGTATGAATGAATCAATGTTCTTTTTACCACAAAACTCTGAGAAACTCAACACGCACTAATAAATAACCGTGTTCTTTTTATGCACTCACCTCGGAGTTTTTGAGAGATTCTTACTTCTCCCCGCACCGCTGAAGCATATGTAAAGAAAGAATCATTCCCGGCAAACATAATGCGAACAGAGAGAAGAAAGTACTAGCACGCGGATATGTTTCTGCCCACCCGGCGTCATCAGCGCGGCTCTGACTACTCTCGCTCTGCTGTCTGCATTATGTGCTGGTGTGGACATTGGGGGCATAAACCGAGAGGTAGACATAATGCAGAAAGCAGAGTGAGAGTACTCAGAGCCGCGCTGATGACGTCGGGTAGGCAGAAACATATCCGCGTGCTACTACTTTCTTCTCTCTGTTCGCATTATGTTTGCCGGGAATGATTCCACCAGTACCATGAGCTATTATTTTTAGTTTTGTTGCTAAGAATTTTTTCATGTGTAACTAAGTGATTATAAATTGAAATTTTTGCAAGTGATTAGAAAGTGAACCAGCTCAACTGAAAATAAAGTGATTAGATGTATCATTAAAAAGAACAAGGCTATTATATGTAAATAACAAACTTGGAATAATTTACTGAATAATATGTAAAAGAAATTTAGAGATATATTTCCGTACTTAGTTGGTGATACCTGTAATGTTTTTCTAATGTTGTATAAGCAATGAAACGTTTTCTAAAACGATAAAAACGAGATAACCTAACCTAACGTGGCGTCGGCTGTTTTATGTTTTGTTTGTGAGTTATACTTTGTAAAAGAAGATATTATTTATTTTTCAACAGCTACAGATTCAGAGACCGGGGAAACTATAATTGTGAGTTTAAAAAATCCTAGCTTAAAACAAATGTTATTCCAACGTGAAGATTTTATTCAAATATTCTTACGTTATATTGAACAAAATTATTTTTGAACACCAAGAGGTTCTTAAAAATGTGTGTAATAAACGTTCTGTTTTAATACAATGTATTTTAAATATATCACCGAACGTAGCCATTTAGATACTGATATATGTAAATCTCATTCATAGCAGTGAACGTATTGCAACAATTATAATAACTTGTTCTACAAATACCCTACTTAAAAATAATTGTGGGAAAAGTAATGATAGATTAGGTAAAACACCATATAATAGGAAAGATAGATTAAGTAAAACACCACATAATAGGAAATTAAAGACTCTGGTTAAATAGCATGTCTGTAAATTTTCTCGTGAAATTGAACAAAATTGCAACTGCCGAATCATTTCAACTTTAACTTCGTCCAAATACTTGTACAATTACAAATAATATTAATTAGTCGATTAAATATCAACCACAAGTATATCTTTCACGAAAATGGTGCTCGGTTACGTGTTTGGTTTTTGCTTTGAAACTTTTTTCCAAAATAAAATCGAATGGGATGCGAAGAAGGGCTCAGTTGAGGACTGGCATCCTCTTTAAACCGGCAGTTCTTCAAAACTTAAAAAGAAATGCAAAAAACGATTCCTTTACCACTTAGGCTAATATCGTACATGACGATACATCACCTAAACAGCGTGACGTCATCAAAGAGCGCTGAGCCTTGTTATATCGGCGGTAACGTACGGAGTCGCCTCATTTTCTTTTCACAAGAATATTTTGAGGTTATATCGGTTATATTTCATGTAAGAATGTGTAACTAGATATGACGTCATGAATGTTTTAGAGGTAATTTAAAAATCACAATTTTTTTCTGTTAGAGTTAAAAAAGATTCTGATTGAATTTTTATTCGCTGCATTAAAGGTCTTTCATACGATGTAATTAAAAAAAAAATTGCTTAGTTCATTGGTTAACATAAAAGTGTATGAATTCAAGCTGTAAAGAAATAAATATAACTAATACTTTTCAATATAAAATATGAAAGATTCGAATCATATTTCTGTGTGTATAATGCTACATTAAGATAAAAGGTTGTGTACTGAAAACAAAAAATATTTAATGCTCTAGATCTCTACAACAAATGAAGCAGCAAATTATTTTTTCAGGTGTTTGATGCGGGGAGCTCATTCAAAAAGTTTGTTGCTTAATATTAGTTACACCCTAGAACTGGTACAGAATATTAATCCTGAATATTAGTAAATGAGAGCTTTTGTCTGTGGTTGTTATAAAGTGATTCCAATAATTCTACCTATTTGATCATTTTTCACAATTTTGAAAATCCTCTTCCGCTAACGAGTTCTTTCCCGAGTAAAAACACATTAATGGAAAATTAACAATTTTATTGTTGAATTAGAAAAATTAATTACATATATTGTATACAAGGTAGATTAAAAAAAAAATGATTTCTGGAAATCATGGACATAAATTCAAGATTAAGGAAACAAAAAAGAAAAATCATAAATGATACATGATATATTCCCATTTTTTTGTGTACGTCAATAAAACACGATCTAAAAAACGACTAAATTAACAATAATGATATAAAGTACTTACAAACTTAATATGAGAGATTAGTCTTAAAAAAACCTATAGCTCATTTCATGCTTCTCCTCATAATTAGTTGTCTTTGCATATACGATATATAAAAAAGATTCTGTCACGATAATCGTAGTAGCCTACGCCTGTCTACGTCACCGACTATACTGTCATTTGTTTTCTTTTCCAGAACGAACCAGACGAAGCGCACTTTTTCTTTTTGTATAATCCTTAACCAGACTTTTGTTTTTGCGAAACATCAACTGTATGAGAGCTACTAACACCTTAAAATTAAACTTTCCGCTTAAACAATAACTAATCATACGTAAGTAATTGTCGGTTTTTAGGATCCGAACCGTTTACTTGTACCTTTTCGCGATCAAAAAAATGTGCATCGACCTCTCTCTGTACTGAGCTATATCTGTGAACTGAATCTAGGCCTCGGTAAATCCCCGAACACCGTACCACCTTGTATACTCTTAGCAAGTGCTTTAATGCTTGCCGCTATATCCATAGACTCGTCAGGCTAGAATATACTCTGTTAATATGTAATTATCGGTAAATTTGGAGAAAAAAGAAGCTTGTATAAGACGAACAGCTATAAAAATAAATTGCATTATACTTTATCATACACATATTTGCAAATATTGCGTATTTGATAGATAAAGTAACTTTTAGTTTTGTTAGTGTAGTTCCAAGGAATGTTTTTGCATTTTAAAAATCAAGAAATATTCTCTTTTGCTTGTCTTTAATTACTAATTAGTTGGTTGCCACTATATTAATAATCGTCTTTTACAAGTTTCATTAACTAGCATGATACTTACCAATTCATCATCGTTATCTTCATTAAGATGATTTTGATAAGCAGACATGAAGACTGGTATATTAACTGGAAGAGATTTTGCTAGTTGAGATGATAGCTTATGGCGTGGAAAAGTATCTGTGCTGTCATCTTTTGGAAGATCTGTAAAATTATTAAAACATCTCAAAGAATGTCATCTGTCAATTTTGACACTTCTATTTGAAAAGAAAGGTTAGAATCGTAGATAGATACCTTCTTGATCACTGTCTTCAAAATCGGACTGTCCCAATGTGGTTTCGTCTTGCATATCTTCTAACGGGAAGAATACTTCAGAATCGTACGATTCCTCATAAGCAGACATGCTCCTGGAGTATGGCAGATTACTATTTCGTTTTTTTGCCGGGGATTTGTTCTGGAAACATAAATTATGTTTTGTTTAAATTTAAAAAATAGATTGGTTATAGTTACGTTACAAATAATATTCCTTGCTTTAGTAACTAAGGAAGAATGGTTATGGGTGTTATCAGGTACTGCCATATTAGATAATTTGGGTTTGTTCAGAGGTAAATTTGTATCCATATTTGTACTTAAATCATTGTCAATGGAAGGATCTATCTTGTGTTCTAATATTTTCCTAAAAACAAATAGATAAATATTCAATCTGGGCTTACGATTGTTTAATATTATAAAGAATACTAACATTCGCAATACGTGATGTTCCTTAAAAACTCTATCCCTAAATTCTTCAAGAGCCCTATGCTGGTCCTCTGTAAATTTCCGTATCCTATTCTCAACAGCTGCCGTTTCCTTATTAATAAATTCATTCACACGTTGTCGTAAGCTGCTTATAATTGCTTCGGAATCTGACGATACAACTACCATAAAAAAAACTTATCATTTAGCCATTAATATAATTATGCTACTTACTTTCACTTGTTTTAGTAGATTGGGGATTGTAGGATTCTGTAATAACAATATCGAAAACTGGAGAGTACTGATTGCTACGTTTAATTGTAATGATATCAGTGTTGTCCTAAAAAGATGATTTAGCAGGTAAAATTGTTTTTTTACGGAAATACTCACTGATAATTTGTTAGAAATTAAAACAAAAGCTGCACCGTTATCCCTATACATTGCATGTGTATTGATGTTACAATTAACGCATTGATATACAACCCATCGAGATCCAACGTATCTAACTGTAACTAATGCAGGGATTTTCTTGATGAATTTATTTAACTTGGACGTCCGTTGAATTTCCTACAAAATTCTCTTTATATCCGCGGTTATTAAGGGTTAAAAATAATTCCCACAAAGAAAATTATGATCTATATATAAATATAACTCATGCTAAGAGGTTTTCCTTACTTGATTAAAAAAACTATCCTTCTTCTCGAATTCTGTAAGTTCTAATGTGTCTGCGGTAACCTTCGATAAATCGTTTATTTCTGGTTCAATTATAATATTTAAACAGTTACAGGAGAGCATTATGTTTTAAGCAGTATCTTCGTTATGTGGAAGATCTTCCTGGCCTATTACCGCTGCCGCGAACACCCGAAAATATCTCGCAACGCAGTTTAAAATGCCTCTCTACTCCACTACTAGTTTCTATAAAATGGTAATGTTATTCCAAGGTAAAATACAGCTGATCATAGAGAGTAGCGCTACTGTAATAATAAATAACATTCACTTAAGCCCGTACACTTAATACATAATTATATATTTAAATTATTGTTACGTACAATAACAATAACAACAACAACGGGACCCGGTTCCGAACTAGATATAGTACGTAAAACAAAACAGATTATAATTAGATCGCGGACACTAAAATAATATTTGAAAATTAAATATGAACACAGCGGACGACGTCAAGAATCAAACAAAGGACTTGATCACAC
Organism: Dynastes maya; assembly: GCA_029619315.2. Taxonomy (NCBI): domain Eukaryota; kingdom Metazoa; phylum Arthropoda; class Insecta; order Coleoptera; family Scarabaeidae; genus Dynastes; species Dynastes maya. The sequence goes on from JAROYE020000020.1 coordinate 1,583,100, forward strand.
TTGATATTGTACGAATAGAGACGAGCATTTTCTGTTTACGTTCCCGAACGGCATGTCATAAATAAAACTCGCACGTATTAAAGATTAAAAATCAAGTATATTATGGATTTTAATAATAAACTGCCTCAAAAATTGCACACCGGCGTCGAAATCGACCGTTTTATAAATAATCGCACCCCTGTTTTATAAGCTATATGTAAATAAAGTTACAAGTTGACATGTAATAATAATAATAACACATTTCGGAAAATCGTGGGATACTTGATTAATATTAATTTTCATACAAACGGTTACGTAATTTTAATGTAGCTAAACAATAGCGGTAGCGATAATATTAAGACGTTTCAAGGTAATATTTATTTATTTATTTCATAATTTTATCTCTTGCTGATAACGTTAGGTGTACAATATTAGACAAAAGTTTAAGATCGGGGTTTGTTGCTACTTGTTTAGATACCGATTATAGAATCTATTTATTTGGCTTAAACAATTTTATCTCCACTTTAGTTATTAATATGTTATTCGTTGGTAGGAATACAGATTAAAATATACCAAAAACGTTGGAGATAGTAGCTGCTTTCTATTTGATCCAAAGTACTGTACTGAACCGTTTGTACGGTACAAATTTCAAATATGTGTGTTCTATTTGAAATGAACGGATACTTCCGAACCGTATTTTTTTGAAATCCCCTTTCCCTTCGTGTCCTTATCGAATATTTGGTACGCTCCGTACTGTTCTGTTGACGCATGCGCAAGACATAGGTTTATTGATATTCTCCACATTATTACACTCATTGAGGTTAAGTTTAGGGTTATATGTGTGTTTATAACTCGAAATTTGATTTACAATACATACTGGCCTTATCTATAGCGAATTTCTTTTTGTTTACATTTCTCAATATAGAAAGTTAGGTTAGAATTATTATATTTATGTCTAGCCCGATAAATGCATGTTCTTTTTAGTTCAGTGTAAGTATCGTTCAGTACAGTACTCTAAGGAAATATACTGTACAGTTAATAAAACAAATAAAAAGCAGCTAATATAAAATAGAATTGTGAAGCAGCATACTAAAGCTGGTTTCCATTTGAACCCAAGTGCTGTACTGAATCGTTTTGTACGGGACAAATTTCAAATATGTGTGTTCCATTTAAAAAGAACGGATAGTTCCGAACCGTACTTTTTTTGAAATCCCCTTTCTCTTCGGGTTCCTATCTGGTATATAAGAGGGAACCTTCCCGCTAAAATCATCATTCATCCGATAGCAGTCGACCTGTTGGCCAGATAAGAGTAGCCGTAAGTGGCTAAGCAATTGAGAAATCCCTACCTTGGCGCACTACACATTTGTCATATAACATAACCCTTCTGGGTAATAGTTCACGTTGAGACGATCGCCTGGGATACGCACTAAGGTGCGGATTTGAATTGGTTTTTTCTTCTACCCTATAGACCGGCCAGACCTCTGCACTAACACGAGCTTACAGCTATCGAGAAAACCTCTTCCCGTCAGAACGCGTCTGATCCTCCCACACATCCACAGCGTGAGTTAATCTTAAGCTTTTTATTTTGTGTAACTTGGCGTATTTACTCATTATGATTTGTTAGTAACTAAAGATATTTGAGATATTTCTGTGTCACACTTACCTGAGTTTATATTCCTATTTTACTTGGTAATATTAAATTTGTTGAATATTTTAACCTACTTTTGCTGAATTATTTTGAATATTCGTACAATTCCTTTCTTACCTCTCCCCGAAAACTCAGAATGGTTTTCTCCGTGCAGTTCAACATCCAGCGAGATGACGAATTAAACACATTCAGTGGCGTCCTATTGAACATCGACTTATGTACCCAGGAGTTCGAATACCGGGTCGTCGTCATCGTGAAGAAACGTGCAAATGTCACTAAAGACGACAACAGTCAATAAAGTTAGATTCACATTGTTTTATTACAATCTTGGTTTACCAAGTAAAATTTTGAGCATCATACTTTGGACTTATTACAATATAATTCATATTTAGAACTCACACACTTTGCAGCCATTGTGGTTGTTGTTACCAGCTCGGCATGTAATTTTAACGCGGCAAACTACAACAAATGCGCGTTTGAAACTAAACTACACCAACGACAAATTCGATCGAATCAGAACAGAGCTAAACCGAAGATAAATAATTGTTTTATATCTTCGTTAGCGTAATTTCGCTTCGCTTTTAGCCGAGTGAGAGATATTCGATCAGAGTGGATCAAGAGTAAAGAGCATGTGGAGTGGATTACAGTACTCCCTTTAGCAATGTTCTATCATACCCGAACTTAGATAGAGTAACTCTACGACATTTACGAGCGTCAAAGAGCGCGAGCAGGGTACTTGGAGTTACTCTGAACAAATATCCGAACTCACCCTTAGTTGCCGCGTCCACGTAAGGTTACATTAGCTGAGTTCGGGTATTCGTTTGGAGCAGATCAAGAGTACAGAGAATGAGTGGATCACGCAACCCATACTCTTAAACGAATGGATGGAGTAACTATGACATTCCCGAACGCGAGAATGCGAGTAGGGTATTTGGAGTAAATAGAGTTACTCCGAACGAATACCCGAACACGCCTATTGGCGCTAATTTTCAAAAAACTTAGTTTCGCTTCGCGCGCAGTGACTGCTCGCCTTTATGTAGAACGATATTACGAACAATTTGAGCATTGCGGTGGTTAAGTGGAATGCACCCAAAGTGTCGGACTGAGACAGACATACGAAAATCTTAAAATGCTCGCCTCTAATCCACACTATATAGATGTATAATTATTTATTTTAGCTTTACCAAACAAGAATTAATTTATTGTTGGATCGTTTTTGGTTTTAAAATTCTCAGTTAATATCTTCTATACAATTCTGTTTTGTCAATTTCCAACAAAACAGATGTATATTTGACATCACAAAACGTTTTCGTTTCAAGATTCAAGCGAGAATTTGCGCAACAGAAGAAGGCAGGCACGCTTCAAATAAAGCAAAAGACAGAGAGCCATCTGTACATGTTTATTAAACATTTTAAATGAAACGTATTACACAGTACAATGTACCTATGACATTTAATGAGGCAAATATTTTTCACTACTTAGCAATAACGTTCAATATATGTTTATGTACTTACACTTATATTTACAAGATACAAGTTCCGATAAAAAAGTACAAGGCTAATCGATAATAGCCGATATTAAACACGTTTGGAGGTTCAAAAAGCTCTCACGTTGGAATTTGCGTTGAGATAGTAAAGTAATATTCGCAACATTACACACTTCAAAAAGAAGTTTATGAATACGATCTATACAGGTTATTACACAAAAAATTAATTGTTTGTTTATGTTTAGTGATAAGCCAATACTGCAAAATGCTACACTGATAGCGCGTCCGCAGTTTAGAAAACAGTACAGTTCCTGTAAATTTCATTTACAAATTCTTAATTCTATAGCTGGTTAACATTGCATAGATAACATCTTACTCTGTATTGATATAAAGTGCATAGACAGAGTTACAGATTGTTACGAAATTACTTTGAAGGTGGTAAATTATTTTAAGATATAATTACATTTCTAACTTGCATTTCAAAAAGACGCAACATCATCAAAAAGTCTTTATCCAATTCATTTTCAAGACTACGCAGTATGTCTTCGATTGAGTAAGCTATCATTGGTATCTTTGTTATCCTGCAGTATAGCGATTTGTTTAAATTGGCAGAGTTGTGCAGTTCCGAATGCTAACTAGAAATCCAATTAGAACTTGAAACTACAAATGTGTCAATTCAAATTTAAACAAACCTCTATAATTGTTAAGATACCCATGAAAACCAACTCAATCTTGAAAATATTGAATGCTAGAGCAACTATTTGTCATTTATCTTATTTCACTATTTTTCATAGATCGTGTTAACTTTAGAAAAAAGTACTGGTTCTTATGGAGTATGTCCCTCTCTTTTTTTGTAACTAATTCCATTATCTATGTTGATGGAAACGTAAGTGAGATTATCTATTTGTTACGACACATACCAAGATTGTTACCCATAAGCATCCATTGTATTTTTTCCTAAGGTTCAATCGAGCCGATCTATAATCAAAAAATCCGCTTCGAATGCATGATATTTCTAGATAATGCTCCACTCATTTAACGTCTATTCGCATGAGATCAATTTTTTCGACCACCTCGTCGTCTCATGGACGCAGTACATTGTGGGCAGTACCATTTCCCTTTAGGTGGCGCGGTAATACCAACGCACGGATAATGAAACCATTCCGAAGGGCAATCCTCATTATCACATGCTACCATATCACCGTAGGACACCTGATTGCAAAGGCAATATCTCGGTTCGTTCGGATCGTAGCTCCATTCCCCGTCTGTCACCTCGGTGCCCTGCGCCGATGATGTGTCCACAGCCGGCGATTCTGGAGCTGCTACTCCGTTCCCATGACTAGTATTGTTACTATTGGAACTGCTACTGTTACTGGTATTGTTGCTAGTGCTATTAGCATTGTTAACACTACCGCTACTCATCAAAGTTGCTTGAGAAGACGTATTTCCGCTTAGGTTTCCAATACTATTCGAGCTAATTCCGGTACTGGTTCCGCCGTTAGCCACACTAGACCATTTCTTTTGTTTCTTCTTGTTGTTATGGTGATCCTGTTGGATAGCTTGAATGGCGGTTTGCGCCGCACCCGCTAAATCGCGTCCTATACCGAATTCGGTCACGTGAACCCCAGTATTAATAGCCTCGTATGAGGCTTTCAACGAGGCGGTTCGACGACCTTGTTGCATCTGTTGAGTGGCGGCTATGGCTTGCGAAGCTGCCGCTGCGATCGCGGGTCCTGCCCCGATGTGGCCTAGGTTATAGCTAATGGAAGATTGAGATGTGGGACCTGTTGAGGCTCCGCTTAAATGGCGGCTATCCACCAACGTCACACCAGAAGAAGCTGATGATCTTTTATCAGATGAAAATGGAGAGTTTAGGGCATTTTGGCTGCTATCTCTACGTTTTTCACTGCGTGGACGATATCGGTAAGAAGAACTGAAAAAATATATGAATACAATTGTTTATGCTCAGAGAAAAACTTACATATGTAGATATAGAAAATATTAATAAGTTAGATAAAACCATTAAATTAGTTATTTTTTGAATATCCTGCATACAGGATTATTCAGAAAAGATGTTTTGTTTTAAAAACAGGCATATATCAGATTTGCAGCAGCTCAGGCCAAGTCAACAGTTGCAAACATTTCCTGAATTAATTTTTTCATACACATTTCATTTTCAAACTAAAATACCATAATTGAGTTGCATTTAATGAGTATTACAGCATACTAATATACAGGATGGAAATAAAAATTGAAAACACCGTTTCTCTCAGAAGTTATTATTGATACAAAAAAATTGTTCAGATACTTTTTACAACTTTGAGTAAGCTATCTAAATCTGTACAAAACTTGACGAATATATGAACAATGAAACCAATCTAAAAAAATTGCCGATTTGTATTCAACAGGTATGTGCACATTTTTAAATGCCCTTGGATTTTTTGCCTTTCCTATCACCAACAGCTTTAATTTTTGTGAACATATCAGCATTGACGCAACACTTAGTAAGAATGTAATGTCATGATAGTATCGTCTTGTTTAATGACCTGGTGCGAATATATAATATGCGCACGAACCAGCGTTTTTTCAGACAGCATTTTCCAATACAGAGTCATCTGCATTGTATATTTGAGTCGGTGCGAGGTTTAATTGTTTAATCTTCCCTGCAAATGCACTTAGGAAGTGATCGACAGCACTTTGATCATTGGATAGTATTTCGCTGCACACTTTTAAAGAACGGAGGCCATGCCTTTTTCTGAAATTAGAAATCCAGCCCCCGCTAGCTCTAAAATTATCATTTCCATAGATTTCAGAATAAAACTTTTGATTTTGTCTTTATTCTTTTTTATATCCGAAATTGTTGATGTTCCTACTCCGTATTCATTTGCCAACACTTTTCCACTTTCGTCACGGGCTAGTCTTTCTATTATATCGGATTTTTGTTTTATTGACAACGTAGTGTTTTCTTTTAGGATGCATTTTAATATATGTATGTAAAAAAAAATGTTTATATGTATGTATGTACATATACTTATGTAGCACAAGATACAGTAGTACATACTAGAACAAAGCTAACATACATATCCTCAGACACGATATGTAAAGTTAAACGTTAGTAACTCCGATATTAGAACCCGCCGATTAGAAGTTGGATCCCTCACGATCGATTTCGTCTAAAAACGCAGGTCCGGATTACCGAGTACTATCAAATCTGGATTATAAAGTACACCATGCAATTGGAATGCTTGGCCGGATTATCGAAGAATCCGATTTACTGAAGATTCGGATTATCGAGGTCGCACTGTATAAATAAGAACTGAGTTGTAAAAGTTTTTATGTGTACGATGAACGTGCATTTGAAAATTTGATTAAAATACAGTTATGTTGTATTTATGTGTTACTATCGCTTCTATGACAATAAAATAATTAATAATAAGAAGAAGAAGAAAAAGGGAAATAACGCGAGGATCAAGTAAAAAACAAGAAGAAGGGATTAATGGGCAAAACTCGCACAAAGTAGCCGTAGACACGTGGGGATTAACGCGGGGTTACTGATGAGGATTAATAAGTCCGAAACACGTGTCTACGGCTATTTTGTGCGGGTTTTGCCCATTCATTTCCCTTTTTCTTGAATAATAATAATAGTAATAACAATCTTTATTGTTAAACAATTCGTTTTTATTTTATACAATGTTTTTGATAGTAATTTTGTTCTCAATGCAAAAAATATTTTCCATTAACTGGTGTAAACATATATAGGATGTACCATTAAAAAAAAAGTATAAAAGTAGTAATATCTACGAAAATTTAATTCTTTTACCACATTTTTATACAGATTTAGATAGCTTATTAGAAGTACTAAAAACTTTATCCGAACAATTTTTTGTATCTAATGCAAATTCAGAAAAAAACGGTGTTTCTAATTTTTATTTCCAGCCTGTATATAACAACTATTCAGAATAACCATTTAACCTCAATAAGCAAATATCTGAACTTGTACTGTTCCGTTTGTTTATGCGACACCTAAAGCAAATTTATAGTCGATATGATTGGAAAGGAATATATTAAGGTATTTTCATTACGTTGTCATTTTATGTCAAAAACATAGGCGCGTATACATGTAAAAGTATAACCTATTTACCAATTCACCTGAAAATAAGAGTGGGGTACAAAATGACAAAAAAACAAAACATAACTGCTCGTAACTATATTGGTACATGGTATCTCGCAAATATTTGCTTGAAGTAACTTTTGTGGTAATATTATACTGTCTTATATTCATTATATAAAACGTAAACTACACTAACCTTTCGTATCGATTTTCTTTCTGTTGATGCGATGGCAATTGTTGGGCGGCGGTAATACTATCTAATTCTAAAGATCGCTTTTCTAGAAGTTCTGTAATTCCTTTATTGTCAGCTTCAAGCTCGCACTTAAATTTATGAAGTTCTGTATCTAATCGTCGTAAGTATTTCTCTACTAATTCGTACATTTGACTTGCAAGTTGAACCTACAAAAACGAAACTTCAAATTAAAGCAGAATGTTTACGATTATTTGTCAAACTTACTTTTTCATCAGCTTCCTCTAAAGTCGCGTAATACTCCTTGCGAATGGCTTGGAATTCTAAGTCAGCTGTAGCAGGAACTTCGTTTGGATATCGTTTACAATCGCTGAACAAGATTTTTACTCTTTTTTCTAATTCGTCTATATTATCTGGAAAATTTCAGACGTATTAGCATTCTAATATGCTTGCTACTAAATAACCTATGCTTACTTTGAACCGATAAATCCAGTTCTCTCATTTCTGTGAACCTATCTCTTAGTTCTTGTGGTAAATGTTCGATCACTAAAAAAAATAATGTCGATATAAATAACATCTATAAATGGGAGTTGCAGAGTACTTACTTTCCAAATAATCTTCTAGATATAACATTTTCAATATTTTATTTTATGACTAATTAAAAAAAATATTTTGAGTGGATTGAAAATATTTGGTGTTTGCAATTTTGACAGATTCGTACGATATTGAAAGCAGCCACAGACACACACCGACCTTAATTCCTCGCTAAAGAAAGGTCCTATACAAACTTCAATTTTAGATTTCATGTTTATAAAACAGAAATTGTATAAAAAAAGTTTGCAGTAAAATGATATAAAAATGTTTGAGGTTGATAAAAATTGTTAAACGATAATAGAGTGAAAATAAAATTTCAAGAAGAGGAAATTATCGAGTTTAGGGTTTACATTCTTTAACGATTGGTGAACGTAATATATAAGTTCGTAAGTACATTTGCAATTTGAATTTAATCTGCTAAATGTAAAATTATTTAAAGTATACAATTGCAGATTATTACCTATTTTTATCGTGGTATTGTTTAGTTATGTATCGTTCATATGCAAACTAACCTAAATTTCGTTTTAAAATTCGCTATCAGTGACATTATAATTTAATCGGGTGGCATTACTAGAATACAAATACAAAATTAAAATCTTTATTGAACAACTATTTACAATTTTGCTTGATAACACTACTAAAACGTTTAGAAATGCACAAAACTTTTTTACATACAATTTACATATTTCTCCTACCACTTCTTTTTTTCCTTTTATGAATTTCGCTGCAACGTTCCATATATATTGGAACGACTGGCGATCCAACCTTCTTCCCTAAATCTTGTATTTGATACAAGGTTTTCATACCTTTTATAATATTCCCGAAAACCACACGTTTTCCATCTAAATTTTCTTGTGCGTCGAAAGTGATACTGAATTGAGAATTGTTGAAATTTTTTCCAAACCGTATCATTGATAGCACTCCTATGATAAAAAGAGAACATCGACATCAATCGACATGTTCAATGTAAAATAACAATAAGTTTTGGTTGATAACCGAGAATAATATCAATGTAGTGATGGTATCACTTCTATGTGATATTAGATAGCAATTAAACGAAAATACTATTGTTATTAATGGTTTATTTTTGAATTACCTGGTTTAGTATGTTTCAATAAATAATTCTCTTCATGAAAGAAGTCGCCATAAATTGACGTACCACCTTTCCCATTATTCATAGTTACGTCCCCGGTCTCCAGATACTGTCCCTTGACAATATTATAAATTCTGCAGCTTTTGTACTTGTATCCTTTTGTTCCTCTGATTAAACCCAGAAAATTTTCTACTGTTAGTGGTACGTAATCAACGTAGAGTTCAATAATTATTTTCCCTAAATACACGCCATCTTTTACCCGAAAATCCATGTAACATAGCGGTCGCGTTTTCAATTGCGGTAATTCTCCGCTAATGGGTGGCATCTCTTGAACAATACGGTCGATCGATTTTTCAGAAAACATTTGGAGCGTATATTTCGCCATGTGCGCCATTCTCTTAACGCTTACCCCCCACATCCGATTATATTCGCGGGTTGAGTATACAGGTTTCTGTAATTCCGCAAAATTTAAATGATTGCTGATTGTGTTGGAATAATAGGATAAAAGTACCTACTGTTAATCTCAATCTGTTATGAAGTGCTTTATTCTCCGTTTGTATGACAATCATCTTGTTTTCGTGAGCTCTCCATCTCGAAGTGTATTGATATGCGTTTGGATTAAATGTGTCCACATAACCCTTTTACATGTAAAGGAAAACGGTCTGTCAAACGTTAGCTTACAAAAACTATTAATTAAATTATATTTTAATTTTTTATAAAGTTGGTAACGCTAACCAAAAATTAATGCTAATACAGTTTATGGTATTGGTGGAATCATTCCCGGCAAAAACAATGTAGTAGAGAAAATAGCACTAACACACGGGCATGTTTCTGCCTACCTTAGTGCAGATGTCCACCACCTATCGGGCAGCTCCTGGGCTGCCGAGCGCAAGGTGGCGTTGCGCCTAAGCGCTGCGTCATCTACACGTGCAAATGATCCCTCAGGCTTACCATGATGTATAAAAATATACATGAAAAGATGCCTATAAAAAATATAGTAACAATAACTAAAAATTGATGCTAATATAGCTCATTGGTGGCATTGGTGGAATCATTGCCGAAGTAGAAACATTAGCATTCATTTTTGGTTAGTGTTACTAGGCATTTTTTTCATGTGAATTGGTAAGACTACTAACAAAAGTATCAACTTGTAAAAAGAAATATAACTATTTACATCTTTCTGGTACAAAAGTGCCTACCTTCGACCTATTGATAAGATTTATTTTCTTTAGCAGTTGTTTATTATCCTTATCAATGCTAATCAAACGGCTTGCATCATCACTTAATCTCCTCATTTTTACGTAGTTGTGTGGATTCATTTTTGGGGGACGCGTATCGACAAGTGCGACAGCATTGAAGCACTAAGACAAAATAGTATGATTGCAGCGGTAAAATGCATGTTTAAAAGATATTCTAAGGGGAAACATATATTCAAAAGATCCTGTAATACTAGGCGCTAAAGGCTAGATGATTAGCCACTTACATTTAAACGATGCCTATTGTAGAAACTGAGATCTTCCTGCCAAACCGAAAGGGAAACCGAGCCCATGAGGTACCGTGGCCGTTTTCTCGGTTGAAACGTGCGCAATTTCTTCTTCGCCATTTTCGAAAACAATCGTCGGAGAAAAGAGACGAAAAAATAACGTGATTACATAATTTTGACGCACGATTTATTCATCTAAATTTGGACAAAGCGTCAAAATACCGGACAGTGACGTTTTGCCACTTATTTCATCACTAAAATGAGCATTCTCGTTTAGTTTTTTCATTTTTTTGAGCGAGCCATCACGGGACATTTAGGTTAGCAAATTTCGTCGGGGAAAAGGGGGATCGGAAGACCGTACAAAAATGCCAAGATTATTATAAAATGTCAGCAACGTCCAGTGACTTGCAGCTAGATAATGAGAACAGTTACTCTTCGCGCACCAAAGGCGGAACTGAAAAGGATAAAAAGAATACCACCAATTGGGAAAATGGCAAAGTAAGGTAACAATCAGTATGGTTGTAGATTGAAGCAGTACCTATATGTTTAGTTTAAAAGATCTTTAACCCATTTTCTAGTAGACAGACATTTTGAGGAATTCTTTGGACATATTCTGTGTATCACATTGCACAACTAATGCATTATGTTGAGCAAGTTTCTATAATATTATCCTTCTTTGTTTAACTTTTGATTTATTTTAATTCCCTACAATAGTATTTCCAAAGACGTGTTGCTTATTAAAAAATACATGAAGCATTATTTTATTCAACGAAAACGTGTGACTTATTGAGCAATTCATGGCATTCACTTTCGCAGAGGAGCTCATCTAATTCTAAAAGTGAGACGAGATCAGTATCAAGCAAATATGACGATAAATCCGAACATTTTGAACGTCTACTTAGAGAATCTCAGCAACATCTCTGCAACCGAGATACCATCATTGATATGCTTCAAAAGCAACTCAAGCGAATCGAAGAGTTGTACAAGAAGACATTGAATCAACAACAGGATATACGTCAAAAATACGCTAACGTTGTCCTCGAATTGAGCCGATTAAGGGTTATTTGCGACCAGGTAAGCCCCATCTTCATTTGCTCTGTGTTGCTGTGCTATGCAACAAAACGCGTAATTTTTGTCATTGATGAAATCGTAGTACAGAACCAATTGCTTTATCTTAAGTTAAGCCCTAAATTCAATGAACCTTGGCCTTACGAGAGCAATTCGTTTCGTGATTAATTACAACTTTACACTATTGTTTATTGGAATTGTGTTGCTCCACCTTTGGTTGTTTTGAATACCTCCATCCATCTTGGCATTGTCTCAAAGTATAAGTGTACACTTTGTCCAATGAAATTTTATGAATTTCCAAGAAGCGAGAAGTCGGATGACTGGGCTCACCATGGAAGAGTTTCTATATTATTTTCCTCGGGAATGTTTAAGTGACTAATTGCTGCACATGTAGTTGTACGTTATCCTGCTGAGAGATTGCTTATCATGGCACTTTCTGAAGGAAATTAAGTTCGACTCGTTATAGACTGGAAATAAAGAGCACCTGTTATCATAACAGATCGCTCCTTCTTGCACTTGCAACATTCGTAACCTTGCGAGTGATCGATATCGAACAGAATTGGTAGATAATCGATATCACTTTCAATAAACAGCATTGTGTTTACCAATATCTTTCGTTACATTCTATAAAACAATCTCATAAATTTTTCTTGAACGTTAGTTGAAAACAGAGAACAGTACACTCTCACGAGCAAATGAAGAGACTACCAGACGTTATCGATATGAAAGAGAAGATTTACAAGACGAGCTTGATACTTGGAGACAGGAGTAAGTTCTTGTGTCTTTCCTTCGCTCTTAGTTTGCTTGTATCTGTTTTCATAACAAATTCATCTAGATACGACCAACTGGTGAGAGCTATCAATAACATGGAAAAGAACACTATCGTCATGAAAGACATTTTATATAGCGATGACAATTACCATCAACAAATCTTAAACGGTAGCCACGTAGAACAATTACTAGAGCAATACAAACAGATTCAAGGGGCTCTGGTAGTGCAGAACAATAAATTAGATAAGTTCCTCGAGAAGTTCCACCTGATTGGCGACGGAGGATGCACCATAGTGAGAAGTTTGGAAGGCGTAAGGTGTATCGGTATGGTGCAATCTAGAAGTTTGAGTTCGATCGTACCCGACAGGCTGAGGAGCTCTAGAGAACCTGAACAAACACTAACTTCTGAGGTAAGAAGGCCAGAGTCTCGAAGACGGTCCGAAATACCTCCTCCAATCGTCAGAAATGATTATTACAACATGGAGCGTCAATCGCAAAAGGTTGACGGTTCAATGCGTTCCCATCAGGTATCGATCTGGCACGAGGAAGGTAAATGTCCGTCAGTGAAAGTGGACGACATTATCCAAACAGACTCACACAGTAGCATTTGCTGCGTGAACATGCCGCCAATGATGCTGGAGTCAAGTCGTCAAATAAACTCTGTTCGCAGTTGTTGCGAAGAAGTGCTCATAGTTCCCGAGAAATTCATGCAGATGAACTATTTGACCAAGACCCCTTATTTAATAGCGAATGAGTGTTTGCAAACCTGTAGTTGTTCCACATCAGAAACAAGCTGCTGTTCGGAACTGATATCATCCCCTGTAGCTACAGCAGAAGCTATTCAAACTGGTCCATCCTGCGAGAGTATTTCAGACGTTATACCATCGCCTGTTTTTACTATAGATTTAGCTACATCGCCTGGATCAATTTGTGTAAGCATCGAAAGTGCCCCAGAAGACACATCACCTTGTTCGCGCAGCTGTTGCGATTTAAAAATTGATGCAGACGTTACGCAAAATGCTATACAGCGTATAGAAACAGCAATGCAAACTGAATCTATCCATGAGAGCATCTGCAGTGTTCCACAAGAAAAACCACTACTAACCAGCACTCACAGTTCCCGTGATACAGAAGTAGTACCAATTCCCATAGTTTCTAGAGAAATAGCAGCTCAAACCAGTTCTATTTCTGGGGGCATGTGTAGTATATCGCGAGGAAAAACACCACCTATTCCGTACATTTTAGAAATTATGCCGCCTCGTCCAATTCTTAAGGAAAAAACTGCTATATCTGGATCTATCCGAAAGAGTACTGCCAGTCTCTCAAAGGAAATGCTAACTAAGACGCACAATTCTAACGATTCAAAATCTGCACAGACTGCTGCAGTTTCTACGGAAACAGGGGCTAAAACCAGTTCCAGTTCTGAGAACATTTGTAGTTTCCCACAACGAAAAATTCCACCTTGTTCTCATAGTGGTAATTCAAAGATTTCAATGTCTTCAATGATTTCTTTAGAAACGGCGGCTAAGCTAGAATCTCTGCCCGAGAGCCCTAACACTTTTTCGAAGGAAGAACCACCAGCTAACACACACAGTATTCGTGAACGAGAACTTGAACCAACTTTTGTAGGGACAGCAGCTCATACTGAATCCATCCCTAAGAATAGTTTTCCAGGAAAATCACCAACTAGCTTGCACAGTTTTCGCGTTTCTAAATTTGTAATGTATGAAGAAGCGACTACTCAAACTGTATCCGTTTGCAAGAGCATCTGTAACATTTCACAAGAAAAACCATCGTCTAGTTCGCATAGCCATTATGTTTCGAAAATGACACAAACAATGATTGAAGTAATTGATCAAGATGAATTAAAAGAAGGATATATACCCACTAAACCAGTAAAACTGCGAAGTATGGTAACCCGTTGGTTTCCACCTCCTGCAACTACAGAGACAGGTACGTCACCTCCTTTACACATTCACTTCCTTCCGGAAATGCATGCTACTGAATCAAGCTGTAGAAATAACTGTATTCGTTCGAAGAATATGGCTTCTATAACTGCAGAAGAAATTACACAAACTGAATCGTTTGTTGGGAGTAGTTGCATCCATCAGGACGTACAACTTCGTCCGCTAACTGTAGAAGAAGCCTCACAAACTGAGTCGATATGTAGGGATAGTTCTACTCTTTCAGATAAAGTACCTTCCATTATAACTGTGGAAGAAGTTACACAAACGGTGTCAATCGTTGGACACAGTTACACTGCTCCAAAAGTAATATCTCCTCCTCAAACTATACAAGAAGCTTCACAAACTGAATCAACGTGTAGGGATAGTTGTACTTTTACAGATGTAGTACCTTCCGTTATGACTATGGAAGAGACTACACAAACAGTATCAATCGCTACTCCTCCAACTATAGAAGAAGCTTCACAAACTGAATCAACGTACAGGAATAGTTGTACTCTTTCAGATAAAGTATCTTCCACTACAACTGTGGAAGAAGTTTCACAAACGGTGTCAATCGTTGGACACAGTTACACTGCTCCAGAAGTAATATCTCCTCCCCAAACTATACAACAAGCTTCACAAACTGAATCAACGTGTAGGGATAGTTGTACTCTTACACATATAGTACCTTCTGTTATGACTATGGAAGAGACTACACAAACAGTATCAATCGCTACTCCTCCAACTATAGAAGAAGCTTCACAAACTGAATCAACGTACAGGAATAGTTGTACTCTTTCAGATAAAGTATCTTCCACTACAACTGTGGAAGAAGTTACGCAAACGGTATCAGTTGTTGGAGACAGTTACACTGCTCTAAAAGTAATATCTCCTCCTCAAACTATACAAGAAGCTTCACAAACTGAATCAACGTGTAGGGATAGTTGTACTCTTACAGATATAGTACCTTCTGTTATGACTATGGAAGAGACTACACAAACAGTATCAATCGCTACTCCTCCAACTATAGAAGAAACTTCACAAACTGAATCAACGTACAGGAATAGTTGTACTCTTTCAGATAAAGTATCTTCCACTACAACTGTGGAAGAAGTTACGCAAACGGTATCAGTTGTTGGAGACAGTTACACTGCTCCAAAAGTAATATCTCCTCCTCAAACTATACAAGAAGCTTCACAAACCGAATCAATGTGTAGGGATAGTTGTACTCTTACATATATAGTACCTTCTGTTATGACTATAGAAGAAACTACACAAACAGTATCAATCGCTACTCCTCCAACTATAGAAGAAGCTTCACAAACTGAATCAACGTGCAGGGATAGTTGCACTCTTTCAGATAAACTATCTTCCACTAAAACTGTGGAAGAAGTTATCCAAATGGTATTAATTGTTGGAAACAGTTGCACTGCTCCAGAAGCAATACCTCCTACTCTAACTATAGAAGAAGCATCACAAACTGTATCAATTGGTGGGGATGGTTGCATTTCTCCTGAAGCAATATCACCTGTGACTGCAGAAAAAGCTACACAACCTGATTCTATCGGAGAGATAACTACAGGAACAGATACCATAAATGCTTCTTTAATCAGTGGTTTACTTTTAACTGCAGAAGAGGCTACACAAACTGCGACGATGGGACAGATATGTGTAACCACCGAAGAAAGTATATTAGCTCCTTGTATAACCACTAGCTTCTTTCCGGAAACAATACTTCTGGCAAATGCAGAAAAATCAACCCAAACTGTCTCAATTGGACAGATAACTATCGGGACAAGTACATCAGCTTCTTCAAGCGGCGAATCCCTTTTAACTATAGAAAAATTTACACAAACTACCCCAATCGGACAGAGTGCCTTCCTTCCGGAGATAAGACCTGCAACTGTAGAAGAATCTACACAAACTATGTCAATCGACCAGATCAGTGCAGCTACTTATTTAAGCAGTGAATCAATTCTAACTACAGAAGAATCTACACAAACTGCCTCGATCCGACAAATAATTACAGAGATATGCGCATCATTACCTTCTTTGCATCTTGGTTCTCTTCCAGAGGTAATATCTTCTGAAAGTGTAGAAGAAGCTACCAATACTGAATTGGACGGTTGCAGTACTTGCGCCATTTCCGAAGTAATACCTCCTCCCTCAAGTATAGGAGAACTGGCACAAAGCGTTAGACCCACACCAGAACAACAAGAGCAAAGCGTTTGGGTTTTACCAGAAGCTGAAGATGAAGCCACTCAAATTGAAATATTCTCAGTTCCTGCATCGATTCAAACCGATGGGAGAGCATCAACTTACATAGATTCCCACAAATTTGGTGTTTCAATTGAAACGCAAACTACTGCAGACCAATCTACGCAAACTTTAAATCTCGAATGTATAGATTGTTGCACAGAAACGGAATTACAATTGGATTTCGATTTATATATAAATCGTAAGCTTATAACTTGCCACAAGCGGAGCAAGTCGAATCAAATCAGCCGAAGATCTTCTGCAGCTTCTTGCGACGAACAAGAGCTGCGCACTTGTTGCTTTTGTGACGACATTTCCTTAACGGTTAAACCTGAAGCAACCGACAAAGCTATCTGTACTGACTTCCTAGACTCTGGAGACGGCAGTTTGCTGGCCGAGAATGAAAGATTGCATCAGCTGATCTTATTAAAAGATCTAACAATAAAACGATTGCAGGAAGAGAGCTCGCTTGACTCTAATAAACTTAAAGAGGTTTTAGTAGAAAAGCAGAAACTGCAAGATGAAAATAACGCTTTAAAACAGGACCTAGCGAATATTGAAGATGAACTGGAGGGGCTGAAAAAGAAATTGGCGGACGTAGGACAGGAAATAAGTGTGACTGGAAATGGAAAGGACTATTACATTAGCGAAACAAACGTGTAAGTAATAAGAGTTTTTTTATAATACAATTTACAATTACTGGAAGGATATGTGAAATTTACCATACCTTTTAAATAACATCACCAGCACATACTTTGTCTCATTTTCAAATTGAAATAAATACATCTGTTCCAATATTTTTATTTTGAATTAATGATAAAAACATCAAATTATGATCTAACTTGTTTACCTTAGGCTTCTTAATGAATACGAAGCAAGTTTGCAAGAACTAAATCAAAAATACGCAAGCGCTATTACAGAAAACCAATCGCTAACGGAAGAGGTCGCGGTCTTAATGGAACAAGTCAGTTTCTTGAACGAAACAATCAAACAGCACAAAGAACAAGCATCCCTATGCAAATTACAGCTGGAGAACATGACGGAGAAAGCAAAAGAACTGGAAGATAGCATAAAAGATCTGGAAGAGCAGAAGGAATTCACTTCGAACCCTAGCGATAACATAGATGAGTTAAACCCAGCTTTACATGAACTTACCGAGCAGTACGAACTTTTGAAAGAGGAAAATGAAAGTCTATTGGAGTATAATAAGGAGATATTGTTACTCAAAAAGAAGAATTCTAATTTGTTGCATGAAATAGATGCCAAGGACATTGTTATAGATGAATTGCAAGGCCACATGGCGGAATTACAGAAGGAATTGGATTCGGTCAAGGAGGAAATGGAATCCAACAATGAGAACGCTAAAGAAGAAATGGATAAGTTAATTCAAGTTTGTAGTGAGTTAGAACAGAAGTTGGAAACGGCTAAGGAACTTTTAGAGAAAGAAGTTAGTTTGATGGATGAAGAAGTAAGCGCAGTAAGTATAGATAAGATTTTATGTTCCACTTGCGCATTTCTCATTTTGTTGTTTTGTTTTCATGCCTAGTCCAGGAATATAAAAAAAAAGATTTTTAAAATTTCACAATAGTTCTTTCTTATCCAGCTTTCAATTTTATGCGCTTAACAGCAAAAACGTTGATTTCTAAATTTACAATTTGAAAATCATTTCATCCCAGTCCCTAGGACCGTATAACGAGCATACAGATGATTATCTACAAAAAGAATTGGATAAAAAGGCGAAGCAATTGCAAAAAGCCAAGGAGGAAATGGAAAGTGTTAAGGACAACTTCGAAGAGGAGATATTAAAGCTAAACGCCAAGAATACCCTGCTACAATTGCAGTTGGAGAAAGAACAGTTGGACCATCAACGTGAGATCGAAACAATCGAAGAGAAATTAGCGCAATGTGACAAAGAATACGTATCGACCGTAGTATCCTGTTCGGATATCGGATCAAGCGATTCTTCGACTACCAGCTCGGAGCTGACGAGTTTCCTCGAGGAGTGCGTAGAAAAGAACAAGAGACTGCACGAGGAACTGAGAACGTGCAAAGAACAGATAAAAAGCTTGCGGGAATCAGGGAAGGAATGCGGACTGCTTAAAGCAGAAAATATGAAGCTTAAAGTGCAAATTTCAGCGTTGCAAAAACAACTCGCTGAAATGAAAGATGTCGAAGAGAAATTGAAGCAATTAAAGCATGAAAAAGAAGAACTCATAGTGAAGGTGAAGTATCTTGAGAAACAACTGGCGATTTCGCGTTGTAGATGCGAGAGAGCGAAGAAGCCACCGCCTTGTCTTGACCCGATTAAAGAAGAAACAAGCCAACGCCCAATTACGGCGGTAGCACCAAAACCAAAAGTGCCTTGTTGTCCTTGTTCCCAGAAGAAAGATCATGCACTCCTCACCTTGGCTGCTCCATGTGCTAATAATGTAAATACGAATCCGTCCCCGGATACCGACAATACTGTTACTCGCAAGGATTCGCAAATATGTGGTGCACTGGGGACTCTCAACCTACGCTTGGCTTCGATAAATCGAATGGAAGGCCAGATTGACCAAATGATCATGTCTGTACGTCGACAAAATCAAAGGTAAGTGGTTGCGGAAAGAACAGAATGGATTGAATTAATAGGTACATCTTTTCCAGGATGAATGAGTGTAATTTTTCAAGATTTCAGTCAGATAAAGACATTAAAGGATGTCTCAGCAATTTGAGACATAAACGGGAACAGCTTATGGGTAGTCTGAATAAGTTCAAGCAGGAATTGACAGGTAAAGTGTTCAGAAACGAACGGTATAGGCACCGCTTCGCACAACACAAATTATTTAATTCGGAACATACTACAACTGTCATAACAATTTCTTTGCAGTTTTTGAATGCAAAACTAAAGGCCGTGTTTGCAACTGTCCAAAACAGCGCAACCCACCCTAAACAACAGGATCAAACCGTTTACTTTTCGTTTAAAGTCAGAGGTTTACAAGAAAGGTTGTCGTTGTAGATGCATGGGGATATCAAAACTCTGTATAAAGTGATTTTAATAATGCTATGTCTATATTTACAGACCAAAAAAAATATGTTTAAATGTACAATATACAGATTTAAGTACGAATAATTGACTTTCCTTAAACTTTTACATTTCCCAGAAATGACGAAGAGATAACGGATTGCAATTTCCTATTAATCTTATTGGAATTGGCGTTTAACGTTTGCAGAGAAGTGATAGCCGCTTGAACAGTCAGTTGCGAATTAATAAGCTCCTTCTCCAGGGTTTCTAGGGTTTTCGAAGCTTCGTTAATGTTGGATTGGGTAAATACTTCCAGATCCCATCGCAGCTTAAGATTGCACTCCTCTGCCGAAAAATGTCCAGAATAATAAGACTTAAGATTGCATTTTGAATAGAAAGTTTGATGGCATATGGTTAATACTTACTTAATTTTCTGTGTAAGAGTGAGTTACAAGTCTTATCGTCGCGTGGTTGACGTGTGTTGGATGGGGTGGCTTCTACAGCCGATTCTCTAGATTCGGATTCTGTAAATTTTTGCTTATTCATATATTTTTTCTTAAAAGAGAAGAAAATGTGGTCTTAACAAACAAAAATGCTTTTATTTTACGTTAAAAACATGATTTTGGGAAGTCTAATATTAAACAAATAAAATATTAAAAATAATAAGATTTACATATTTCAAATTGCTTGTTAGCTTTCCCTTGGCGGCTAGTGTATATTACATCATATGCGATACGTCATGTATCTGCATTGTATTCATATCATAATAAAGCGATGTTATGGAATTTATGTTTTATCATACTTTTAAAATAAATCCTAATTACTACCCAAAAAATTACGAAATGTAAACAAAAATATTGACATATGATTCGTGACTCGTCAAAATAATCTTTTTCGCGTTTATACAAAGGAAAAGAATGAAACTTACCGTACTCAGATTCCGAATCCTCTCCTAATATAGCAGCTCCGTGAACAGTAGCATGTTTTAACGGCTGTAACAAATACCAAATAGTAAATAAGGAATTTATATTCAATAATTCCGTTTCGTATTCTTACGGTTGCTGTTGGAATTGGCGCCTCGTCTTCGCTGTCAGTTTCCGGCGCTTCTCCACTTACAATAACTGGATTTTTAAGACTCATTTTAAATTTTAATCCAGTATCAATGAATAAAATCTATTATTACGTTATCAAATAGAAATAATCTACGTTACAATCGAATCAAACTCAGTATGTTATCGTGTAACATAATTATTAGTCAGCATAGCCTAAATTATTGAGTAATTTCACCGAAGCATTAATAGTACTTATGTTTGATGAAAGTTCGAAATTTTTGGATATTTTCTCTCGAAATAACAGAAAAAAGTTAAAAATGTACAAAATATGTTATGACAGATACCTGCAAAGAATTTACAGTGGATTTTAACATGTCACCAAACTGAACTCTTCTTACCTGCCTACAAGGCTACAAGTGAGTGAGGTTATATTAATATTTGGATCGTAAGAGAAAAAATATGTCAGATTTTAGGAATTCCGTATGAAACTCTCCGAATGTTGAATGCAAAGCAGCGACAATGAGCGTAATGAAGTCAAACGAATTAGTAAGTTAACGAAAAAGCGCTAATTTATACAAGAAAGAGGCTCTCAAAAAGTGGAGCTATTTCTGTATTTATTTTTATGGAATTTATAGTAAATTGACTCACGATGGACGGTGAGGTGACCGAAAATAAATTATCTTGGTCCGAGCTGAAGGGCGTCGTAAGTGATTTACGTAGGCAGCTATCTAGCCTATCGACAATGGTACCTTCATCGATATCATTTCGAACGTTACCTGATGGAAGGATCAGGATATATTTCCTTAGTACACCTCAAAATGGATGGGAGACCACATTGTTGTACGCTGATGTTTTACCGGAACAAACATCATCTTCGAAATTGCCATGGCATTGTGTATTGGAATCAAATTTTCCTAGTGCGAACAAATGTAGCAGGGAGGAACAACTTCTGTGGGAACGTCGTCGATTAGCTACGTGGGGAATAAATTCTTACGAGATACATGAACCATCTGGAAAGATTGTGTTCCCTGCATCTGGAGCTTTATTTCAATGTGTCGATGGGGGATACTCAACTGGTATGATCATTATTTTATTTATTAATATTTATTTAAAAAATATTCAAATTTGAGCCGAGTTTGATACAAAGTATCTTTTTGTACATTGCTTTTTATTTGTTTTAAAGTCAACGTTACTGTGTAAATGATTTTTTGTTTCACATTGTTTCATTCTGTTATTGAAAATCTCATATTTCTCTGTGAAATAACGGACCTCCTTTCTGTTATTACAAATCAAAGATTTTAAAAACTCGTTTTTAATTGTGGTCGCGTTAATACTGCCATTTGATTGGTTGTTATTGCTTATGGTTGCTTATGGTTTAACTATGTAAATGCCTTAGAAACCACTAATCATGCCAATTGTTTACATATCTGGATGAAATACAAGACCTCTAAAGAAATGAAAGTTAATTTTGTTTTTAATGTTACAGTAAATTAATTTTCGAAGTCTTTTTAATTAACAAAAAAAGTTTAAAATAAATGTAGACAAACTTTGTCAAGTACTTATACATAAACATACTTTTTGACGTTTTAAATTTGGAAGATCAGGTTGACATTTGGATGATAATTGAAAGTACAGTAAACTTCGATTTTAACCAGTTTCCACATTGAACTTATGAAAATACCCATCCATATGACATGAAATACCCACACTTGAAATTAGCCAAGTAGGATAACATTAAGAATAGTTATTTATGTCACAAGGAACGTAAGTGCAGTTTAGCGGTGCAGTACATCCTAGACCGCAAAAACACTTACATACGACCCGAATGACATCCTACATTTTTCCTACTATCGGCCCAAAATGTCGAAAAAATCAGCATTTTACGAATTGGCAAAGTTATCAATTTCTTGACACCTATTGCTATATTTATGTATTATTACTTTACGTCCCTAGGGACCTAAAATTCCCGCTGTCAAGGGCAACCAAGGTAAACAACCCGTAAATCACACTTACGTCCCTCAAAACCAGGACAGTAATGATTGATAGCCGGTAGTAGGAAAAAGTAAATTTGTTGTGTAACCACGGTAAATAGAGTGATAATTGTTGTCAAATTGACCGAATATTAAAATTGACCCGACTTTATTTTCCATAGTTCATGCGAAGATGTTAAAGCAACAACATAAGAAACATAAAGAATAGGAATGGTTTAGGACCTCACTGTATAATGAAAGAACCATTTTATTTCTCTATCCCTATGTATGTTTATATTTGACATTCTACTTGGTTCAGCATTGAGTATTGCAAATCTGTAAATCTGGCAATGTTTAGTGCTATCTTCATAAGAACCAAACTTTGATGTCGAGGTGCAATAAAATTTTGTAAAATTAAAGCATTTAAATATAATACAAAGGAAGTAATTGTAGATGGGATTATATGTGCGTATAACGTCAACAGTTACGCTAAGTAATTTATTTACATGTTCTGTAGTATTTTGCCCGCTTTAATATTTTATCCAAGACAATAATCTGAGTACCTGAATTTCGGATAAAGTAGAGCTCACCCAAAATCAGAAGTACATATGTCGTCATCGTTAGCTGCGTGAACAAAATGTGCTAGCGGCGTCGATAATTTGAACAAATGGAGGTGCTTAATAGGGTAAAAATAGTACGAAAATAGTAGTGATAATTGATAGATAAATAATAGGAATTAATAAATAAAAATATTGCTATACCTCATTTAACAACGCGTTACCCAAACTTTGATACAATTTCATCTCAAAATAATATTTTAGACTGGAAAGAGTAGATATATAATTTTCTTGCTTCGTTAAAATCTAGATTAAAAATACCTGCGTATTATAATTTAAGGAAATGAAATAAATTATCATTATACGCACCCTAGGATTTATTTTTGCTTCGTTAAACAATTTAAATAAAATTCCAATTATAAAATTTTCGTTTTCGCGTAAAATATTTTCAACAAAATTATTCAACTTTGTGTAATATTTTATTACTATATTGTTTAGGATTATTCAAGAATAGTTATAAAAGTATACATTTATTTCTTCACGATATTACAAAACATGGGCATTTAATGTAATAATAGATATACATATGGCAGACACAAAAGCATAAATGGAACTAGAAAACAGGAAGTAATAGTAGTCTAAATACATATGTAAATATAAATAAAAATAATATGGACAAATAAGAATGAAATTATGTGCTTAAATAACTGTTCATGCATGTATATGCATTTCGTTAAAACCTTAAGCATCATTCAGCAAAGGTTGCAGACCCAGGTCGTCGCCATAATTGTCATCATCGAAGGTTTCTGATTCCCCTGTGTTTACTGTAAACATGATTTCGTCTGTTACATTGTCATGTAAGTCTACTTCCTCTAAATATTCATGGACTACTTTGTCAACATGTCTACAAACAGACTCCCATTCTTCGGTACCTATTAAGGAAAATTTCTCTTAAAGCGTCCACGTCTGCCAGCTTAAATGTCACATTTCTTGCTGCAACCCATTGCTTAACGTTAGCCCAAATTTTTTCAATGGGGTTGAGATCTGGATGATACGGAGGCAATCTTAATACGCTATGGCCATGCGATGCTAGGAGAGCATCAAGCTTGTATTGCAGATTAGCTGTCTTATGTCTTTTTATCAAATCATACAATTCAGGCTTTCTAAAGTTTTCCTGAAAGTATATATTACGTGCCATAAGCCACTGCATCATTTCAGCTTTTTCTGCATTCGAAGTTGGATCCCATTCTATTTTGATGTTGTGATATGATGCATTATCAAGAACAAGTACGCTTCGTGGTGGAAGATTGGGTAATAACTGTTTGTTTACCTAAGTAAAGGAATTCTTGAAATTCATTTCATCATTCTTTTCGTGAATGTAAAAATTGTGAATAATTGATTGAATTGTTGCAGTAGCTTCTTCACGAACCGTACTCTTCGGACTTGTACGTGGTATCTTCTTATGAAGAGTAGAAAAAGAAATAGCCTTTCCTGAATGTATATCCTCATACTCTTTCGCAATGCTTCTGTATATTTTTTCAAATATACCTATCGCAGCAAGTAATCTGGCCTTGTAATGTTTCAAGGAAATACTTGGTTTATCATCTTCTGCTTCTTGTTTCATGAATTTCAAAATATTGGCGATAATTTCTCTGCCTTGGCTGTGGATAACCTTTCCTTTGACGCCAACTCCTTTCGATGTCGACGCCATCGCTACAATTTGTACAATTAATATAACATATATATCTACCTACTTTATTTATTTGTATTTGAACTTTACCACTGTAGTAATATACTCATTTCAAATGCATTGAAAAAGACAGTTTTCTTAATAAAAAATGGAACGATAACAGCCTAGAATAACAAAACAACTGAAATCTATCCAAGATAACAAGCTGTAACCTAATCAAAGCTTGGCACGCTACTGAGGTTTCAGCTGATATCATTCCGCCCCTATTTTTCAGATGCCGGGTAATAATAGACTCGCCCGATGAAAATAGTCTCTTTGTGCATATGACGTCAGATGTACTTCTCATTTTGAGTCAGCTCTATCCGCAAACGGCAATATTGGTTATAACGCACGTTTATATAACACGGTTTCGATTATAAAATAAAATTTGAGTCCTTTGCAAGTCCGTTATAACCGGATTGTCCTGATCTTAAAATTTTCTGGTCGCCATAATAATTTTCCCCTTATCACTTCCAGGGCCATTGTTTCCTACTAAACTCCGTATTACCGGAAATGGAGCTAAATTAAGCCCTCAGATATGCCCATCAAATCCGGATCTGGTTGCCTACATCTGCAACCACGATATTTGGGTATCTCACACGGTTTCCGGTTGCACTGTTCGCTTGACTTACGCTCATAAGGGTGGCCGATCATTGGCCGACGATCCGCTTTGCGCAGGCGTTCCCTCATACGTGATGCAAGAAGAATTCTCACGCTATCAAGGCTATTGGTGGCAACCACACTCTGCGGATGGCATCTACCGGATTCTATACGAGGAAGTGGACGATGGGGACGTCAAGGTATTCTGTTTTCCGTCGTCGCAAGGTGACGCATCCGAAGTGGAGGAGTTTCGTTTCCCGAGGGCGGGTTGTGCAAACTCCAAGAGTAATTTGAAGATGATCGAGTTCAAGATAAGCGATACCAGGCAGATCGTGGATATATGCATGTTGGAATTGCAATTTTCTTTATCCGTACTATTTCCATGGATGGAATATATGGTCAGGGCAGGTTGGACGGATGCTCATTACATCTGGGTGCAATTGTTAGATCGTAAACAGCAGCGTTTAGAACTTGTCCTCTTATCGCTGAGCAATTTCACGGAAGTTCTTCCCATGTACGACGATTCTTCTGGAAGTACCGATGGCGGGAGTCCTCTGGTTCAGGTCCTCTACTGTCAGGAATCATCCGTTTGGGTAAACGTTCACGATCTGCTCAGATTCCTCCCGCCGACGAAATCGAATGAAGTTCGCTTCATTTGGGCTTCAGAGGAGACCGGATTTCGCCATCTGTATCTCGTAACCGCGCAGATTCTAACGGAATCCGTCGAGCCTTCGGAATGTCTCTTTTTGCAGCCGAGGATATTGCACAAGGTGGCGCTGACGCAGGGCAACTGGGAGGTCTTGGCGCAGGACATCTGGGTGGATGAAGAACGGCAGCTAGTCTACTTTATGGGATTGAGGGAAACCCCTTTGGAAAAGCATCTGTACGTGGTGTCGCTGAAAAGACCCGGTATGGTGAGGTTGCTTACTATCCCAGGGTTTTCATATAGTTGTGATTTTAATCAGGTAAGTGGAGGAAACAGATTTGAATATGAATTGCAATAAATGCTTTAGGATGTTTCAAGAAGCAAAAAAGCTAATAAATACATGTGTTATTTTGAACCATTATCTAGTTGCAAAATCGATTTAACTAACAAAGAACAGAATATTGTGGTGGGGACATTGAGTAGTATCACCTACCATGTGATGTATATGTATGAAATGTACTCTTCTCTGTCAGATACGCGGATGGTGTGATATAAACCTGTGCCAAGGAAGACAACGCAGTTATTAAAATCTCCTTGTAGCTCTATACACTTAATTCAGCGATGTTCCAACTTTTTAAGCCATCCAAATATTAGGATTTGTGGAACTCTGTAAATAGGCCACTGTTTCGGCAATTACCTCTTCATTTGACGTGAATCGCTTTCCTCTAAGCCATTTTTTCAAGTTTGGAAAAAGAAAGAAGTCACAGGGGCCCAAATCTGGCGAATATGGTGAATGGGGCAAAAATTTGTACCATAACTGGACTGGTGTTGCCGCAATTGCCGATGAGCGAGCCGGGACGTTATCATGATGATAGAGAATATTTTTCTTCGCTAGGTGGGTCCGTTTTCTCTTTAGTTCAGCGTCAAATCGATCCAGTAAATCAGATTAGTATTGAAGGCAATCAATTAAGATCAGACCTTGCGAATCCCAACAATTCGTCGTCATAATTTTTCCGGCTGATAGTGCTCATTCGCTCATTCGCTGGGCAAAACCAATTTTGCCAACTGATCTTTGGTTTTTGGCGTTTAAACATCTCCAAACATTGCTTTGAAATTATCACATGATTCCGTTTTTGATCAATCCCCAATTGCCGATAGCTTTCTGACAGTCAGTTTTTCATGAAGAATGTTTTGCTCAATTGAGATGTTTACCATATTAGCAATGTCTGTAATCGCGGTCTGCTAACACGATGAAAGACGGATGTTCGGCCACGCTTAAATTCATTAAGCCAGTAACTGATGTCAGCGAAGGTGCATGGTCCTTATAAACTGCATCCAACTTCTCTTTGATTTCTGCACACGTTTTCCCATCAAAAAAAAAAAACGAATCACTGGCCGATATTGTTCTTTTCCCATGATTCCACAAATACATAAACTTGCTCACTTTCAACGGCTCTCAAAACAACATTACTCGATGAATCTCCCCGAAATTTTGACAAACGTCGACTAAGGAATGGAAAAGCGCAATTTGTCTGCAAACATTGGTATTTCTCATACCATCCTCGCATTTTATTCTTCCCCAGGATACCCCGATTACAATTTGATCAATCTTGGTCTATTGCTATTCTTATCTTCGGTTTTCGTAATTCACAGGACTGTTCGATTCTCGTAACAATATACTCCAACATCCAAAAAACCCCGGCATGCGAAGTTTTTCGAATAATGTACAGCGAATGGGACGTCGAGGGTGTCACCTTGATCCCAGTTGGCTTCCTGTTAGAATCGGCACCTCTACCGAGCTCATGTTACTGCCCAGAACTCTTTACGCATCAGATCTCCGCAGGGCC
This sequence comes from Dynastes maya, assembly GCA_029619315.2. Lineage (NCBI taxonomy): Eukaryota > Metazoa > Arthropoda > Insecta > Coleoptera > Scarabaeidae > Dynastes > Dynastes maya. The sequence continues at coordinate 1,611,130 of JAROYE020000020.1, forward strand.
TACATTGTACGCGATGGTTTTTCGCCCACACGACTATCTCCCGGGCAGAAAATACCCGACGATTCTCAACGTCTACGGCGGCCCCGAAGTGCAACTCGTCTCGAATACGTTCAAAGGCATGCGCCAGCTGAGGATGCACATGCTCGCCGCCAGAGGGTATTGCGTGATCGCGATCGATTCCAGAGGTTCGCAGCATCGCGGTTTAAACTGGGAGAGTCATCTGAAAGGTAGAATGGGTACCGTCGAATTGCAGGATCAAGTGGAGGTACTACGCTGGCTGGCTAATTCGTTGAAATGTATCGATCTGACGCGGGTGGCCATACATGGGTGGTCGTATGGCGGTTATCTGAGCTTGATGGCGTTGGCTCATCATCCCGAAGTGTTTAAGATTGCCATAGCTGGTGCTCCTGTTACCAATTGGAGCTTGTACGACACCGGATATACGGAAAGGTATATGGGATTGCCGGAGAATAATCTGCAAGGCTATCAGGAAGGATCGGTTCTGAACTATGTGAATAAGTTTCCTGAAGAGTAAGTAGTCTGTTTTATAGTCTCATAATTTTCGTATTGCACCAAATACATCTTCGCCTCTCAAAGTGATAACAAGATATTTAAACTGTGAAATGGCAGCTCAGTGAATACGGTAGAGTAGTCTCAAATAGAGAAGTATATATTACGTTATAAGCGCAGATGCCTTACTTCAGCCCGTCGAATTCGATTGTCCATGGTCAAGGGGTGGACCGTACTTCAGTAGCTTACCGTTACTATTCGCGAATAGGTTTGATGTTTGGAACAATTATTTGACGTTTAATTTTTCTGTCTTCCTTATCGAATTATGAATCGTACTATGCTTTTAATTTTTGCACAGGGTCAACGATAGAGTAAAATAAGTTTATAATTTATCGGTAAAATTTACAATAAAACTGTATATATCGTATGATATGGTTAGTAAGTCCGCACATTTTAAAAATATATAAAGGTATACAGGGTGTGATAATAAAGTAGAACAACCAAAAGTTGTATTTTTTTAAACGGGACACCTATATATGGATTAATTTTTTAAATCTACGCCTAATTCTAAAACTTTTTTGTTATGTATTTGTTATGTTGAAACCAGTTTTCGAGATATTCAGCTTTAAAGGTAAAAACTTACATTTTCAAACATCTATTTATTTTGTATAAGAGAAACGTTTATATTTGGTAAGTGGACAAATGTTAAGTTAATAGGTACTCTATACAATATTTGAGATATTGGCTACAGGATGTTGCATATAATTGTCCAAACATGAAAAAAATGAAATTAAAAAAATATATTTTTTTCAAATGGCACACCCTGTATATTTTTATTCTATCCTAACCCTCCAATTTTCATATATAGGTGTCCCGTTTAAAAAATACAACTTTTGGTTGCTCTACTTCTTTATCGCATCCTGTATACTTTTATATATTTTTAAAATGTGCGGACTTACTAACCATATCATACGATATACAGATCAGTCCGCTCAACTAGATACACCCCCGCGTGGCGAAATTATCCGACTGCATCCGATGAAAATCGACAAATTCCCAGCAACGTGTGCGTGTAGTTTTAAATTTGACAGTTCGTACTAATGACGTTAAAACTTTAACGACACGTATCTAATTGTTCAATTCTAATGTTTTATTCATATTATAATCATTACAGCTTGTTGCGAAGAATCGGTGTTTTCTATTTCAATGCTAACGAATTATTTTACACACCGCGCCGTATAGATCGACATTGGGTGGCAAGGCAAGCAAATGCCAATTTAATCGTCGTTTGTATCTAGTCAGGTTGACAAGACGCTCTCTTCTACAGCTCAAATTGCATTTAATCATAACTTTTGTATTGCAATACGTCTACAAAACAATTTTTCTAGCAATAATATGCGTTATTATTTCAATATGTATACCAGATGTTTCGATAGTATTTCGTATAAAATATTTTTGCATTACTTAAGGCTAAACATTAGACTAGTACTGGCATATCTTTTAGGTTGGTAAACGATGAGAATTAAATTGCAAGAAAACTAAAATAATAACTCTCTCTTATTAAACACAAGTGAAAGCTCATATAGACTTGCCTAAGCAAAAGCGTCAAAAATAAAAAATCTTGAAAGGTATAAACAAAAACGAAGCTATATGTATTCTTTATTATTACAAATAAAAGATAGAACAGGATATATTAAAAAGTGTTAATGCACAACAAAAAATAAGCAAAGCTAAATTCTACCGAATAATTTTTCGTGAGAATTCATCCAAAGCATTTGCTTTTTGGGCAGGTATACTAAAGATCTTACTTTTTAAATAACTCCAGAGTAAAAAGTCATTTGGGGATAAATTCTGCGACCTTGCTGATCAACGAATATGTCCAGGGATATTTATTAAACGGTTTCCGAATGTATTAAGTAAGTATTGGCGCACTAATAAATTATTATGTCTAGGCGATATTTTACAGTTTCGCAATAGAATAATTAGACTGAGTAAAATCTTGTTCTACAAGAGCACATAATCCTATTTCTCGTAATTCTTATTCTTCATTATTAACCAGTTGTGGCTCTTGTGGTTACGTAGGGATAAACAAGCATGTGTTTCAAAACTTATTTTAATGCCAGTTAGACGCATTATGAAATAAATATTGAATTTCTGTGATTCTAAATAAGGCTTGCATACAATTAACGCTTACTGAAAACATCTAGTATATCTTTGCTTGTCTTGCCACCAAATATCGATAGGGCGCGGCGTGTAAAATATTTGTTAGCATTGAAATAGAAAACACCGATTCTTCACAACTAGCTGTAATGATTCTAATTTGAATAAAACATTACAATTGAACAACAACATACGTATCGTTAAAGTGTTAACGTCATTATTAAGAACTGTCAAATTCAAAACTCGGAATTTATCGATTTTCATCGGATACAATCGGATGATTTCGTAACACGGGGGTATATCTAGTTGGGCGGACTGATCTGTATATAGTTTTATCACAAATGTTACGGATAAATCATAAACTTACTTTACTCTATTGTTGACTTACCTTGTACAGGTAAAAAGTTTACACAATTTATCGTTTTTTTTTTTGTTTTTTTTTTTTGAGCACCCGATACTGTTCAAAATATCTAGGGCAATAACAAATTTTGTTCGGACCGGTAATGATTACGTAATTTCTACTTCTATAATTGGGACTACTCTAACTTAGCTTATGAAATTGGAGATTGCAGCGATAGAATAGACAGGCGAACAATCTTGGTTTGTGATTGGCTACTAGACGAGGCAAATTCACACATACAAAAAACATTCTATTCAGCAAATGAAATTAAGTTGTATAAAACGAAATATCACCGATATCTGATGTCATTTGTCAAACATCTTGCTTTCGGTTTTGTATTTATTGCCTTTTATTGTCGTGCGGTGTGGTTATTATAAGCAAATTGTTGCAAAATAGTTCTCAGCAATGTTGAATATGGTTCCCTGTTTGGGTTTGTCTTATATATATGGAATTGCTTATTCTTCAACCATACCAATGAAATTTTCTTCTTTTAAAATTGGTGGAATTTTCCACACGACAAATTACTAACATGTCTTAATATCACCCTATTACATATAGAAGTTATACTTTCTGTGACAAATTTCTGAATCGAGTTAATCGATTGCAATATTGTTATTTTAAAGTTTATCGTATGACATTTTTGTTTTCTTAGATGCAATCCCATTTATTTACTAATATAATTAAAAACTCCAACTATTCCAATAAATTAAACATCTGAAAGATATATTTATATTGAAATTGATTTCAGAGATCAACTTTTACTTTATTATTGCGCTATTATGTTAGTACGTCATAATGTAACCATAACATATTGCAAATAAAATTCGAAAAACTATAATTCCATTAGATATTATACTTGTAGGTATTTTTTACATTTTGATAACCAAACTTTTGCGCTTACCACGCTGTCAATTTACAATTTGAATTCACCCCTATTTTTCCATCGGGTAAATTTCCTCCGTGTAATATGGTTGCCGATCGTAGCGCTATCTACTGCAATCTTAACGTGATTGAACTGTAAAGTAAATTTTTTTGTGCAAAACTTGCATTTATAAAATCAAAAAGTTATAACTTAAAACAGACATGTATAGTTATAATTCTATAGAGTTCCCTCAATACTTATATATACAAGATTAACACTACGAAACTTCTGTCTATATATAAATCATTGAAAATGAGTTCCCCTATCACTCACTTACATTTTATCTATAATTTACGGGACACCTGTATAATTCGAAAAACATTCTTTATATAATTTCCTATAAATATTAGGTGTAAGTGTTGTTTACATTTATTCGAGGTACCATATTTAAGTTATTTCGATAGATTACGCTCATAATAAAAATAACCCTTAACAATTATTATTTTTTTAACATTTTGATTAATTATCCCTTGTGTTGCTTGCGGTTTTACACTATTTATTATAAAATATATTATGGTCCCCCGTTAAGTTATATTACGCAAAAGTAATTTTCGCGACAAAATCTTCCGAAAATCTATACCTTTCTTTTTTTTCAAAAATTTAAAAAATTCTGGAAATCGTTTTCCAATGAACACCCTTATTCACGAAGTAAGTACCGTGAAACACAAGAGATTTCTTCATTGTGTAATAAGGACGCTTCTACACTCAATGAAGTATTATGAATACCACCCTTAAAAGACGAGTTACAAAATTGATTGATAAAAAGAAAAAAGTCATAAGAGCAATCGAGAATCTGGTAATTATTGTTAAAAGACAAATTCCTTTGTTTGAATTAAACTTGCAAACCATTCGTGTAAAAGCTGAAAATGTTAACTATTCAACTACGTCTTTAATCCAATTGTACCAATTTAACATAATTATTTTCTTTCCATTCTTGATCTTGAATATAAACACCATTTTCAGGAACAAAAGTTTCATCAAAGGTTAACTAGACTTTCTGGCTGGAATTACATTGAATGTAACTTAAATTTTGCATTCGACATTCTAGAAAAGCGTTTGAGCTGTTGGCAGTAGTAAACTAAGTAACATTCCACTACAGTCGTGGAAACCTACTACCGCACCTCTTTGGCAAAAACTGCAATACGTTCACTAATCATTTTAACCTTTCAGAGAGAATCGCTTGCTCATAATACACGGCCTGATCGACGAGAACGTCCACTTCTATCACAGTAGTCAGCTGATAAGCGCTCTGGTAAAAGCCGGCAAACCCTATCATCTCCAAGTCTATCCCAACGAAAGGCATTCGCTGCGCCATCTGGACGCCAGTAAACATTACGAAACGTCCTTACTCTCCTTTCTCCAAAACCATTTATAGTGTTCTTCTTCTCCTCCTTCAAGTCATCTGTAAATAATACAAAAAAAGAGAATACAACAATTGCGGCTGTATAAAAACGATAAAAACTATTATATAGATTAGTTATTTATATACATAAATAATGAAATGAATGAATAAATGAATATATTAATTTTTCTTATAAAAATAATAAACTGACTGTTTTTACCGTTATATACGTGTTTTATGTGATAGTTTGCTGTTTTTTTTTCTTTTTAAAATTCTCTCGTTTCTCCGTTTAACTTTATTTTGTTTTCTTTTATTTCGTTTATTTTAATTATAACACTCGTCTTAGAAAACAATATAGGATCTACTTAGCGAGTGATGTTCTGTTTTTATATTAAACAAGAAGAAAAACCTTTCTATGTCTCAAGTAATATGTCAACACTGTAGAAAGTTTATATAACAGCTATACTGTTTTCTAAGGTACGGACGTACTGTATATTTCATTCTTGTTGATGCTATCACTTTGATACCCATCGTGTGATTTTTATTGCAATATATTCGTTCAATTATATACGTATATATTTATGTATTAATTCTTATTTTATTTTCTAATAAAAATCCGTCAAACATTAACGCATATTATACCAATTTTATAATAACGTAATCTATTACAAATATTATTTGAAATAGTAATTTTCTGATATCTAGCAGTAAAACAAATGATGAAAATTACAAGAAATGGAATATATTTTTTTGTACAGACTTACATTGGCATAAACTTAAATCGTACTTTTTAATATCTCTTTATTTATCTCATGTTTATTTCTTAAGAAGTATTGTTTTTGTAATTACATCTAGGACATCTTTATTTATAAGACGTATTCAATATACAACCCAATGTAAGCCTTTATATTGATGTAAAGAAGGGTTCGAACAAAAAATCAGAAACCCCGAAACTTTAGTTAAATTATTTCATTATCATAATTGTGACTACCACTCTGTACTAGTACATTTGGTATTTTGTTATTGAATACGATTTCTGTATTATTTTAAAACCGTTTTGGTCGATTTTTAAAGAAACCTGATTGTTACGATACCTAATCGAGAAATTGCAAATAATCGTCGTCTGATGACATCTTTGTGCTTTTGTATGAATTTCGAAGAAAATTTTATGATTTTCTAATTAAAAAATTGATTACTGTTACTTTTGTGTACTTCTTTATAAATACCCTACTTAATTATAAGTCTAAAGCTAATTAAATCCATCTTACATTGAACGTTAAAACAAAATTTTGACCTTACGGCATAGCTCTCCCTGTAGCTGTGCCTTTCAAAGTATTATATCACAGTGTTAAATCATTTAATCTATTATTGCCCACCATCAATGTATTTAAATAAATATAACTGTTTTGTTTTAAATAAAAGTAAAGTTTTGGAGTAAAACTAAATGTTAATACAAATTCTCAATAATTTATATTTCAGTTTTGTAACAAATTTTACAGAAGAAAATTGGCGAACTTCAAGGTAAATCCATGAGATGTATACTAGATGGCGCTAACGTTATCTGTAGTTGCGAATTTTATCTATTTAATGTGTTTTTTTAACAATTATTAATACAGAAAGTAAATAAAGAATGAAGGTTTAATGGTTCCCTACATATCTAGTTGAAAAAAATAAGTAAGGCCTGCATTATGTTAATAATATAATTTTTCTAGGTTATGTTCCGTGTTCTTTATAATTTCAGGTAGAATACAATACAAGGTCGACATGTCTTGGCTATCTTCCACAATATCAGCGGTTCAAAAAATCGGCTGTAATTTTACTCCAAACCATTCATTCGTGCGATATCGTTACCATGCTGAGAAAATAGCCAAAGGTCCTATAATAAGGAGATACGGTTATGAAGAGAAAATGTTACAATCGGGGCCATTACCTCGAATAAAAGGCACTGGCAGGTTACCAATGCCTGAATATAGACCTAAGCAAGCTTGGTCAGAAAAGCGAGCATTGTTTGGACAAAACGATTACATAGATATTTTAGGGAATGAAAAATTACATCCTACGAGAATTCTGTATCATGTACCAGCCTGGTTGAGGGGTGTTAGCGGGAATGAGTATCAAGTTATGGTTAGGAAACGTAAGATTTTGTATGATTCACCATTCAGATTTGTTCGACCAACTAAATGGGAACAACTGAATAAAAGGATACGATTTTTATATAAATTCTTGAATAGGAAGACAAGAACAGGGCATTCAAATCAATAATTTAGGTTTTTAGAATTATTATTTTAATAAATTAATTTAAAATAAAGTTTATGAAGAAAATGGACTGTATTTATTTTTGTGAAAAAAGCTGCATTTTTTATACTCTTGGTTTCCAGGTTGGAACCGCGTTGTCGTAGCTTTGGCCGACGTTTCGTCCGCATCTTATGGGACATCTTCAAGGCTGTTACTGCACACTGACTGGTCAGGAAGATGCCCCATAAAAGTGTGGACGAAACGTCGGCCAAAGCTACAACGAGGCGGTTCCAACCCGGAAACCTAGAGTTTAGTATTATTGACGACCGCGGAAGCCTACGGACCAAAGCTGCATTTTTTGTTTGCAGAGCAATTTTTAATATTCTCAATTTTACATTATTGTTTTATTGTACCCTACAAATTAATATAAGTCAATAAATACCAGTCGCAGATATTGTATTATCTGATTTAGGTTTACGTTAAAACTAACATTTCAGAATAGCTGCCAAAGTGTAGGTTGGCAATGTGTAGAGTGAAGTACGTTACGTAAGATGTTCGTTCTGGTTATTATTCACATTTGTGCCAGTTAAAATGATCGAAAATTGTTTTGTTAGACAATAAGAAACTATATTCCGACTACAATTGAGAATTTTGTAAATGCATAATAAAACTTACGAAATTACCATCTCAAAAATTATTAGCGAATTGATCTGTTCTTTAAGAAAACAGATTGAGAAATTGCTTGCTTAATGCTTACAAGAAGATAAGTTTTGTGTACATACCTCACGTTGAATTTATCTTTACATATCGAATAAACGATTTCATTCATCTCGAACTCCCTTTGTTTATTCAAAATGAATTAAATAATAATGTTCAAATTTAAAAAAAAATACACATGTTCCTGCTCTTATTTTGAAATTTCTAAAATGATGATCACCGATAAAGATTTTGCTAATGTGAAATCTAATCTTAATTTAATTACCTGTTTGTTTATTGTCACTTGAATTACTCAAATAATAAACGCGATAATAAATTTGATGGAATTTTTTGATGTGATCATGCAATACTAAAATAAAATTCATAATACCATACACGGCTGTCTCATCAAACAGCGGAATGTCACTCCATGAAGTAGGAAAAGTACCGAAATGTATATAAAGATAGGTACTATCAAGTCGAATTTGAACCCAAAGGGAAATCCTTGCTAGTAAACATCAAAAAAATACTTGATATACAGCAGATTTAGCTTTTATCTGCGTTCCAGAGTTCGATTTTTTGTTTCCACGATGAATATTTTTTTTGCATGTTGACTTTGTGCCTTGTAAACATACGAAGACGTGTAAAGGCTTAAAACGGCCTGCTCAAATTGATTTCGTTTTTCGCTAATCGAAACACATTTTTCCCGACATTTTAATATGTAAAATAATAATATATACAAAACATGCACTCAATTTTTTAATTCGTAGGAATAATTCGAAATTTTATCGCGAAAAACTAGTCTTGTGTTTGGCTATTCGCAGTCTAATATCAAAGCGCCATTTTCAGTTAGTTTCTGTCAGTCTTTTACAACCATTGATTAACGAAATATTTAGTGCTGATATCATAACAGAATTATTCTTTAAACATTATTTTTGCGTATTAGTTTGTTATCGTACTAATAATATATCGGCAAAAATTATAAATAGTAAAGAAAGCTTATAACAAGAAATTTCTGCTTTCTAAAACAAGTCTTAAGGCCGGTTTTCCAACTTGAATTAAAAGGTCTAGTTAACTAATCGGCGATTAAGTCTAATCGGCAGTTAGTAAGAAAATGCGTTTTTCAACGCAACGAAATACGCCCGTTAACCAACCGATGTTTAAGCGTTCCGAAGAAACGGTTGGTAATCCTAACATCGGTTTTGATCTAAAGTACATGTCACTCAACCAATTTCTCGTAATAATAGGGCCATGCCGTCATTTTCATTCCGCTCTAATGTAAATACAACCGCAAATTACAAATGTTAATTCCTTAAAATCATAGTTGTATACTATTAGATTCTGTCATAATGTTGTTGATTAATATAATTTTCATCAAGTTCCAAAACAAATAATAGTTATATTAATATGTACTGACTTTGTAATAGTATATGTTGGCAACACTACAAAAACAGCTAGTAGTTAGCTGACTTCAGATTACTTTTAAGTTTAGTCATATTGTAGTAGAATGCGCGTTTTGTAAGCTTACATTCTAAATTTTTAAATAAACTTCTAAAACAATGGTAGTGTGTGTTTGTCATATTATAAAATAAACACCACATATAGTATGTGTAATCGTCACAAAAGAGTTACGACAACGTTATTGTTATTGGGTCTGTTTGAGTTTAACAATATTCAAATTTCGCGCCGTTATAATATTTATATAGTTTCAAATCTTTGGCGCTATTAACTTTTTATGTAGTAACTGTACCTACACAACTGTAATAGTACCCATGGTACAAGTTTGATAATTTATGGTAGTACCAGTAGTACTAACGACATTCGTGCAATAAAACATGAGTTAACTAAACACCAGTGTATTTTTTGGTAGTAAGTAAACACAGTATACAGTAAAGTGCTGAATACATTCAAAACAATAGAAAAATACAGTCTACGCATAAAACAAGGTCATTTATTACATTACAAGCACCTAATTTCGCTGCCGGAGCAAATGGCAAAGCAAATAATTATCTTCAAGTTCAATGTTTTCTAATTAGTAATTGGAAAGTGGCTATTGTATAATACGAAGCTTAATGCATAACCGCTGTTTGTTTATTTAAATTTGGTAACATTGTAACAACAAGATTTTGAGCAATTTTTTGGAAAAAAGGTTTTCTAAATAATTCAAAGTTTAACATCGTTTTAACTCGTCTTCTGACAAAATTACACAATTAACACCAGCCGCGTAACGTCATTGTTAATAAAAATATTGTTTCTATTTTTACTACGGCAGGATTATTATTTAAACAATAAAAAATGGGTCGTCGTCATAAGCCTCCTCAAAAAAATTATTTCCAAAATAAAAAAGAATGCGTAATATTAAAATTGACGTAGACTGGGAAGCTAATTTTAAACTTTCATAACAAACTTTTATTTATTAGCAATATATGTATAAGTGCGATTATCGCAAAGTACAAGTACAGTACAGTATATCAGGAGTCATTATCGGTAAGTGAGTGAAACCTGGCAGGACCAGATCAAGCCAGTAGATATAAAACACGATGTGCTAGTTATTTTTTTTTAATTTTGGCAAATTTAATGAGACCAACGGAAAATGTCTTGCTGATGTGTTTGGTATAACGCTATAAGAATGTAGTAGTTTATTAATTTCTTTTGAATTTGGATATTAACGGTGGTGACGTAAATAGGAGTTCAAGGACAACGCTTCGATTTCCTCGTACTTTTCCGTTGCATATCGTGAACATTGCATTTGACAAAAAAATATATCAGTAGATCGATGTGTTGTCGTATTGACCTTCCATTTACGTCACCACCAATTAATTTGGCAAAAAAAGGGAAATGAAATTTAGTTGTTGGTACGTATAGGTAGGAAATGAATATTGGCTGTACTTATAATTAGAAAAATTCATATTGTTTGTTAGGTACTGTCACTAGCAGTCACTAGTACAGGACGTTAGAAATAGAAATTAATTCGAATTCTAAAGCAAAAATATGACATGAAATATGCACAGGCCACAAAGACCATGGGTTTCGTATTGCGCAACACCAGAATGTTCAGAAATCTATCTTCGATCAAGAATATATAATGTGTATAAAAAAGAATTTGAAAGTGTGCAAAAACGTTTTCTAAAGTAGCTTTGGTTCAAGGAAAATAGCACATACCTCCGCAGAGAGTTTCCGTACGACACTATTAAACATCTTTTCTGTAGCATCTTTAGAACTAAGACGCAGCAACACCTGTCTTTCATTCTTACGTAAATTACTTAATAATAAAGTTAATTCCTCTTTTCTGTTGAGTAAACTGAATTTTCTTGTTTCACGGTCAACTGTGCGAAATACTCCTACTTTTTACACGCTGTCGGCACGCACCAATTTAATGTTAAACTCGCTTATTACATTACTAGAGCGGGCACTTTTTAAATTCCGCGGATAATTTAAGTTGGTAGTTCCGGCAATAAATGACATATACCGTTACCTACGCTATAACAAGGTCTTAGCGCTCTTCGGTGACGTCACGCTGAGTTGGTGATGTATCGCTATGCACATTAGCCTAAGCGGTAAAGGAATTGTTTTTTTTTGCATTTCTCTTTTAAGCCCTTCTTCGCATCCCATTCGATTTTATTGTGGAAAAACGAAGTTTCAAAGCAAAAACCAAACACGTAACCGAGTTTTCGTGAAAGATGTATTTGTGGTTTATATTTAATCGACTAATTAATCAACGTAATACAGACAAATATATCCTTTATTGTCGGAACTACCAATTTAAATCACCTACGAAATTTAAAAAATCTCCGCTCTACTTATTACTCGAATGTACAATGAATACAATCGTATATGTGTTGATTGTGATGTTTTTGATAGCTTTTTGAGACAGTTATTAGACATTAATGTTATAGTTTTATTTAATATGTTTGATGTAAATGCGTGTATGAACATTTGATATGTGAGGGAATCACGAGTGTTTTGGTTAGATTCATAATAAATGTGCTTGTTGGCATTTTCACAGTCATTGAATGCATATGTATTTGTTTCTGTTCGAATTTTTATGTTATATGAATTTTCTATACACGTTCTCGTTTCTTTTACATTGTCCTTAATTTTCTTATCATCCTTGTTAAAATATTAGTTAACATTTTTGAAACATTCTGTTGTCCCAAATTCGTTGTTTTTTTTTGGGTTGAACAGTCTTTCACTAACTCTGACAATGATTGTAAGACTCCCTTACGAAAAGATAGCATTAATGTATGTATTTCTTGATGAAGTTGTTACATGAAAATGTCTTATTTGCCTTAAGAATATTGTTATTAAAGTTATTTCTTGTTCTCATCCTATGATCTTTTGATTTAGATGACTGCTATGTATACCTCAGCTGCTTGTTTAATACCGCCAGATTTAGTAATGTCAAAATTACGGATGACGTATTCTACATGATTGGTTTTTCCTAATACTAGATGCTACTACTTTCTTGACGATATCGAAAATTACAGAAATCAAGTCAAAAGGCCAGAATAGATAAAATTAAATGTATACTAACTATAGCAGTTAAACAAATCTTTATTGAATACTAAAACATTTACATTTAAATAGTCCTTTTTAAACGACAAACGAAATCATTGATACTGGTGAACATTTAATTACTTTATTCAAAACCCTAATCACGATCAAACTATCTTTCAAGTGCTCCATTTAATCACCTGCTTGGGAAAAAAACGTGTTCCTGGAACTTTACATGTATATCTCATTTATCTGTCATCGAAAGTGACAAAGGTGAGGAAAATTACATAAATCGCTCGATTGAATCATTTTGTTTACCGTTGTAGATGAACACGTCCTCCAAATACGTCTATCATCATGGTAGCACGTGAAAGACGTTTTTATGTTCTTCTTTCAAATTTTATGCGATTTTCAGGCTAATCCACTCGTTTTGTTTTATTGACAGGATTGCTTGCAAGGAATAAAATATTACATAAGTACAAGTTTTCTTGCGGAATTTTGTAGAGTGTGGTTGTAGTGTATATTGTGATTGTTAGAGACGCAAAATAAAAAGAAAACTTTCGTTTTTTTTTCAATTCCTACTGTAGTATAAATATCCAATACATCTTGTAACTCCATTGATAAATGTCAACCTTATATTGGTAAGTTTTGATGGAATTAGAAGGTTTGTTCGTTTGTCTTGTTCGGGTTAGTTCTAGAGTCTAATAGGATTATGATCACGTGATCGTTTTGATTGCTCAGAACTATTCTAAATGGGTACAAACGAACCGTACAAATTGGTATTTGTATGGTATACATAACCTAAAAGATTGAGAATGGTGGCAATTGGCAATCACGATGGCATTAAAAAATCCTTATTATTTATTAATTGTTATATTTCACTTTCAATGATGTCATTTTGTATGAATATGAAGTAAAGTTGGGTTAGGCAAATAATATAATGACAGCTGCACTGGACTGCAGAAACTTACTCCACCTGCTGAGGAGGTGTAAGTTTGTGCAATTCAAAACTGTCGGAAGCTGCCCAACATATACAAACGAACATCGGATTGCCAGTTCTTTTTACAAACGAACGCGCAATTTAGAAATTCGAGCTACTCCGTATTACACTAATTGACAAACGAACAAACCTAGAGTATGCAGTGAAGTCTCTCATATGCGGACACCGACGGTTTCGCTATATATTTCTGTCCATCAGATATGTTCGTTTAAAAGAAGGTACCGTCAAATGGGGTTATATGAGACACTTTTTTTTTGGTTTTTGCAAATTACTCAAAAATAAGTCACTAAAACAGACAACAACTATTACTTACTTTTTTAATTTATAATTTTTTTTCCAATATTTATTTGAAAATGTTACTGTCCTAAATCAAAGTGCAAATGGGGTAATTTGAGACAAATTTGTTTCTGAAAACAGTTTAAAATGCCATTCCAACTAACCTGTACACAAACGAAACAACTTGAGGTTTCTTATTTTCACAAAATCGCAGGTTCACTTTTAATTTTTTTGTGAAAAAACGATAAACATTAAAATTACGCTGTCAGTCACATAGCCATGCGAATAGCACTAACACCAATGCTAAATAATTTTGTTACGTTGCTGCCACTGACAGGTGAGTTATGACCGCGAATTTAAAAAAAAAATTTTATTTGTTCCATAAAACCCCACTTGTCCCATATTTTCCCATATTTGACGGTACTATTAAAATTAAAGCATTTTATACTATTCAATTGTTTTTGTCAATTTTTAAATCCACTCATTTCAAGAAACAAATACTGGTACAATAACAATATAAACCCTATACGTTAAGGCTTACTTGAACAATATCTAAAATGCTTAATTGATGGAATCTAACTTTTTTCTGTAAGATGATACATCTTTCAAAATGTGTTTCAAGATGTTTAGCACGTTGAAACGCAGTAAAATCGCTTTTAGTAAATTCTTTCAGTTTGGAAATAAGGTTCCAGGCTTCATTATAGGAAGTAATGGAATTAGAATCCTGTTCTTATATTTGAAGCTCATCCCTTGATTCATTTTAAAAAACGTCTGTTTCTGTGTCAAATTTAAAAACATTAATCTAATGTGACTCTGTGTGAGGAATACATATTAAAGGTGGTTAAAAAACAAAATCACTTATTAAACAAGTTATTGTGAGAGAGTGGACTTTGTTTTCCAACCACCTTTTAATTTAAAAACATTGTTATCTTCTGGCTAGACGTTTTTGTCTATAGCAAAAAAAAATTCTACTCTTAATCCTCTGCAACATTTAAATAAATCGACTAGGGTTGACAGTGGTTTCTCTTCTGGATCGTGTTCAAATGACTTTTCTGTAATCCTGTCTTTGCAAAACAGTTCTTAATTGTATCAGGTTTTAGCATACTACGATCATCTCTTGCAGTTGTTTTGCATTCGCCGGCACAGTATGTTGACTAGGGATGTGACATAGGTGATAAAACATCGATGTCGATTATCGATGTAAATTGCGAATGCCAATGTCGATATTTGGGAATTATCGACTAGAATTTTCTAATATCGATATTTTTTGTGTAATTAAACATTTTTCAAATTTCCCAAAAGCAAAAAGAACTTATTTGTAACAATAAATGTTATTTCATAATGAAAACGAACTCCAGTAATAAATAATATAAACAAAAATAAACTCTATTAATAAAGAAATATAAATAAAAATAAACTCTATCAACAAAACTTTTCCTTAAACAATATTAATTCCTAATATCGTTGTTTATAATTAAACATAATTAAATTAGTCAAACACGGTAGTGTTTTTCGGCAATTTCGTTCCTTTTATCGTAGATTGTTGAATTTTGTACCCTGCAATCAATTGTGTGCGTATAATACACGACATTTTTTTCCCGAAGTCGCGTTATCACTCAGCGTGGCACGACTTAAGTTTGTGATGGGCAAGACACTGTTTACGGACAATACATGATGATCCGGTAATATCGTAATAAATAAAACAGAAAACTCGTACAGCTTTGACGTCATTTAAAAACGGAAAGCGATAAGCCAACTAGATTCCCATATAAATACCGACGAAACAACGCTTTGGTGATCAGTAGATTTTCCATCTCACAAGAATAACCGTCTTCTCGAAATAACGTCAATTCTACGTGCGAGAAACATCCCAGTTCAAGATGCATCCTCAATCGAAGTCGTTGGTTGGTGCCGCCACCAGATACATCGCTGGAAGAAACGCTCTGCAGACGGTTTACTGGAGATCCTCGGCGGACGATTCCAAATTCGTTAAAGTTAGCAAGACTTTCAATATGGGGAAGAGCGTTCAAGCAGCACCTCCCCAACATCTCAAGAACGGAAGTAATATCCGATTTTGAATGGTGATATTTCGAATCTCGTCTTGTGTTTTGTTCCAGTATGGAAACATGGCCTACTTATTTTTATTATCATATTTAAAACCATCTGCTCATTCTTCATCAAATTCACAATCATTTATCATTATTTCATCTATTCTAACTAATAGTTTAATTCTAAGTTGTAGATATTATTACCTTAATTTGTATTCTACCATCTTGTTTCTGCTTCTTTTTATGTTGGTTAATTTAATTAATTATTGTATTTCTTGAAATGAATAAGTATTATTTGTTGAAATGTTAATCATATATCTCTGTACATACATATATTACTGTGATAAGCAAGCCAATTTAATAGATAAGGATGTAATAGATCTATATGTTTTCTGTTTCTATTCCGTTCTATTAGTAAGGACAAAAGCATTCTTATTACGTACACTTCTAAATTGTCTTTAATGCTTTTGTTGAGGGACATATTAATTATCTCGTTCTATTTTACTGAATTTTCGTTGTCTTACATTTTCTCAAGTTTGATTTTAGTTCATTTCCATAATGCAATTTTTTCCAAAAAGACAATTGTCTTTTTATTAATTTTAAACGTACTATGGAACAAATAAGAAGTCCCATTTTAACCATTCTAAGATTGAAATAATTATGAAATATCTAAATGTAAAGGTTGTTTTATACGACGCATAATTCTGCATGCATGGTTTTATAACATTTTGACATTTACAATTTTAGCAGATAATTTAAAGTTGGCAAATCTCAATTTAGGTTGACAAGCTTGTACTAACCTGACTAACCTTGAACTGTCAACCCATTTACATTAAAAATATAACCTTTACATTGTCTATAATTTATCAAATTTAATTATACTAATGATAGATATTTTCTGTGCTATTTGATATAACTGCAAAAAACCAGAATTGGAAGCTGTTAAATATAAAATGCTTAAATGTAGGGAAATTCATGTTGCCAACTTCACATCAAATCAACATACCAACCGGAAGTTTGGGACAGGTAACATAAGGATGCTTAAAATGTTTGGATTTGTTGAACTTCATTTTAACATTTCATTACATATATTTTATATGGACTAACAAGGCAAATTGTAAAAATATTTTATTATTTTGATCTTGAAGATCGATCCATACACCTAAATTATCGAGGCATTTTAACGTAGATTTAGTATATCCAACCTTGTTGCATTATTAACACTAATTGCCTTTTATTTATACTTTTAGGCTCATAAAGGCAGTGGGGCTGGGTGATGACTTAAATGTCAGGGCATGGACAACGATTCGATTTCTTCGTGTGTTTCCGTTACACAGTACAATGTACACAATATGCAATGAAAATACACGAGCGAATCGAATCACTGTCACGCACTCTCTTTTATATTATCACCCACCGCTACTGCCTAAAGGTATAATGCATTTCGTTGGAGAATGGTATATTACGGAATTGAAACATGACTATTCAAAAAAACAATGAAACCAACAAATGTTAGCGCTTACCTCAACGCCGCGTACAATTGCAATGGTGATGAAGTAATACGCCCGCCTACGATGTTAGCGTATCTGTTGCTTACCCAGAGAAACTCTGAAACGCAAGTCTCTCCGCGAAGAGTATAACGTCAATGTACCTTTCTCTAAGGAAACCCGTTTCAAAAAAGGCAAATTTCATTGTTTTATCACATTTTAATTTGTATAAAATACAATTTTTTACTTAACATTGACTATCAACATTCAAAATCACGTCTTCTTCTCGATATCCCGTAAGGCCCTTCAGAAAACTCACAAATTCCAAGCCTATTGAACAAGAAACACTTAAATTTTGGATTCCCCCATCTTCCTAGGTATTTCATCCACACTGGCGGGGGATCGTAACCGATACGGTATACATGAAGACTTTTCCATGTCTTCCAAGGAGTTCCGTAGCCATTTAGGTCGTACAGTTTAGGTACTCGAAGATAGGGAAATTTCCCTGGAGCTGACCATAGACCATGCGAACCTTTGGCAGCAAAAAGTACCGGTCGTCCTTTGAAAGTTCGTACCACAGGAGGAAATTCGGCTCTTTGGATTATACCTTTCCGTACCAATTCTCTGCTGTATTTGAAAATTTTCGAGACGGAATCGTATGCGTAATAGGCTCCAATATCGTGGACGGCCAGAAACAACTCACTGGGGACAAAATCTTCGTCAAAAGAGATGGAAACGTGTTCGAAATCGCCGATATGGTTGCCGAACGTTCGTTTTTTCCCTAGACACCTATTAAAAATCAAAGGTGTAGGAATTTTACCTAAAAAACACACTTCTTTCCCCTCATTGTAAGGATAGAACATCCAATAGGTTATATGGAAATGCGACCCACGTGCAATCGGTTGCTTTGGATCGTTTTTTTCGTTGCAGTTGCCGAATACGTTCGATTTATACGAACGTAAGCAAGGATTTACGATCGAAGGCGGTCTCGTGCATTCGGAAACTGTTACGTATACCGGAACGATTTCGTTGAGCGGGTTTCGACCGTTCAGAAAGGAAGTGGTGTTGCCTTTTAAGGAGGCTGAAACGTTTAAAAATGGAAATGAATGTAGAAATTAACTGCTGTTACACAGATTATTTCGTAAAAGATATTACGGAATGAATAAGTAATAAACTGATATTGCAACAGTCCTGCTGTGTAGCGTTACGTAATTTTTATTTCATTTCGCGAACGTGAAAATATCTCCAACAGTTGAATTTTAAGGAACCGGATGCATAAATTGCTCATTCACAAGTCTTAAACAAAGACCAACAATTTTATTTATTATTCGAAATTATCACATTAGTAGTATCTTTTTATGTTCTTAATACTAGGAAATTATAAAAAGATACATTTTTGGTACATGTAGTATTCTTGTGGGTCACCTATGTTTCACAGTAAAACTTATTCACTTCACATAATAATAAATAGGAAAAAAATCCTGTGCGAAATAAATAATTCAAAAGAACACAAGTAAAAAGTAAAGATTATCTTATTTCTTGTAACTTTGCAAAATTAAGTTGTATCTAAATTCATATTCCAGAAGGGATATCTTTAATATTTCTTAATTTAATAAGTCTTTGCTAATTTAAACACGTTTAAGTAAATGAATCCATATTAGTTGAAATAAAGATCTAAGGTTGGCAATTCTTGATCAGTGTTGTCAACTCTTAATACTAATTTTAATATTTTAGGTTATGTTCACAATTAAAGTGAATTCTCTTTTCATTCACTAATTCAAACAACACGAAGTATCGGCACACTCCTCACCACACAAAATATTAATTAAATTAGTCCGGAACAGCTCTTTCGAGGGCTCCTGGGCAAGCTCATTATCAACCGAATGACCGAATAAATCTGACCGAGAAACACAAAACAACTCTAATATAAATCTAATTCTATCATACTTGTTTATTTACAAAAGATATATATGTATTTACAAGTACCTGCTATTTGCCGTTGACACTGACCATATGCGAGATATATACGGAACGAAAAAAATGTCGGTGCCACCCTCATAAAATAGAGCAAGACACCGACACGTACCCTCTCGTCAAATGTGTTTTTCTATCTATGCATTTTAATTCTAACCATGCAAGATGTACAGGGCGCGACAATATAGTCTTTTGTCAATGTAGCACGTAATATAAAGAAGGAAAAAAATGAAAACACGAAAAAACGGAAAAAAGGAAAAAACATATGGTTGTTTTGCTCTAATAAATCAAAAAGACAGGAGTAATGAAGAGGTGGGAGGTCTTTGTTCAGTAGGTTTCGATTCTTTTTTATATATATATAGTTTTAAATGCGTCTAGTTCACGAGGTGAGGTTACGTTCTTGATCAATTTCAGGTTTTCTAATTTAATATTATGACCAGTCTCGTTTATGTGTTGTGCTACACTTGACGCTTCTATTTTGCCGTACCTGTAGCACCTGATGTGTTCCTTGAATCTAGTACCTATTGCTCGTTTTGTTTGACCAATATAGGCTTTATCACAGTCATTACATGCAATTTTATAAATTCCCGACCTTTCTTTCATGTCCGGTTTATCTTTCGGATTGCCAAGAAGGTTTTTGAGTGTATTACGTGAACTGAAACATACGTTCATGTGTTGTCCTCTAAAAACTTTACTAATACCTTTCGATATTCTATGGAAGGGAAGTTTCACAAATTTCTTATCGCGGGTTTCTACCGAAATCAAGGTCATGGAATTTCTTACATAATGCCTATGTTGGACTTTCTTAAGAATACGGTTGATATCTATAGAAGAGTAGCCATTATGAATAGCTACATTTTTTATGAATTTAAGCTAGTCTACTATATAATAAAACTAATTCAGTTAATTTTAAAATACAACGCAGCCGTGTTACAGTGACTTATAAAACGCCTTCTAGCGTTGTTCGAGTACTTAGAATTCTGCATGTAATAAAAGCATTATTCTGCTGCAATTGGCAACACTGTTCTTAATTTAGGTTGAGGTGCCTGGGCAATTATCCGTCCCATCTCAGTGTGCAAAACTGTGCGTTTGGCGGTTGACAATAACTTGTCGCCGTCTTGAATCTCTATGTATTGGTTTCCTCCATCATCAGTCGAGGCTCCTATCATGTACTTCGTTGAATCTTAAAATTCACAAGGCTACCTATTGTTGTCATCTCGATAGCAACAACCACGTGTTGGCTGACGATAAAATGATGCAGATTTATAAGAAATACAATAAATGCAAAAAGAAATACAAAGCAATACAGCAATATAACAAAAGAATACAGTAAATAGAAAGTAATATTTGATAAAGATGAAGTTTATCTTGGTATTAAGCTAATTATCATGTAGTTTATTAAGTATATTTGAAAAATCAATATGAAAGAAAGAAATCTTTTAATCACACGCGGTACACAGTAAAAATAAGTGCTATTTTCATAGAAATAGTAGTGCACGTAATCACGCGTGGTTGTCTGAAAATGAATAATTGTTTGATGTTGTAAAACACACGTGGTTCACAGAACACTGAATACGTTAGAAAGCATTTCGTGTCGTAAATAATTAAGGATAAATTTCACTATACTTTATCAAAAGAAACATTATTTCCAAAAATTCGCAGAATTTTCACAATATACCTACCGAGATCATTTTTTGGAATCAGGTACAAGGTTTCGGATGATCTACCAATCGGTAAGGTGTCTTCCGGTGATATTATTCTTCCGTTTGCGTCAACTGGGTAAACATGCTGAAGAAACTCTTGTGCGGCTAAAGGAAAATACTTTTCTTCTGGAGCTAACCATACCAGCGGTGCCCATTTTTCAACTAGACGATCGACTAAATCAAAAGTATAAAGTCGAAAAGTGAAAAATAACATTCAAAACATTATCTAAGTTGTGGTAGCTTTTTTCGCGGTAAAAAGAAAGGAATAACAAAAACACGTAGGAGGAATTTTTAATTATACGGCGAATAATGGTCAAGTAACGGTAATAAAATATATCCAATTCATCGCGATTGTACTGTGATCTACAAGCGAGTCTCTTACATTTTCTGCACTACTTCTAACGTGTGATTCCATGAGCATTATAGTATTTTACATCGCTTACCTCATTTTGGTTTATTTCTAGTTCTGCTTCGAGCGCGTTGTTACTGTTTTCTGTATTCAGTGCAGGTCAGTTAAAAACAAGTTACACGACAACGTATATAAGAGATATTAAAAAAAACTAGATAGAAATACAAAGTAACGGCATATAAAAGAAAAAAAAATCCAAATAGACTGATCCCTATCCATTAATTTTGAATTTTGGAACTGAAAATAAGGAAAATATCACTTACTCAAATCTACTTCGAGTTGTCCGTGAACTATCTCTAGTGTAATTAGCAAAACTCCAAGTCGCACGAGCGTTGTAAGGCCTAAAACGCACGACAAATACCTTTGTCTACCACCGCAATGCATGTCAGCCTCATGCTGTTCAATTTCCGGAAGAATCAAACGTGAAAGAAAGCTCGAGGCGACGCTTTAACCTGCGTTCACCGCTTGCCGACATTTGATTCTATACCGTCCCTTCTTTTGATATGGTTTTATGGGTGCTACAAGCATGGGGGAAGTCTAGTGTTCGATGTGAAGTGAAAATTGTGTTTTTTATGACACAGATTAATATTTTCGAAAATCGCGGCACTTTATTTTCGAATTCGTACAGGAAAATGTTTTATCGGCAAATCAAACGGTTTCCATGGTGATATAATGGTGACATATCAACACTTTTATCTTATTGGTTTTCATCATTTATTCTTTGTACCTATTCTTATTAGAAATCCAATTACCTTGTCCTCTTTATTAAGGTATATATTCACTCATTTCCATCCTACCGTCGAAAGTCCATAAATTACATATTATACGTTTTGCATACGCATAACGCATATCATAAAATAAAAGTGCAAATTAGACGATTTCTATGCACGACAAAATCTATACAAATCATCGGGATATTAATATACTGCAGCAGCTAAACAAGGTAAATAAGCTTTTCGAATGTTTAGAAAGTGCGAACGTGTTTATTAAAAATTGATAAGATTCTACTAGGAAGACCTATAATTGAAGTTTCATTGTAATAATAATTAATAAAGCCACGTTATATATAATTTATATTATATATAATATAAATTATCTAATTGAAAAATTACCAGAAAAAAGCGTTACTTTTGCTATGTGGCGCCATCTATGATGTAATTATCATATTTTTAATACATATCCTAGATCATTACATGTAGAATTTTAAATACTTTTAAGAAAAAAAAACTTCAGAGTTGGGTTATAAAGTGAAAAAACGGGTTGAAATTGAGAGAATGATATTATATATAAGGATTCAAGCACGTCTACTATTTACATCTCCCCGATAATGCAGATTAACATGGGTAATTTGACTACCAGATATTAGATGGCGCTAGTTTCTGAATATTTTTAGTTTCTATTATACTTTTAATTTAATTTTCTTGTGATGCGAATTTGATAATTTTATTGACATAGCCTTGTTATACCTCTTTTTATTTAAATAATCGATGAAAAAGAATAGTCAAATGTAGGATCAAAAATAAACATTGAAAAAAAAGCAATGTATTAAGAAAAAATGAAGATATATTATTTACATTACAGAGAGACAGATACATAAATAAATAGATATATTCAAGAATAAATTATATAAATTTTAACATAGGTTGTTACAGTAACATATAGCCTATTCAATTTTCTATACAGCTTTCTTCCTATGGGGTTTATTGTTAAAAAATCGCGGTACTAGCCTTAGTATCGGAGAAAAGCACACAACTCTTACATTTTATCATAAAGGAAATTGTATGTATCGGAAATACTCTATCACATTGGTTTCTTTTTGTTTTGAAAAAAGACAATGTGGAAGCATTACTCTCACGAACAATTACAATAGTACAATGTATGTAGCACACCTCATTATATTTCTACTATGTAGTATTTTGGAAAAATCTTATGCGTCTTGTTTTATTACTTTCTTAATTATTATTATTGGAAAGCTAAACTAGCACATTTAAAAAATATAAACTATATACACAGAAACTTCTTTCAGGTTCTGGCATATCATATATGTACATCTTATAGACTGTATTGTGTTGCGAACAATAAAAGATATTTCTTATTATCTTTTTAATTTTCATGAGACTTTTAGTATTCATGTTTATAAAGCAGTACTACCGTTAGGTTTTTAATATTATTATTACTTTTACGCAAGAATCGTATTTTTAAGAATATTATATAGGGTGTTTGAAAAGGTAATTATTTATAACATATTTATTATCCACCTTATGCGTACAACACCATGAAAAAAAAGCTTTCTACAGACAGAATAAAATTAATTCTCCTTCAAAATTGCGGGACGTTATATACTATTATACATGAGGTTAAAAATGTTGTCAATAACGTTTTATATTACTTTCTCCCACACCTCGTATAAAATTCTTTTTTTCTTGTTACAATATATTTGAAACGAATCTACTCTTGCTTGGACCGCAGCAAAAATCTCATTTTAATCTAGCTCGTAGATATTATTCGTAATTATTACAACACTGCAGGTACAAAGGTTATTCTTGGATATACTGGACGTGCAAGAAGTATGGACTGATTAATATCGCCTTGTAAAGATCTGTTAATCTCTCCATACTCTCGCATAAATTTCATATATACAGGCTGAGACATTAAAAAGTATCCAGCCTGTATATCGAGTATGCAGCTTAACGTTACAGAAATGGAAATTAGACTGGGAAAGGAATACTAAATAAAGCGATTAAGATATAATAAATAATATTGCAAATATTCTGCAAGGTTCACCTTTTAGTATTTAGAGGTTTTATCGTTAAAAAATAACATATATTTTTCGTAGGAACACTGCCATTTTGCTTATTCTCTTTTTTATTTTATATAATAACTTTACTAGATATATAAAGTTCATATACACACATGAAATATATTATCATTATTATTATTAAATACTTAATAATACATAGACCTATCGAAATGAAAATGTTCCATTGCTACTTTAAAAATTATCCTTTTTTATCCGATTAATATAAATTACTAAGATTAGTAATTATATGTAGCAATGTGATTAGACCCTGGTGGCAATTTTAACTTTCTGTTTGGCTAATATTCCATACTAACATTTTATATCTTCTTTAATACTTTGACAGATAACTGGATGGAGTGCATATAATACATCGCGTACTTTATATTTGTTTGTTATAGTTAAGGCGTAATATTTTCTGTTTAACTGTATGATAATATAAGGTAATTCAGGAGATATGTAATTCTATGATAAAATTATATATAACATCTGTATACTTTAGAAATTTACTAGTTTTTTTTTGTATTGAACCGGAGAAATATTTTTTTAAGTTTAAAATGGCTCGTATTTTTAAGATACTAAATATTCAAAGCCTTTCTATTCTTTTCATAAAATTCTTCTAAAACTAAGTGGATAATTTTCCGTAATTATTAAAAAGGGAAATTGTTTTTAAATTTACCGCCATGTGACGTATTTATTTAAGTTGGAAATAATAGAATTTAAAAATTACAGCAATCGTATCTGTAAATAAAATGATAAACCATTAATAAGGTTCGCAAATCACGGTTCCTGATCACAGGTGTTCCACTGGGAAATACGTAACTTTAAGTTACATGTAACAGATTGATTACGGTAGGTTTAAGTAAGCGGCTAGCAAGAAGTCACAAATATCAATACTTGTCGAAATTTTGAACTTTTATAAAGTGGCTGGCTAATATCACGTTTTTAATGGTTTCACCAGTACACGATTGAAGTCTTGTACTGGCTATTAAATATGGAGGTGACGATCCACTTGGTTTT
This sequence comes from Dynastes maya, assembly GCA_029619315.2. Classification (NCBI taxonomy): domain Eukaryota; kingdom Metazoa; phylum Arthropoda; class Insecta; order Coleoptera; family Scarabaeidae; genus Dynastes; species Dynastes maya. Next base: position 1,636,603 of record JAROYE020000020.1, read on the forward strand.
AATATTTGAACTATTATATTCATTCATCTACAGTCAGTCACGAATTTCGCAATATTGATTGACTTGTCAATCTCCAGTAGGGGTTATATTTCAACCAAAACTTACGAAACTGTTCTTTTCGGATGTTACCAAATGGAATGCTACAAACACTCATCATAAATATTAAATCCATTACGAATTCGAAATAGAGTTTTTGACCGTGCCTTTTAAGTTAGTGGTTTGCGCTATTAACATGTTTTTCGTATTGTGATCGTTTCCAAATCAGTAAATCCCTATTGTACACCAAACACCTCACATCAGATCCGTCGTATTTGAAGTCTAAATATTTTGAAATAAACTTTCGAAAATTGGTCACCGAGCAATAATTTTGAAAAATTATTTCTTTATTCATATTTGCTACTAAAACAAGGTACGAGGCGTGTTTTTAAAGTAAGTACCGTTTTGAAATTCTGCTACCGTGAGCGCTGCGGCGGCTTTCTACGCTTGCGCGCTGTGTACCTACATCTGTTGACAAGCCACAGACACCATTACAGAAAGGTTCGACCGTGTTTACGTTTGTTTGTCACTATTTAAAATGTTTCCGCCGATCGAGAATCCCGCCGACTGTGAAATACGCGCTGTGATTCGTTTTCTTAGTGTTAAAGGCATTAAATCGGCCGACATTTATCGTCAGATCTGTGAAGTGTATGCAGAAAACATTATGAGTGATGGAATGGTACGGAAATGGGTGAGAGCTTTTAAAGATGGCCGCACGAATGTCCATGACGAGGAACGAAGTGGGCGACCTTCTGCCATTACCGAAGATTTAGTTCAGAAAGTTGACGAAAAAGTGCCAAAGAGAACAGACGTTTTACGATTTCAACGTTATCTGATGAGTTTCGATGATGAAGTGGTTGTTAAATCAGGCGGCAGACTTCTATGACGATGGGATTGTAAAGCTGATTGTACGATACGATAAATGCCTCAATATTGGTGGAAATTATGTAGAAAAGGTAGAGGCTTTCATGTAAAAATAGAATTGTTAAGAAAAGTTTACTTGTTTTTGATTTATTTGAAAACGGTACTTTTTAAAAACACGTCTCGTATCTTCGAACGAGCTGAAATGATATACCGCGTCCGTAAGTTCCGTAGTAAAATGAACCGCTAAAATATATGGACGGTATTACAACGTTTGCCCGCTATGAAAGTATAAGGTGGGGAGCACGCGGAGCGAATCGAGGACGCTCCAGCACAAGCGACAAAACTATTCGATATATGTATAGGACGCGCGACTATAAATGAATTCTTACGTACCTTAGTATGTAGATTAATGTTCTTTACGCGGTCGTTAAGTTTCTCCTCTCTTATGTATGCATGTAATAAATGTTTTTATTCATACGGCGCATGGTCTTACCGGAATATCACCCGCTTCTCTCCGCCTGTGGTCTGGCACCGGCTTTGCGAATCTTAATCATTAATAACGATTAAAATTTAAAAAAATCAGCAACACTGCTGGTTCAAATCATAGATTATAAAAATTTATATAAAAAGAAGGTTTAAAATATGTCTATCCTATTCTAAACACATTTCCATCATTTACCCAGATTAGAATAAAATACAGACCAGAATTGATAAAAAAACGTCACTCTTCACGTCGTCATGTTATTCCACCATCGGATACTATTATGTTAATACTAAGATTATCATTATTGAAAAAAAATATGTCCAATTATACGCTTTCATTATTTAAATTAATCCGATTATTAAATACTTTCCTAAAAATTTATTTATATATATAAAGTCCAGACGCGGGTTTCACCGTCCGTTTTCTTCTGATTAGTCGGAGTCTTCGTCCGCTGTAGGATCGAAGCCGGTGAGGTCCGCCGAGGACAGGAATCCCTTCAGTAGGGCATATTCTATAAGCGCGAGATGGCAAAAGACGTACTGATCCGGCATTTGGATCGAATATGCTCGTTGAGAGCGTATTCTTTCGACTGTACCTCGTATATCGACGGTACCGACATCTTCCAATCTTGATATGCATATATCTAACGTACAGAAGGTTCCTATAACAAAAAAATTACTTCTTTAGGGAAAAAATGTGATCATTTAGAAGTGGAAGTGGCCAAGATTGCCAACAACACAATCTAGTAGTTATTTAATAAACATAGTGCCCCCATTTCATCTTAGAGCTAGTAATGAATTACCTGTTCGTCCGATTCCAGCACTACAATGTACAATTATAGGAGGTCCCCGAGGATGTCCTGCCCACACATCACCTAAAGCAGTAACCATATTCGCTTGCTGTACTCTCACGCGTTCTAAAAATTCGATCATGGCTTTCGCCGATTGAGGAACTCCATAATCCGGCCAAGACGTAAATTGCCAATGTGAAACATCTCTATTTTCTTCTGTCTGTATCAATGATAGAAATGCAGTGGTAAAAAGACAAAATTGTACCTAAAACGTGTGATTTTCACTATGTTTACCTTTAAATTTGTTAAAACCAACGAGCTAAAGGTGTAGTCGTTATTAGATTCTATTGATATGGTCCTAATCTTAAAATCGCCGAACGTTAGGTCGCTATCAACGTCATTTGGCCAATACTGTAGGCATTTCGGTCGACCTCGTTCCATTACGCGGGTAGTCATGACGATTACGAGACTGTGTTGTTCCCAGACCATTCTCCAGAAGTCTGCTGCTGTTTTTTGCAATGGACCTACCATTATAAATTTTTTAATTTTAACAGAGAAGTTATATAAAAATAAAAGACAAATATATAGTCGGCATCAAATGGAAAAATTTTATTTATAGTTTTTTGTAAAATCGAATCCTAACGATAACAGGTGCTTGAAAAAAGATTATCAATTAGCCAAATAAAAATTGTAACGTGACTTCCGTTACTTATAAAATTTGACATTTTTGGAAAATAAATGCAAAAACTGCATTTACTAGCTAAAATAGAGAAAAATTTTACTAAACAAAGTTGTTTAGAATGGAATCTCTTACCTAAATACAAACATTTTTGATAAAACGTGAAATTTTCAAAACGATTCAGAAAGTGGATAATTCAAATTTTGCGGAGTTAATGAAAAAAAAAAAATGTTTCTAGCCTTTAGATTGTTCAGGTAGCCAAAACTAACACAGATTAAAAAAATCTCATTGAAATCTTGCTTAGTTTCCGAAAAATAACACTTTTTAGATTTTGAAAAACACCATTCTTTAAATGGCTAAACATCACTTGGCACTTAAATAAGTTTTTAGACAAGCACAAATTACTGTCGCAATTTTTTTTTAATTAAACAAAAAAATTTTTCATTAACACTTTGATCTGTACTTCTTAAATTTGTCAAAGCATAACAATGTTCGTTTATTAACGTTTTTTAATCCGGTGCGAGCAGAAAATGATTGATTGAGTTGGCAGTACTAGGAACCAAGCTTGGGTTGGTGACGATTTTAATAACACTTTAATAACAATTTATATTTTGAGTAATTGACAGGGGCGTGCATTTATTTTCTTTCTATCTTGTCTTTATTCCGTACAAAACCTGTTTTTTTTTTTCAAAACAAACTCTATAATAAACATCTAGTGATTGAGGTGAGTTACTTGAAGTTGGAATTATGATATTTATTCATACGTATATCATAAGTAGATTCTATTAAAGATGCATTTCCCAACGGAGCAGAATATTTTTATTGTGATGGCATATTTCCGTACATATGTTGAAAATATGATTTCCGACTCTTCTTCACATAACATGCCTCATACACGCATGTCACCTCGTAGCAGAAACCATTCGAAAGAAGTATCCGATGGTGGATAAGTTAATAGCATCTAGTAAAAAAGTGTTCATCAAATCTCCCGAACACATCCGTATATTCAAACAATTGTGTCAGAAATTACCGCCACCACCTCAGCCTGTAATAACGCGATGGGGAACATGGCTCCAGGCAGTATCTTACTATCTGAAATATTTTTCACAACTGAAAAATGTCATCTTGAAACTTGATTCAAATGATTCTGGAGCAGTTCGAGATTGTCAGCAATTTTTTTCCAATTCGGACGTTCAACAACAAATAGATGAAATTTCCATGAACTACTCTGAAGTTGCACAAGCTATTGAGCAATTAGAAAACAGTCACTTATCTGCACGAGACGCATTAAATTGCATAAACAATTTACAAGCCGCTCTAGAAAACTTGACAAACACTATAGGAGTCGATGTTGCTCAAAAATTTGGTGCAATTTTAACGAAAAATCCCGATTTACAAAAGGTTCGGTCTATAACTGAAAATCAAAAGTGCCCAGATGAAGAAAAGGAATATCTGACATTTGCAAATCTTACTTCACTGGAAGTCGAACGATCATTTTCGAAGTATACGACAACGTATTCACAACATCGTCGACGGCTGAATGAATCGACAATGGAAGCGTTACTGACGTTGCAATTCTACGCAGCTTACCAGGGCGGTTGCCAATTGCCACAGTGGACATCAAGACGACAGGAAAAGGTAACAATATTATTTTTGACTAATATTGTATATTACGCATCTATGCGGTGCGCCACTGCCGGTACCACCTTTTTAACAAACTCTAATAATAACTCAATTTAAATAAAGAATTCTAACATTTAACTCTAAGATAAGACGTTTTTACAAGAAAAATTACTAGGAAAAACGTTTTACTTTATAATTATCATAAAAGTTTGACAGAAATTTTTATACGGGCCCTGTATATTCATATAGGGTGTTTCAGGTAGATTTTTTCATATTGTAGGAGGTGATAGTAACGGAAAACTTGGGTAAAAAAAGCTATATGAACATGTGTTCAATTCTCAATGATTACAGAGATACAACTGTTTAAATTTAGTGCGTAAATATCCGATGCGCGAGTAAGTGTGTTTTTGGTTGGTCAATGCGCATGTGATTATGTGTAAAGTGGAATTTTTGTACAACTCTGCAGTATTGTTAAGTTATTCGCATGTTTTATGATTTAAATAATCAATAAATGCGATGAACCTTTTTGAAAGCATTTCGTGGGCAATACTCAAATAGTTGTATCTTTGCCACTATTGACAATTGTTCACATGCTTCCATAAATTCTCTTTCCTTAAAATAGTCGTTACTATGTGTAAATTTAGCAACTTTTCATTAATATATCATATTTTCGATTCACGTTTCCAAGAGTTACTAGTATCTTATCATAAAAAGTACAAAAAAAGAACATTTTAATAGTTTAGCACAATGTTTATAGATTTTTTTTTCGTTAATGTGTTTACGCATACCTTGCGTGTTTATGAAAGCGTTCTTCTGTTTATATCCGTCAACAAAATTCGCGTGAATATAATCGCTATCCGGCTCGCTGTCGACCTCGGAAAGCATCACCCTGCTATGGTCGTAGCACAGAACGTCCGTGTACCTGTTCTTCGGCAGATTGTTCTTCAATTTGGCACCCTTGAAGTTACCGTCTGGCGGCCGTGCCCTGATCTCGGCGTACTCCTGTTCTAATCCGGCCCTTCCCCTATCGTTCACATAGTCTAACAGCTGTTGCATGGTGAACGCCGTGCCGTCCCCATGTAGCGAGTCATCGTCCGAGAAGCCGCTGGACGCGCTGCTCGGAGGGTTAACGTTCACTTCGTCCGCCCAGCTGTCCACGTTGTTCGTCGAGGACGAAATTTCCAAATCACTGTTGCCACCCATTCTCTTGGCGGAAGGTGATGTTTTGCCATCTTAGAAGAAAGGAAACAATAAATTAATAGATACAAACAAAAATTACGAAATTCTTGTCAGGAATTGTTTTGCAAACATCAAAGTGCAGTAAAAAAACGGTTATTAAATTATCAGAATTCTAAGATTTATTTCTAATTTCAAATTTAAATTTCAAAATATATAATATAGACGCGTTTCACGTATATAAGATGATAACCTCACCATTATTTGTTGATTGTGTGAAGTAAAAAAAGAGAACTGACAACAAATGCTTGATTTTACCGACGTAATTAAGTTGAATTAATGAAATAAAATTTCAAGACACCGGTAGGATTTGAACCTGCCGTTTGTCGAACGGGCGCGCTACCAACTACACCACCATTATAGGAACGAATCATTTTCATACCTAGATCTTCGATGTCTGCAGATATATTGCAATATCTCGACAAACATATCCTTATGTGCCAAGTATACACTAATTAACGAATATATTGACTTCCATCGGCTAAAAAACATGATTTTACTGACGTAATTAAATTTAATTAATGAAATAAAAGACACCGGAACCTACAACTCCCGTTTGCCGGACGACAAATGAATACGTCTACAGACATTTGTGTTGCAATGTTGCTACTCAATTATGTTCGCAAAGTAAGAATTTATACAAAATAATAAACTAAGTCAAGAAAATTAGAAACGATCTACAATTAATCAAAAACTGGTTCTGTGAAAAAAGCTAATGACTTTAAACAATGTTAAATTTTGATGTACAACGTGTTAAGATGAGTTACGAGGTTAAATCTGACCTCAAAAGCTCTTATTGTGTAATTTATGATAAGTGTGAGTAGCAGTAAGTTCAGACTAAACTATTAACTCATTAATTTTCATGTTCCAAACTTTCCAGTTTTAGTTTTATATCTTACCTACATTTACCAGAAAGAACACAATTAATTTCAAAGAATGCTTGAATGCAAGAAGCTTGTTATACGCGTCGTTGAGATGAATAAAATGAATAATTAATTTGTAAAATCCTAATAATAATAGAAGTTCTTTCCCATGCAATCATACAATCTAAGTACATACAGATTACTTGAAACATGTCCTAAATGAACCCTTTTACCTGGAAATTCCTATCCTATTATAGTGATATTCTTTTGCTTTGAATCCGATCGTTTATAGGGGGACTAGATTATTGTATCAGTAAATAAAAATACCAGGAAAATGATATTTAGAAGGGTAAAGTACGTATATATAAATATTTCCGTTATCAACTTACATTTAGCGAATTCACAGTTTAGAGAATGCATCGATATTTTTTAAAATATTTCGTCATAACCGTATAGAAGCTAAGTTGTGGAGTATCGTTAAGTGTTTTGTGTTGATATATTGTTATTGCAAAGGTAAAATTGTTATTCTATCTCTCTCTTAATAATTAATTATTTGGAATTTGAAAAAATTGAAATATTTGGGGTTTTTTGTAGAAAATGCCCGGGAAAGATTTAACAAGTGAACAAAAAGCCGCTATACAAGCTCTTCTACAATCAAACAAACATTCACAACGAAAAATTGCAAAATTACAGAAAGTATCTCTCTTCTGTATCGCGTTTAGCTAGAAACTTAAACGAAGGAGCTAGCACATCGACACAAAGACGGGCAAAGTGCGTCGGAAAAGAAAAACTTCGAAGAGATCTGACCGTGAAATTGTTCATCAGGCTTTGAGCAATAGATTTGCTACAATTAAAATGATTCAAAAAAATTTACAAGAGAGAGGAATAGAGATTTCGAGCAGGACTGTCAGGCGGCGATTGCGCGAAAATCGCCTAATGGGCCGAAGACCTGTAAAAAAGCCGCGTTTAACAGAAAAAATGAAATCTACTCGTCTCAACTTTGCAAGAGAATATCGACATTTCACAGACGAGAATTGGAAAAAGATGAATAACTTAACAACATGATTTTTACTGAATTAATGTTTGCATTATTTAATAGGTTTTCTTTAGTGACGAGTGCTCGCTCTGTGTGTTAGTGCAGCGAGCACAATTTGTTCGTAGACGACCTGGCGAACGTCTTATAGAGTCCATGGTTCTTCGAATTGTAAAGCACCCTCCGCAGGTAATGATTTGGGGAGTGACTAGTAGAGACGGACCCGGCCCTTTGTATTTTGTAGAAGCTACAATGCGTCAAGAGCAGTACATAAATGTGTTAAAAAACACGTTATTACCGTATTTTAAGCCAGGACGTCGCATACCGACCGGGCGTATATTTATGCAAGATAAAGGTTAAGAAATTCTTTGAAGACAATCACATACCTCTTTTACGTTGGCCCGGAAATTCACCGGACCTCAATCCCATCGAGAACGTATGGAATCGACTAAAAAGTAAGGTATATGAAAGAGGAAACCCTACAAAGGAAATATTAATGAAGAATATAAAGGATGTATGGGAGAACGATGAAGATATAAAAGAGACAATCATATCTTGCATTGAAAGTATGCCCCGAAGAATTAAGGGTGTTATTAAAAATCATGGGTTATGGACTAAATATTAATTACCTATTTACATATGTTACATATTTTTACAATATATTTTATAAATAAAAAATATAATACATGTATAGTTTATATTTTATTATGAAGAAACTACAAAATATTGAGTGTTTCAAGTAATTTGGCCAGGGACTGTATATTTTCAACAAAAAGAAATATATTTTTAATTGTTAGGATAAATTGTTATCCTCACATTTGGATGTTATGACTTAAATATTATATCTATTAAATGGTTATTAATTTTTCAATGCATTTTTAAGAATATTGAGAATGAGATTTGGGATTACTAAGAACATTTATCAATATCTTTGCACAACGCTCTGACTTTACCACTATTGCTCTTGTTCCAAGAGTATACCAAACAATCACCTTTGGACTGTGCAGCGGTTTTTCAATAAAATTCCTGGGATTTGTGCTGGATCAACAGCGATAATTCTGCTTATTAAGAAATTCTGGTAAATGACAATTGATGTCAAGCATTAAAAGTTGGTGTGGCAAATCGGGAATGAAGTGAATGATATTCAGGATCTTGTGATATTCTGAGTCAATTTTTTTTTAACTTCAAGTACAAGTTTTGTGGAATGCTTAGGATTGCATTCAAATACTCTTTCAATATTTTCGATATTTCTGACAGGTCTTTCAAATCCTTCGTTGTTGCTACGGATTGTTGTTGTCTACCTATCCAAAATTTATTGCAATAATTGATTACAAATTGGTGTAATATTTCTCCAATTCAAATCCAAATGTATGATAAAAATAAAAAATTATTTCTTCTGTATCATTCAATAAAATTAAGAGTATGTTTAAAACCAGAGTAAAACACTTACCAAATAGTGGCAGCGGAGATTCGGGACAAGTTGTCATTGACTGTAGACAGAATGACAGCCACTCATTATGGTCTAGTTGTAGCAAACCACCGAGTTGCGTCGGTAATGCCTCCTTGTGGATGTGGCTGAGCAACTGGGCCACCGAGACAGTAAAAACGCGTTCGCGAAGTTTTTCTCGCACGAAGAGGCGTAGGATCTTGAATGGGGCTTTAAACCATAGCGGAGCCGTCACTATCAGCACTTTTTTCAACCTAGCAGGATAGCCACCCTGTAAATAAAGAATTTATAGATAATTATTACCGAAATGCAAAAGGCAAACTTGAAATAAGCATGGTATTATACCCATTTTAAAGCAATTATTGCCTATAATCGCTTCCAGTTAAAGTGCAGTAACTTGAAAAGAGCAAATAAATGTCATAAGAACTGGGAATGTTATCTTTTCTTCGTTTAACAAATTTGGTTACAACGATTTATTGAATCGAACGAAATATTTTTGTATACAAAAGTTTCTGGTTGCAACAAACTTTTAATTTATTGCAGATACGCACGAACTAAATACGGTTAAAATGCATTTAAGATACAAATACGATACTTTAATGGTTAATTTTAACCTAATAAGGTGTGAATGTTAAATCAAACGGTAATATTTGTCGTTACTACAATCTCGGCTATAACGAACTATTTCCGTTGGTCCAGAATTTCAAGTAAAACTTCAGACAACAGTATTTTCCTTTGCTTTTTGAATAACGAACATAAAAACCTCTATTTGTAAAGCTTAGTTTTGTCATACTAATCTCTTGAATCTATCTTTATACAGTGTCACATATACAAAGTCCCCTATATATGAGTAATTTTTTTATTAATTAATACATGTAAAATTTTGCTTTGTCATTTGTTTTTATTTAAAAAAGCGACGTTCAATAACATGCGCTTGAGCAACTACGTAGCTTTCTTTAACCGTCAAATATGAGGCTTCTTTCAGAAAATTACAAAATACGGCATTATTTTTCAAATGTATGTAAAATCTGAAAAGGAAAAGTAGCTTGTTTTCTAATTCTTGCCAACTTTTAACGCTCTATCGCAGCTTTATTTATGTTTTCTTTTTTTGCACAATTTTATTTTTCGTAACTCTAAATCAAATTTGTATTAAATAATGTCTTTATACGAAAATGACCAATCAAATGAACTTTTGTTATTAAATGTCGTTTTAAATACACATTTAATGGGTAAATAAATAAAAATACTCTAATGAAACTACATTAACTTGATGCAAAGTTGATTAAGAAATGACAAACCTTTTCCTGTGACACTAAAAAAGATAATGCAGTATTTTGTAATTTTGAAGAAAAAAAATGTCGAATTTGTTGTTTAAAAGGTCAAGTAATCGACCATGTGATGTTATTTGACACCTCTTTTTAAGTAAAAAAAAAAAATGCCAAACAAAAATTACATATATTGATAATAAAAATCCATCTGTTGGGGACTTTATGTGTATGAAATAAAAATTTTAATACTTGAAGTCTCAACCAAATCATAATTTAGTCATTTAATAATTTCATCGATCAAATCATAATTTTAAACGGACTAAAAAATGAAAGAAAAAAGAATCTAAATTTGACATATTAAAAATCTGCGATGTTTGTGAATCCACAGAAACATTATTCTATAAATCCGATATTTTTTATGCACTCCTGTCTGAGTATTTGAATAATTTTAAGAATAGCTTTAGTAAATATCATTTTATGTACACTACCGTTCATGGAAGTTCGGGCAAGCAAAAAAATGTACGGAAGTCAAAGAAAATAACAGAAATACTAAATGGCCATGTATTTAATACTTACTTACATGACTTTACATATTTTCAAACACAAATTTATTAAAAAGAAAAAGTTAATGTAATACAAATAATTTAAATCCGATTTTCATCGAAAAATCCACCTTTTGCCTTTAGGACTGCTGCCACTATTCTCGGCATCCGGAGAATGGTCCACAAATGTTCCTTCGATTTTGGACACTTTTTCCTAACACATCGGTCTAATTCTTCCCATAACAACTCTATCGGGTTCAGATCGGGGAACTGTGGCGGCCATTCTATAGTTTTTAGGGTACTTTCATTTTCTTCTTGCTGCAGGTAATCTGTGCACAATTTAGATTTATATTTGGCGTCATTGTCCTGCATAAATTCAAATCTACGACCAATTAATCGGACTCCTGACGGTATGGCGTTTTCCTCCAGGATTTTCCGATATTCTTCTTTTTTCATTATGCCCTCAATTTTGAGCAAGTCCCCTGTTCCGATTAAGGAAAAACAACTCCAAACCATTACAGATCCGCCTCCATGCTTCACTGAAGGAACTATACACTTCCGTAACATTCTTTCCCCTCTTGATCTGCGTACGAAAACTCTCCCTCTATTTCCAAAAACCTCAAACTTGGATTCGTCAGTCCACAAAACGTTTTTAAAATCGTCCACTGTCCAATCTCTATGAGCTTGTGCCCATTGCAGTTGTTTCAGCCTATTTCCTCTGCGGAGTAACGATTTTCGACAAGCCACTCGCCCATGCAACCCAGCCTCTTTCACAGTACTCACAGAAACTTTGGAATTTCGCTCATTATTGAATTCTGCAGCAATTCCTGATGCTGTTAGTCTTCTATTGCGCTTACTAATTATTTTTATTCGTAAATCTTCCGCAGGAGTCGTTTTTCTTGACGGTCCTGGCCGATTACGATCTTGCACGTCACCGGTTGTCTTAAATCGAACTATAGTATCATGTACTGTAGATTTTTTGTATTTTTAATTTATCCGCAATCCGTCTTTTGCGTACCCTTCCTGATGCAAGGTAATAATAGCAGATCGTTTTGAAACAGCTAGAGCTTTCCACGGGGCATTTTAAGCAGTCAAACCGAAATTATTTTATTTTTCACTTGCACAACCACAGATACTTTCACAATAACAATCTCTTCAGAACTACTGCGTTTACAAATGTTATAATACTTTATAAACGGTATACGAATATTTCCAGGTAACACGAGTGAGTCAGCTAACCCTCCTAGGTATTATTCTAAAGCTTTATTGTCACTGTAATTATTGGGGATTTCCAATATAATTATATATTTTATGATAACGGTCTTATAATAGACAAATACTACCTGGAAATTGGTAAAAGGCTTCCAGAAAAGGTTAGTTTTAATAATTCCTCACAGAAATGTATATTATATAATTTTAAAATTTTTTCCTAAACAGTTAATATAATTTGTCAGCTTATAATAAAAGTTTAAATAATTTTTTTGATAACGCTATTATAATTTGAAGTCACAACCAAATCATAATTTAATCATTTAATAATATAATCAATCAAACCGTAATTTTAAACGGACTGAAAAATGAAAGAAAAAATATAAATAAAATCTAAATTTGACATATTCAAAATTTGGGATGTTTGTGAATCTACAGAAACATTATTCTATAAATTCGGTATCTTTTAGGAACTCCTGACTGAGTATTTCAATAACTTTAGGAATAGCTTTACTAAATATTATTTTTATGTACATATATTCTAGCTAATTATGCTAATTGGCTCAAAACTTCTGAAGTGTATTAAGAAATTTTGTAAGAAATAACAAGAAAATAAACCCCATTTTTATATTTGTATAAAATTCTTCATTGATGCAAAAGAATCCCCTTGTTTATTTACAAAATTTACTCCCTTGGGATTATTCCCTCAAAATAAATTTTAACAATTCTCTTCTCAACTGCGTATCACTATATAGCTCCTCTTAAAATAAAGTACACAAACAACAAATCTAGAGAGAAGAACAAAATAACTCATTTAATTATTAACTAGAAAACAAGGCATTGTTTTACTTAATGACTAATACTCATGAAGCGTTAAAAAATTCTCAATGCTATCCCCGTCTCGAAAAGAGCGAGTATTTACATATACACATATCCACAAACGCTTTTTTTTAAATAAGCATTAGAATACTGTTTTGGAGAATCCCATTGATATGTCCTTCATGACATGCGCGTGATTCACGCGACAGACAACAACAGGCAACGATGACCCCTCGACTTGTATGTTGTACGTAGTTTAGTAGCTCAATTTTCTGCCCTCGCAATTATGAGGGGACTTATTGCTGTCGTACGATGGTGTAGCAATTAAATGGAACGCTTGCAACGTTTTTTGTGTAATCTTTATGAGTAGTTATTTTTTAACAAATATGTAAATTATCCTGTAGTTTCAATGACACGTTCTGGTTTATAACAGTTAATAGATTATTTAGAAAAATTACAAAATCACTTTCAAGTATATAATTGTATCCAAACTTTTCGTTTTTAGCTGATATATTTGAAGGATTATCTTTCCCTGAAAAAATTTCTTATTGAACGGTCACCCGAAAGATTTTCATTCATAACATCTACACTGGCTATAAATAGAAGACATTATCCGAAAATACACATATTTCAAAGTATACAGTCGCGTCTAGGACACCAAGCACTGAATCAATCGAGGTCCACGATTACAGAATTATGAAAGAACTATCTTACCTTCAAAAAGTTTTCTTATGGCTCTACTTTGTAATGTAAACTGTATATTTTTTTTTAGAATTGATTAATTATACAACAAGAAAGAACTTTTAAACACCTAAAATTGACGAGTAAAAAATAATTATTTTTTATTCTTATTTAATATGCTACAAAATGTTTTGTTTTGGACTAGCTGAATGTCGTTTTGATGTTTTATATGTAGGAAATCAGTCTCTATAACAGAATTTTGTCACTTAATAAAGATTCTCTTCAATATGCAAGTCTGTAATATGATTATGACAGGTTAGAATTTGCTATTCAATATGTGATAATGAAGCAAAACTTTGTACATTTTAAATTCGCCAAGTTGTTTGAAATATGAAGACTAATTTTGCATCTATCAAGAAATTTTTCAATTTATAGGGTTAGAAATAAAACATTTCGAAAATACCTTAATAACTTTCTAGTGATGTTTATCAATTTTCTGTTGGTAGAAAGAAACATCAAAATCATAGCTATGAATTTTAAGGCTACGTCAACCGAACGAGCAGACCACTCAATATTGTCAAAGAAGTGAACTCATCTATTGTCGGACCTAACATCTGAGGCGTCCTCCTTTTACCCTATTAGCTGAATATATATTAATTGAAACGCAATGCCATCACCTATCCACAATCCATGGACGCGCGTTTCGATGTTGTACATCTCGTCAGCATAGCTTTGTGGAAGGTAATGGCATTTCAATATTTTAAATCGTATATATACGAAGTAAATGTTTACATGTACGCATGAGGAAATCTAATTAGATATCCTCATTTGTATATTTTTGTCGAGTAAATTACTGCAAACGCCTCTACAGAACTGAACAAATCGTATTGTTACAAATTCTGACGCGACAGTAGCCCCAACTACTGGCTTAAACCGCCATAGGTTAATTAATTAATTGAAACATAATGCCATCACCCATTCACCATCTATGGACGCGCGTTTCGATGTTATACATCTCGTCAACATAGCTTTGTGGGTGGTAATGGGATTTCAATATTTTAAATCGTTTCAATTAATTAATTAACCTATGGCGGTTTAAGCCAGTAGTTGGGGCTACTGTCGCGTCAGAATTTGTAACAATACGATTTGTTCAGTTCTGTAGAGGCGTTTGCAGTAATTTACTCGACAAAAATGTACAAATGAGGATATCTAATTAGATTTCCTGATGCGTACATGTAAACATCTACTTTGAATATTTATTGATTTAAAATCATTTTGACGCTGATAGCGTTCCATTTACAAATGTTCAGTTTCGGTGCAATTGCTAAGATACTGAACAAGTTCAAATTGTAATCATTTATTTTGTTGGTTAGTCACGTTATGGTGTTAACAGGTGTGTTCCTTTTTTTGACATATGTATATTCACTTCATTTTCAGTTGAGTTGGTACACCTTCTAATCACTTGCAAATCATTTCAGTTTATAATCACTTAGTTATTTTGTAAAAGGAGGACGCCTCTGATTGCAAAAAGTGGTCAGGTTTGACATTACGCCCACGGTTGCCCTCAAGCCAGTGAGATTTGTTTTAATCAGGGACGTCTTCCTTTTATCCTATCAACTGCATATTTATTGATTCAAAATCAAGTGTTCCGTTTATAAATATTCAGTTTTGGTGCAATTGCGTCCTCCTTTTACTTTATTTTAACTATAATTCATTGATTCAAAATCACCATATAATCACTTTTACGCTGATAGTACTCCATTTACAAATATTCAGTTTCAAGTTCAAATCCTAATCATTTATTTTGTTGGTTAGTCACGTAAATTAAAATATTGAATTTTAAAACTACCTTCTTTACTTGATCAAAAAATTTGTTGTAGTAAAACGCAGCCTGCAACCATGTTCCCCAACGTGTAACAATCGGCTGTGGTGGTTCTGGTAAATCAGGACACAGTTTGTGAAATAGTCGGGTACGTTTCGGGGACTCTAGAAGCACTGCCTTTGTACTAGCAATCAATGCATTTATTAGTGGAAAACATGTAGGAATCGTTTGTGCCGCAAGATTTAGAGTATGGATTTTACACGTTACATGTAAAAAGTACCATTACATTAACCACAGAATGTTTTTGACGATCTGTTGTTTTGTCAACACACAACCACAGTTATTTATCTTTCAATTCCGTTTTCATTCTTTTTTCTATATGTTCACGAGCAAATGGCACTACATTTCATATCGATGTCCGACTAGGTAATTTACACTCCGCATATTTATTCCAGAAGGAGACAAATGCTACTTTGTCTAGTAAACGAAACGATAGATTACATAAAATAAGAGTAACACATAAATCAAATGTAAATTTTTCTTGGTCCCGTACGCCACTTTTTGCAGAAAAATGCTGTTTGCTTTCGAAAAAAAACACGATTTTTACACCTGGACCGAAAACCAGGCTGGTCGTGGCTTTACAGAAATTGGATCAGCTTTGTTGGCCCATCTTAGATCTCTAAATCTAGAAAATGTAGAGTCAGTAGGTTTATCTTGTGATAGCTGTGGAGGACAATATCAGAATGCCCACGTTGTCCACATTTTGACATTTTGACTTAAAACCGAAGGCCCAGCTTTTGTCAATAATCTGGTTTTGCATTTCCCTGTAAGAGGCAATTCGCACTTGCTAGCCGATCGCGTTTTTCGCCGTGCAGAAAAGATATTGAAGAAACAAAATGTCATCGTCAAGCGTGAAGAATACAAGAGATTTTATGAGAAAGTTGGGGTGGCTCGTACGTTAGATGCAGAATTTACATGAAAAAGTTGATTTCTAAAAATGAAGAGACGGTAAAATTTAGACCAAGTTCGATGAAAATTAGTTTTACGTTTCTATTGTTAAAAGGGGTCGCAGTGAGGGAAACTGCAACATAAAGGTTCTACCACTAGACAATTCTATATCTGCTGAAAAGAAAGCTAATGTGAAATCTCTGCTGGAAAAGCAGTTTAATCACGACAATACTCAGTGGCAAGACCTCCCAGCACTCAGCTTTTACAAGGGAATTCTTATGGCGGATAGACCAGTACGTAAGAAGAAGAAGACAAAGAAACACAGTACAATGAAGAAACTGAATTTATCTGTGATTGTTTAGAAGATGACCATACCATACATATTTAAGTTTTCGTAGCATTTTTCATTTGTACTGTTTGTATCAGTTCTTTTTTTCGATAAAAATTTTCCAGAGTACCAATTTTCTAATCTTTTTTCGTCGAAAAACAATAATAGATAGAATTAGATCCATGTAAATTATATGTTCAAACAAAACCAGACATGTCACTTGCATTCACGCAAAACAAGACATATCCTTTTCTTTTTTTGAATTTCATCCTAGAAGGATGCACATTTTTCTATAACCATGACAGTATTAAATATGTGATTCGATACACTAGTCGTCATATCAGTTACACAATTCTAATTGCAGTGCCCTTGGAATAAACAGTTTTCGCATTTTCTCAAAACTACTGTACGTGAACATGTCTGATTTTGCATGAACGCTCCTCATATAGCAGCCAGTGTAACGATAACAATTCTCGGAGAATCCGGGTTATTGTATATACGTAATACATACAACATAGTTTGGAGTGTTTAATTCACAATACGAGACTTTAAAACAATGCAGCGACAAACACCGAACGATATACCAAGCAATTTCACACTAATAGAAATGAATTAAGTAGTTCCCGTTCTTCACTATTTCCCATTTCCGTTCTTCTCCAACGTACGCGTTCGAAAAGAACATCCTGTATCGATTTTGCAAGCGACGGTAGCAACGGAAGTCGTTTTCAGTGGTAAACGGCATAATACAGGAGTGTTCGTAGATTTTATGACATGAACGAAACGATTTAGCTGCTTTAACTTTGTGTCTTTTATCATCAGCTAACATTGCATTGATGCAGTCCTTTCTACAGGTGAGTCGGGAGGAGCGAACCAAATTCTAGGACTGCACTGTACACGTGAAAATAATGTAAAAAAAGCTAATATGTTCTCATCCTATTTTCATTTGTTTTCAAGTTACAGCGTAATTACAAATAAACAAAATTACATACATTAACATTTTCTTAATAATAACGTTCTTTTAATAAATGTTCAAAAATACCGCCATTGACCTTTAAACTTTTTATGCTTCGTCTACGAAGGGCGCCTTATTGCTTTCCTAATTGCTACATGTCTTGCTTTTACCTTCTAAACTTCATTTTTGAACCAGCCCTGTTGACAATAGTTTAGTGGTGTGAGATCTGGAGATCTTGGAGGCCAACCAATAGGACCACCGCGACCAATCCAAAGCCCTGGAAACCTATCGTCTAAATGTTGCTTGTCTTGACGAGCGAAATGTGCAGTAGCTCCATCACGCTGATAAGCCCTTGTAATTCATTTTGTACAAAAATTAAGTAGTGTTTTCCCGTGAGGCGAATATTTTTTGTTGAAAATTCTGATAAATACGTTTTTACCAGGATTTCTCTGGTGTGGAAACCGTTGACGATATTCTTCAACAGCAGCTGTAGCATTCCCATTACAAACTATAAGCAAACACCATATTTGCATATTCTAAATTTGAATAAACGTTAAATCACTGTCACAATAGACTGACACTGACACATGAGAACAACATTGTTGAAATGATAAGAAGCGAAAAAAACTTTTAATGTCGAAGGTACCTAACTTTTTGTTTTAAGATATGTCAAAATGTTATTTTATGATTCTAAGCTTAGGTACTTGTTAAAATTCTCCAAGACAGTTAGAGGAAGGTGACAAACTTCCCTAAATTCTCTAAATGCAGATTACATCACTTTAATTCAAGATTAGAACGCATATCGTTATATTAAAAAACCATTCACATTTTCTGGTTATATTTTTTCGTATTTAAGTTACGCGTACACTTCACACGTGTGTAAAATTTTTGATATTCCAAGAATTCAATGATAAGTTGCAAAATTTTTGGTATCTAAATGTAGAATATTAAAATAAATGTCATTCATTAAAATTGTGACAGTTAGGTAATATTAATAAGAGTATAAAATAATGCTAATTATAAACATGAAATTGTTTGCAATACTCCTCACTCAATTACAACATTGCCCACTTAGAATACATGAACAATATGTCAAAATATGGAATAGGGACAAAAGTACCATATAAAATAAAGCAAAATTTAGATTTGAACGTTCTAGAACTACTACGGAATGAGTTTTATCAAAAGTTATAAACTTAACTAACAAAATACGTAAGAATTGTTTTGAACAGCAATGTACACATGTTATATATGACTAATATTCCGGAACTGGGGTTGATAATTCCAGTGCAAGCATGAGTGGGAGAGGAGGAAGAGGAGGGAGGGGGTGTACAGAGGTTAGGGGAACTGTTTTATACGTACCGTGCAACAAGGGCTCGAGTTCAATCGATTGGGGGTGGCGGAAAAACTTTTTGGAACAGAGATGATACTTTTGGAAGCGGGATCTTCGTGAGCTGAGAGTTAATTTTGTTTTTGATTCTTTTAAGCTTTTAACGTTCAGCGGTACCTTTAAAAGATGTCAGAAGCAATAATCCTTAGAGATTTAATTAAAAACGTTCTCTCCTCTGTTTTCCACAGGTTGGAAAAGAGAAAATTCTATTGGATTAATACCTTAGAGGAATTGATATTATACCACAACCCTTTTAAGCCTTGAGGCAATACAATATCTAAAATAAAGGCTTCACTGGGGATATGGCTAAATTCAATCCATCAATGAATTTAAAATGAAGACTTTTATGGAATAAAGCAAATTGATGTGTCCAGAAGGGCAAAATCTATAGGATATAATGGTAAAAATGTTTTTTTTTGATTTTCTCAAATCTCAATGGAAAAGCAACATTTTACGGGAATGATTGAGTTACCTACAGCATTTAGAAAATTAAACGACGAATTTAGAAGACGTAGTTGTGGTGCTGATGAAAAAAGGTTTGTAAAACATTTATTTGCCATTTTTGAATAAGGATAGCACAAACTATTTCACAAAATCGCAGATACAATCTTTTCTCGACTATTTATGGGAATCACTTTCTAAAACAAAATGAAAGAGTGCCCCAAAATACATTCAATTAATTAAAATACATTCAATTTGCTTATAATAAAAAAATTGATAAAACGGTTCTTCTAACAAGAGGCTACAAGTTGTTCACTTATACTGTCCTTCAAGTCACTAATTCTATTGGTTGATTTCATCAATCATGGGAATGATTGGGAAGTCATCGCGTATTGAGGATTTATATCCCGTTTCTTTATAAGGCTATAGTTTTGAAGAGAATCCAGCGACAGTTTGGGATCAACGTTGGTTTAGTATATTTGCTGCATGATTTTGTTGTACTAAAATTCGTAAGATTGATATTTATTTAACATAGTCTTTCATTTAAAATGATGAGCAGACATTTTCCTGATACCTAACCAAAGAAATTGAAGATACTCAGCAAGATTAGTTGAAAAATTATAGCCACAACGTAGAAGAAAGCTTGTAAGTTATTAAAGAACAAAATGGCAGAAATATTCAACATTTGAATAAAATAAATTCCAGTCATTAAAAACTTGCAGTAATTTCGAATTGTAACTTGCTTTTGAATAATTTTGTGCTTATGGGCGATCTGGCAACAATTTGTAGGAATTTCACCTTAAAAGTAGAATAATAGGAATTGATTTATCGTTTCGCTTGTCTACCGTCGAACTAATCGACAGGTTTGTATGGAGTTCCCGCGAACGTGTTTCCGGTTACGTATCGTTAATTATATAATCGGATATTGGCTAATGAATAATTCAAAATCGACGTTTGAGGTTCGATTGCAATAGGTTAAATGGGATGAATGGAGAGAACGTTTTTATAAGAGAATTTCACAAATACGAGATTGAAAATAATTTTTTTTTTATAAAATTTGTTCAAGTAAAATATGTAACCTAGATTTGTATTATTTACGGTTATATTTGACTTTTTAATTAGTTCAATGTGTAAAATTAATAGATATATATTCAATGGTAATTTATTCTTGTAACATTAACAACAAATTAAGCTGCCACAGTGACATCTAAGTAATGTGAAATGCTTAAGTTTATAAATTCTTTGATATTTCTATTAGATGAAGTCTACCATGTTAGTATGGCAACACTGTACGTTTGACAGATCTGTGATTTTTATTTTATTGGTTATGTTTATTTAATGTTTACAATTGATTGACGCAATGAATAGCAGTTATTAATTTGACAGCAGCAATTATTAAGACTGTAGAAAATTCCAATATATGTCGACGTTTAGGTTCGCCTCAGTTATTAATGTTATTATATATATTTAGGAACAGAAAATTAATCGTTGTTAATAAATTTTTGCGGCTTCCAATACGTTGGATAGGCTGTCAGTTAAAATGAATTGATCTATCAAATGAAATATAACAATTTCAACAAGTGTCAAAGATTTTAGACTTTAAAGGTAAATAACACTATTAATGAAGAATTTCCCACAAAAGAATAATAATAGTTGTGCCCCCGATGTTCCCGATGACAGCAATTTTAGATTTTATGTAAACAAACACTTTGTTTGGTTTAATTTTAGATAATGCGCCGTTCTTGTTGACATTTAAACGTGACATTTCACTATCATTTCACACAACAATAGTTTGATTTTGTATCGTGAAATTTGCCAAAAATAGAATTTGAAATCATTTACTACCAATTTAACGAATAAAATCCACATTTTATCATAAAAATAAATAATGATTATGTTGAGATTAAATTCTAAAAAGTACTTAGAGATTACAAAGTGCTTTTATCATGCGAAATACCCAGGTTATTCTCAAAATAATTACCCGATCATTAGCACTTATTGACACACTAAAGATATGTGTGTCATTGGCAGGTCATAATGATAAATTGTTGTATTGTGTCAATGAATATTGCGCTACTCGTATTATAAATATTAATGAATAAATTGTAACAGTAATCGAGGCGTTACTTTGTTTAAAACGATAGTATTTTCATATTGTTACAATTTTTCTTTCCAGTGCGTTTAGAAATATAGTTCTTAAAGTATACATACATTACGTAGTAATATTTAAAAATAAAGCAGAGGCTTTAGTAAGCCGGTTTTTTGGTTTTTAAAAGCGGAGCAGTTTTAGTATCATCATATCTGATACTTACTCATCTTGAAAGTTAAGCACTTGCCAAATATTATGGCGCAGCAGTATCTGAAACTTCTTGTCCTGTCCTAATTTCACGCCAGAATACCAAAGCCAATTAGGACACTAGAATTGCTAAATTATTTTCTCGCATGTTCCTTGCTACAGATATATCCTCACTAGCACATTATTTTTGACGATACTCAAAGCGATTTTTTTTCTAATTAAATTTTCAAACAAAAAAAGGAAATTAGGTAAGTAATCTCACTTTTGCAAAAATCCGGCATTTAAGACGTTAATCACCAAGAAGAATCTCGCAAAACGTAACAGCTGCAGTGGTGAAAAAAGCTGACGATCGCGACAAGCGAAATGCCCCCTCACAGCATGGCTCGGACTAAATCGATTGAACGACGCTGGTCGTCGCGACGCTACTTACACCGCGATCGACGAGTCTGCGCCCTCCGTCAGTTCCGACGTTGCCTGCCCGCCAACGGAAGTCGTGCAAAACTGGCCGTTGTTTCTAAGAGTAGTCCGATGGAAGTGACTTCACTAGCGTAATAATCATATACGTACAGCATGATGCGATGGAAGGTGTAGCCATCGCGAATACTGGCTTATGATCGACTTCATTATTATGTAGTTGCATCGATTAGTCACAAGGTGGCGCGTGTCAAGGTTTTATAAATAACAAGTTTCTTTTACGCATATTAAATGATGTGTATCGTCGAATAGAGTGTCGTATTTAATATTGTACAGTGTGTATTAAATTTAAGGTCTAGGATACTCGTTTATAAGGAATTAATACACAAAACTTAAGTTACGTTCACATAGGGTAGTGCGAAATTAGCGTAAGAATTTGATAACTGACACCAATGATTTGCTTTATCATAACCTAACCTAAATTTAACTGTTATGATATTAACAATTTGCTTTGTAATGCACGGAAGAAATCGAATCTTAACACTAACTTTATTGTAATAATACATACTATGTTTTACAATGAGTTACAAGATGGAACCTACGCGATACTCTTACTGCATAATATTCATCATAACATGGATTTTATAGTTGGTTTTATCACAACTTACACAAACGAAATTCAATATTAGGAACGTAATGTGCATACATATTAGAATATTCTTGGAAAAGATATTTCACTATCGGTAATTAAGCGAAATAATGTTTAAATGTTCGAATGTTATCTGAATAAATAGGAAGCGGTATTTACTATTAAAGTGATGAAATCTAATCGTGAAGCCAAACCAAAAATTATGAAAGACTTTATCACCTATCTGACGGTAGATGATAATATATCAGACCCTCAAATAATTGAAGAAGCTATGAATAGCGCTAATAGAAAGGAATGGAGAGAAGCAATGGAAAAGGAAAATGATAAACTAAAAGTAAATTAATATTTTATTTCAGTTATTATTAGAGTTGTCCACGCGCGCCAACAGGCAGCTGCGTCGTATCTATACGGTTACATACAAGCCTCAGTGTAGCTTCGACCTTCCATTAGCGCGGTACGTGTCGTTTAGAAATGTTGCGTACGTCGCGCAAACGACCCAAGGCGGACCATGTTAGGCCGAAATTCCTGACTTAACGTATGATGGCGCTAAAATTGAATCTGTAGTATGTAATGTCCCGTTGATGAGTTGGTCCAAAAGGGACGGTCCACGGCGCGTAAACAATGAACAGCATGCTTCAAAAAAAACTTGCACACGAGACTATGACAAATTTATATTTAATTTATGTGTTACTTTTATTGTATGTAATATACCGTTTAATTTACTAGACAAGGAAGCGTTTGTCTTGTTTTGGAATAGCTATTCGGAGTACAAATTACCAAGTCGGACATCGTTACGAAGGATAGTGCCAATTGCTCATGAATATGTTGAAAAAAGAATGAAATCGGAGTTGAAAGAAAAAAAAATGTGGTTATGTGTGGACGAAACGACAGATCGTAAAAAACATTCGGTCGTTAATATAATGGCACGTAAAATGGAACCGCATCAATCGTCACCTTCAATTCTATTAGCTTCCAGACGAATACAACAATGTACTGCCGAAGTAATTGTAAAGTTAGTGTTAAATACACTGGAAAAGTTTGAACTTTCAACAAACTGTTGATGTTTATGAGTGATGGTGCCGCAAACATGGTTTCTGTAGGCCAGTCTCTTAAAAAGCATTCTGTTAACTTGTTACACATTACGTGTAAAATTCATGCTCTCAATCTTGTGGCAGATGGTATCAGAAAATTTTATCCTGAGGTAGACGCTTTAATAGCGCATACAAAAGCAGTGTTTGTCAAATTCCCGACACGTATTCGCGAATTTCATAGACTGTGCCCCCGTATACCTGAGCCACCAGAACCTATTCTTACACGTTGGAGAACTTTGTTAAATGCTGCGTTTTATTATCATAAATATTATGAGAATATTAAGAACGTGGTTTTACAATTCGATCCAAAGGAAGCTGCCGCTATCAAGAATAGCCAGTCGAAATTTCAAGATAGTCGGGTGAAAGCGGATTTAAAAATTATTCACAACAATTACTTCGGACTAGCGGAGGCAATAGAAAAGTTACAAAATCCTTCGGTGCGTTTGGGGAATCTGTGCAAATAGTGCAACATGTTCACGCACAGCTGTGCGCGATAGAAGACGCAAAAAATTTTTGTGTTCTAGAAAAATTTGAAAGTGTTTTAGAGAAAGATTCTGATTTTGGCACATTAAGACACATTTGTGAAGGTGCGTTAACAGAACCGTTAAGTTGTTTCAAAGAATATTTTACTTACGCAAATATAACGTCACTAGATAGTCACTAGAACGTTCGTTCTCTGCATATAAACACATTTTTCCTTGCGCCGCACTCGGTCTGTCGAAACAACTGTTGAAAAATATCTAATGTTGCGGATATTTAACAGACATTATTCACTTTGCGATTTCACGGAGGACTCTTAAAATGGTAAGTGTTTGAGCACGCATTATTTTATTTTTATTTAACAACTACGCGAAAGTATTTACGACAGCAAACATCTACACACAATAGCTCTAGTGGAACCCGAGGCCTAATCGAAACAACGTCGCTGCCCGTTGGCGCGCGTGGCCAACTCTAGTTATTATACATAATTTTCCTAATTTGCACTGATGGAAGATTCGAATTTGATATAAGGATCCTACCATACTCTTCCCTCAATTGTTGGTTTGGCGTTCTAGTTTCTTTAGGAAAAGAGCTTCGACGTTTAAGTAAATCGAATCTCTATAATTAATTATTTTTGCAATACTGACATAGTCAAATGCAAATAATACTTTTGCTAACATTGCCTGACGCGTACTTGCTAAACCTAGCAAACCAAGATAAGATTTGCAAGCGAATAAAACAAATAATATCATATGTGCACATATTTCGACGAAATCAAGTTGGCATCTATATTCCAGAACAAATTTTTCGACAACCAACACGCAGATCACCTTATTCAGCTCAAATAAGAGATCAAGCTTAAGGTGTTCACAGCGGAGAATAATCGTGTGACTTTCCACATATGGGAGACCGATGATGTAACTCAAGCGGGATTAGTCATCCTGGAATCATTTGCATCTGGTGAAAAGTCTGATGTCTGTGGCGTTCGCAGCAACTTCATTAACAATTCACTATTGTGTATTGTCATAGAGGGAAAAATAGCAACTCTCTCCATTACCAACTATATATATCTAGAATTTTGTAATAAATAAAAGATAAATGCCGGATATTCATTATCTGCATGTAATAAATTACACCATGACAGCAGAGCGTTTGGAAGCAATTGTATTTATAGATGTATTTTCAATTTGAAATGTATTCATTTCATTAGCGATGTTTGCTTTCATGAAAAAACAAATAGTCTGCCAGATCCATTGACAATAATAAGATGTTTTTTAAACGGCTTAGCATCTCTTGCAATTCCATTATGACGTATTTCTATAATTCTTGCTGTGAAAGAATTTTGAAACAGGAAAGTTAGTGAGGTTGTATGAGAATGAATACTGGTACTAAAAATCTATCTATTGGAAGATGGTTTAGCCACCAGCTGTTCTCGTTAGCATCAATCCTGCAAAAAAGTCTTACATCATCTAAATTTTAGTTTTTTTTTAACCCAAACTTTTACATCTAATGTTTGGGTGATTGTTTTGAGTAAAATAACGCCAGGGAATTTATTCTTAATAAATACGACGCTTCACGAGATTGCGGAACTCGAACAAGATTTTGCCATAACATGAATCTCATCTTTCAGACTTATCACTAGAGCGGGCCAAATTGCGCCATCCAACAGAATCGGAATCAGGCGCAACGGCCGCTTATTGTAAATAGCGTATATGTGAGTCACAGCAGATATGTGATATTTCGAAATTAATACACAAGAGTAAAAAAATAAAAGCTGACGCAATAATAATGTTTAGTAATTAGGTGTTTTTATTTTCATTATGATTTTTTATTTGATTGAAAACGGTATGCGTTGTAAATGGGATGTAATAAGGAAATAACTGAGAAACTGAACGCTTTTTTTATTCTGTTGTACTTAATAATGTAACTGTAAATAAAGATATAATAAATAAATTCTATCCTTCTTAATAATGCGGATAGGCTTGTTTAAAAAGTTGCACCATCAGATAAGTTTCCACATTTGCCTCGGTGAAGGATGTTCGCCGAGACGAAAAAATGTTCTTATATTTCGAAAACGACCGTTCCACGTCTACCGAAGTAAGGCAGGCGTAATTAAAATAATCTTTAGACTTAGTCAAGGAATCTGCAGATGCCCCATCTCACATTTGTCTTAATCTCGTGTAATCCGGATTCTTTTTTAAAACACTATCGAACTTAGCTAAAACTCGTCCACTTGTTGCATCGTTTATACTGTGCAACAATGTACTAACTTCGTCCACGACTTGCACTGATTCTACCAACGACAATCCAGAATTTTGCAAATTTTCTATCGCGTCTACTAACCCTTTGTAATTGTTGCTAATATTCTTTAGATGTGTTTCAACAGAAATATCGAGAAATCCCTTCTGGCTCATCCTAATAGCTCTAGCTTCGGCAGGGACGAATTGCAAAATAACGGATTTGACTTCTTGAAAATGTTCATTATAATAAAAAGCGGCTTTTAACCACGTTCCCCAACGCGTAAGAATGGGCTGTGGTGGTTCTCGAATACCAGGGCATAACCTGTGGAATGCCCTAGTCCTCTTAGGACTTTTGAGAAACACTTTTTTTGTGTTTGCTATTAATGCATCCACCTCCGGGTAACACTCTCGAATAGTTTGTGCCACAAGATGTAAAGCATGGACTTTACACGTAACATGTAAAAGTCCTTCACACTTTTCTTTAAGGGAACGGCCTACACTACACATTGTTGCTGCACCATCGCTCATGAACAACAACAGTTGACTGGTTGACACTTGAAATTTTTGTAACGTTTCGAGAACTACGGCCGTAATTGCTTTACTAGTACACTGTTTTAATCTTCTGCTGGCTAATAGAATTGCAAAATTTGGTTTAATAGGATCTAATACGCGCACTATTATATTCAAAATAGAATTTTTTTTGCAATCTGTCGTCTCATCAAGACATAGCCACAGCTGTTTATCTTTTAATTCGGCTTTAATTCGATTTTCAATGTCCTCACGTATTCGTGGAATATCTCTCCGTAACGCTGTCCGAGATGGTAGTATCCACTCGGTATTGTATGTACCCCAGAATTTTCGAAATGCTTTTTTATCAAGTATACGAAGTGGTAGACCACATACCATAAACGTTAAAAGTAATTCTAATTGAAATTGACGTTGTTGTGACACACCATTTCTTTTATTTCTATGGTGTGCGCTATTTATATGTCTTTCACAATCACGTTTGCTCCAGCACAGTAGTTTTTTTTTACAAACTTTACAGAAAATTGTACTCCCATTGTAGTGTAAATCCACAAATTCACTAAGAAATTTATTAACTTTCGTAGGTAATGGCCGTTTATTTTTAATAGTTACGTTAGACATAATCACTAAAGCGAGCACACCGACGCTTGTTTCTAGTATGCCACGAAGTGGTGCAAACGTAACATCTGCAGACTCGTCATTTGTTGATGAATAGAGCGCGTCATCCGTAAATGAATAAGCGCGCTGTTAGTTCGTAGCCGTCGATGAATGAACTTTTTTTTTGTAGTGGCCCACTGTGAACAACGCCCTATTTATCAACGAACACCCAAACTGCAGGTGTATATTTGCGCGTCTTCACGACGTAATAGACAGTGGTTTTGGTCCTCGTCCTAATAATTACATATTTAAATTACCTATGTTAGATACATATATGCGCCCGGCAGCCTGATTGCGAACCTGGCGCGTGGCGCTCTTGGCCCGCTCTACTTATCACCAACAAATCTTCCTTTATTAAAGCACCATTCAAAAATTGATTTTTTTCCCAAAGTAGGAATTTTTAATTTAGCAACACGTTACAGCTAATTGTACAAATCTCTATTATTCCAATTTGTACAACCATTCTACAAACAAAACTTCGCAAACACCCTGAGAAATAAGATTAGACATAGAATAGAACGTTTACATTCGTTAGTTTGTTTATTCTTCGACTTCAAGGCGATAAAACGAGGAAACAATAGCCTATAGCCTCTCTTTTTCACACGAAAAACGCAATCACTTGAACACACTACTTATCTTCGTTTCCTTGACGATTGCGGTGCTGTTGGTTTTTTTTTTGCATATTCATGAAGAACCGTGGCGTATATTGTTGTTATAACTGTTATCTTGTAATGTATACGTTATACATTTTTGAAATATGGAAATTGTGTTAATATTACGCTTAAGAGTTCATGTTTAAGAGTTCGTATCTGTAGGTCTTGAGTTTTCTGGCCTAGTTACCATATTAGAATCCTTTTGAGTACATGCACTACCGCCCGTAATTATTTACCGACACAAAGAAATACGGATAAATAACGGAAGTGCTAAACTGCAAAAGAAATTGTAGTTTTGGATTTAATAAAATACTCTTAAAACAATTCAATTATAAAATTTATTTGACACAAAAAAAAATCTTCGTTTCATCTACCTCGACTTTTAATAATTACGACACACACAGCAGCATTCTCTCTATCAACTTCGTCAGAGTAGCGGGTTTTATTTTAAGCCAGGGTTCTTGTAGTTGTTTTCACAACGATTCTTTGGAAGTTGAAGGATTTATTTTCACCTGCTTATCGAGTTCTTCCCACAAAAGCTCTATGGGATTAGCGTTTGGACTTTGAGGAGGCCATTTCATTATTTTTATATTGTTTTCGCGTTCCGTCGATTCTAAATATTCGCGGCACAGTTTAGAAGTGTGGTTCGGATCATTATCATGTTGAAATATAAAGTAGTCACCAATTATTCTCATTCCAGATGGTGTAGCATGTTTCCAAAATGTTCCCGTAGCGCTCTTTTCTTAAAATTCTATTTATTTTAACCAAGTCTCTTACGGATGCGACGCCAAAATAACCCCAAACCATTACCGATCCGCCCCCATGCTTGACTGTAGGTACTTCATATGATTCTGTTGCTCGTGCTCCTTTCGAGCCTCGAACGAACATTCTTCTCTTGGAACTGAAGAGTTTAAATTTGGACTCATCGGTCTACGAAACATTTTTCCACTCATCAACTGTCCAATGTTGATACTCTCTAGCCCATTGCAGCCCTTTTATTTTATTTTGCTTGCGTAAGAGTGGTTTAAGCAACGCGATTCGGCCAAATAAACTACCCTCTCTTAACATCCTTTTCACGGTGGTTTATGCCGTTTATCTCGCTCAATATTCATTTCAGCCGTTATTTCAGGTGCAGTTTTTCGTCTATTCCGTTTTTTCGTCATAATTATTCGACGATCTTCCGCTGGTGTTGTCACTTTCCGTCATTCTGATCGTTTTCTATTTAATACCAGCTTCTTGATATTTTTTAACGTTTTAATCAACAGTTCGGCGACTTAATTTCAATTCTCTAAGCAAGATAGTGACCGGGGATGAGACTTGGGTCGCTTATTAAACCCCTGAATCGAAACGACAATCAATGGAATAGAAGCACACTTCGTCACCAGGAAAGATTAAAGCCAAGCAAATCTTGACACCTCGGAAAATCATGTGCACAGTCTTTTAATAATAATAATAATAATAATAGTAGTAATGGTCTTTATTATCCAACAGAAAACAAAGTCTAATTACAGGATAATAATAATAAAGAAAAAAAAAGAAAAAGGTGCACAGCACTTCTGGACATAATATACAGCGTACACATATACAAACGCCAGTTATTATAAAACAGACAACTCTAATGGCAAAAAAAAAATAAATAAGAACATTGATTAAGAAAAAAAGATACTGAACCAATTCAGTGCCACAGAGTTCCAGTACTTAATTAAGAAAAAAGATCACCATAAAGTTTATTAGCATTCTTCGACATGTGCGTTATTGGGGTTTTAAGTAAAATATTAGTCTTCGCTGTGGGAACAAAGAACGTTTCCGTTTGTCTAGTTTTGTACTGAGGTACAAGAAATCCAACTGCTGCAAGTATGTTCGGGGCATCAATTTTATTAGTAATTATTTTAGCCAGAAATTTAGCGCTGGTTATCTCCCGACGAGTAGTTATAGTTTGCATATTATGTTGTTCCAATAGGCTGTCATAATCTGTTCCGCGTGGTGGATACGTACCAGTGATTTTAAAGGTTAAGTATTTTAGGAACCTCTTTTGTGTCCTCTCAATTGCAAGTTGTTGGTAAAGGTATATTGGGTACCAAACAACAGAAGCATATTCCAATCTAGGGACCACCAGGCTAAAAAACAAGGTTTTAAGAGTTTGAGGATTCAAAAATCCTCGACATGTTCTTATAAGAAAACCTAGCGATCGAGAGGCAGAATTGCAAATAGTAATTATGTGCTCAGAAAATTGAAGTTGTGAATCAAATAGAACGCCCAAGTCTTTAAACTGCGTTGATCTTGATATGGCGACGTTGTCCACCGTGTAGCCAAAAAGCATAGGATTTTTGGTTTTGAAGTATGTAACAACAGCACATTTACTAACATTTAGACGAACCTTATTATTAATACACCAAGAATGGATTCTGTTCAGGTTTGTTTGTAATTTTACTGAGTCAGCGGTAGACGATATCTCAGAAAATAGTTTTAAGTCATCTGCGTATGCGAGAACTCCACAATCAAGACAGGATAGGAGATCGTTAATATATATATATTAAATAAAAGGGGACCCAAATTGGAACCCTGTGGAATTCCCGAAGAAGCAGTGTATACATTAGAGGTAAAGCCGTTATAGCAGACGTATGCGGATCTATTTTCTAAATAGGAAGCAATGAAATTTGTAATTGCAGATGTAAAACCAAATGAAGAAATTTTGGAGGCAAGTATGCAGTGGTCAATAGTGTCGAATGCCTTGGCAAAATCTGTGTAAATAACATCGACTTGCTGTCTACTATCAAGGGATTGGCTGATGTACTGAGTAATTTCTACCAGATTTGTCACAGTTGACCTACCAGAAATAAAGCCGTGTTGTTATGGAGATATATAAGATTTTACAACGTTGTATAGCTTTGAATACAGCAAATGTTCAAACATTTTCGAGCAGGTGGAAAGAATACTAATGGGACGATAATTTGATACGTCACTTTTGTCACCATGTTTGAAAACAGGGGTTACCTTACTTAATTTCCAGAACTCAGGAAAGGTAGAGGTTTTACAACTCAAGCTAAATATGAAAGTTAATGGTGTAAACAAGACAGTTGCACAGTCTCGAATAAAAAAATTCGGAAGTCCATCATGTCCGGTAGTGGTATCGGCTCTTATATCCTTCATTGCGGACAAAACTTCCTCAGCTGAGATTTCAGGAATGCTGAAAGTAAGGGGAACGTTCTCCATGAATTGGGAGCTGGGTATATCTGATGCCTGGTATACGCGCGCGAACACATCTGCAAAAGCCTCAACAACGTCTTGAGGTTTATCCAATGTCTCTGGGCCATATTTCATTGTAGCTGGAATTCTGGTATTGCCACTTCTGTAGTGAACATACTGCCAAAACTGTTTCGGATCCGCCACAATATTAGATTCAGTACTTAACATAAACTGCCTATATGCATCTTGAGATTTAATTTTAGTGACTTTACGCAACCTAACGAACTCTTGGCGATATCTATCTGTGCGATACTGTTTCCATTTACGAAAGTAATACCATTTTAGTTTTACTGTTCGAATAAGTTTTCTATCAAACCAAATTGGAAATTTCCGAGGCGATATCGAAACTTTAGGGACGTGTTTATCAACAATAGAATAAATTACTGAGTAAAAATCATTTACAGCTAGATTAGCATTATTACACATATCTAAGAATGGGATAGACACGGCATTCTACTGGTACATTTTTTACCGCGAGATGAAACAATCAATGCAAATGTTTACTGTGCGACGCGATATAAGCGACGAGGAATGCCCACAAACCACCCTCCGTACAGCCCTGACCTCGCCCCTAGCGACAATCTTTTTTTGTACCTGAAAACGTTCCTTGGAGGTCAAAAATTCAACAACGCTGAAGAACTCAGAGGACATGTTACTACATGGTTTTCAACACAGGCGGCAACGTTTTATGAGGTAGGCATACAAAAACTTGTGCCACGCTGTGACAAGTGCCTACAAAATGATGGGAGCTATGTAGAAAGCTTAAGGTTTGTAGTTCTTTTTTTGCAATAAATAGTTTTTCTGTATTGGTACCCGTTTTGTTTTTATTACCAAACGGAACTTAGTTTCTGAACGTGCCTCATATTTAGGTTGATTGAACAAATTTGGTTTCATTTCCTTTTTTGTTCAGCCCCTGATTTTAAAGTGATGACGACATTTGGAAAACTTCAACTTCCTGTTTGAAGCTCACAGTTTAACATCTGTTTTATTTGGCGATCTTTCAAAATTTAAAATTATAGTCTACGGATAAGTTGGCGCTTAAGGCTGAGCAAACATGACCGATTTTTTAATCGACCGATCCATTAATCGAGCGGTAATTGCACACATTAATTAGAAAGCGCGCACGACCGATAAAAAATCGTACGATTTTACAATTTGTACTTGGACACAGATTTCCGATCCGATTCCGATCGGCCGAGTATAATCGTTCATGCGCGTTTAGCCTAACAGTGCAAAAAAATAATTTCCCAATTGCATGCATAAACAAACAGAAATGAAACGCTACCACGTGTTGGCTGAGTACGTCCAAGAATTTCAAGTAGCGGTTTTCGTTTGGTGTTCCAAGCGTCTCCGCATACCGACATTTAAGGCACGCGCCTGAAGAAGCACGCGATATGCCCAATTTGCGCATTATGTCGTGAAACAATCGACGACCGTTTTAATATTTAACGAGCGCCACGATGGATAGTCACAATAATAATAATAATGATTTAATGATGTAGAACGATGATAATTACGTATGCATCGCGCAGAGAACAATTAACAATAGCCATACACCAAATAACAACGGTGTCAATGGCCGACGTATACACGAGAAAAAGATCCGATCTAGACCTAGATGCATCTCATTAACAATAAGAGCAAAACTGATTAGCTGAGTGTTACAATACGTTTTCTTTTTTTTTTTTAATAAGAAAATAGGAAGAAGCATACCATTTAAGCTATGGTATTAACTTCTTATACGCGCAGAGAAACGTTTACTTGTATCAAGACAATCTTCTTCCGCTTCAATTCAAGACAAATGCTGGTTTAAATCAATTTTTTTTAGCATTTTTTCTCCGCTTAAGAGAAGTATATACTTCTAACGAAATAATTGCATTTCTTTAAGAAATTTGTTAATTTGATTCAAGAAAATCTTGCAGAAAATTTGAAGAAAGCGATTCTTAGTATAAGTATTGCAAAGGACATGATTCCTATGCAATACAATTTTGATCAGCCTTACAAGGTAATCATTAAAAGCCGTACTGTGTGGACATCCGGTGAGACTCAATGCAAAAGAGGTACCCTGGAATGGTACATGGACGGCTCGAGAATAGAGGGTGTCGGAACAGGTATAGGCATTAGTGGTCCTAACTACCACCTACTACCACACCAACATATTTCAAGCAGAGATTTCTGCTTTAAACCTGTGCGCCTCGAGAAAAGGATACGAGGCGCAACTATAAATATTTACAGCGATAGTCAGGCAGTTCTAAATGCCACTAAGACCTACACATACGAATCTGCTCTGATACAGGAATGTGTACATAATTTTAGGCAACTGGGATGCAGTAACTAGGTTACTTTGCGGTGGGTCCCAAGCCACAAAGGGATCAAAAGAAATGAAAAGGCAGATACATTGGCCAAAGAAGCAGCGAACATACCTTTCGTTGATCCTAACCCTTTCTGTGGTCTCCAAAAGAGCCACATAAAACAAGCAATTAAAGCATGGGAGGACAATCAAAAGTATTCGTACTGGGAAAATGTTCCAGGACAAAAACAGACTAAAGCGCTTATATCACTAGCACGATGAGACGAGCGGTTAATAAACGATGTGTAGATTTAAGTAAAAATTTACTTTTTATTTTTTCATGTATTGCATTCTGTTTTTTTTTTTTAGTGTATATACTTACCTACATTTCTCCTATTATTGGGCAATATGTCTGTTAGAAAATAAATGTGTTTATTATTATTATTATTATTATTATTATATCAGGCTCGCCAAAGAGAGCAAAAATAGTGCTATCGTTCAGCAAAAGGGATATTGATTGTTTGGTAGTTGATAACCCAAAAACAATTTACTTAATTGATTTTTTCGATTCGGTGGGATTTTCGCAGTTAATTGATCGGCCAACAAGATTAACTTTAACTTCTGCTACGTTGATAGATCTTTTATTTGTTAATAATAAAGATATCGTTTCTGATTCCGGCGTGATATGCTGTGATTTCTCTGATCATGATGCCCTATTTTTTGACATAAAAACTAAAATCTCCAAACCTCTACCTATCATACGTTCTTATCGAAATTTCGATTCTATTAATATGTGTCAATTCAATGATGATCTGAGACGTCTTCCCTTTCAGCATATATTGTACATGACCGATATTAATGCTGAAGTAGAATCTTTTAATAGACAATTTTTGTTACTCTTTGATCATCATGTTCCTGTTATTACCCATCGATTTTCGAAGAAATATGCGCCTTGGCTGACCGACAATTTAAAATTGAAGCTAAATCTAGATTTCGTAAGTCAAGACGCACTGAGAATTGGAACCACTATAAATCTTTACGTAATTTAACCATAAAGACGATTGAGTTGGAAAGGAAGGCTTACTTCGATAACTTACCCCGAGGTGGAGATCAGAAGATTCTATGGAAGCATTTGAATATTTTGGGTATGGTCAGCGGGCGAAAATTCCGTTTAATTTACGTAATCCTGATACAATAAATAACTACTTCTTATGTTCCACTTCTGTCAGCAGCGATATGGATATTTGGGAGTTCTTCTTATTACTCTACAAACCGCAGATTTACCTCAGAATTTTCATTTTATCCCGTAGAAGAGACCTTCATTAATAAGATTATTTCAAGCATTACTTCAACAGCAACAGGTTCTGACCGTATTAGTATTACTACGATCAAATTTTGTTGTCCTTTAATAATTCCTTATATAACTCATTTAGTCAACATTTGTTAAATGGAAGGAGTTTTTCCGGATTGTTGAGGTTGTGGAATTGTTCATCCACTGCCGAAGAACAACCAACCTCATGAACTAGAGAACTTAAGGATTATTAGTATACTTTCTACGTTGTCCAAAATTTTGGAAAAATGTGTTGCTTTTCAAAAAAATGAATATATTTTTTCAAGAAATATTTTACCAACCGAACGGGTTTTCGCAAAGAATATAGCTCCGAAACCGCATTATTAATGATTACTGAAGATATAATTGAGGCTACCGATAGGGGCTTCATAACATCTCTTGTATTATTGGATTACAGCAAAGCTTTTGACACAGTCAACCACATAATCCTTTTATCAATTCTCGGATTTATTGCTTTCGACGACAGAGCTGTCTTTGATGCGTGGTTACTTAAATAATCGTAAACAATTGGTTGACGTTGAGGGAAATATGTCTTCGGCGGTGGTTAATACGCAGGGTGTGCCGCAGGGATCGGTTTTGGGGCCAATTTTATTTTCATTATATACATGTCTATGCGGATGATGCACAGCTCTATTTTTCTTTTCAACCTTCTGATTGGAATGCAGCTATGAGTAAGATTAATGGAAATTTGGAACTTTTTGTTGCATCTCGTAAACATAATTTATCACTTAGTCCTAACAAATCTAAAGTAATGTTGTTTGGTACCGCTCGCGTTTGTAATAACTTATCTAATGTATTTCAACTAAAAATTAATAATATACAATTGCCTCCAGTTGATAAAGCAAAAAATCTTGGTCTAATTTTAGATAGGACTCATAGATACCGCGAACAAATTACTAATTATATAAAAAAGGTTTATGTGAATCTAAAAAAACTATATCCGTATCGACATGTTTTTACGGAAAATATTAAGAAGAATTTATGTGAAACCTTTATATTGACTCAATTTTCATATTGCACTGCTATATTTATCACCCTGTCATTGACGGTGTTACTAAACACCGAATACAGGGGGTTCAGAATTCTTGCTTGAGGTATATATATGGTATACGAAAGTTTGAACATATATCCTACAAGCTGGTAGCTGCTGTGTGATTGGACATGGAAGATAGAAGAAAACTTCGGTGTTTAACTCTTTATCATCAAATCATTTCATCTAAATGTCCACTATATCTTTATGATAAGATTACATTCAGAACTGATATTCACAATTTGAATACGCGATTTAGAGGTAAAATATCTCCTTCACAACGTATAACCAAACTTTATGAGAGATCATTTTCCTATCAAATTTACTATAATTTGAACAATATCTTCTGCCGTTTTACTTTATACACCTTCAGATTTCAAAAAGTATATGACTTCAACTTTATTTGGTCTGCAGGCCGGTTAATGTGCGCAATCACACTACAGTGAGGAAAGCACTGTGTTGTAAGCTTATACTCTTCACTTGCCGCAGCTTTTGTTATTTGAAGTTCTTTTCTGTTTTTGCACATGATTAGCATTTGAATATAGTTTATCTTTTTTGCTTTTGTAAAAATTCAATTTTGGGATACATTTTTGGGCGTATGTTTTAAATATTTTAAACGAACACCAATGTTTTCAGGGTTAAGTGTTAGAGCAGGTTCACTGAACTTCGTCCTGTGATTGCGGTATTTCTTCTTTGGAGTTATTATTACATATACGTATAAGTTTGCCTGTTATTAGCTATTATTATTGTTTGTAAACCGTATGTGTATTTTTATGTTTTATGATACTGCAATAAAGTCATTATTATTATTATTATCTTAGATTACTGGGAGGATTTCTGACAGGCCATGTAGCCCTAAAATATCACTTATTTAAACTAGGAAAAGCTGAAGATCAAATCTGTCGTCTATGCCAAGAAGATCTGGAGACGGCAGAACACATCCTATGTAAATGTGTTGCCATTAATTGCACACGACACCAACATTTCAGTAGGTCATTTCTTGCATTTACTGAACTGAAGGAAGCAGATCCTAGAGTAGTACTAAGGTTTATTAACAGCCTCCAACTATTCTAACACACACAAGGGAATTTTGTTACAATAGATCTATTAAGGTTGCAGTGACTATAGGCATCTGTGCCAGGGCCCGTCTAAAATAATAATAATAGCATAAGTAAATGCCCGTTATAACTCAAAACCATATTTTCCTAAGGATAGTAAATAGCTTTCTTAATTTAAGAAAGCGTTTAGATATTATTATTTGTCGACTACCGGATCTTAATCAATCTTTTAAATAACTTTGGCCTCAGTAATAAGTCCATCTCTTTAGTAAGTAGCTACCTCAGTAATCGTGTTCAGAGCGCAAATTTAAATTTCAATATGTCTGATCCTCTTGCCATCACTAAAGGAGTCCCACAAGGTTCAATTTTGCGCCCCATTTTGTACTTAATATATACGTAATTTTTAATTAAACGCATATAACATTGTTCGGCTCACGTTTATGCTGATGACACGCAATTATATATATCCTTTTCGCCACAGGAATGGGCGCACTGCGATGATATTTATTAATGAAGACCTCTCCTTATTATATAATAATTCAATTGCACTAAACTACAAATCAATCCAACAAAATCCAATGTTATTCTTTTTGGTAAATCTCGTATCTGTGAGGAATTAGCACAAGTGTCTCACATTGTGGTTAATAATGAAAAGATTCCGGTGGTTGGCAAGTCAAGGAGCCTGGGTCTATGGATTGACAACACATTTCGATATCAGGAGTAAATTATTAAATACATTAGGTTAGCTTACCTAAACTTGAGCCATTGTATGTTCATAAAAATTATTTAAATGCTAATATTAAAATAAAATTATGCGAAGCATACGTTCTGTCACAGTTTCCTTATTGTACTAGTGTATATCGTCCTGTCTATAGAATTCAAAAAATTCAGAACTCTTGTGTACGTTTCATTTTTGGGTTGAGAAAGTATGATCATGTTTCTCGGAGAGTGAGCGAGTTGGGCTGGTTGGGCATGCACAATAGGCGGGATCTGCAGATCCTTTGTTTATTCCATAAAATTCTATTTTATAAATGTTCGCCTTATTTGTATAATAAAATTAGATGTCGATTAGATAATATTACGACCAGATTTAGGGGTTTGATTTCTCCATCTTTTAAGTCGGAGCTGTTAATGCGCTCCTTTTCTTTCAATGTGTATAACAGGTATAATAGTATTAGTGATACTCTTAAATCTTTCCCCCCAAAACCTTTCAGAAAGAAGTTTAAAATATTGTTGCTCAATGCTTAAACTTGATAGCATTGGTTGGGTTTGTGTTGCTATCTCCAACTACTTCTATATGTGAAATTTTTTATAAGGGCTGCAATGATTATTTACGTGTGCACATTACTTTAAATGTTATCATTTTATACAACGTGCTTTTAGTTTATAGGCATTCATTTACAATTAAATTAATTTAATTTTCAATCATGGTGAAATAATCAGTCTAGTTTCTGCCTTCACCATGTGATTGCATCATTTAATCCAAATAAAATTTCAAAAAAATTATTTTCTTAGATTATACATTTTTATAGTCTTGAAATAAAAATATTTTCTTGAATAGAAAAAATATTTCTCCGTGTGTACAGTTGGACTCTTCTTAAGTCCCATTTGGAATATGCTTCAAAATTAGAAAGAACAACAGCAACTAATTTAGAAATGGTTCGTTGAAACTGTTATATATGTGTTTGTACTAAATGATATCTATTTCCGGTGTAATTATTTCATCGTTGTTCGTATGTTTCATACTCTAGTTCCGTGGAAAATTCAACTTTCGCTTCATGTCGGAAAAATTACCTTTGTTTATTCATAGCACACTTTATTCGATGGAGAAAGTTTAATTGTTGAAAGCCGCATTTAACAGCTTGATGTTATAGAATTTTCGTTCGCAGGAAAATGTAACAATAGCATGAATAGATGATTGTGTAATATGCTATCTGTACAAGCTACGCTCTAGTTGAAAATTTGGAGCAGCACCTAAAGGTATAAATGCACTACACTTGGTGTTACGTCTAATGAGGATAGATGAATTAGAAATTAGTCATTTTAAAATTCTTGATCATTTACGATTTATGCCAACCTGAAACTTGAAGAAAGAATAGGACAAAAGAAATGTTATTCATTGAATATCGGGATACTACTATAATGCAAAAAAGAAAAAGCATTTTACACGAAATTTCAATAATGAAAACGCTTTCCTTATCTGTCTCGAAAGCATTCTTTAAATTGTAAAAGAACAACCATATACATCATATAGTGGAATAATTGTTTGATCATGTGGTGGTATTATGATAGAAGTTGAAATTAAAGGAAGTCTCGAAGACTAACAAAACATTTATAACATGAAATGAAGATCGTATTACGTATCCTGAACTCATGCATTGAAACCTCAAGATTACACTACAAAATTGAACTCTTAGAATTGCCAGCATTCTGCTTTTTGATCCCAACAACCTAGAATAGTTCAAGGAATCCAAATCAATACTAAACTGTAATTTAAAGACTGTTTAGAAGTAATGCTCAAGAAACACTAAAAAATCCTTAAGGATTTTATAATATTCAAATAAAACACACTTCTGTGACAAGCAAAATAGTAAACCATATAAAAACATTGTCTCACGTTATATTTCGCAATACTCAATCACCAAATTCAAGGAAAAAGTGGGTTCATAGTTGAAAATTGTTTGATCGCCAACATTTTCAGCTACTTACGTAGATAGCTTTGTAGAATTCAATTATTGATAACCATATTGTGGTGATATTATAATAGAGATGGCGGTTTAAAAAAAAGGCCCAAAGTTGGAAAAACATTTGTGAAGACATGCAAATGGTAGTCCAAAAAAGCTTATACATACCAAATCGCATTGATTCAAGAAAACCCCAGCAAGTCAAGATTATTTGAAGGTTACAAAACCAAACTCAGAATTGTGAGCATACATATATAGTGTTTTTATGGTAATATGTTGAAAAGCTTGAAATCGAACGCTTTCAGAAATTCTAGAACTAAGGTTGAATCGTTGAAGTCAAGAAAAATATCGAAGTTTAGTAGAAAAAATGTAAAAGTACTTAAAATATTTTTTTGGAATTTTGGATAAAGATCTATTTCCTAAAGATATTTTCAATTTCCTGACAATTTAGATTACACCAAAAGCTTTCAAATAGAACATCCTGTATTTTATGGATTCTTTACATAGCCCTCCTAAATGCAAGTTAAATGAAGTAACATATTTCGGATCTAGGTTGTACCTAAGGTTGATAAAATACATTTATTCTGAAGGTGGTATCAGTTTAAGAATAGCGTGCGCAATGACGTCAGTAGTAGTGGAATATAGAACATATGACATCCAATTTAAACGTTGTTACGAGCAAATATATCTATATATTACTACCAATGACATCAAAATATATGTCTTTCACCCCTCCGCCCACAAACTTTCG
Organism: Dynastes maya; assembly: GCA_029619315.2. Lineage (NCBI taxonomy): Eukaryota > Metazoa > Arthropoda > Insecta > Coleoptera > Scarabaeidae > Dynastes > Dynastes maya. Next base: position 1,677,473 of record JAROYE020000020.1, read on the forward strand.
GTCAAATATTGCAAGATAGGAACTGAGACATACATTTTACCAACCTTGAGTTGTACCAACCTGAAAATGTTGGCAGATGCAAACTTCAATTTAAACATCGATATATCTTCTTTGGTGTGAGCTATATGAGATTCTTATAAATTACATAAACAGCTATGTATTGTATATGTTCTCTAAATAAAATAATTAAATATCTCAGGGTCAACGTTTTTGAAAATTACTATGTTTTCTGGGATCTAATTATTTACTTTTGCTAACTGAAAAACGAATGAGAAAATGAAACAATTTTTAACGTTTATTTTGAATTTAAAATAATTATATTTCTTTTGGACAGAGTATGAATTTTTAAACAAAGAACATATGACAATCCCTAACCAACAGCTACTAAAATTTTTATGTAATTATTTGAATTGATAATTTTTTTAAAATAATTGATTCAATGGAATTTTCTGTTTTTATTTGATCATTCGGCCAAATATTAAATTTCGGTACCTGCACGCTGACATTCTTCGCAGAGGAGCAGTACTTCAATGCATAGAAATAGTTTCATATTTATTTGAAACTTTAACATTTTTGATTATAAAGTTTTCTTCCTCAACAATAGTATTGCCCGTTCATTCGAACTTTGTACTTTTGGGCTTTCTTCATGAATAAAGAAGCCAATAACTTTTACTAAAATTTCTGACGAAATTATCAGTCATCGTAAATCTTAAACACACATTCCCCAGTAATGACTAAGCCTAATATCAACAATCTGTATAATGATTGATTAGGTATGCAGGTACTTTAGATATGGGCAAGATATATTCGATAACCCTACCTTCAACATCGTGAGTATCTTCTGCGACAGATCGTAGTCGAAATTCGAATATTTCGAGTTGGTCATATCGTAGATGAATACGATACCGGCCTTCTGGGTTTTCGGCGATTGCAATGCGACGTCCAATTGATAAACAACTCCCTGTAGCGTCGTCTGATGCGTGCTCAAAGTGGGGATGTGCTTGTGAGCGGTGAAGACGGCAATTGCGGCGTCAGTTGAGTCTCGAGTAGGCTGCAAGAGAACGATTTATTTCAAGTAATCGTTTAAAAATGTATAAATGTATGTATAGCGATGTCCAAGTCTGACGTTGGGATGTACCAAACCTATTAGACACACTGAAAGAGTTGAAATGGGTTTCCAAGATGATTAAAGCGATCCTAGTACATGGAAAAAAGTATTAAGAAATAAGGTTTATTCGTTTGTCTTGCTCGCGTTAATTCTAGAGTATGATAGGATTATGATCACGTGATCGTTTTGATTGCTCAGAACTACTCCAAATGGATACAAACGAACAGTACAAATTGGTATTTGTATAGTATACATAACCTAAAAGATTGAGAATGGTGGCAATTGGCAATCAGGATAGTATTAAAAAATCCTTATTATTTATTAATTGTTGTATTTCACTTTCAATGATTACAACGGATGTCATTTTGTATGAATATGAAGCAAAGTTGGGTTAGGCAAATAATGGAATGACAGCTGCACTGAACTGCACAAACTTACACCACCTCCCTAAGTTTGTGCAGTTCAAAACTGTCGGAAGCTGCCCAACATATACAAACGAACATCGGATTGCCAGTTTTTTTTACAAACGAACACGCAATTTAGAAATTCGAGCTACTCCGTATTGCACTGATTGACAAACGAACAAACCTATAGTTCATACTTTTATTCTGCGATACAAAACACGGTCGAAAGGACTAACGTGGCAATAATACTCACGACATCGGACTTGATCGTCACTATACACACGTTTATAAAACTAATAAAACGTCTCGGGTTGCCGTCAGCCACTTGTCGGTAATATATGGCGTAATTGCGTAATGTGAAGTAATCATAATAATAAATTAATATTATATCGATGGGGGATTAACGGATTTAACGGTAGAAATTCTTCGGCTTCTTTGTCAGGTCGATGCGACACTCGTTAAGTGGAATGGAATACTAATTACTGTTACCTAAATCATTGAATATTTACCCGTTGACTCATAGAAATAGAATGGATATTATCCAATATATCGAATGAAAGCAATTTTTAGGATTTTTAAAAGATGGGAACTAAAAGAATTGAAAATATACAGTGTATCCAAAAGTATGCAACAAATGGGAAACTTTTTTATTATTGGTTTCTTAAAAAGTTTTATTCCTGATAAAAGTTGGTGCATGTACTCAAACTTACAACAGATTTACTCTAAGGTTAATAATAACAGCGCTAATAGCATTTGTTTGAAAACCTTCAAAGAGTAAAGTACCCTTATTTATAAAGATACAGAAACGTTATTAGGAAAAGTTGTTTGTAATTTAGACATGTACCCAAATACAGAATTTCGATCAAGAATGTAAATTTTCTCGTGAAATTGAACAAAATTTCGAATAAAATTGCAATTACTGTATTATTACAACCTTAGTTTCGTCCAAATACATGCACAATTACAAATAATAATAATTAGTCGATTAAATATCAACCACAAACACATCTTTCACGAATACGATGCTCGGTTGTGTGTTTGGTTTTTGCTTTGAAACTTCGTTTTTCCAAAATAAAATCGAATGGGATGCGAAGAAGGGCTCAGTTGATGAGTGGCATCCTCTTTAAACCGGAAGCCCTTCAAAACTGAAAAAAAGAAATGCAAAAAAACGATTGCTTTACCGTTTAGGCTATCGTGCATGGCGATACATCACGTAAACAGCGTGACATCATCGAAGAGCGCTTAGCCCTTATTGTCTCGGTGGTAATGGCTCAACACAAAGTTGACACCAAAATGAAAACCAATTAAAAACAACTAGTACAATTGGTGTTGTTTCCGTTAATCACACTATCAATTTAATCAACAAAATCTAATTAACGGCGAAAGTCTGAGTGGGTCAGTGGCGTACCATTAGGGAGTAATCAACAAAAAATGACAAAATATTATAACCAAGCGTTCTTGAACGAAATTCTGTATTTGGGCATACCTTTAAATTACAAACAACTCTTCCTAATGTATGTTTAAAGATAAGGGTACTTTACTCTGTGGAGGTTTTCAAACAAACGCTGTTAGTGCTCTTATTATTAAGCTTAGAGTAGGTCTGTTATATTCGTTGTAAGTTTGGGTACATGCATCAAGTTTAATCAAGAATAAATTTATTTGAGAAACTAATAATAAAAAGTTTCCCTTTTGTTGTATACCTAATGCATAAGTTTAGTTCAATCGCATAAAATGTAATAAAATCTAGATATACAAGCTATTATTGAGTATGCCGAAAAGAAAGGAAATATATATCGAAACCAACCTTTGTGGTTTACGCGAAATCACCGTATCCTTCCTGTAATTCTTTGAATTGCAAGACAAGTAAGATTTTCTGAGTATTGCGTGCACCAGACAGTGAAATGAAATGAAAAAACAAATCAATTACAGAGCAGCAAACACAGTAAACAACCACGACCTACTACAAGAAGTGAGGATCAGTTCTTCAGATTAACATTATATTAACGCTGTTGATTGTTTTATCTTACTGCTTTCTTGCTTATGATATGTGTCAGTTACTCGAATAAATTTATAAGTAAGGTTCGACAAATGAGTGCAACGTCAGAGGCGTATCGCGCAAAAGTAGACAGTATTATTAAAAAATAATATATTGTTTACCTTTTATTGACGTCCTGATGTCCACTGCGACAAAATACTATTGCCTCGGTAAGCCCGGTTGTCGTGTTGTGTTTTTAATAATACTGTCTACTTTTACGCGATACGCCTCTGACGTTACACTCGTTTGTCGAACCTTACTTATGAGACTTAGTGTACGTTGTAAATTTAAGGGGTAACACCACTCTAGGGCTTCGAAACTTTTTTTTATTACTTTAAAAATGCTTTAACGTCATAAAAACGGTATGCACTTGGTTTTATGGTATTGCAATCATGATTCCGTAGAAAAAATGCGGAATGAAATCTATGCGACGCAATTCCATAAATTATCAATCGACGAGAAGCCACAGCACGAAAAATGCCCGCCCGGAGAAAATTCGTGGTGCTCGTGGCAAAAGGCATTGGCCATTGGTAGTGCAGATTAGGAAAATTGGGACGAATTGTTACAATTTCTGTGTCGAAACGGACGAGCGCCGCATGAAGTATTCGGTGCGATCACTGACTGATGCTGCTTATACTCCGATCCGTTATCCGCAACCTAGGACCCGGATCCGCTATCCGAAACCTCGGATCCGGATCTATTATCTGAAACTTCGGATCCGGATCCTATAGGATCCGATAATCGGATATTGAATCCGCGTATTCGGATCTCAATTTTATCGGATACCAACAGCATTTATATTTAGCGACATCAGCTTGTATATCGGGCAAGCTCAGGGAGAGAAGTAAGATGTAGTAACCAAAGTGAACGAAACATATACATATACAGTTCCTAAAAATAACAGAAGGAAAACTAAAAGCAGGTATTTTTGTAGGAGATCAAATTCGAGAACAGGTAAGTACTAGAACATTTGAAACCAAATTATCAGGGGGGAAAATCAGCGCGGATGTCCATAGTACAAGTCTTTCCCAGTTTTTTGGGAAACAAAAAAGTAAAAAATTACAAAGCTTTAGTAATAAATATGACTCAAACACTTCACACTACTAACTGCAATATGTCCTTTAATGTGCACATTCTTCATTGTTACTTGGATTTTTGTCCTGAAAATATGGGCGACGTTAGAGATTCAAGACAATTCGAAAATGGAAAATCGGTACCACGGCAAATTGAATCCTGTTATATCAGCAGGCGTTAAGAAAGGGGACCGTGTATGTTGTCTATAAGAGCCAATGTAATATTTCGCCACATTTCTAATTTTATGAATTAAAACTAATTATAAGTATATTATTGTACAAGCAGAAAAGAAATTTCTTTAAAATCCAAACGAAATTAAAGCAAGCTTGATCATCTATCTTTTATTAACACAAATGTTTCTATGTTTTCCATTAAAATTACTATACCAACAACATGTAGCGGTTTCTGAAAAATTCCAATAACTTACCAACATAGTAAACTTTCCCGTTTTCAATTCGGTCAAGAGTGGTTCCTTCAAAGGGTCGAACGACGTCAACCCTTCACGCCGTCGTATGGCTTCGTGCTGTTCGAAAAGCGCCACAGCCCTGCTCACGTCGAATTTTCGGGCCAACAGGAACCGTACGGCCGTCGTCCAGCTTACCGGTCCGGATTTCCGGCGAGCTCGCGAATTCACTATTTCTAGGAACTTTTTCGTGGACTGAAACAATAGAAGAGAGAGATGGATATTATATATGTCTGTATGCGAATGTATGTAACGAATAAAGGTCGAACAGTTCAAGATGAAAGTATGACTAACGTTTTTAGAATTTTTAAATAAATATAGCGGGTATAATAAGAAACCTTGGGTATGGAAATGCGTCGAAAAGAAAGATTTCCTTTGTTTATATATTGGCTGTTCCAAATTCATGAGAAATTATCAGGAATTTGTTTGTTAGAACGGATGGAGTATAAATTTAAATTTATCAAAATCACTTGAAAAAACGTCGATTATCTTGTAAAACTTAGTTATTTTGGAAAAATTATGTGATAATGCCAGAACTGTACAGTATGGAGCATATCTAAAATCGAATTTGTTAAAATGATTGGTATATCAAGTCAATTATGATAAAAAATTTCGGTTTGGTGCAATTCTCGTATGTGCCGCTTTCTTCGGGGAAAATAATATTGATATTTAAAGAGATTTTGGTATGTAATAGGATAAGGCAGCGAAGTCAAAATCAAAATGCAGAATACCATAACAGAGAAAGGAGGTTACAATTTTGCCTTGCAAATAAAATCCATTTCGTTTGTCAGTTTCAGATACAGCAAAACCTTTATATGATGTTAATGGTTTTCTTACAGGCACTGTTTGATTTATCGTTTATCCACGCGTAGTTGGAATGATTTTCATGAGCTCTTGAGACATTTTATGCCCTGAAACGAAAGAGTAAAGTCGAAATTAAAGGAAAAAGTAGCAGCTTTAGCGGTAACTTTAGGAATTTTTAGCAGAGATAATAAGACACAATTTTCCAGCTGGAAATCTCAGCCCATGTTGTATCAATCAAAGCTACAGCTAGTGTTATTCAAGCAATTCACTACAAGTAGACAGGTAATTCAGAATGGCTGTTACTTATCTAAACAAAAAAATACACTCTTAACGCATAAAGAAACTAAACAATTGTGAACCAAATTTTATCAAAAATTAATTATCTATCTAAAACAATAAAAAATATACTCTTAGCACAGAAAAGTAACAAACAATAAATTATGAAAGAAAATGTATTATGATGTAAATTAACCAAGCAAGTGTTCAAGCTGTTGACCAAACGTTGCTAAACAGTGTCCTAATCTTTCTTGAAAGTAACGTTTCACATTCTGAAGATTTCTTACTGTTACTTTTCTAAATGCTTCCACTATTCTCTGCTTTAATTCCTTGATTTTAGGGAGTCTATGTCGAATATTGTAAACAACTCTTGTTGCAATGTAACCCGAAACAAAAAAGTCCAACGGGCTTAAACCAGGGGTTTCTCGCCGGCCACTTCAGCGGTCCATGACGAACTATCCATCCATCTGGAAATTTATTATTAAAAAATTTCCTAATTTTCCTGGTGGTGCCCCATCGTGCCGATAAATGATCCTTCCGTTTACAGGAATATTACTAATAGCTGGAAGAATTATGGCTTTCAGCAATTTCAAATACTTTTGAGCATTCAGTGAACCGTCGATAAAAAACCGACCAACAATATGATTATTGAAGAATGCTGGCCCACATGTTGACCTTCAAACGAGTTTGAATATGGGTTTCTAGAGAAAAATAAGAGTTTTCTGTTTTTTTTTTCTTTATTTTCAACGTTACTTTTTTGTTCCAATGCATAAAATATCCCAAAACCTCATAAAAATCGTTCCAACTAGGTATGGACAAAAAATAAATCAAACACTCCTCCATAGGAAAACCATTAACATCACATAAAGGTCTTACTATGTAAACATCTATGGCCAGTGTTATCTGAAATGCACTGTATAATAATAACAATAAATTATTAATAATAGTAATAAACCAGAGAGGAAGTACTCGATTGTACGACCTTGCGAAGTCAAATAACAAATATAGAAAACCGGGGAAGCGATCTGTTTCTGAATGGTTAATTAAAACACTATTTCTTTTAGACCCAATATTTCGTTCTTTATTCAGTACTTCATCAGGAGTTACTGTGTATGAAACGATCAATTTTTCCTGCTAATGTCCCGTTATCTGTAGTAAGATTTACTAGATTTATTTTGCCGTCCTGGACGTGTTTGGATATAATGTTACTTCTTCTGCACCTCAACAAGAAAACTCTCCTATTCAAAGTTGTCGCAATTGGGTGTATAATTTCAGAACTTCATAGCAGTTTCACCAAATATGTTGACAGAAACTCATTTATAATGGAAAAACCAGAGGTGAAGTACTCGACCGTACAACGTTGTGTTAAAATAACGAATTTTATAGGGTTTATTTTTTTTTTTTACAAATCTGCAGTAAATCTATTCCAAAGGTTTTCAACATAGTCCAGGAACAATTGACAATGGACGTATGTTTTGTAATGCAGAGTCAGTAGGTACCATTACAATAGTTTGTGTATTTCCAAAAAGGAAAAAAATCAAACATGTTTAGATAAATCTATAGATTGGTAGATGAAATTTACCCAATAATCGCTTCAAGAACTGTAGTAGGGTGTTCATTTATTACCTGTCATCCTCAATTTTCCTTTTAAATTATTAAATTTAAAAGATAATAACCATTACTTTTTACAAAAAATTGCCTACCTTTTCTAATGTTATTTATTAACATAAACACAAGCTTTTTCGTAATTGTAAAATGATTTATATAGGCGTTTGTAATGATGTAATAATCTCAAGAATGCGAAGAAATTTACATAAGAAAATACACAATTTTTAACTGAATTCAATCCATTATTATTAGTAATATTGGGATTGTAACTTTGATTCAGGATGTTGGTTGCACAAAATTATGAAAGTTCTTGTGGTAGAATTACGAAGAAATATAATAGAATGCTGGTTCGGAATATACCGGATGTCCCATTACATAAATGCCACAGCTTGAGGATATGTTGTTCAAGCAATCTTATGTCAAAGATGTCTAATAAACATATGCCTAAAACTATCGTAACAGAGCTGCAAGCATTTGAAGGTTTAGGGAGCCCTACTAATACAGGTGTAGGTATCGCCGTTAATTTCGCTGTTATTAAAAAGTCGGGGTGGCTATGATTCATCATTTATTATTCATTGTGACAGTAAACATCACTTATAAATTAACTCAGTGTATTTCGTTGTGTACGTTACATTACAATTATCTTAAAAGTACGTTAATTTTTTCAAATGAAGAATACGCCGACATATGAATTCTGTAATGGAAACTGACGAGCGGCAGTTAATAAATATCGTTGGCGATTTTCCACTCGTAGAGTGCCTTGTAGAAAAGTTTTTAGCAACGTTCATCGGTGTTTACGAGAAACAGACAAGTTTCCTTCTGCTGCTTCTGAACATCCCGAGCAACAAGAACTTGCTCAAAAAGAAGCAATACTTAATATGGTTGACGTTCTACTAGTGGCCGAAGAATATGCCGCATGAGAGTATTTTGAGCAATTTTGACAAGTTTAAAAGCAAGGGAAACGATGTTTCATGAACTATAAACAGAGCCTACTATTAATTTTTTTCAATATCAGATTTGTCGCTAGCGATAGTCAACTTTTCTAAAACCTGTTTAAAATTTTTGGCAAATATCTCTTTTCTGAATTTAATTATATTTAATTGGTTTGGTTTAATGTAAGGTTTACTAGAAAAATTTAAAGAAATTGGTTCTATTTTGAAAGTTCTTAACAATTACTACCGCGAAATATAAAATGTCAGTTAATTGACAATGTATTGGTTTTTCGTTCTAATTTATTTATTGTTCTCCGGAAACGTGTATCAACGAACTTATCGACACGCTGCAAATGTACTTTGAATGGAATAAAAGTCGCGGTATTGTCAAATTATTTACTTTTCTAGAAATTATCCCGACAAATTCTTGGAAATGTAATTCTTCTAATAAATCTTACAATAAACCGAATTTGTTAGACATAATTGAATTTAGAAAAGAAATCTCTATTTAAAATTTTATAAAGAGATGTGCATCGCTTTTAAGAAAAAAAGTTAGCATTTACGTCAAATCTTATGTTGTAAAAAGCAGTAGGTTCTGTTTATAATCAATGTAACACCCTATATAACGCACAAAACAATGTTATTGTGACCATCGATTTTCCAGTTAAAACCAGGCATATATTAATATACCGGGTGTCCCATGACATGATTGCACTAAGTGTATGTTGCATATTTCAGATGCTAAGTTTTTATAAATGTATTTAAACGAAATTCATGTATTATAAATTGAAATAGAAGATATGTACATATGCAATAAATTTGTTTCAAAAAAATGAATTAGCCAGTTCCACAAGAGACTTTTCTATATTTTCTGCAGTAAAACGGCTTATTTTTTAAGTTTGTACGTCTTTCAGTATCGAAAACGTTCATTTAACTTCACAACTTCTAAACGGAACAAAATTAAAATGTGATATGAGTTATATTTTATACAGTGGTACCTCGGCTTACGATAGTATCTTATTACGGAATTTTCGAGTTACGGAAGAAAATTTGGATGAATTTTTGTTTCCAAAACAGAAAGGTACTCGTACCGATACGAACCTTGGCTTAGAACTTTTACAGATTCGGCAGAATTTCCACGCGACTCGTGTACATGCTAGAAAGGGTTAGTTATATACAATATAATGCGATGGTTTGTGTGGTTAACTTCCCACAATTCCACCGCTTCGCATCTGATTTGAATTCATAATTAATATTATTCTTACTTTATCCAAAATTCCTTTTATCTTTGTGTTAAATCTTTTTTCAACGGACAAAGCCGAACGTTCTACGGTCTAATTTTGTAATATATATGAAAAAGCCACCTCACACCCACTGTCTTCCATACACCAGAAAGAGTCCTTATTCAAAATAGCGTATGTATGTGAAGTTATTTCTTTTTAATTTCAAAATTAGAGTTTTTGTTGATTTTTTTACGAAAACCTATATGTTCAATTGTATTTACAATACATAAGATGAATTTCTGATTATTTTTTTGATTATGGGAACGGATTATTTATATTTCCTTTATTTCTTATGACATATTTAATTCCAGTTACGAAATTTCGGATTACGAAATGTTTTTGAAAAAAAATAATTCCGTACCGCTGTATTTGAATTTTGTATTTCTTGTGCAAAGAATTGTATTTAAATCGCGGTTTCTGTTGAACACTGCATCAACTTAATCAGTTTATTTCTAATATTACCCGGAATTTATTAAATGTGTCGTTTAATGTATGGAGCGCGTTTCGACTTTCGAAATATTGTATCGTCACTGTTAAGTGTTTAATATGTAAAGTGTTTAATAACGAAATAAAGAATAGATACAGTAAATATTTGTAGAACCATTTAAGGAGAAAGCTCGGTGCGAATACTACGACTGCATACTATTCACTGATTCCTCGATCTTGAAATAATCATGGCCTATTTCACATGCTCTGCATACAGCTCTGCTGCGACTGATGTAATTCCATACAATTTTGTCGTTCTCTGTTCATTAGACCTTTTTGACTTGAAATTGCTAGAGCCACACATCCTTAAACTGTGGTAATCATGTCATGGGACACCCGGTAAACCGTGCTCAAATTCGTGGATTACAATCCCTATTCAATATCATAAATCTACATTAAATATACATTTCCTTTTACATATTATTATACTACCTCTTCTTCGAAAGATCATTTAAAGATTAGTTCAATAACACTATGTACATTATACCTAATTTCCTGCATTTTTGCACGTATATCTGACATGTTATATTCGAATGGGTATGTGTTACAAACAGATAAGATCTTCACAGTGAATAACTGCACAAGTATAGCCTAAGTGTACATTTATTAATAACTGGATAGTTAATTGGTTAGACTTCGTCAAACAGCGTTTGCGGTACAGAATGGAAAGCCGTTCATTCACAAGCAAACTCTATGGCAGTGGACTAATTCTTCGCATCTCGAATGATGTCGCCTTTTTGCCGGAAGAACGTTTACACACCGCATATAGCGGAAGCTGTTCTCACATCGTCTCTACCGGAAATGGTTATTTGTGTCCTCATTACCGGGCCCGGGTAAAAATAAACCTGAATATAAACGATGACGAGCGCAACACGGCCAGACCCAACGTGAACCGTTCTTAACGTGCGTGTTAACATGTGGTAAAAGAGATGAAATTGCGTGTAAAATCTGAATTTAAACGAGAAACATTTGAAGTAACAGGGAGGGCTATAATTTTAGAAGATGATCCAGTAACCCGAGTTTGTAGACGAGCATCTTTCGTAATCTTTTGAAACTGAAAATATTCCCCGGTACGTTTCGAGTATAATCGGGTGGGGATTATCTGGATGTTACATTTTCAATCTAGGTTGTTCTGAAGGCTCTGAACATTTTTAGGAACACAGTAAATATTTTCGGAGTATGATCAAATATGCTATATGTACTTAGGTAGAGCATTTGTTATCTAACTTGCTTTGAAAGTGATTGGGGTTACTACTATTATTATTATTATCGGGCAATGGCAAAATCTTCTATACATCAATTTAATCTTAAATCAGGTGATCATAAAACCGAAGCATAAAATAACAACGATCACAAACGACCACATTAAACGAGGCCCATTGCACTGATAATCTTACATTTAAATGAATTTTTTGTTAAACTAAAGATAATTTCAAATCTTGGGAATTGTGTACAAAATCTGAAATCAATCCTAACACTTTTTCTTTTATTTCTACTGTTTACGAGTTATACTTATCCTTTGAGGGAGAATTATCCATAAAAGTGCTATTGCGTTGAATCCGTTATTTTTCATCCACAACTTTTTCCTCTAACAGATGCCTTTAATCACTGCGACCTTAATAAATCTAATGTAACAAAATGCCCTTATATGTGTTAGAATCGTTGGAGGCTTTTAATAAACCTTAGTACTACTCTAGGATCTGCTTCCTTCAATTCAGTAATGGTGACTGAAATGTTGGTGTCGTGTGCGAATAATGCATTTACATAGGATTTGTTCTGCAGTCTCCAGATCTTCTTAGCGTAGACGACAGATTTGATCTTCAGTGTTTCCTAGTTTAAATAAGTGATATTTTAGGAGTACATAGCCTATCAGAAATCCTGCCAGTAATCTAAGATCCCCTTTGCTGAACGATAGCGCTATTTTTGCTATCTTTGGCGAGCATGGTATCAGTGCTTTCGCCTGTTTTTGTTCTGGAACATTTTCCCAGTACGAGACCTTTTGAACGTCTTAATTGCTTATTTTATGTGGCTCTTTTGGAGACCACAGAAGGGGTTAGGATCAATGAAAGGTGATTGGGGATACGTTTTATTCCAAAATGACGAAACCTTTAGAATAAAACTGGTAAAGACTGACGGAATGAGAAGACACAGAATCAATCAATACTGAACTCAAGATTCGGCACAGAGCAATGTTACCAATACTGAATAACGATAACTACTCTATAACTCATTAGCTATAACTAGTATATTTATTGTAAGGATGTTTTTATGCTAAAAAGAATCCGTTCTAAAACTCGTCGCTACTGTACTTTGAAAGAAAAGTTCGTTATGTTGTTTAAAATTGTAATCTTTCATTTCCCGCAAATAAAATCCTTTCGCGGTTTAATTTTTTTATTTGTTAAATTAAATATACAATCCATAAAATCATAATCCAAATTATCGGTACCTGTTGATTGAGGATCTCTCAACGACTGTGTTGTAAAGATTACAACGTAGATGGCTCCCACACATAGTGATACCTAAGATGTGATTAATTGTATGTTCGTAAGTGTTAGTTTATTGATTGTGTGTGACGTTCATGGGTTGGAAATATTGCCACTGAGATACCATTTGACATATCATAACATCATGACAATAGCCTGAGGAGTTTGCATGAAAGTTGTATGTTCTTTTAAAGTATCAAAGGGATTGTACATTTTTCTTCGAATGGTTACCAAAAAAGCCAAGATTTGCAACGCAACATAGTTCAATAAGATTTGGTAACTTTGAAAGTGGTTTTCTTAAAATTGGCAGTTGACTGTTCCTAAAACAGTTATAGTCGCGTTTGGATTAAGGAAAATTAGTAAATAAGTATAAGGAGCAAAAGAGATCGCAGGAATTTTCTAGTAAAAAATTAACCATGTGAATAGATTAATTAAAACAATGTACGATTTATTACTTCTACCTCCATATCTATATTTTATTTGATTAGGCAGCGTGACCATCTAGTGTCTGGGCGGAGGATGGGGGGCATTTTAGGACCGGACTGTATATTATTTTATTATTTTTATTAATTTAGTGAAGTACGATACATTTTAGATATAGGGAAATGCCTAAAATAAATAAATATAGAGAATATTGATCAAAGTTAACATGAATTAAAGAAGGGCATCGAAAAACGTAGTAATATACAAGCTGTTCTATTAAAAAACACAAACTTGTATCGTGCGTTGCGGAAACTGAACACTCGGTATATTTTGATTGTTACATTACTGCCATATCTTCCATTGATAAGTCAAGAATTTAGAAAAGAGGCCATTAATATCTATATATACATTGGCAGGTGATTGAAAGATAAAATTTGATATATTACAATTAAATAAAGTTGTGAATTGTTAAACTCAAGTGAAAAAAATTTATTTGAAAGGTAATATTTCAAAAACGCCATTTAAAAATCAATAATTTTTAATATAGCATCGTGGAAGAATAAAATAGGACACAATTTACATAAATGTAATGTTTTTTCCTATTGATCCAATGAACTTATTATGTATGTGTACCACTTACTAATCATAATTTATTATTTACCATAAATTCCTTACTTATAGACGTGTTTTCCAGCAATGTTTTTATGCACGCAAGGATTTCCTAGAAGAGGTTTTTACAGGAAAACCAAAAAACGTTCTCATAAGAAGCCCATTTAAATAGATATATAGCCCAAACAGAGTTCTGTTTTTCCACGCGAGATCATTTCTCAGAATCTTTAGCGCACATCTTGTAATAGTAGGCAGAAACATTAATCAATAAAAAATGCGTATATGTTTACCGTATTTGCAATGTTTAATATTTAAAACACTTGCACTCGGTTTTACTGTAGTAGGCAGTTTCTTAGTACGTATAGTTTTTGCAAGATAAACTCATTTAATACAATCTAAATCAATTTAATCTGCGGACTTTTAGATAACAGTTAATATATTAATTCCTTTGTCCGGAGATACTTATGGAGTAATTCCTATATAATTAGACGCTACCGTAGTGCTAATATAATATTACTATTTACAATTTTATCTTATCGTTTTATGAAGTCAAAATATTAAACAGTGTTAAGAAATTTTCTTACATCCAATAATATCAAATGGGAAAGGAAATGAAAAATTGATAATGAAAGTACTAATCAGAAGTAGAGGTCTAATCTTTTAAAACGATGAGGTTTTTAAAACTTACGAACGGGGTTTATTTAAACAAATTTGAGAAGGAAATGCGGTTTTAAATTAATACTAGGATACTTGTTAACGCGTTATTCTTTTTTAACATTAGTAAAAATATCTCCAATTAAACGTAATTTAAAAACAAGTAAATACGTTAGTCCTGAAACTTTGACTTGGGGCAAAACAACAAAAAAGAAACAATTCCGCGCCATTTTAAAAACGACAAAGAACGAGTTTTTAAACAATTCTTCCAGCGCACAGACTGGAGAGAAGGAAGATGTAAATTCGCCTACATCTTAAAAATTCCTTTAGATTGCGTAGGCCGATATCTTTTGTGCGTTCGAGCAGATGGATTCGAAGAACCAACTAACGTTGAAACGAACGCTGATTAGGTCCTGTTTTGTCGACCGGCTTTCCTTTGAGAGGACAACATTTATTTCTTTAAATACATGTAAAAACAACTTACAGCTTCTTCTTCAGGTGTCAAAGCGGCAGCCATTATGAACAAGACGCACACATACCAACATAACCGTGCCCGAACGAAACTGTGCGCACCTAAGGGGGTGTCGAAGAGTTTAATTCCACAGCATACACTCGCACCAAACAACCGTCTTTGATCAAAATACGCTTCTGTGCGAAAGAAACGACGAGCAATCAAAGAACTTGTCGAAGAATTTTTATCAATTAACAATAGATGGCGCCATTTGACAGAATCGTTTACAAAGTTACAGTGCACCGAGTTCCGAATTCAAATTGGAAGAGTGTACAGTACATTTCGTTAGAGAAAGGTATTGTACGTCATTCAAACATGACTATTCAAAAAACGAATTAAACCAGTAATCGCTAGCGCTAACCCAAACACCGAATAGAATTGAAATGGCCATGAAGCAACACGCTCATCTGTCATATTAGTGTACCTGTTGCTTAGCCACAAAAACATTGAAACCAAAATTTATTCGCCGTGCATATGACGTAAATAGAAGAAAGAAAATATAAATGATAATTTGGTATTTGTGTGTACAGCAAATTAATTATAAAGTTGGCTATGGATTGGTTGAATTTATTTGCTCGTGTGTAAATATACCGTGAGCGAAATACAAGCAGCACAATCTTAATATCAAAATATTATATTCGTTATGTACTATCAGCATCAGCATTTTTGTACATATAACTAAGAAATAATTGAATATTCGAAATAAAGGCGGAACAAAAAACGTGAAAATGTAAGATTTTTTTAGTGTTGTGATAGAGCTCCGACCCGGAATCCAAATTCAGTCCCGACTAACGTCATACGATGTCATTTCTTGTAGGCAGTGATGGGTAAGATAGGGGAAATTAATAAATTTTCAATGCAACTAGATAGCATCATGTTTTATCGACTCCCGGGGAAGCTGTTAGGTAACACAAACCCTTCTCATGGAACGAATAAACACAAGTCTATCTAGTTGCTGCTAAATTGCCCATCACTGTTTGTGGGGTCCTATTTCATTCTCGAAGAATGAAGAGAATGTCGGGAAGTGCAACTATGAAATTTTGAGGTTTTCTGTTTCGTTCAAATAGTAAAACGTAATAATAGAAAATAAAAAGTTTTATAGTCATAAAATCCGCATTATATAACTATTTATGAATTAATATAGACAAATTTTGATGTTGTCATTTGTTTTTGATTAAAAAAATTATAACAAATTGTAATTAAGTGAATTTTAATTGCCAGATTTGCCATTTTTTTAGAAAATTGCAAAATATAATATTATTCAAATTTTGGGAAAATGTCAGGAAGAAAGTTGCTTGTTTTTTTGGTGATTTTGGTAATTTTAATTTATTGTTGGTAATATTCCTTCATAAATCCATTCATTTAACTAATTACTAAATAAACAGTCGAGATAAAATAGACCTTATAGTTATTGGTGCTAACTAAATCAACTTTGAATCAAGTTAATTCAGTTTTGTTAGAGCATGTTTTAATTCACTAAAAAATGTCTACCTAAATTAATATTTAGTGACATCATCATTTTATGGAGACAACAAAATAGCTGTTTTCCAACCACTTAGACCATCATCTGTCAACCTTTACTATTTTGTGGAAAATGAAGGATAAATTTGTTAAGCGAAGAGGCCACTACAAGTGCACCACAGTTGATTATAATAGCCATGTTCTTTTTACGCACTTACCTCAGAACTTTTGTGAGATTCTTGCTTCATCCCGAACCGATGAAGCATATGTAATGAGGGGGCAGCTTTGATGAGTATATTTGAGCGTATTTTCTGTGCATGCGCAGTAAATTTATACATGTCAGTTCTGAAGGTTGTCTATGGTTTTGGATATATTTTAAATTAGTTTTATCCATTTACCCACTTTACTCGGAATTAACAGTAATTACTTGATGAAAGTATACAAATAACACAAGAGGCGTCCTCCTTTTATAAAACAACTGTGATTACAAACTGAAATTTTTGGAAGTGATTAGAAAGTGAGAAAATAAAGTGATTATGAAACTGTAAACGGAACGCTCTCAGATCAGCGACAAATATGGTGATTTTAAATCAGTAAATATGCAGTTGATAGGGTAAGCAAACTATTAAATATAAAATTATATGATAGGTTATGTATATTTAATTTAATTTGGCAGAGCAATGCCTTCCATTCTTTTTGAAAGCGAGTTTGACTGAGTTGCTCCACTCAGCTCAATTCTTTAGATATTTCAATATTATTAAAAAGAACACAGCTATTCTCTGCTTATACATTGCACGCTTCTCATTCTTTCACGTTATCAGGTGTTACTAGGGATGGCAAGGATATATCCATATATTTGAAAAAATGTAGGTTAGAAATATCGATAAATATTTTTCCGATATATCGATATATTCTCAAATATATCGATCGTAATATCATCAAAATTTATTTTTGAATCAATATTTTTATGGAGCTACCACCTCCTGCTTTAATTAGTGGACACAGTAATCTAAAATCTATAGGTGTTCAGTGGGTAATATAACATCCATAAGCTTATTTTCTGTTTTATAAAATAGATGTACTCACGATAGGATTTTTTTTCTTTTAAGTATATACTTATTCTCCATAAAAAAGGTAATACTATAATTTTTTACATAGTGGCAATACGGACAATGATTAAGTATATTACATATGGAGAGTATGTTACCACATCACTTATTTTTTATTCATTATTACAAAATTTTAAATGTCTATCAAGTAACAAAAAAAATATATAATTCAGGTATTCTTCTAATATATACATGAATATTTTTTGATTGTAATTGTTAAACCCATCCAAAGATATTAATTTCATAGAAAATATAACATTTCAACATAGAGTAACTAATATATCGATACAATGTTGCAATATATCACATGATACGATGATCAATTTTAAAGCTACTTCATGTTGCAAAATGAAGTGCCAATGTGCAATTTCAAACATACTTTTATGTAAACAATATATCGATATATTGGCACCAATATATCGACGATATCGATATAACATTGCGATATATGATATGATATATATCTACTAGTTTTGCCATCCTTAGGCGTTACAAACCTCAATTTAGTTTGAATTAGTTGGTGACATTCAAACGCTACTAAATTAAAGCGCAGCGAATTATTGAAATCTTCCGTTACGAAAACAACCAAAGAAACGGCCAACGATCACTTAATCCACGTTATTAGAGCATTGTTCTCTCGGCCTACACTAACTACTCCGAGTAATCAGTGTAAAAATTTACGTTCTTTGGACTTGCGTGCAGCTGTACACAACCATACACCTAGTACCTGCACTGACCACTCCAGTGACGTCATTTCATACTATACCAAGTGAAAAGTGCAGCGAATGAACTTTAAAATATCGAAGGCGGCACTCGAACCTATTTCAAAACGTCCTCAATAGATTGGTTTGAAAATTTATTAATACGTTTCAAATCGCTACGATTTTGACGTCACTGTTGCGACACCAAAATACAATGGTTTAAAAAAAAGTAGTAACCAGGTTCGAGCCAATGTATCGCCAAAAAACGCCTTAGGGTGTGTTTATAGTGAAGTTTTGATAGTCGATAAGGGCGACGCGTTAGCAAAACGGGCCAATCAGTGAGCGCTGTAAGTTTGTGTAACCATGGTTACAGAAGGGAGTTGTGATACTCGATAAGAGCGACGATAGTAGCGAAGCGATGAGATATACGGGTGTTTATATTGGAGCTATGCGCCATCTGTGAACAGCGATGGTAATCAGGGATAAGAGCATTTATAATCGAACTGTCAAATTTCATCTACTTTTATCACTTCTAGTTTTTATGGATATCGAGAATTTAATAAGCGAAATTTACCTTACGCCCCCTATGCGAGACCAAAAACACCCAAATAAAAAAAGTAAGGCTCCAATGAAAGTATTTTAACAACTATCAAAGTGACGCGCTTGTCGTAGCTTCATAAACGCCATCCGCGATGCATAGTTCTCGACCCTTTTATTGCTGCTAGTGTCGTCGTTCTTATCACAGCTTCACTATAAACACACCCTTAGCATCCCACGAAAAATTGCGTCATGGGATGGCGTCAATCGGTATCAAATTTGGATGTCAAGTCAGGACGTTAGCGACAGCGTTTTCTTAATCACGAAATTTATGAATAAAACAATTCTTTAACAGAGTACACTATTTTAATCAATTAATTTACATTTTGGAAATTCCATTTATTGTAAAATTTAATTAGTTTTTCGAATTTCAATAATATTTGTTTAAATAATCTTTTCAACCGATCCTTGAAATAACGTCATCCTTTTATTTTACAGATATTTCAGATTTCTGTAATTTCCGATTCTAAAATTAACCGAAAGGCAATTTTGGCACCAATGTATTAAAACTACAACTTAAAATCTCGCTAGAATTTACTAAACATTCTTCTTATATAGGAGAGGTTTTCTGGTTTTGATGTGTTATATTAAATTTACAAGATGGTATTCCATATTTTTGTTTTGGCACATGCTAGTAAATCAACTAGTCTGGGCTTTACTACAATTTAAAAGGAGTGTAGCAATTCAGATCTAGGAAAAGTGCTTTTCTTTCTAACTTTGTAAGCTATTTATTAAAACATGAAGCAGACGATTATATAAGGAACAATCCTAATTTATCTGAAATGCAGGGTTCTATAAGCAGAAAGGTATAATCAAGACTATTTCAAACGATACTCTAAAAGCTGACGCTATTAAATTTTTATACCACTTTTAGGGCAAGAAATTTGGATCTCTAGGATAGTTAGAGATGGTAAAAGCAATGAGTCTCAATCTGCAAGTCGTGGTACATTAAGGACTTATTTGATAAAACTTTAGCTTTATTATTTAGCATCGTATAAATAATTCAACAAAAAAACATTTGAACATCCAGCGTATGCGGAAAGATTTGAGTGGGGCTAAAGTGGGAAAGAATTCTTTTTTTATTATTTGAAATCGATTTTGTTAACATGAATACAAGAAATATGGACACAACTACAATGAATTTTTATCTAAATCAGAGAAATACTAACATTTGAGAAAAATAATTCCTTTATTTAGGATCAATTTTCCGAAAAAAAAACAACTTAATTTAATACCACTTTTGCAAAGTTTTCCACGAAAAACCAAAGTACGTCGCATGACATTAAAATCAAATAAATTATATGATTAAAGCTTATGTTTTTGAGTATATAAGATAAGACATATAATGTCCAGTAATTGAACAAAAATAGTTTTCATCAACTCTAAATAACAAACGCCAAAATAAGGAGATAAAATAAAATTTTGAAATGGAAAATAAAATCTCAAAAAAAAATAATCGAAATCATGAACAAAACAAGCTAGGGTATGCATTCCAATATTGCAGCCTTGTCAAATTTAAAATTCAACCATGAGGGGGCACTGAAAATAAACTCATCGTCATTGAATAGCTGCCGTTTGGAATGACCTTTCTTCTTCTCCTCTTTACCATTCCTTTCATTCGAATCAGATCGCTGTAGAACTTGCTTTAATTTAGTTTTAGTTGTACTTTCACTTTCACTGAAACTCAACGATTTGTGCCTTTGTCGTTTAGTACTTTTACCAACGTACAATAACCCTTTGATGCGCTTAACGAAAGGTAACACCATAAAAAAAGCATGAGGACTTACGCCCATCTTAACTTTAGGTGTGTTATCTTTCTTATTATTTGGCAAATCTGCGACAGGAAACCATTCGCAAGCTTTAATTTCATATCGCGTTCGTGGCTGAAATTTCGTATCCTTGGAGATACCAGTTATTACATAAAGACGGACCAGCTGTTCATTAATTACAGCTTCGAAATAATTCTCCGGATCGATGTATGTTGTGATATCAAAACCAGTCTCTTCGTATACTTCACGTATGGCACAATGAGCTGGATCCTCGTTTTCATTGACTTTACCCTTTGGAAAGCCCCACGATGATTTCGCCCAGTAACTTTGTACTAATAACACATGAGTGTTGCCCTCACATAATAAAATTGCGCCATACGTAGGAACTGACTGCTTATAGTCTCGCCATTCCTCCAAAATATCATCGAGTCTTCCAAAATGAGGTTGTAAGAATGGCAGATGTTGGAAGACGTGAGCTGCAAATTCTTTAAATGCACAGCCTCTTAATTTATTTTCATTTAAAACATAGAAGTCCAAATAATACCAGTAAGCTAATTCTATTTGGAAACAAATTCTTATTAGATTTTGTTTAGCTGTTTCTGGTACGTTTATGATAAAACGGCTGGAATAAACGAATAAAGCGATTAGTAACTACGATTAGCACTTAAACAGATACTTACGATATTAGATCACTCAAAACATCTAACGGAATTGAATGTTCTACCATTCTTAATTCTAAATCGGCAATTTCTTCCATCGTTTCACATTAGTCGTCTATATTTCTTTCGGAACTGCCTAATTCAATTGAATTGGCTCTGCGAACTACGAATGTAACCTGTAAAATTTCTTTATTTTTTCACATCTTCTACGATTTGCAGCGGACATATTTGTTTGATTTATTGTGATTTATTTTGTGGTTTAGGAGATGCTAAATAAGCGTAACATTAGGGATGTAATAAATGAGCTAATAGTAAAAATAAACCAATCGAAAACTATTTAGTTAATTTAAAATTACCACTATAATTTACTAGCAATTATTAGATAGTTTAATATTTTTTATTTCACGTATGAAACAAATAATGTTTGTTGAGAAAATTAAATTTTAGTACTTTTGTATATTGGAACTTTTGCTAATCCTGGACTTCTTTTTTGTTAGACTAAAAATTTGATTAGAAAATTTACAATATATTTCAGTAATTCATGAATTAATAAACAAAGATAACTACTTAGAAAGCATTATTGAACAAACTTACATAGCTAATGTTTTTGTAATTTATCGTTTCTTTCCTCTCTTCTTGCTTGAAGTTGAAATTTTGTTATTGATTGAAGCTATTTAACACGAGATGGCAATAATATCCCTATATATAAGAAAATTAAATTTAATATTCATATCTACGTTTATGCAGATTTATAGTACAGTGGTATCCCGGTTTATGGAATTATTTGGTTCGAAGAAGCATTCCGTAGTCCGAAATTTCGTAACCTTTTCCTTTCCTATAAGAAAATTTGATTGAAAGGAAATAAAAATAATCTGTTCCCATAGTCAAAAAAATAATTATGCATTTTAAATGTTAAGATAATCTTAAGTAGATAAATCAATAAAAAGTTATATGATGAAATTAAAAAGAAATAACTTCACTTATACATACAGCACCTTTAATGACTCCTTTTGGGAGGCAACGAGGGTGGGATGGATTTTTTATTTAGATTACAATATTAGCAATGCGACAAATAAGGGTTTGCTTGATAGTAATTGTAGAAGTTTTGACTTTGTTCTTTGAAAGAGATTTTACACAAGGATAAACAGATTTTCCAATAAAGTAAGAATAATATTAATTATGAATTCAAGACAGATGCGAAGCGGTGGAATACTGAGAGTATCCACACAAACGATTACATCACGTTGTATATAACTATTTTTCTCTAGTATGTGCAGGAGCCGCGCGAAAATTCTGTAGAATCTGTAAAAGTTGTAACATGAGTTTCGTATCCGGGAGCACCTTCCGGTTTTGGAAACAAAAATCCATCCCAATTTTCATTCGTAACCCGAAAATTCAGTAACAAGATATTATCGTAAACCGAGGTACCACTGTAATTGTTACAGATTACTTTTATATATAATTTTGTCTTTTTTACTTCATAATTGAATAGTTATAACTCAATTCTTATGTACAAAGCCTTACATTATTGATTATTACCAACTTAAAACATGCTAGAAGATAAAAAAAAGAATTATCTACGGGTATTTTAATGCAATGATTATTTCACCATTTCGCCGCATCTCCTGTTTATTTTTGCTTGGATTACTCTCCAATCTTGCGTAACGAATACATATAACTCATTTTCATTTAAATCTGCTGCAGGAATTCCGATCTATATACGACTTGCGGTTTAAAAATTTGAGTATTCCCAAGAGAACCCGAGAAAAATAGCGTATTGTACGCTTTTAACTAGTTTTATTTTTACGTTCTTTCCGGTACGCCGCGTACTTCATAGAATTATCTCGGCTTCCAGTGTTCGTTCGAAAAAGTGAATATAAAAGAAAAATAGTAATAATAAAATCCCATGCTTTATGATTGGTTTATGACTGGTTAGATTCTTTTACGATATGCGGAAATTGCACGGGATTAATGCTCCGGGTCTTTAATAAAACAAGCTATTTTAGTGGAAAATAGCGCGAAGAATTGATTTAAATCTCTTTAAAGATGAGGAATTTATTGATAAAATGATTACTTCGAAATGTGAAATCTTAAGAGAAGTTTGAGGACGCTGTGTGGTTGGTATTACTGAGTGCGAATTTATAGATGGTAGCAATGGCCGTCATTTCACAGATGTGTAATGTATATGTTCAATAAACCGTCATTATTTCTTTAAAAAAGAATGATTAAACAAATAAATAGCAAGGTAAGTACCAGTTATTCCATTTAGAAATTTATGATGTCTTGAAGGGCTTCTCTATTACGTCACTAACCAATGAATACAATAACCATACCGCTTGAATGCAAAAAATAGTTTTTGGTAAATACCGGTGAATTATTTGAAGTCAAATTTGAAAATTTGGATGTCAAAACTGAAATACATTATTTTAGTTTCAGTAATATTTTCACTTCGTGCTTCCAATGCACTCTATATATCAGAAAGTAAATAAGAAAGGCGGAATGCTTACCGTTGAAACCTTATGTAACGGACACAAAGGAAAATTCCTCGCATAGTTACAGGAAATACCTACAAAAGAATTAATTAAACGTGAAATACCATTACTTAATCATTCGTTTCCCGTCTAGAAGTTTCCAGATATGCGCGCAAATGATGCAAATTCGCGATGAAAACGAATTTTTTCCAATTGCATCAGCCCTATCAGCGGACGGCGTGACCGAAATTCGGCAAAGAGACGCGAAAAACAAGAGAAAAGAGACGATAGAAAAAAACGATCGACAACGGCGCGGAAGGAGGGGGTAAGGGTGCGAAAAGACCCGCACGACCAACAAACGGAATTTAAAATGGCTGCGTCATCAACACGCCGCGCCGTTCGTCGAACTTCAAAGAAAATAGGTGGAAGCAATTTTTGCAGATCTTGTAAATTGTGGAACCCATACTAATTTTCCCCCCTTTTCCGTTTTTTTTTGGCTCTCTTTTCCTGGACTCTATTCCGTTTCATCTTTCTACGTCGTGGTGTTCGTTTTTCTCCCTCTTTCTCCCTTTTTTCTTGGCGCACGGGCCTCCAGTTCATAGATTTAAAGAATTTTATATTCAAATCGTGTTCGGCCCGAAAGAGTTTATTGAATATGAAATAGGCCAATTGAAAAAAATGAATAAAAGGGTTAGCGATGTCTACGCTAAGCTCGAAATTATTTCCTCTTTCGGTATGAAGAATAAGAAAATATTACTAGCCAATGCATCAAATTAACCTTGAAAAGAAAATAATCAATCTTCTGTGTCGAATACAAATACTCTCGCACGCCTCACAAAAAACTGACTACAGGTCGCCATAGCATGTAAAGACAATATAAAGATTAAAATAAAATTGCATATAACTTAATTTATACAAATGATTTCAAATTACAGTACATACTCTTTAATACGCAAATTTTATTTCAAACTGTAATAATCGACTGTTAGATCTAATATTTACAAATGTGACTTGCTATGTTCGGAGAAGTCTTGCACCACTGGTCTTTCTTGTCATTATAAATTAACTCGTTAATGTTACTTTAATCGCCTTAAGTGTCAATGATGGTAGTGTTATTAATTTACCGGACTCTGGACGTTTGACTAGTTTGTCATTAGTTCATTAATATTACCGAAGAAGGTGACATAAACTTAACATAAAGCAGTTTAAAATATACACAATCATTTTAGGCTTAAAATCAACGAACAAAACTAGCCAAACATTTCCAAAATTCTAAAAGAAGTCGTCTCAGTTTGCCATCCACTTTACATATATATGTACATACGTATCCAATACTTCATAATCGGGCCATATTTTACGTTTCAAATGTTCCAGATAAGCTTCGTAATAACTTCGCAAATTTACATTTTGCGGGAATAAAATATGAACGGTGAAAAAAGCGAAGGACGAGAACTACCTCGATTCTACGAAACCACCTCGTGAGGTGATTTTTCGCTAAGGCATATCGCGATAGAATTAAATATCATTAAATATGAACGTTACCAGTGTACACATACCATTACGGACTCTTTAATCGAATGTTTTAATCAAAAGTTTATGGCTTTATATACGTTATTTCAACTATGATGTGCAATTACTTCCAATTATACTTGAATTTAAGCGCAATAAAATCGTATTTCTAAGGTAATCGTTTGTAATTAAATTACTCGTTGTTGTAGGTGTTGGATTGTTAAAATTTGCTTCATTTCCGTTGGGTAGTCTGAATCCCAAAAGCTTGAATAAATACCAAAACTTTTGGCCGTACTTTATGATTTATTTACATTATATGTGATATGTTTGAACAAGCATTTTAAGGGATGGTTATTCCACTTAAACAGTGTGCGGAATATAAACAGTTTAGAAGATAAATGTTTACCTGCTTTAAAGCAATTAAATGCATCCAAATTAAAAGTATATTGTCTTTAGGAACAATTTTTCTAGTACTAGGAACATATTGCCGCAATGTTAAATATATTTGCTGTTTTTTTTTTTGGGTGAAAATTTGCAGTATTAATTGTAAAGATCCATACGATATGTAACACAAATCCCGAGAAGAAAACGGGTTATGTTGGATTTCATTCAATTCCATATACATGTTATGGTTACCTTAGAGAACTGATCCAAATATACGAGAGGAGATTTGTTTATGCTATTTACCTAGCCATGAAGGAAAAAAATTAGGAAAGAAAAGAAATATTTTTCAGAATATGTTCCACTAACGATTTACACAGTTATTCCAACGCTGTTCTAATAAACCTATACTTTCAAAATAAATCTTTCGGAAGGTCTTCAAAAAAGTTCATCCGAAGAAAAACGCCGTCCTTTCAAATGTTTTGTTTTTAATTTAGGAAAGAGATAATGGTCGGTCGGTGTCAAGTCTGTACTGTAAGGTGGATGTCTCATCTTTATAAAACCGCAGTCTTTGATTTGCTGATCTTTCGCTCACAATTTTGAGGTCTTTTTTGTTGAATGGCACTTTTCTTTCATTGTTCCCTTAATGACTTTTCCTGTTATTGTAGTGCCTTTCTACATATATTCAATTAGCGATATCACTTCTGCATCCCAAAACACCGTAGCCGTCAGTTTTCCTGATGAAGACTGCGTTCTTGTTTTTTTTTTGGTGGCGGAGATCCCTTGTAAACCAATTGCGTGGATTCTTGTTTTGTCGGTGGGTCTCGGTGATACACCTACGTCCCACCACGCGTTACCATTTTTTGAAAAAAGATCTTTGACGCCAGAGAGTGCCGCCAAGTTTTTCTAACAAATTTGTTGCTGGCACAATTTTTGTTCAAGAGTTACGAAATTACTTAGTAATTTCGGAGTCCAACGTGCCGACACCTTATTTATTCGCAAATTTTCATGAAAGATTTGTAAAACTGTATCTTCCAATACCCCTACTTCGGCAGCAATCATTGAAACCTTTATTCTTCGAACTGTTAAGGCCAGTTCCTCTCCTTTCTTGATGTTTTCGTTGGGTCATCTGGGATTGATTCCCTGCACCATCGAAATTGTTTACACCAGGGGTTCTCAAACTTTATCAGTCCGCGGCGCACTTGCAGATTCAGTATTTTATCCCGGCGCCCTTTTCAAACTATGTGTACAATGACATAAATCAGGCACAGAAACGAAAGCAACTCTTAAGATAAACCTCACAATGTGAAGCTCATATTTATTAAAATTAAATCACAAGAAACATCAAACTAAAATATGAAAATAGATGGTAAAAATCTTCAACGACAAGTAAGTTAATGTGATGGGTGAACTTGCCGATCGCCCCACATTTTTTCAAAATGCGGAATAAGGTTTGACACTGCCACTTTCATTTTTCGCTCCACATCGATTTTTCTGCTTCGCTGAGGAGGTGCCGTATTTATGTTAGCCGCCCCACCTACTTAGAACTTTCGCGAAACTTCGACAATGTCCGATGAAAGTTCTATACACATCACGAAAGTTCTATACTTTTCTTTAATATTCTATGTACTTCGAGAATGTTTCATATCTTTCTAAAAAGTTCTACGAGCTAGGGGAACGATCTAGTCTAGATGTTCTAGAATGTTCCATTAGCTTCAAAGCCGTTTCGAAATGTTCATTCTAGAATGTTCCAGATCGCTATGTCTGCCCGCGTTCGCAGGAGTGCCTCGCGGCGTCCCTGTTTATTCTCTTCGGTGTCCCGGGGCGCCGCGGTACATACTTAGGGAACCCATGGTTTACACCAAAACTTCACCACTTTCCCATAGACATTAATCGTCCTGTCACAAATATTCTTGGGTCCACTTCCCTTTTTCGTTAAGAACTTGATAACACTTCTGTATTCTAGCTGACTTTCACTTACTTTTTGTTAATTAAATCTTTGTAAAAACAACACAATCCTGTGGATATGAATGAAACATGGTCGACGTGTATCAAAATATCACAGCTATTTGACAAAAAAAAGTTACCAACGTCACTTTTTTGTGGCTAAATCGACAATATAAAAATCTCCCTTCGTAGAACCAAAATACAACAAAAATCATAACGTTAAAACGACAGGAGGAACTAATTCCTTTACTGGAAGATTACTCCTAAATTAAATTTAAACTCTTTTCCTCCTTCCAAAAAGCAAAGGATCTAGAAGATGAAGTCTATTGTTTTCATCTCTACGTTTTACTCAATTATACAATCCTTCATCTTAATTAACCCTTCCCACAACTTTGGTATTCCAACTTAGTTCTCTTCTCTTATCTCTTTAAACTACAGTGCACGAGAAAATCACGCTCGGAATTAAGGAATTACGATAATATTTCCACAAACGTGATTATTGAACTTGTAACACAAACTTTAGCTGGCCTTTATGTAGTATATTACTCTGGTCTATTGTTTTGCCACGGCCCAAGAGGTTGAAGCACGTGCGGCTCGTTACTAGGAGATTGAAATTTTCATTTTGGTATAAGGGGTATTTTATTTGTTGCATTTATGTAAAATATCAATATTTTCAAGTTTTACGAAATTTTCTTTCGCTCCATCTTTATCATGGTGTCTTTTTATTTTCAATAATAGGTTGTTTTGCTCAATTGGAATTTTTTTTTTTATTTATATTTAAATTTAGGCTTACTTTCACATTGTTCCATGTAACCCTCATTTATTTTGCAAATATTTTATTTGGTTTGGATTTTATCCCACTTATTATATATCCTGTCATTTGAATTTTCAAAAGGATCGCAATTTGATAGATAATAGCACATTCAACCGTCTCGGTGGCTGAATGGGTAGCATACTTGCCCTTCGATCCAAACGGCGCGATTTCATATCCCGACTGAGACGATTTGTTTTTAATTACGGATAAAAATCAGAGTATGCGTTCTTCTTGGATATGGAAGTAAAACCGTAAGCTCCGTGTCAATACGATGTTTGGCACGTTAATAATCGCTACCAAAGGTTGGAACACCTCTGGATGCTGCAAAATTGGATTGGCGATCGTAGTAATCCATGCCTAGAAGTGCGAGGTGTATTCCGTAACCCAACGCTTCGCTTATTAATACATTAACAACAACAGTACATCCAAGGAAGAAGCTGCAGCAAGCTGTTCATTCTAAAATTTAATTAATATTTGTACGACATTGAAATTGAAAAAGGCAATAAAGTTGGAGACAATCTTCTGGCTTTAAAAACGGCCTCCGAAATAATCAACAGTAATATATTGTTGCAAAGCTGCATATTGTAGATATCTCACAGCCAGTTTAACGATCAGAAACCTGAAACCAAAGAATTTTCATAAAGCATTCCGCAGGGTTCCATCTGAGAACCGCTGTTGTTTCTTATATATACTGATACTACCAGTACAAATTGTAATTACGGTCAAAGGGATCGAGCTCTTGAATATGTTTCAACTGATTACAAGTAAATAAGTTTAAGTCAAATATGGTGAAGACTGAAGGAATAATGGTGATTGGTAATAGGGTATCCAGGTTGAATTAACACATTGTGATTAACAATACCCTCATTGAATTTGTACCTGAAATAAAATATCTGGGCAATTTTGTTGGCGACTATTCTCGCTCCATTCCTATTAACCATACCGTTAGATAGATTGGATTCTTTGGTAGGATAACTCCCAAACTAAATATATTGGCAACTATATACATTTAGGTATAAAACAAGCGTAGCATCCTACTAATAGGTTTATAGTATATACTAGCCGCTTTTGTATTTATATTATTAAAAACATAAATAGTTTGGGTTATCATTTAACGGGAAAACGTTTCTTGGAAAAAGTTGAACCTAAGATGGAACTCAAAACTTTCTGATTCTCGTTAGGCGTCCAAGCGACAAATATATTCAAGAAGGTGGAACATTTGCCTAACATGCACGCCAGAACGCACTTGTCTATTTTAGCAATAACCAGAAAGTTCTTTAATTGGGAGTGGTTTGAACAGTAATAGTGTGCCTGACTCAGTGGTTGTTGACAATGAGAGGATATGGTTATGCATCCTTTCTTACAAAGAAAGTGTCCCAGTGTTTCTTCTTTAGCTTGGCATCCCCTACATGAGAGGTCTTCGTTTTGTAGAGGTGCCTCTTTAACCGACACTGTCCAATCAGAGTCCCATCAGCCATGCGAAGGTCTGTTCTGGATAGTCTCAGGTATCTTAATGCTCGTTGGGATACGTCAAAGTGACTTTAGCGATGAAGCAGGAAGTAATTTCATCCCATCTCTTTAAGAATTTTTCATAGGTGATTGTTCTGATCCTTTCATAAAGCGCATACACAGGCGGTCGAATAGAGGGCTCTGGGCCATATACAGTCATGTTCGAACCCTTCCTGGCCAACCTGTACGCTTCTTCATTGCTAGGATTACCATTGTTAGGTCTAGGTCCTATCAATCTTAGACCTTCCAAAAGCATGTCACCAAGAAGTCGTGCTAGTTTTTCTATAAAAATACAAAAAAAAATGGTTAGATGGATATAATGGTTTTCGAAATATGGTTTTATTGTTATTTGTTAGTATACGTGAAGAGAGAAAACATTTGGAAAAAAATCAAATCACCCAGAATAGCTGTATTACACTTAGCCCAATGCGTCAGATTTAACGTCTTGGAATTTTTTATGTAGAAACATTTGAAAATCAAAATCAATTTTTCTCGAAGATGAATACATGTAGCAGATTTAAGATTCTAGAATTCACCTAAATTGAATTGAATTTCAGTCGAAGGTGGTACTGTCATTCTTTTAATTGAAGACAGTAATAACGCTTTTCTTTCTTTTTCTTAAGTTTTAAATATTAGTTAGAGTATGCAGTGGGCTTCTAAAACAAACGCAAAAATTAAAATATCTAAAGAACTGTTGACTTTTGTATGATGTATATTTCACAAAATCAGTTGCAATTTATGGAGCCCTACTAACATGGCCTCCAAGATTTTGTACCACGTTTATGTAGCAAACATCCTACACAGTGCGGTTTTAAAGTGTCCCCCCATGCTAACTTTTGAACGACAGACGCTAGCGTTTTTAGAAAAAATAAACTAACTTTTGCAGTTATCAGAATTTCAAGTAGTGTCAACTTTCTAATTTTAAATAGAACACTCTGTATATTTTTAGGTTTCTGGAAAGGTGATCGAAAAGGGAATCCAACGATACTACATATGTTATACTTTAACTTAAGAAATATGACGATATGGAGCAATAAAGGTTTTGGTAATCTGTTTTCGTTGTTACGCTAGGAAAGAGCGCCAAATTATTTCTCGTGATGCCACATTGATCTAAAGAGTTCGTGGTTAAGCAAAGTAATCATAAGTAAATTATTCTTGTTATTTATTACCACGAAGTGGAACATAATGAACACTGCCCTTGCACAGCCGCAAATATTTGAACTTTGCGCTAAGTAAGCACAGACACTAAAATTTACAGGGCGAACCGCTTTAACAGAAAATATGACTTACATTATTGTACAATTTGTTGCGCAACCATGGCAGATAAGGTGATAATTGTTGCCAGATTTACATGATATTAGAATTGACCCAGCAATTTTGCATGGTTCGTGCTAAAGTCATCATAAAGGTAACAACACAAAAAGCCTAAGAAACAGACATATTGTCTACCAAAAACTAACATATTTAAATAAACTTACCATAATTAATTAATTGCAATAAAGTTCGATAAAGTAAAGAAATATGAACGATTAACAAAACAAATTAAAATGAGAGAAAATAGTAATGAGAGCAAAGAAGGAACGTAAGACAAATGCAGGATGTAATAACAATAAGCAACAAGAATAATTTAAGCTTTTGGAATTGAGATTTGACAGTTTTGCAAGTGTTATAATCACTTTGGTTGGCAACTAGCTTTTTAGATCAGTCTGGCGTCACAAGAAACAATTTGGCGCTCTTTCACTCAACTACAACATATGTGGTAACCTAGAGGATGTTCTATTTAAAATAAGAAAGTTAATGTCGCTTCCGTTGAACCTGGAAATACGATTGAAATGCCGAAAACGGCAAAAGTTAGTTCACAAAAAATAGAAATCCACCTATTTAGTTAGCTTAGGGGAGGGGAGCACTTTACCACCTCACCGCATATAACCTTATAATCAGGCGTATTAAAAATCTAAACAACAAGCTAATACCTTGATTAACTTTCGACATACAAAACAAAAAGATTATCCAGACTATATTGAAAGGGATAGAGGGCGCTACAATAACACCTGCTACATTACTACATTAGTTATGACATCAAATAACACTAATTTTAGTCATTTCTTTTCCCATAACTTCACGATTTTTACGATTTATGGAAACACTTTAACAAATGGCCTATTTAATTTTGAAAATCCTTTAAACTGGCAGCTGAATTAATACTTAAATGCGAGCATATCCAACCTTAATAGGGATATCACGGTAGAACTTATTATTACCACATCATTTTCAATAATATATAGAGCCGATAAATCGCGCGCCTGCACGGGAACAATTTTACTATGAATTACGACACATGTTGCAATAATTCGCCGGTATATAACAATGGAAGGGTTATGCACGATCGTTCCTGAAACTTTGAGTGATATTAACGATGACTGTTTTGTAATTGCTTGGTCATGTGTTGTCGAAAGCTCATAACTATTGATTCTATGTCGTGATTCCCAATTGCCGTTCATTACTGTTGAGCGCTTTGTTAGGTTGTAAAGACCTATATATCCTTATGCCATTATACATATTATCACAGCGCAGCGTTAATATCGTCAATCAACATTGTTACTTTGGAATGTTTGGGTAGTTTGTAGTTAATTATTCATTTTGATTCTTTATACGAGGTAGGCACCATAAATTCTCGGCCTGATATAGAAAGACATATTTTTCAATATAATCTCCCCTAACTTCAATACATTTATTACAACGATCAATTAATAATTCTATACCCTTGTAAAAATAATCTAAAGTTTTTCCCTCAAATTGTATTACAGCTGCAACTCACTATCGTCCTTAAAGCGACGTCCCCAAGGTTTTGTTTAAACGAGGAAATAAATAATAATCACTTTGAGCCACGTCCGGATTATACGGTGGATGTTCCAATTCTTGAAAGCCACATTCGCGGATGGCAGCTTGTGAAATGGCGCCAATACGGACGGGTTCCTCGACGTTTTGCATGAATATTTTTCCTCAATTTATGCAGCAAAGACGCATAATATGAGCTGTTGACAATTGTATTGCGCTCTTTAAAGTCAATGAGTAAAATACCCTCACAATCCCAGAATATTGTGGCCATCATCTTTTCCGTTGATTGAACGACTTTCGCCTTTCTGGGGCGCGGTTCATTGGGTCACCGCCATATCATCGATTTTTGGATGTAGGATCATAATACAGAACCATTGTTTCATCCCCTGCAACAATGGACTCCAAAATCGGTTTCGGGTCATCTCATGTTTAAAAACGATAGCGCACATTCGACCCGACGTTCATGTTGGAGAGCAGGAAGAAGACGCGGTACCTATTTTGTACTAATCTTATTTGTACCCAAATGGTTATGGAGAATTCGGCGAGTACTTGTTTCTGAAATGTTAGACATTACTGCTAATTCCTTCACTTTCAAATGGCGATCTGTTAATACCATTTCTTCAATAATTGAAATGTTTTGAGGCGTTATGAGTTCAAATGGCCGACCGGGGAGCTCATCATCTTCTTGGGGATTCTTGCCCCAAACGAAAATATTCTGCCCATTTTTTTACAGCGGAATATCAAGGAGATAGAATACCATAAACGCCGTCTAAATGTTGTTTAATGTGATTAGGCGTATGCCCTTCTTTTGTTAAATATGACCGCGCGGTATTCCATTTTCGTTACCTGAGACATTTTCATGCACTACTCACGTTGTGTGGCTGGCAACTAAAAACTACTACCTTTCGAGCAGTAATATATACCGATTCGGAAAATGTGAAATTAGCAATGTATATATATGTATAAGCCTGTTAGGCCGAGAATTTATGGCGCCTATCTCGTACTTTGCTTTTAGACGAAGAAAAAGGTTATTGATAATTTTGCAAAAAAGACTCATATTTCATTGCAGGTCATGTGATTGACTTTTTGATTGTAGTCTTTGGGAAACCTCTGAAATAGCCTCGCAGCATGACCAGTAAAATGGAAATACTCGAAAGAAACTTCTACAACAGACAAAGAGGATGAAAACGCACTCATTGATGTTAGTAACTTATTAGCATCCTTTTTGCTTTTTATAAATCTCTGCCTCACAAAATGTATAATACATATAAGACGGAAATAACACATCTTTTTCTAACATGTGTCTAGATAGTGCTTCGTTTAAGGTTCCAAATTTTCTAAAACATAAAAATTAAAGGCTTGTACGATGATTCCCTGAGGTGTTTTTAATTTTGAATATATGAAAAATTCGAAAATAAATGCATATTGCCCTCAAAAATAAAGCAAAATGTCAAAATACCTTCTCTACTACATTTTAACTTCAGTTTGACCGGCGGTTTTTGAGATGTTGTTTAGAAAAAAAAATTAGTAAAAGAAATTCAAAGTCAATGCATTTTTTAATATATACCGGGTGTACCGTTTTAATCTTAACAGAAGAATATCTCGAGAAATATTAATCCTACGAGAAAGTTCATCATACCATTGTTTGTTCGTCTCATCGGGGGTCATAAAATGACGATTTTAGTTTCAACGTAGATGACGCTGTAATCGGTGAAAATAGGGTAGTTTTATTTTTTTTTAGTGGAAGATGTATTTGTGGTGGATATTTAATCGACTAATTATTATTATTTGTAATTGTACATGTATTTGGACGAAACTAAGGTTGAAATTATACAGTAATTGCAATTTTATTCGAAATTTTCTTCAATTTCACGAGAACATTTACAGACATGCTATTTAACCAGGGTCTTAAATTTCCTATTATATGGTGTTTTACTTAATCTATCTTCCCTATTATGTTGTGTTTTACTTAACCACAATCATTTTTATTGAAATAGGGTGTCTGTAGAACAAGTTATTATAATTGTTGCAATACGTTCACTGCTGTGAATATGACATTTACATATATCATTACCCGTTCGGTGATATAATTTAAAATATATTGTCACGTCGAAAAAGACGAGTTTAATCCAGGAATTGCTGGAGAAGAGGTTGTCTTCAACTTCAAGCAATGAATCGGCACGTTAGAAGGTGTCCACTTCATCATCAACATCAACGCACGGTCCGGCTTAAAGGGAGCGGAAAGAAGGAGTGTTGGCGCTCCAGGAACTCCATCTGAATTAAGTAAGGTGGAGATGGGCCGTACACTTCATTAAGCTTCGACCAGCCAAAAGGTTTTCATATACCAAGGAAGAAGTATGATTGGCTCAGGAACTCGATCTGAACTGAGTAGGGTGGAGATGAATCGAATACTTCATGGAACTTAGACCAACCGTAGGAAGAATGTTGCTAGCTCAGGAACTCCGTCTGAATTAAGTAGGGTAAAGATGAGCTGCACATTTTAGGACTAATCGTGCGAGTGGCAAAGAAAGCGCTCCGAAGATTGCGACGAAGATACCTCTAAACTTCAGTTGAATGGTTTGAAAGCGTTTTCCGCCGGAGGATGCAGAAATCCAGAAATAGTTCAAATAGCGTCCAATAATGTTTTTTATTGTTATCCATTCAATAATTATTTTTTCTATTTGTATTTGTAATGTTCATTTTCGAATAACTAATAGGATAAGGAATAGGTTAGTAGGAGTCGAACTTTGGTGGTCATACCGTTACTCTAACCTTAAGTATACCACTATGCTGGGGCATATTTTGCAAAGGGGGAGGGTATTGCCACGGAAAGTTCCACTATCATCATCTAGATCATCGGCCGATGCGCCGGAAGTCAGATAGACGCTGAGACAGCATGCTATGTGTCTTCTGGCGTATAGATCGATGAGCTAAGTAGTTGTAAGTTAGAGTT
This sequence comes from Dynastes maya, assembly GCA_029619315.2. NCBI lineage: Eukaryota > Metazoa > Arthropoda > Insecta > Coleoptera > Scarabaeidae > Dynastes > Dynastes maya. Next base: position 1,713,344 of record JAROYE020000020.1, read on the forward strand.
AAGCAAGATAACATATATACAAGACAGTTGTGATAAATAAAAGTAAAGTGAAACGGGTATTGGAGTATCATTGTAAGAGCTATCCCCCAACCCTCTCGCAAGGTAAGCACCAACATATATTTATGTAGGCCGTGACAATATTGTATTAAAAACATCGCTTCGTGTTCAAAAATAATTTTGTTAAATATAACATATAATAATATAAAACTATTTGAACAGTAACATCTTTACGTTTTTTGTCAAATACAATGGACAGTTAGGGAATTGAATTGGAATAGCATTTTTTTTAAGCCTAGGATTTTTTTTAACTTACAGTTATAGTTTCCCCGGTCCTTGAATCTGTAGCTGTTGAAAAATAAATAATATCCTCTTTTATAAAAACAAACAAAACTCACAAAACGATACATTTTTATCGTTTCAGAAAAGGTTTTATCGCTTACACAACACTAGAGAAACATATACAGGTATCACCAACAAAGTACATATAATTACATACACAACATATTAAAAACGGTCAAAGTGATAATAAAATTATAACAAAGAAACTCAATATGTTGTGTACATCCCAATTTACAAGTTTTTTAATAGCTTCATTTACTCTAATTATCCACCACACAAGTAGTCCAACAATTGTTGATATATAGAATGTGTAGTTCTTATTTTTATTTATTAATTTGACAATTTCCTTACTACTACTTTTAACTCGAGCCTGAAGATGGAACGTCGAAACCGGTCGCTTTTTTCTTATTAAATTTTGAGTTATTGTGAGAAAGTGGACTTTTCTTTTCCTCCAACTTCATGATGTATTCCTCACACAGAGTCGCAATAAATTTGTATTGAAAAAGAAGAAAATCTATAAAGAAAAAATTACGTATATACGGTAACAACTATAGTTAAAATGTTATTGATTTACTCCAAAATTGTGTATTTTTGTCTGTTGTTGTCATATTTTTACGACAAATACAGCTAATTTATGTCATACGGATTTTCCCCCTCGTTTACATTTAAAACGTTTACATTTAAAAACCATAGATCTGACCATAGGTTTTTCGTGATTTTGATGAGCAAACAGTTGCAACATCATTGACTTAATTAAATAAACTTTAAAACATTTCCTGCAGATTCCCACAGACGACGCATCTGCTATGGATACATTTTGGACAATTCACGGACATTCCGAGTCCAAAGTATGCGCTTAGGTACTCGGATTCGAGATGCGAACGTCAAGAACGAAGTGTACCTTCACTTATCCGGCGATAATAGATTTCCGAGTGTGTGTATTTTTGCGGAAGAGGATTTTTTCGACTGCTCTGTCTGTATAGCTATGCGCTATACGACGTTCGAATTTTCTAGATCAGCGGAGGATATTTTACGAGCTCGCTACCAATGACGGATTTATTCTCGCGAACCAACGACTCCGATATAGAAGATTTATTGTTGTAAATTTGCACCATCGAAAAGGGTGCATCGCGCGAAGTACTAGCCGGCTAGTTTTAAGATATATAAGGTGTGCATCGTGAAAAATACGGATCTAACACATACAGTCAACAAAAAGGAAGAAATATAACTTTACAGATGGAATATACAAGGTTTGTTCAAAATGTATCCGACCTGCCATGTTTCCCGCGAAAGTAATAAAGTAAGTGCGATGAATTTGGTAGGGAGTTATGGAGTACCATCGTGCGTATGTGCGTAAAATATCCCGTGCGCAGCTAGTGGCAAGTACGTGAATCCGGTAGTGTGCTAGCGGCTCGTCGTGTTTGCAATTTCACGAAATGACGGAACGACTGGAGCAGCGCTACTGCATCAAATCTTATCGGAAGCTTGGTGATACTCAAGCGGATACCATTCGGAAGATTCAGGAAGCCAATGGAAACATCCAACATCTCCGAGGCCAAAGAAAGCACAGCAAGTCCGCAGCAATGTGAAAGTGATGTTGACAGTTTTCTTCGACCACCGTAGAGTGGTTCATCATGAGTACGCTCCTCATGGACAGACCATTAACAAGGAGTACTACCAGCAAGTCCTCCGTCGCCCTCGTGATGCCATGCGGCGCAAGAGACCGGAACTGTGGACTGCGGGAACTTGGCAGCTGCATCATAACCAAACACAGCATCCCAGTTGTTCGTCAGCTTCTTTATTCTCCCGAAATGGCTCCCTGTGACTTCTGGCTGTTTCCCAAGTTGAAAATGCCGCTGAAAGGGAAAAGATTTGACACTTGGGAGGACATTATGCAGAAAACGACGGAGCAGCTGAACTGCATTCCAAAAACGGCCTTCCAGAGATGCTTCTAACAGTGGCAGCAACGCTGGGATAAGTGTGTACGGTCCCAAGGAGAATATTGAGAAATTGTTTGTTCTTATTTTTAATTTTACCTTCATGGAAAACTTTTTACAACACAAGTCATGTAATTTGCGTATCGAAAGAATTGAAAGTTAATTGACATGACAAAGCATAACGTTGATATTGATATACAAAAAACCATCACAAAACCGGCAGATGACACAATAATAAGCACTTATCTAATAATATCTTAATTACTTACATTTTGGTTAATTTATTTTCGTCACAACAAACATGTAAGTAGGTATTTCATAAGGTATTTTTGTGTTGGTTGCAGTTTATTGTAATAGTGCAAGCAAAATTTGTGTTGTAATGCAACAAGGCTAATTTACTGTGTTCTACCTTATCGACATTTTCCGTTATTCATTTTAAATTGTTAATTATCACCAGTGCGACCAACTGTTAATTTACTTAAAACCCATACAAAATGCAAATCAAGATTAGGTTTCTGTTCAATTATTGAGTACTTATAGAGTATGTCATGTTTTTTTTTTGTGGAACTAGAAGTGTTGTCAAATCAGTTTGCTTTTTTCTTCCTTAAGCGCGTGGAAATATATTTCTACTGCTACAGTGCTGCCAAGTCTGGCGAAATTTCATCAGATTTTGTGATTTTAATAAGGCTGTTTTGGTGACCAGTAAAAAACTTCATTTTATATCATTTTTTTAATCAAATTAAAAAAGATATATTGCATATTAATTTAAATATACAATACTGTGCATGATTAAGGGACAACTTACCTTTTTTAGGTTATTGTTACATTTTATTCGTTAATTGTAAGAAAAACCATGGACATATAATTTAAACATTTTTATTTTAATAATTTACATTATAATGCCATTATTATAATAACCGTTAAAAGTAAACAAAGTAGTTTCTTCAAAAATCTTTTGTACTTAATACCGTAACAATAAATAATAATAATAGAAGAGTAAGTAAAAGGTCTACTACTCACAAAAATTCTTTAATATAAAATCACAAAGCTACCAGTTTCGGGCATTCGCCCATCCTCAGGCTAGCTAGAAGGTACCAGAGAACAAATTACAAATTGTATAAATTTTAAAATTATTTTAAAAAATTGTACTTTGATTTTGTTATATTAATTTTAATTTATTGTACGAGGGTAAGTCAAATATTATCTACACTTTCGCCATAACAAGCTTTGAAGGTTATCGTAGTGGTCTACTCTCAAAGAAAGTTTTGTTGTTGCAAGACAACGCCCGTCCGCACACGACCCATAACACCATAGAAACTATCAACAGGTTGGGCTTCGAGATCCCGGAACACCCTTCCTACAGCGCTGATCTCGCTCCCTCAGACTTTCATCTCTTTGGACCGCTCAAGGAATCTTTGAGAGGTCGTCGATTTGCCTCAGACACAGACGTACGGGATGCGGTGCAAAAGTGGCTTCACGACCAACCGAAAACCTTGTGGCTCGCTGGACCAAGTGCATTGCTAAAAGTGGAGACTATATCGAAAAATAATGTATCTGTTGTACACCTATCTTTGTTTAATACAGTTGTAGAACTAAAAGTGTAAGTAATTTTTGACTTACCCTCGTATATATGTAGATAGTTAAAAATCTAAATAATGTTGTAGTATCTTTTTGTTTGTATATAGTAATTAATTATGTTAAATATTAGTAATACTTACAATTTATTTAGTTACAGTAAAATTTGTCTTAATAGAATGCACTGTACTGGATTATGATTAAAATTATTGTAAACGGGACTAACACAAATACGTTAAAATTTCGATAGTCAATGTAATAGAATATAAGAAATAAAACTTTTCTTTATTAGGATAAAAGTAGAAATTGTTTTTATTGGTGACCTCTATTGGTAGTATTCACAAGTACAGAAATGGAAGAACATCTACGACAGAAAACTCTAATCAAGTAATATCTGAAAAGTGGGGGTGGACTCAACTTGCAATTGCATGTTTAGACAATTGTTTGGGTTATTATGTTCTTCTCTCATAATCTCAAGAGACTCGAGATTATTCAAGAAACTACCCTTGTTGGCTACATGTAAAATGGTAAAGTTATTGTCTATTATGGTTGTTATTGACTAAGTGTTGGACAAAGTGTGAAAATCCTGAAGAGTTTGGCTGCAAACATCGGACGTATTCCTTGATTCGAGTTTCGGAATTGCTATAAGTTCTGCCAACATAACTACTCTGGCACTCGTTGCAAGTAAGTTAGTAGATGCCTTTCTTTTTAATTTTTTGAACGTTATCTTTGTTATTTAACAGAGTATTACGTAGGGGATGAATCGTTCTGTAAGCAGTGTTAAAATAGTTCTTCAATACTTCTGCTACAGAATATGAGATAGGACCCATGTATGGGATAGATATGTAGTGTTTGGTCTTTATCTATTGTTGATAAAATGGCTTGGTCTAAATAAACGTCTCTCTCCAATTACCCTCTCAGGATTTTATTTAAAAGTCTGTCTATAATGTGTGGATTGTAATGATTTATAGTAGCTATTTGTTTAATTGTGTTCAACACTTTATTAAACGAATTTTGGGTGAGAGCTATGTTTACGAGTCTATGTAAGTAGCTGTAAAAAGAAGAATATTTATGACAATATGGATGATTTGAGGATTCATCAATTGTAATACTAGTATGAGTCGGTTTTCTGTATATGTCAAAAACTAATTTTGACATCTAGAAAATTGACACTATTATTATTTTCAGTTTCCACTGTGAATTTCATTGATTTATGAAGGATATTGACGTAAAAAAGGTAATCTTGCAAAATCGAGTAATTTCCTGAATAATATAATAAACGAAACTTCTTAACAGTGTGGATAGGATTGTTGAAAAACTTGCACTATTAGGTATGTTTCCACATTTGTCTCGGTGAAGGATGTTCGCTATTTTCGATATCTTTATGTATACTTACGTATACTCTTTCCATAACGCTGTCCATGATGGTAAGTTCCACTTGGGATTGTATGTGGGCCAAAACTGTCGAAACGGTTCTTTATCGAGTAAGCGAAGCGGTAGACCATCCAATTTAAATTGGGTTTGAGGTGGTACGCCATTTTTCTCATTTTTGTGCTGTACACTATTTATATGTTCTTTACAGTCGCCTTTGTTCCAGCGCATTAAAGGTATTTTGCAAACTCTACGCAATACTTTAGTTTCATTATAGTTCAAATTCGGAAATTCACTGATAAATTTAGTCTTTATTAGCCAACGGTCGTTCATTTTCCTTGTGTACATTAGACATACACACATATATTTATCTCTATAATTACGACTAACGCTGCGAAGGGTTGATGAGAAACTGTTGCAATAAATCAATAATTTCATTCGCTGAGGTAGCCCGTGCCGATTCGTCTGCATACATACGTCGCGTCGTGGGCGCGGCAACCTCACTTCTAGCCTGGCGCGAAGCTCTCTGTGCCCGGCCTAATTATAATGGGCGCACAAAATAATTCTTGGAACTAGTTTATTTCCTTTCTAAAAATAATTGTAGACAATATATTCTTAGTTTTGAGACCTTATATGAATATATGTATTTCGTTACAGAATTATTTCATGTACATTAAAGAAGTATTCAATATTCTACAATATATCTGTACAGCAAACATTTTAGAATTGTTCAGAACTAGTTTATCAACAGCTCATTTAATTAGAAGTCAGTTTTCCTCAGATGAATAAATGTGGAATTGTGATTACGCGTAATACCAACCTATTTCTATTTAGAAAACAACTCAGAAAATAAAAAAGCATGAAATGCGATCTCCAGCTTCTGGAACCTAAAATGTCGAGTTTTAAAATTATTAAGCAAAAAGAAACCTTAGAGAAATAACCGCATCATTTCAAACATTTAAAACTCAGATAAGCGGCAATCAACAGTGAAACTTTCGCGAATCGAAACCCTTGCGGCGTTCGCGAAAAACTTAATTAGGAGACTCTCGAAATTACTATCCTGTTATCACTATTTGCGGCGGGCTTCCGCGAGAACGTCTCCTCGCATCTAGACGGATTAATTGTTGACTAAACGGCGGTTCCGCCAGAAAACAATTTATGAGAGTTTAGTAAGCGACCTCTATCGTGATTCGAGCGGCGACATCTCCATTATCGCGGCTAAATATGCGCATCCACGTAATCTGATCTTTAACTTTTAATTGGTTGGTTGGGTGGTTGCATCTCATAGAGTTGGAACGGAGTTAGCTGGCTGAATTTTTAAAAAATCTCTATCCTGGTGGTCTTTCGAATGTCTCCCCTTAAAAAAAAAAACGAATTAGAGAACTCAGCCGAATGTCTTTTTTTGGATGAGAGGAAAAAGTTTTCCGAAACTCAGTTTAGGATTTTTATCTGCCAAAATTATAATTTGACGAGTGCTAATGGAAAAAAAGATTGGTGAACGGTTGAGGTTGGTAATATGCATATAAATTGAAAGGGGATCAAACGAATATCGATCGTTTAAAACATAAAATAGAGGAAACTAATCTCAATTAACAACCGCAAAGCGATTACTTATAATTTACTTCTGTCTTCTACTTGTTACATTTAGCAGTTGACCAAAACAAGAATATTAAGTGGACCTAATAATAAATCAAAATAAAAGCAAGGTGATGAACATAGGACTTAGGGCCTTAGGAACGCCAAGTTCAATTCGTTGTACAAACAGAAATGAAATCCTAGACAATTGATCGGTCGTCAATATCGATTGGTAACATGGAAATGTATTTGGTAGATAAGTGATGGCATTCAATAGAAAAAAGAGTGCGCCAACGATGTTTATAATTGACCTATTTGTATTTTTGGAATCTTAACATATGGCATGCGGATTTATTACTATGGGCAGACACAAAAAAGGAATTGGGAGAGCTACAAAAACGTCACAACACGGTGTATAGGATACATTTTTGTCAAAATCTATTTGAACTTGACTTGAACCGCCAAACTTGGGCGTTCAGTTAATATTGACTTACAGATCAACCTTGAATTTGGTTGGTACAACGGTGTTCTCTTATTGAAGTGCAGTTTATGTTGATCAACCAGTGAACTTAGCTGGTACAACTGGCCCTTATGTAGGATTTGGCAAGTTACGAATAGACAGCAGTATGTTGAATATGAGGAGGGCAAGGAGCTAGAATACTTGAGATTAATCAATAATTTGCTGAAATCGAAAAATTTATCAAGAAACACGAAATTCAAAATGTAAAAATTATACGGACAGAACATGATAAGATAGTAAGATATGGACGTTTAACAAAAAGATAAAAGAAAAAAATTACGTGATAATAAAAAATTATAGGAACAAGAGGAGAAAGAATGATGAAGGAAGGACAAAATTATATCATCAAGAGAATTGCAGTGACTACGGCATTTGGAAAGGATAGAAAGAGAGAAGAGGAAGACCTAAAGGAGATGGTGGAAGCAATTCTGATGGGAAAATATAAGAAACTAGGCAAAGGACGTGTACTAAAAGCTATAGGATAATAAATAAACTGCTTAGGTTTCAGAATTTCTTAAATCTTGACCATTTATCTGGTTGTTGTCCACTTTTAATGACCATTTATTCTCGACTTCTGCTCTTTAGCCAACTTATACTATTTCGCAATTTTATGGTAAGTACAATCACAATTCGACCAGCTTACATAATAACACGCATAAACTACTTCATTCTGTTAGCATGATGGCAATATTACTTGCTTATTTTGGATAAAAAACAATACGAGTGAATACTTGGTGAATTTTGGATGCATTATTGCTGGGATAGAAGAACAGCCAAAGCAGTAGATTTCCAAAAATTTACCGGCTTTGAAGAAAATGGTTTCATTTACCAATTGTTTATTTTTTGACATAGTAAGAGAATTGTGATCATCGATTGCCTTGAACAAGCTGAAATAATATTGGGGGAGCAGGATAAATCAAGCTAAAAAGTAGTAGTATTCGAAGAACATCAATAGAACACGACATCTATCATTTCATCACTTCCCACAGTCAAACTTTAAAAATTGCGGTTAGAATTGATTGACCACTTACCATATTCACCAGATCTATTTTCTAACAGCTTTCTTCTATTTCCTAAGCTCAAAGTTTGAATCAGAGGACACACTTCTCGCTTACAAAACACTAGAAAAAAGTACGGAAATATCACTACAGAGTATTTTTTAAATAAAACCAATATAATTTGGATAAACCAATTCAAAACGTAAGAAACGATTTGAACGTGTGAATGATCGACGACCTACTTCAAGATACGTAACAGCCTGCTGATGTTAAAGCGCTTCGGCCTTGTGTATATCGCAGGTAACGCCTCTACTCCTCTCAATTCGATACAACTATCGAAACTCTTCGGTAGATTACGGAAAAAATCGGTAGACCAAAAATATATTTTTTTTAATATTTCCCTTTCCTTTATTTATTAAATTGGGATGAAAAGAGCCTCAGCATCAGTAGCGGTAGGTGATGACGTAAACGGCGGAACGCGAATCGATTCCCTCTTGTATTTTCTTTGCATATTGTGTACACTATACTGTGCAACGGAAATACACGAGGAAATCGAATGGTTGTCCGCGCCCTCCCGTGTACGTCATCACCCACCGCTACTGCTCAGCATACAAAGTTTTGATTATTTCATATTAAACATTTAATTTTTGAAAAATCTATAAGGAATCTTTAGTTACACCTAAAATTAATGTTTGGTTTGGAAAGAACCACTAAATTGCCGCCTCTAAATTAAAAATTCGTTAATAGATGGTATCTACAACTCGCTATGATTAATTTATAATTAAAATGTATTTTTTAAAACTTCCCACGTAAATAAAGAGTTTATAAGCTGCAGCTTTTTGGTAGAATGTTGTTCGTAAGCTGAAGCTTTTCGGTAGAACGTTGTAGCGCATCGGTAGATTACATCTAAATTCAGTAGGGTTTCCATCACTGTCTCTAAATTCCTACTTTACAGACCAAGATTCAAACTTGTAAGGTTGAAATATCGATCATCAATAGGGAAAGTATGTATATTATAAATCAAACAAGAGTGTAAAAATCCTTAAAATACTGTATTTATTCACATTTTTTTACATATAGATTATGCATACAATAAGTTATTTCTTATATAAATGAATGAATTAAATTAATTGACATCCTATAAAAGATTGTAATTATATATAGATCTGAAGATTCTTAAAACTTAACATGCTATTATGCATTTAAAATATTATTTATTATTGTGCTATTTATTATTCGACTTAATCTAAAGCTTGTTCTGTTTTATTTCAGTATTGTATAAAACCTATGTTCTTTCTTATTTCATTTTATTCTATCACAAGGAAACAGTTTTTAATAGCAAGATTTTACACAAGCATATAGACTAGATTTTGGTTCTGAACCCTTTTAAAAAAGTTACATTTTCGCAATCTGGCGCGAAGAAAAGTAGAAAACGATTGTTATTATCATTAAACTCTTATAAACATGATTGGAAGAAGCGGAGCTTCTCACTGAAACAAATAAAACACAATTTTATTTTAGACATATAACTAGAGCGGACATTTTTTAAATTTCGCGGATGATTTAAGTTCATAGTTCCGACAATAAATGACATATACGCAAATGTCTTAACGTAATACAGACAAATACGAGGTGTGATAATTAAATAACCGGACTGGTGCTACTATCGGCAAACAGCGAGCATGCCACGGCAGGTTTGAACATGTCTGTGTTTGTGGATGCTTCCCCCACCCTGAGCTCGATGGGCACGGTTGTACGTCGCTCAGTCTCGCTGTAGCAATCGTCCGTTCAAGTCTTTACGCTAGCGCCGCATTGGAAAAATGCAGAGTGTTCAGATCGAGCAAGGAGTTAACCTCAAGTTTCTTGTGAAACTGGGAAAAACTGGGGTTCTAACTACCCTTCGTCAATGAGTGAGAAAACGAAGACGTGATTTGTGGAAGAGCAAATTCTGGATGCTCCATCAAGACAATGCGCCAGCCCATTCCGCCTTGTCTATAAAGGCGTTCTTTGCGAAATCCGGCATCATCGTGTTGGACCACCCACCGTACTCGCCCGACCTGGCCCTCTGTGACTTTTTTTTATTTCCTAAGGTAAAATCGGGGCTTAAGGGGACAAGATTTGACAGTGTGGAAGCGGTGAAAGCGAAAGCGACGGAGGTTCTCAACGAGCTGACAGAAACGGACTTCCAGTACTGCTTTCGACAGTGGAAAATTCGTATGGAACGTTGTAGGGATCGCCAAGGAGAATACATTGAAGGCAATAAACTTTGTAATGTAATTGGTGATCAATAAAATGTTTTGTAGCCACCAGTCCGGTTATTTAATTGCCACACCTCGTATATCCTTTATTGCCGGAATTACCAATTTAAATCATCCGCGAAATTTAAAAGGTGGCTCCTCTACATATAACCGTATGTAAGTGTTAACATTATTTTACTCGAAATGTCTTTACCGAAGAGCTGTGCCTCCTTTGTTTGTTCAATGGACAAACGCTGGACCACGCTCTCCTGACCCCCCATCCATAATACAGGTGATAAAATGGCCATGCACTTGATTTTCATCGAACCGCCGATATAGTGCTTCGGAGTTATAAGGAACCGCAAACCCAGGATGCTGGATGCTAGGCCGTGTCGATATTGGACCGGAGGGTAGTGAATTAGAAAGCCAGGTGCGAATATCTACAAATAAGTGTGATATTTTGATAGTAGACTGTGTAGAATTAATTATGAAAGTATTAACGTGATATTTAAGGTAATTATCTGAACTTTCTAGAAAAGTTTTTGGGACTTATTAAGTATCCAGTATCTCAATTTAACTGCATTACCTACTGCAAACCTATCCTTTTTACTTTACCCCTCTTGTCGTGGACTGTACGAATGAATTGAAACGAATGCTTTGCGACTACTTATAAATTAAACGACACTTAGAACACGTGAAACATTATTCATTGTAGAACGCTTTGATATAGGAACACGTTACGTTACATGTCTTTTTTTAGTTAGTTCATATCGTTAAACATTAGAAAAGCGAAAAAAATTACTGAACAGTATCACCTTCTTTGGTGGTCCTCTACAGGCGGGAAATTTAAATTTTAAAATAATTGACATAACACCTCAACACAACCTTCTATGTAAAAAAGGTATAGTACACATTAAAAGCATTGTTACAATAGTTCTGTTCAATAATAATATACCAAAAATCTATATATCAAAAATCAGAGCTGTTGTCTAATAAAGGATATCCAGAATCAGACTTTCTGATGTCAGTGTATGTACACAGTTTACATACAAATAATGTACGTTACACCACTACACAGAAAATCTCCGGTTGGTACGTGGTCGGGTCCCTCAGAGGAATATTAGATTAACCCGTGATTACATGTCAACGCAAACGACTTTTAAGTCAACAAGTGGCAACAGTAAATCGTTATCCTGGCAATGTAATGAAGCCGCTGCAGTGTTTTTAAATTGGATGTTCATCCCGGTTGCTTTCTCTCTTTATATTCGAAACACACATATACATGTATACACAAGTAAGAGCAACGATGCAAAAGCAAATCATGTACTTTAGATGGAAAGTTCAGAAAATAAATTCGCGAATGTTATATTGAGGGATATTTCATAGACCGTCTAGAATTTGCAGGTAATTTTTTCAAGAGAATTTAGAATGTCTATAGCATAAATTACAAACCTGGGGTAAGGAAATGAAAACAATCCATTTGGAAACAAAATCAAACAAGAATGATACTGTAGAGAACTGCGCAAAAGATACATATGACTATAACATAATCACACAAAGCAAGTTAATGTAATTAAATCATTTCGAATGGTTAATTTTTGTTTTTGACAGGATTCACCTATTGCGTACGAAGTGTGATAAAAAAATACGGTGAAAAATTTTATTACAAACAAAGTAATGAGCTTACATCAAAGTACTCTCCTTGGCTAGCGATGCATTTATTCCAACGTTGATTCCATAATTGTATTTGTGGAAGGCTTTTGTCGGAAGGGCCTTCAGCTGTTCCGTCGTGACTCTCTCAATAATAATAATAATAATGTATTTTGCCCAACAGGTTAACCCCAATTACAGGAGAAAGAAAATATATAGAATGTGAATACATTACAAAAGAAAAATAAACATTGTAAATTCAGAAAAATATGTAAGTGCAAAAAAATTGTAATAAAAAAAAACTATTCATGTTAAAAAGGAAACCACAAAGGTATCTTCATACTGGGCGTGTCATGTGGTAGATTGGCGCTCAGAGTAGTAGGTTGGTCCTTGGTCCCTGGTGTTGACATACTGAAAGTAGACGCATGACGGGATGCCAGTCGCGGAACGATAAAGCATATGGTGGACAACAAGTAAGAACAATCAACTTTGTTGTTAAGAACCTTCTGCAGCTACCGAGCGCTATGGAGCTCGCGCCGATGACTTAGTGAGTCCATTTGATGTCTACAAAGTAGATCATGGTAAGATATACTCCAATCTGGATAAGTTCTGTCGACTTTCCATGACAAAAACTTCAGAAAATGTCGTTGAATCCGCTCAACTGGAAGCTGTTGAGATGTGTAAAACGGAAACCAAACTGCACAAGCGTATTCTAATTTAGTGACGACAAAAGCATAAAAACGTATTTTTAGTAGTCGGATGTCATTAAAGTGTCGTGAAGTTCTTATGAGAAATCCCAGCATTTTTGAAGCGGACAAGCAAATAATTTCTATATGGTTAGAAAATGATAAAGTTGAATCAAAAGTTACGCCTAAATCTTTGATTACATTTAATTTAGACAGAGTTCGGTTTTCAATTGAGAAAATTTATACGGCTTAGTTTTCCTTGTAAAGGACATGTAATAGCATTTGGAGGTATTGAACAACAAGTTATTATTCGCTGACCATCTAACCAGAAGATCAATATTATCCTGCAATTGATCAGCTTCGTCACGACCAGACACAACACAAAACAGCTTAACATCATCCGCATATGCCAAAACAGAACAGGTAAGTGATTGCAAGAGGTCGTTTATAAATAAGTGAAAAATGAGATGACCGACGTTTGATCCTTGCGGAACACCACTTGTGGATACAAAATTAAATGACTCAAAACATGAATCCATGTTGATGTGGCGATATGTATTGTTTTATATTGAAAAATATAGTATAGTGCAAGTATTGCTCAAGAACCTTAGAGAAGTTATTTAAGATAAAGATCGGCCGGTAATTAGTGGTTAAAGCTTTGTCGCCTTTTTTGTAGATTGGAACAATTCTTACTCCCTTCTACCTTTCAGGGAAGGTAGATGTGCTAACTGCCAAATTAGTAATTTTGGCAATTGGCTTGTTTAATACGAAGCGAGCATCTCTAATCAAAAGCTTGGTACAAGGTCTTCACTTGCAGTAAATTTGTTCTGAAACGAGGCCATAATATTAGCTACATCATCTTCACAGATCGAACGAATGTTGAACGTCTGCGGTTGTTTGAGGTTTTCAGGCAAATCCAGTGTGCCAACCGGCAAATAGGTTTCGGCGAAACAATAAGCAAACGCGTCTACAATTTTTTTAGGGTCATCTAAATCAACTCCGTTAGATGAAAGTCGCCCAGAAATACGTGTCCTCACTTGTCTTGCATGAACAAAGGTCCATAACTGCTTAAGGCCAGATTTCATTGATGTTTCTATATATGTAATGTAGGATTTGTAGGCATTGGAGATTTGGTCTTTTGTTAGAGATCTTAATCTATAATATTCTTGATAAAACTTAGGGTATTTAGTAGAGATCCACTTCTGTCTATAGAAATCTTTGGTTTTTAAATTCCTCTTAACTTCAGATGAGAACCACAATGGAAAAGAATATTTGTTGGGTAAAAATTTTGGGTACTGATTTATCAAGTATGGTGTAAAGTAATATAAATATCTTTATAAAGACTGTGAAAATCAGCTCTGCGAAAATTATATCGTGATGCCATACTATTGGGAGGAAAATTGGTAGGCTTTTCAGGTGACTTAAATATCATTATGATATACAGAGCAGGGTCGTATATATCTTCTGGTACTAGTGGATGGTCTTCGCGGTTAACATCAACGCTACAATCGAGATTTGACAACACTAAATCCAACGTTTTCTTTTTGGCACGGTTTTTACTTTTGGGAAGCGCTAGAAGTTGCGTACTGTGGACAGACTGGAATCTTTTTTTCGGCCAAAAACTCGTGGATCAAAAGCGAGGTGTAGCACGGCGTGTTGTCGTGATGAAGAAGGAAGCCATTGGCCCATTTTTCTGGTCTCTTTCTCCGTACATCGTTTCGCAAACGTTGCAGTACACCCTTGTAATATTCGGGGTTTACTGTTGTTCCCCCTGGAACGAACTCTGATCGCAATATGCCCTCACTATCAAAAAAAAACAATGAGCATCACCTTGACGTTCGACTTTGGCTGACGTGCCTTCTTAGGGCGAGGAGAGCCACTCGTTTTCCATTGGGAACTTTCATCTCCAGTTATAATATTGGCGATGAAGTCCGGATCTGCTTCAAGATGATTCTTCAATTCCGTGCATATGATTTTCTGTTCGCCAGTCAAAAATCTGGGAACAAATTTCGCACTCACTCGTCTCATTTGCAAATTATCGCTTAAAATGCTTTGCACGGACTCGTACGAGATGTTCAGTTCTTCGGTAAGCTCTCGAATAGTCAATCGCCTATTTTAAACGAATCATTTTTGCCACTTTTTGCATGTTTTCGTCTGTTCTTCGCCGTTGCTCATCTTCAACCGACTCATTTCCACTTTTAAATCGCTTATACCACTTGTAAACAGTCTTCAGAGTCACCACATTATCGCCATACACTGATTTTAACATTTCATGAGCGTCTTTGGCACTTTTTTGCAACTTAAAGCAAAACTTAATGTTAACGCGTTGTGCGAAATCCATGATGCGATAAACCTGACCTCACTCTTCCGGCTGTGGAAGCGGACTGACAAGACACAACTTGTTCAAATTTGACACTGACTATCTTAAGGGATCAGGCTCTCGAACTTATTACTGCAAATGAATGTAGTATCAGTAGTTGCTGCTATAAAAATTCATTCGCCGTATTTTTTGATCACACCTCGTATGTTATAAAATCGTGCTGAAAAATTTTTATGTAATGGGATTCCTAAAGTACTTACTCAACTAACTTGAACTAAAAAAAAATAAGGGCCTATCGAATGTGTAATGAAATTCACTTTTATAACTAACTTAAGTTGATTTGTTAATCCACCTTTACGGCGATCACCTAAACAAAATGAGTAGTTTCTTTGCCCGCTCTACTCTTTACTTTTCAAAAAACATCATTTTCATGTTATCCTCGCGATGAATATTTTCAAGACGCCCTCTAGCCCATTCACCTACACGTCAAAGTTATTTTTCGATGAGAGGAAAAAGTATATATAAAGTCTACTTGAATTATTTTTTTCGCAACGCCCTCACTCGTAAACTTCCTTAAAAAATAACCTTCGCTTCGTTTCTAAGTGAAATTTGAATATTTTATAATATAATTTAGCTCTAAAACCAAATACCTTTATATAACACGTACGAACATCAGGAGAAGTGAGGATAGGTTAAGAAATGGGGAAGATGATGTGTTTGTTTCGATTGCTGAGTTTCTTGGAATCTACATTATTAGGTTCTTTGTATTAAAAAAAATAGATGTAGGTGTAACAGAAAGGGTTTTTTTTATATAGAAATAGAACGTGGATGTCATATGTCAGCGTTTTCCTTATGTGGTAGAAGAAGAGAATTTTATTCTGAGCAGGGGTTTTATTAAATTTGTGTCATAATATTTCTTACCATAGGTAATAGGGGAAGGCACAGAGTTACCACGTGGTAGAAAAGACCGGTTTATTTTTTAAAGAATTTGATATATATTGAGTTTTTTTTGAGGTTTTAGGTCGTTTAGGGGAGGGAAAAAACTTTTTTCTTTTCCTCCATTTATGCCAGTGTTACGTAACTTATCGTCCTCGTTTGTTTTTCTTTGTTTTTTCGTTTTTATTTTATATTAAATTTTTTTTAAATTTTAATGTCAATGAAATCGTGTGTAAGGATCAAGTCACGTACAATATTTTTAAAACATTTTTATCAGGTTAAACATAAAATGGGTACGATAACCGACAAAACGAATATACATACACACCGAAAATGCAAAAAGGTTTATATACTTTAACATCGTCCATGAATAATAATATTTATTTTTATATAATTCACAATGTCATTGATATATGCTAAGAAGAGTAATGGTCCCAAATTCTACTCTTGCGGAACCCTAAGTTGCTGTACAGATTAGATTAGCTTAGTATTCAAGGTGATTTTTGACCTATGTATTTCATTGTGACTCTTTCAGATCTATTGTGGGTCCTCTATCATTAGATCATTTACGTTAGCTTTGTTTTTTTCACCAGATCTAGCAGCCTTGTGAATGATCCCTCTACGTAGATTTTGACTTTTGGATATTCCAAGCCCATTTCTGAGAGCCGTTTTCCTGCCACACATGGACGGCAGTTTCTTCTTCCGTCTGGCAGAATCTACATGCCGTTTCCTCTATCAGGCCTAGGTTGCTCATGTGTTTCTTCTTCTTGAACACACAATGTCCTGTTAGCAGGCCTACTATTGTTCTGACAGACTTTCTGACCCTGCTTAGTAGGTCTGCTGTAAATTTAGGCCTGTGTCCAATCAGAAATTGCTTAGCCTGTTTCTGACCTGGGATACTCTTCCACCAGTCATGGGATTTCTCATTTTTCCATTGTTTAGTAGTTGTTTGACCTATCGTATATGCTATGCCCACAGAGTGCTTTGTGGGTGTTTGTTAGCAATTGACGAGCCTACTTGAGCGAATTCGTCTGCCTTGACATTCCCTCGACGACTTTCGTCTTCTGGTACCCAGACCAGGATCACCTTAGTTCGGCTAGTTCGTACTGAGCACATTCATGCAGCCCCACACAAGTTGCTGTATAAATATCAGACGCGAACCCATTGTACGAAAAAAAGAAATGTTTATCCAATTAGTATAAATATTAGGACTGGATAGCAATCCAACATCCAATCCAAAGATTTGCCAATTTTTGCCACGGTACGATCCAGGCTGTCCAAGTTTTTGCAAAATCCATCAGATCACGCTTATCAACAACGGACACGATGTATTCCACAAAACTTCTCAAATTAGTAATCGAAGAGCGACCACCAATAAACCCATAGGGCGAATGTAATGATTGTATATAATACGCTTGAAGACCGTTGAAAATTTCGGTAGCAAAGAAATCGGTGTATAATTTGGAATGTCGGATAAGTTCCTAGACTACAAAACAGGACGCATACGAGAAAATTTTCCGGAGTTAGGATAAGTTAAAATACGTAACGCGAGATGCTAATGGTTTGATAAAAACATTACAGTAGTTCTTAATGAGGAAGATAAGTACCTGGTCATGTTCTGCTATAGATTTATCTTTTTTTTTTACAGCGTTTATTATGTAACGACTTTTCGCAATAAATTCTTCCTAGATGGTGCATTTTCATTTGCAAACCGTGAATTAGAGAATGTACCTATGAGAAACAAAAAGTATCCTGACATAATTGTTAATTGGGTGTTAAAATTTTCAATAGCATACGAAGAATGCACAGACGTAAGTCAGAACAAGCTTTTTGCACCTCTTTCATATCTTAGCATCGCGACATCACCTTTCCCATTCGCGACAGATTCTTATCGCACTTCTGACTCGTCACACGCTAACGTTTCAGACCCCAAGGACATAATCTCGACGCGGTTAGAGCCACCAGCTTCTCCCGGTATACCATTCTACATCACATACAAATAAGTCTCTAATAGGCTAGCGCGCACCTTGTGTTTGGCGTGAAAGAGTGGGTCATTTGCAATTTGCTTGGCTGAATGGAAACGGCACGGTTCTATTAGCGAACGATATTATCATCTGTTCTCACGCGGGAACAAATAGCACACACGCAGCCGGATTAAGACGGCAGGGCTCTGGAGAGGGGTTTCGCAGAGATGGTTTTTACGCGGTTAGGGACTTGTGCGAGGTCCGAGAGTTCTGTTCCGCTTGGGAAAATGCGGTCGTCCGTATAAATGTAGGTATGTGAGGAAATAATGAGGACGTGGTTTGAATTTTTTTTAAGGACCGCCTACTATTCCAAAGATAAGTGCTGCGATGTGGTTTTTTCCATGAATTTTTACGTGCGTGTGGAGATTAGTGGCATATTGTCCCTTTCAGCGCCGAAGAACAAACAGCGAGGATAATCTGGAATTGAAGTTGAAGGAATTGGATTCGATGTATAGGTACGTTTTGTATACATATACACAACGTGGAAACTATAACAAGTTTTAGAAAGAATATCTATTAACAAAAACAAAACAACTGCATCACAATAATGGTTCTTAGTGATCAAAATCCTTAGACAAGAATGTTGCCTATCACCCACACTTTTCAACATATGCCTAAATGAAATCCTAAAAGAGTGGAAGTATAAGTGTGATGGAATGAGTATAGAGACAACAGATGATAGTACTCTACACATTTCCCCACTGGAATAAAACAATGTGAGATGTGGGCATTCGTAGTAAATATGACCAATGTAGAATACCGATGTATAGGAGGCTAGAAACAAAATCTAGTCCATCTAGTCCTGACTAATGCAATAATGATAAAAATCTGTGAAAAGGATACGTATTTCTTTAACAAGGGACAAACAGGAGATTAGAGCATTAAACTCGCTAATATGGTCAACAAATATGTCTAAACAACGGACAAGGGATCTTTACAGCAGTATTTTCAAAATCGGTTGTTCTCTACAGATGCGAAACCTGGTAAATTAATAAACAACTAGAAGGAGAAATAAACGCGATTTAAATGGATTTTTGGAATCGCTCAGTGGGTATATCAAGGCGAGACAGAAGACCAAATGCGCACATTCGAGAAATAATGAATGTCCACAAACCAGTAATAGAAGAAATTCAACAAAAACAATTATAATCAGACGGTCACCTGCAGAGGATGAGAGACCAAAGAATTTCAATGCAAACAATGTTTTGGATACCTTCAGAGCAATGGAAAGGAGGTCGACCAACGATTACGTGGACATCGGGAATTCACAGAGTTATACTAGAAAGAAGATTGAAATGATTATCGAAAAGAACCGGAAGGCGTAGAGAATGCCTTTCTCTTTTAGGTCTTCAATTGCAACCTTTATGCTCGGCACTAATTGAATCCAGCTCGCGCACACTCCATGCTCATCCCACCCGTGGAGGTATCGACGAAATGTATTTATAATACCGCGCCGCATATTAGACCCATCCCACGTCAGCCCATGCAGTTACCACACAAGCATGAACAGGTTTGTATCAGTTGCACAGTTTTCGTGAGTCGTGGGTCAGATTTTTGTCAATCAAATGGATACTGAAAAGCTTATTGGTGCTGTACAAGAACATGCTGTGTTGAATTGCAGTCTTCCAGAAAGATGAACTGTGGAACAAAACAGGGGCATAGTTTAAACTTTCCATGGATACTTCTCCCACGTAAATACTTAGTTCGCCTACTTTTTTTTCTTTTTGCGGTTAATAAATGCAAAATGAATAGATCCTCTTTCTCGGATTTGGAATGCATATCAAGGAGAAGTATAGTACGTATCTCCATGGTAGGATTCAACTGCTTGGGACTAGGTTCAATATACGGTGCCTTGATACAACCGTAGGCGTGGGAATACGTGGGGTGGGTGTGGGTAAGTCCTGGTGTATGCGTGTGCCGGGTCTCATTCATCTTCATCTTGGCTTGCCTTTTCTTTTTTTCCCGTTTGGTGTTGCCGAACCATATTTCTTCAACAATCTATCGTCTCCCATCCTCTCTGGATATCGCATCCATTAGCTACCAACGCGCCTTCACAAACGGCGAGAGAGCTGGGTTTCTGTAGATCTGTAAATTTCTGCCTCAAAATAACTCCCCCAGAAATCACCATTTTTTTTCTCTCCAAACGTTGTGTGTAGTATTATTCTTTTCCTTGATATATCTTTTCTTGTTTTAGCAAGAAATGTTGATAACCATTTCTTCAAAATGATTCCTTCTCCAGTTAAATAAGATTCCTTTTCTATTCATCCCACCCTTCCTTATTACTTTTACGGGTGCAATGCCGAAAAGAATGGTTGACAGCGAGGATCCCTGTATAAGGCCTCCCCTAAAACTTACAGCATATGTACTACCTCTCGTCGCCATCACAACTAGTTTTCTCAATTTTGGGGCATGTTGAATTCTCGTAACGCTTCCATTAACTTTTTTTCAATAATCGAGTAGTAGACAGCCTTAAAATTGACAAAAAGCATAGTGTATTGGAATTTCAGTAACTAATTAGTATTTGCTTTAACATGTATGGTCCGTTGTCGATCGATTCTTTCAAAAGATTTGCTCGTAAATTTTGTTTGTTACAAAATGTCCTTCACATTTCAGATTTTCAGCTGTTACACCGTCTTCTTCTAGACTTTGATTATTTCCCATACTATTCAGCACTTGTCCAATTTCTTCCACATACTATATCTTTTGTACATCTTGCTTTAATGTATGATATTCAAATAAAGACACGCAATACCTCATCGCTGGACATCTGAATTTCATTGTGCTAATAGAGAAATTGATTTATAACAATACGAATTAGCACTAAATGTAGGGAGAATTATTTCATTTGCAACAAACCGCTTTTATACAATGTAATTAAAATCGATGATTCATTTTAAACGCGACATGCAAGGAGAAGGACAGCGTATAGTCAACTGCAGTTGAAACTTTCAACTTTTTAGGTAGTGACTTAAGCAATAAAAAATGTAAATAATTAGAATGAATTTTCAGAAAATCGTCCCTCTAATATCTAAACAATAGCCTAAGCGGCAAAAAATTATTTACCACATTCTTGTTAGAAATAAAAGCAGTCCTAGCACTGTACTTTGCGAGACTCCTAGTTTGTTCACTGCAGGAATTAATTGGCAAAGCTATGACCCTGAAAAAATTTACCTGTTTTTCGTTGACGTACCAATGAAGCATCGATGCTGGATGACTCTTGCCTGACGTACAATTCAAATTCACCATTTCGCCAATTTGGTACTCGCGTTCAATGCCGGTAATCTGAGGAGCCTCCTTAGGTAAGTCTGTAACAAACATGAAAATGAAAAATGCTATACAAAGATTAAAAAATCAAATCGATTTACAAATTATCTCCATTCGTGCTTCGCCTTGCGCTGAAGAAAATGATGGCGCCTCTGCGGAAACTTCGCAACGATAAAGACCGCTCGATTTGAAACTTAGCGAATGAAGAACTACTGTGGTCCTGTTAGAAGCTTTCATCTAGAAAATGTAAAAGAGAATTTATGTCCAACTTTAGTTTTTTACTTTAAGCTGATAAGCTTTTGCGTTTTTCCCATAGGAAAATCTGTCTAGACATGTTCTCAGCGTAAATATTTTAAACCTTACGTCGATATAAATGCCATCGACTGAATAACTGGTAGCCTCTGGCCTCGCTTTCGGTAAAAATTTAAAGAACTCCTCGTTGTCCTTATACCATTTGACCGCGTAGAGATTATCGCTGCCCAAATCATAGTCGCATTGGAGTAGGGCGACATCGCCAGGTATCCGATATTGCGGAACGCTTACGCGGACCCATTTCAAACCGGCACCAGCTACTGGAATTGAAAAAAATATGATCGTTTAAATTGATGGATTTGATTTGTGTACAATTATACTCAAAAGTATCTAAAATATTGCCAGAAATCAAGTCAATTGGCACTTTTCTGCATTAAGAATTAAGTGATTTTTATTTTTTACTGTTGTTAACAATGAATATTGTAACTTTCTTTCAAGTTTTATGTATATATTAGATTATTTTATAATTTTGTCTATTAGTAACGACTGAAATAATACAATTCGAATATCTCAGTATCTAGAAACATCACTAGTTACTTATAAAGTGTTTGTATTAATGCTAACTAACTTAATTGTATTACCAAATTCAAAAAAAAATATGTTTTTAACTCGAATTTGGTATTATTGTTAGAGACAGTAAAAATTATACACTTACAAGTTGTAGACCTATCTATAATTATTCTGAAGAATAAGCATATTGCGAAGAAGTTCATTTTCTTCTACAGCAGCTTCTAATGAGAGAAAATGATATTACATTTTTTGGGTTGATACCGTCTTCTTGACTGTTGATGAGAATCAATCTGAAACAAAGATAAAAAGTTAATTTTTAGATCTATCAAATCTAGATTTTATTTAATTGATAATCATAGTACAAGGGCGATTCGTAAAATAAGTTCTGTTTGGTTATTAAAAAAAAGACACCAATACATGAAGAAGTTTTTATTATATACAACTTAAAGCTACTAGTTTCAGCTATTTTTCTACATAATTGCAATTATGATCGAGACATTTGCCATAGCGATGAACCAATTTTTTAATGCCCTCTTCACAGAACTCTGCCGCCCTGGTCCTAGCCCTGCCGAATCAAGCCATGCTGTAACACCGTCCTGCAGCTCTTCATCGCTCTCAAACCGTTGTGATCCTGTTGTGAACGGTACGTGAAATTTGAGGGAAAAAGGCACTCAGTTCTGTGATTGTATGAGTCGCTGATTTCCATGAATTTTCTCTTCGACATTACCCAAAATTTCGTCCGTTACAATAGTTAGCCTTTCACGTCTCGAAACATACGGCACCATCTTCTAACCACACTGTCACTCATGACATTTTCACCATAAATGGAACAAAGTTCACGATGAATCTAAGCAGCCTTCATGTTCTTTGCACACAGAAATCGGATAACAGCACGCAGTTCACAGTCGGTGCGATTTTCAATTGCAGCAGCCATTTTAAACGACCAAAATAGCACGAAAGAATGTCCGAACGATTCTATCACTAGCACTGTCAGACTCACATTGAACCAGACTACACCGCAGCACTGCGATCGCGCCGATATCCCCACTCCTATGCTCACTAGCTCGAAACGGAACTTACTTTACGAGTCACCCTCGTATATGTACTACAACTAATATACATAGTTGATTCGATATTTAAAATGTTTAGTGAGGTCTCTATTTAAATGTAACAAGCTAAAAAAAAAGTTTAAAGTAGATTTATTATTTTCATTCAGCTTTTTGTAAATTTATAGGTTTAGAGTGTTTAATAGATTGTAACGGGAATCATTTTGTACGTGTAATAAATCATATAAAACGATACGATTGCACTCGTAATGTTATATCGAGTATTTTGTTAAACATTGACAAACGCGTGCCAACATGAATTTCATCATGATACGCAATATTTCATTGTTTAATGTTATTTCATCTCTCAATTACTTCTGGTGACGGAAGGACGAAAATTTGTCCGATTCCTAAAACGGGTGACCCGCTTGCAAAAGTTTACAAAAGGATCCTCTACTTTTCTATTTATAATAGTACTCGACCTTATTTGTCTCCCAATCAGTATGGCTTCATCACTGGTCGCTTCACCAATTTGATCCGTCTCACACAATTTATTAATAAAAGTAATGGAAAAACGCTGACAAGTGGATGTTATTTATATGGACTTGTCAAACTGTTTCTTTCCAAGTTAGAGTCCTTTGGTTTTGTTCCATCTGCTATTGGTTCAGTAAAATCATATCCAAGTAATTGCGACTACTATGTTTCCTACAACGGCTTTGCATCCAAAGAATTCGTCTTATATACAGGAGTCACACAAGGCTCAAATTTGAGCCCTCTCTTATTCAGTCTCTTCATAAATGATCTTTTGACAAGTCTTAATTGCCCAGTGCTGGCTTACGCCGATGATGTTAAATTATATACACAACTCTCGTTTGACGATGACGTGGTCTTGCTACAGGAAAGTTTAAAGAAACTTGTTAATTAGTGTAAATCCAACAAGCTCAATCGCAACGTTGAGAAATGTTGCATTGTCTTATATACACGCATTAGCTTCCGAACTGGCTTTACCTTCAAACCGCAAATTATATCATCAAAACGCGTTCAGGTCCTTTGGGTTCCTGATGCGTAACATGTAATTTGTCAGTTAACATACTGGATAAGAAATCGTTTAAGAACTTTTGGAACAAATACAACCCGGAGTTGAAGTTGCCAACTACGGCAACAGCACGTAAGCATGTTTTATTTGTACGCAAAGAGGAGGAAAATAAAATCATATCTACATTAAAAAATCAGTTGCTTTGGGTGTGTGTTGACGAGATAACAGATTGTAAAAAAAATTCTATTATCCATGTTATTACTTCTTTTTCGGTGTTATAAATATTGAAGAAACCGCACGCCTATGGCGCAACGAACGATTATCTTACTCTAGACATAAGCGGTTCTCATCGGTGGCTGTCTGTAGGTGCGTCAAGGATTTCTGGAGTTTGTTGAAGACGAAAAGAGGTGGAATGTTATCCTATATGTATTTTTCGAGATCGACAAACATTTTCCTAGAGTTTACGGTAATGAAATTAACATCTATTTTGTGCAGAACATTTTTCTCGGTATAAGTCTTCAAAACTTACACTCGTTTTTATAAAGAACACAAATAATATTGACGCAATCCGGGGTAAATTTCACTCAATATCGAGAAATTCCTAACATCAGTATAAATGAGTCATTTTCGTTACGGATCCCGCACATTTCTCTGGGATTGCTGCATCTCCAAACGGAAGGTATTATCGTTACATGCACACAATCGAAAATATCATAATCCGCAGACGTAATCCAGCGATTACGGGCTCGCATCCGAAACGTTGCGTGATCTCCCAAAGTTCGGTTTCAATTTACTCCGTAATTGATATTCAAGATATAGTCCAGAAGCCCGCCATTAGATTACGTACACCGTATTGCCTAATGGAATTGAAATTCGCATTGTAAATTTAGACGTATTACATGTCTACCAAAGTGCAAGCTAATGTTCCTTTATATAGGGAGCTTGATTGTATCTAACTAGAATATAATGAGAGAAAGAAGCAATCTAACGACAAGAGGAAATTAAATATTTAGTGTAGGATGATAGCATAATACATGTGCATACGTCAATAAACGAAAAGTACAATTAACAGCAAATAAGTGTAATTAGTAGAATCTACAAAATTATCAATAAGGAATTCCTCGATGGGGCCAAAATGTCTTATCAATTAGGTATTTCTTTAACACAATTTAAAATTTTGGTGTAGAAAATTTAATCCGGTAAAACATTAAACCATTTAGAACGACTTAATCCCAATAGATGTTGCCAGAACAGAATCGGCTGAACGTCACTCCTCATAGCGCTAATAATAACGATTTTAGATGTAATTCTTTATAGAATCTATTTTTGATTGTTAACACATTGACTTGAATTATTTCCCTGTAAGTTTTAATAAAACAGTCCCTACAGTCCCTGGACATCGAGGACCACTTAAAAATATTATGTTTTTGGAGTAAAATTTAAAAAACAGTTGGTAATGTTAGCAATATTATTATTATTAATTACATATAATATACAAGTGAGTATAATTTGAACATATATTTACTAATATTTGCTTGTTCTTCCTCTGTGTTTTATTATTTCCTCTATCCTTTTTATCAATGCAGTTTGTTACTGTTTTTTTTCTAATTCCGTCGCTATGATGCCATACATCTTCAATATATTGTTGTTATTCTTCTTTTGTAGTTGAGTTTCGTGTACCTACGATGTTTTTCAAGACGTTCTACTCATTTTCAATTGGGTTTATGTTTGGTGAATTGCCTGGCAAAGATAGTACACGCAGATTTTTAGATTCGAGGTATGGCATTACACTTTCTGCCTTATGACACTGTTTTTTATTTTTTTTTATTTTTTATATTTATTTCGAAGTATACAAAGGTATACAAGAAAAGACAACAATACTACATAGTTTTAATTATTCAAATATTCGTTTAACGAATATGGTTCTAAATTAACTAAATATTCAAACAATCTGCTTTTCAATATTCTTAAATTGTTGCTAGTTTTGATGAACAGCGGTAGTTTGTTATATAAACGTAGGCTAGAATAATACACATTCCTTTCTGTTAATGTTAACCTATGTATTGGGTACTGATAAAAGTCATCTTTTAAACAAGTATACTCTATGTGATTGTATTTAGAATCATTTTTATTCATTTTATTTTGAAACAAAAAAATTATGCAATTGTAAATATATACTCCATAAAAGGTTAGTAAATTATGCTGTTTAAAAACGGTTTTTAGACCGTCTCTACTTGATAAACCGAAAATAACTCTAAGGATTTTCTTCTGAGCTAGAAAAACTCTATATACTTCTGGAGATTGACCCCAGAAAATGATACCATAACTCATGTGTGAGTAAAATGTATCATAATAAACCGCGAACAGGTCCGGAGTATTAAGTATCTTTTTTAAAATTTTAAATCTAAAGGTTATCGAATTAAGTTGTTTACTGATGTTATCCGTATGCACTGACCACTTCAAAAATTTGTCAATATATACAGCGTGCCCCCGGATTAACGCATGGATAGGTAAGGCAGACAGAAAATTACTGAGTTGAAATTTCATCTTTTGGGGTTCAGCCATGCTTGAATAGTTAGTAATTTATGCCATAATTTTATTGCCGAAAAATCAAGTATATCGTGGAAATTTACAAAAAAGGAATTTTTTCAACTACTAAAATGTGTTCTATAGGAGATACGACAATGGGGTTATTACAAAACAATGTTCAGAGTAATAAATTATGCCAGTACTTAGTGTGTAAGCAATGCCGGACCCCAA
Source organism: Dynastes maya (assembly GCA_029619315.2). Lineage (NCBI taxonomy): Eukaryota > Metazoa > Arthropoda > Insecta > Coleoptera > Scarabaeidae > Dynastes > Dynastes maya. The sequence goes on from JAROYE020000020.1 coordinate 1,740,440, forward strand.
AAGATGAAAATTCAACTCAATAATTTCCTGTCTGCCTTACCACTACAGACCTAAGAATTTGGTTGAATTGGTTATAGCAATTTTCCTACAGCCCAGTTCAATACAAGAAGACCTTGGTATTGCTGCAGAAGTTCGAAAAACCATGCAAGATGTTTTGGTTAGATTCAAAGCTAAGTTGTTGTTAAGAAACCAATTATCAAGTGCACAAAAGTAACTATTACATTCTCTGTTCAATTCAGAATAGTCACCTCCTCGAACCAGTAAGTTGATATCATCTGCATAGTTTACAATGATATGTTCAGATCATTGCACAACATTACTTATATCATTTGCATACAGATTAAATAATATAGGGCCAGGAACAGCTGTGGAAACGTATCTAATGATTCAAATATTTAACAGATGTTACCCAGTTTGTGATTTCACGGAAGACTTTTAAAACGGTAAGTGTTTCAGTACGTTTTATAATTTATTTCTTACCTTCTATTTTATATGTAAACTTTTATGCGCACACCACGCCTCTGGCTGTTACCGCATATTTGCCCAGGTTAATAATTATTGTACGTACGAGTGGAAAGATGCGTGATTCATAGTAAGTGGATAATCGGTTTATTGCACCCCAAAGCTTTATTTTTATAACCAGCAATTATCTGTGACCATAATGTTAGGGTATTACTCGAACAACAATTATGTTTTTATAGATTTTCGAAATTTTAAATTGTATTTAATAAATATTCTTATAAATTTAATATTTCTCAAGTGGTCCTGTTTCCATGGCCAAGGACTCTATACATTTGAAGATATCACCAAATGGTGCAGTTAAAACACGTAAGACAATAAATGTCGTTTTATAATCGGTTTTGTATTCTAGATCTACAATTAATGGTTACGATTATCCTAAATCAGAATTATATATGTCATTGCTGAATGGAATTGGTGCAGATTTATACCATCCTCAGCTATTTTAGCCATAGTTTGTTGTTTAATAATGTAATAAGATAGATAGTATCATTAATATGGTCTTCCCAGGTTAGTTTGGAATCCAAAGACGCGTTCAGTAATCTCACAGGATTGGTGTGTAATCATCTAATGATCACAGTGAAAAGACTATGTTTTGGCGCCGGTTATATCCATATCCAATTAAATCAAGTTGGTATCAGTACAATGATTTTCCAAATCATTGGTATGCAGCGCATTCATTCAGTGCGTGGGCGGAATACAAGGCCTTCTGTGAGCAATTTAGAGAAAAATTGCAAATGAGCTGTATCGTGTAAAACATTTAAGATATTGAGCCGTTAAAGAAACGCGAGAATTTCGCAAAAATCTCAATTTACCTTAATGATTTCAAAAACTAATATGGGTATAGGGAATATTGAAGAAAGTTGACATAAGTTCGAAAGCGATTTGTCACTCGCTCATAATTTTATATTTGCAGAACTTTTTTTATTTGAAAACTCTTTCTCTAAATTGCTCAGGAAAGGAATTATCTTCCGCCTATATACTAGGTGGACATGCTGTGCATTAGGAAATGGCATAATCAGCCCATACCTAACATTTGGGTAATGCATTTACCTGATATCAATCCGTCTATAATAGTGATTTTAGGTTATCCTAAACAAAAGTTCTTATCAATAATTTTCAGCTTATTTTTAGTAGAGGTCTTTTCAATTAGAGCGAAGAGATTTTAAAAAGAAGTACTACTTCAATTACAGTCAATTCTTTTTCTTTCAATTACATTATATTCCAAATAATACATCATTCAGGTTACCAGTTCCATTGGGTTAGATGACATTGTGCAATAAATTAGATCCAATCTCATACAGTGTTCATGGCTTGTTTGCATTGGCGATTGATTTTAAATAACTTCTTTTAAGCTAACTAAAAGTTGCATCCCGTGAGATTTTCATTTTACCAATCTTTTCTTAAAATATGGGAAAAATATGCAATATTGAACCATACCTCACCCAATCAATTTCATTTAATTTCGGTTACCAACAAAATCTGTTAGCAACAAACGGTACAATTCACCATTTACTGTCTTGTTTTACAAAAAATGATTCGACCATGATATTAACTACGCCATATAATGACACTTTACGAATGCAATGGAGCTTTCATACATCTCTTGTGTCTAAATCTACAATGCTTATAATATCTAGTGGCTTTTGTTCTTGAGTCAATTCAATCCTAAGATTGATGAAGTTATAACTGCTTTAAGGGCATATTGTTCAGAATATGATGTAACTGAATGTATTGCAAAATAAAATTTAAAACGATTCTTTTGAGTTCTTTTCTTTTAAAAACATATCGCTCTTAAGTCAGTTTTATTCTATTACAACTTCTCACACGTATACCATTATAAACATAGTAAAAGGATATACATATAATTCCTTAAATTTAGCAAAAATACTAATTTGCTTAGCTGTTCTCAACGAATTCATTCAACAATTGAAAATCTTAATCTTTCTGGAAAAATCTATAGCTAACTTATTATACATTTTTTAGCAAATAATGCAACACTCACTCGGAATACTTCTTCTACTATCCTTCGTTGTAGAATCCTTTATTCCCTAGTAGATCACCGATAGTTTCTTCGACAATAACACGCGAAACTTTTACCGCCAAAAACACTCTGTCTTGACGTAATGTCGCAAAGCGACTAAAACTCGAAAGCTCACCGTTACCGAGGACCAGCAAGCGCGTACTATGATGCTTTCGAAAGCGTTTGGGTTCTCTTCTGGCAGACGCCGGCCTTCTGAAAATCCAAAAGCGCGCACGCGATCGGGGATCTCGTACAGCGACCGAAGCTAATTACCCTTACGTCCGTATTGAGAGGTAATACGTCCTGAAAATTTACTGCTCGTATTCGCAGTGGGATGCGTACAATTTCAGCTAGCAATTTCCCGGATGCCATGCTAACCACATGCTGCAAAGGTAATGAAAATTTGAAGTAATGAACTTATGACCAGTGAACATTAAACTTTTAGAAAGGTTAAGTTTGCTTGAATGGACGTTTGAAAGTTTTACGTGGTTGTTCTCTTTTAATTTTATTATTTAGGAGTTATTGAGCAGTATAGTAACAACTGTGCTTGGCCAGTTTAGAATTCCTTCTAAATTAGAAAGAATTTTAAAAGATCTTTTCATCAATTTGAGAATTGCTTCTTTTTTGTGAATATTATGGAAAGTACAATTTCTTCGGGCTATTTTATAATATAGACGGAGGGGAAAACCCGTTGTCTATATAGATGAAACTTACATTCGAAGCTCGCATACAACACCGAAAGGTTGGTATGACAACACAACATCTGGCCTTTGAAAACCAATTGGAAAAGGACAACGATTAATCTGGTGGTGAGGTGGGATTTATTACAGATGCATTGCTGATATTTAAATTTAAAGCACATTTTTTGTGATGTACGTATATATAAGTATTATATCCTTTTATATTGTAGGGCAAAAGTCGGGCGATTATGAATTCTATCAATTTTCTCCAGTGGATTCAACGTGCAGTTATTCCTAATATCCCAGAGAATTCGGTACTGGTTCTAGATAATGCTTCTTATCACAATATCAAGTGTGAGAAAGAGCCTACCACAAATTAATTAAAGGAAGAAATGATGGACTGGCTGACAAGTAAAAAAATATTCCTTTTGATAGGGTATTAACAAAGCCTGAATTATATGAAATAATTAAAAATCATAAAGCAAAAGATCCACATTATACGTTGGATATCTTGATGAATGAGTATGACCATGACGTTTGAAGACTGCCACCTTATCGTCCTGAATTAAACCCTATCGAAAAAATTTTAGCAATTATGAAAAATGTATTTATTATTGTATCCTAATGTGTTCTTATTAACTCTGTAATTGCTCTTTAAATGTAACAGTTATTGTTATATGCGATATGTGAAAGTTAATGTAATTTTACTTATAATCCTTGAATTGGATTTGTAAAGTAGAGCAATTCTAAGTTCAATTTAAGGCAGTACAGTCCATCGGAGCATGCCATTGTTGTAAATATGTATATAAAATTCCTTGTAAAGATTGGTTTAAATAAAAGCACATAAACAACATGAGTTTTTTTATTAGATTACAACTGTAAAGTTATTCGGAAGCAGAGAAATTCCTGTATATATTTTATTACTGTATACGTGTAAATCAAAATACAACGTAAAATTTATTATTTGACAATCAATAAAGATACCTTCGTGTTATGATTAAACATATTAAGTGTTTAAAAAATAAGCTTTTGCTCAATTTGAAGCAATATAAACGAGATACGTAGTCTAATAGAACTCCTACTTCGCTTTTAAAATTTGCTATTATACATACATATTTTCGCTTCACAATTTCATTATAAAATATAAGTAATTATTAAAAAAACACCGCATTTAAAAAAATTTGCGACGCTACTGAAGTTTACCCCCAAATTTACGGCGTAGACATCATGTTCTTCTTAAAATAATTTTGTTCTATATAGATGCTTTTGGAAAGTAAAGTTACAGATTAGTACAGTGTTGCCAACCCCAATACTAATAAGCGTTGATGACACAATTAAAAATTGCAATTTTTTCACTTCTCTAGCAAATAATTTAAATTATATCGTGAGAATTAAAAGCAAATAAATTCTACCGTTAAAGTATGACAATATTTGATACAGCAATAATGTTTCACGAAAATAACAAATTGAGGCAATTTTCTTGGACAATCTCAATTCACGAGACCTCTCAAGCGCTTGCCCTTTCACCTCTGAACTCCGGAACTCCCAACAACCATTATTCAGCACTTGTGATACGCTGAACCTAAGTACATAACATAAATTACTTTACAGCTCGGAAAAATTGTATACATGGTAAATTTTAGCGTAACAAAGGTTTATTAACAATTAAAAATGTTTTGTTAATTACGAACGGATAGACGGATATCACTTTAATCGGATTTTGATAACTTAAAAGCTATAATATAATTAAAAGGATCTAAAATTGCTACTATCGACATTCTAAATAAAATACGTTGAAATTCTAAAGTACCTACTGATTGTGTTGGTACTCCTCAAAAATTGGCATTGAAATTGACGAAGTTCACAGCTATTTTGATTTTTTGTTATTTAATTTATTGAGTATATCCATTGAAAAGCACTACCGACTGTATTTTAGTAGTGGAATGAAACAACAACAACAAAATTTTGTTTATTACAGTAAAAAATCTAGTCGTGTAATCTTCATGTATAGAGACGGGATTTTAGGACGTAAAAAACAGCTAAAAGGGCCCTTTTTTAGGCCTTAAAAACTATGTATTTAGGACGAAAAACTGTGATTTAGGCATGTTAGGCAATATTTCGTAGATCTCCTAAACGTTTAAAAGAATTTCGTAAATTCTGTCCAGGTATTCCAGAACCTCCTGAACCAATTTTAACGCAATGGGGTACTTGGCTAACAGCAGCTTCTTACTATTTGATCCATTTTCAACAAATTCAATCAGTTATAATGCGATTTAATCGGAATGAATCCAAAACAATTAGAGAAAGTCAAAGAGAATTTCAAATTCCTCAACTTTTAGAAGATTTAACAACAATATGTACCAATTATACAGTATTACTAGATGCCATCAGAAAACTACAATGTACTGAATTGTCATTGCAGGAATCATTAGACATAGTGGAGAGTGTAAACAATAAATTACACACATTAAATGATACGCCAGGATTATGCGCTAGTCAAAAGTTGGCAGATGTTTTAAGGAAAAATCCCGATTTTAATACTTTAGAGGCCGTTTATAATAAGTGTAAGAATAGTGAACTTTTAAGTGATTTTGATTTCTACATGCAAATGTAACTTCCTTAGATGTGAAGAGATCGTTTTCTATGTATAAGAATATTTTTTTTTTGTCGACGCACAAGGTTTAAAGAAGTAACTGTGGAAACATGCAATAATGCAAGTTTACAGTAGTTCACATCCTGATGCCTCTAATTTGTTGAATAATTAGCAAGTAAGTTTATTTATGAATTTTTCGTATTCTTATATTGACCCGTAATACCGACGCCTATGCGAGTCCGCAAGTTTTGGTTACTCTAGTAATCAGTACAATATTCGGCGTGTAACTGATGCACCCTCAAAGAATGTCGTAAAAGCGCGGATCAACAAATTTAGAGCTACCGGTTCAGCACAAAACAAGAAACACCAAAGTCAACAAAAATCTGTTAAAACATCAGTGGCTGGAATGTCTTGTTTAAAATGTCATCGTTATTAATATTATTCAAAAATAATTGGCACTGTTGCATTCATTCATTAAAATCTTTTGGAAGTAATGGTTGGATAACAGTCACTTTATATGGATGAAAATGTAATTGCTTCCGTATTGGTGTATGGTAAGCCCACAAGAAATAAGGTTTATTTTGCTATGTGGACAATAAAAACGGACACCTGTTTTGTGAGAAAGCCTACGAAGAGATTTATTAGGACTCTGTAGCATTGGTTTTACGTACATCTTCCTTAATTTCAGGAGTTAAAACCTTAGCTCTATCAGAAGGCGTTTGATGGCAAACATTTCCAGAATCAAAAAAACATTGAACTACATATTTTAAAAAAGTTAGTCACAGAAAATAGAAATCGACCTATTTTTTTCTAAAAACGCTAGCTTCTTTCGTTCAAAAATTAGCATGGGGGGGGGACACTAGGACCGCACTCTGTATGGTTGTGTATATAACAATACATATACAACCTATACCACAAAACACCAATGAAAAAGTCTTTTATGATCACATTGTAGAAGACCGAGTGCGGCAGAGCTAACCATCAAAAATGATTATGGTAAAAATATTGTTAAAGAACCATAATATGTATGTGTTGATATACATATTTGTTAAAATTATGCAATAACATTAATTTGTTGTAAAATAATTACATAATTCATTACGTGAATTCCGGTCATTGTCCGTTGCCGTGCCTCTTTTAAGAAGTGACCTTCAACGTGTTAATATCGTTAAGGGATGTTATGCGAATTTTGAACCTGAAGAAATATTCGTTTTAATACATTCTTCACTATAATTACACAAAGGGAATCCTGTGCTTGTGCCGCTTGCGTGAATGTAACTAATAACAAGGTAGCCACAGATACGCTAACAGGCTTGGCTTGAATATTGCAATGGTATACTGTCAAGTATATGTATGTGCTGAGTTTAATTTACTTTGGCAGCGATGCCAATATATCTTAGAAATAGTATGGTAGAAAGATAACCCTATAATCTTTCTAGTTTTGCATATAGCCATAACAGCAAACAAAGATCGACTTAAAGCGCTTTATTGTTTTTCAAAATATTCTCCACAAAGATTGATATCACTCTTTCAAACTAACTGTTAAAGCAATTATGCCAGTCAGTAGTTAGTACAGTCAAAATTGCCAAGACATCTTCCGGTAATTGAAACCGTTGACCATGCAGCACATTCTTGATTGTAGGGGACTTAGGTCAGGACTATAAGGAAGATAGTCTAATAACTCAATGTTTTGCTGTTCTAAAAACTCAATCGTCTTTTAAGCTCTATATGAACTCGCGTTGGGTCTTATGAATAAAAACGAAGCAGATACTCTAAATAAGGAGTAAAAGCAAAAGCAAAAGCTTCGAAGCAAATGCTCAAAGCAAAAGTATACACTCCGATTTATATGAATAGTTTGCTTCTGACCCTATTTTGTCGATTACTTCTGTTATTGTTTTCGAAACTGTAGTTTGACACACGTCTATATCTTCTGCGACTCCGCTCTGGTAACCCGGATCGCCCACATCTCAGATTTTCATTTTTTATAGAGGTGATAACGCCTCCCCCTCTTTTCTCATCAGCATTACCTATAAAATAGTTCGCCAAACACTCTACATTTTCTTCTTCAAAACGATATAAAGTTTTGTAATCTACAACTCTGGTTACAATACGAGTTTTATATCATTTTTCTCGGCGAATTTGGTTCATTTTCAACAAATGTAAATGTGTAATAGCGTTTCAATTCACTGTACTTGTATTTTGAATATAAACATATAAGGACCTACAACACGCCTTACTCCTTTTTATTCGCGCACTACTAGAATGTATGTATGTACTTACATCTTCGTATATACAGTACCGTTCATGGAAGTTCGGGCAAGCTGATAAATTATATTAACTGTTTAGGAAAAAATTTTAAAATTATATAATATACATTTCTGTGAGGAATTATTAAAACTAACCTTTTCTGGGAGCCTTTTACCAATTTCCAGGTAGTATTTGTCTATTATAAGACCGTTATTATAAAATATATAATTATGTTGGAAATCCCCAATAATTACAGTGACAATAAAGCTTTATCATAATCCCTAGGAGGGTTAGCTGATTCATTAGTGTTACCTGGAAATATTTGTATACCCCTTATAAAGTATTATAACATTTGTAAACGCAGTAGTTCTGAAGGGATTGTTATTGTGAAAGTATCTGTGGTTGTGCAAGAGAAAAATAAAATAATTTCGGTTTAACTGCTTAAAATGCCCCGTGGAAAACCTCCAGCTGTTTCAAAACGATTTGCTATTATTACCTTGCATCAGGAAGGGTACGCAGAAAGACGGATTGCGGATAAATTAAAAATAAAAAAATCTACAGTACATGATACTATAGTTCGATTTAAGACAACCGATGACGTGCAAGATCGTAATCGGCCAGGACCGTCAAAAGAAACGACTCCTGTGGAAGATTTACGAATAAAAATAATTAGTAAGCGCAATAGAAGATTAACAGCATCAGAAATTGCTGCAGAATTCAATAATGAGCGAGATTCCAAAGTTTCTGTGAGTACTGTGAAACGTCGGCTGTAAGAGGCTGGGTTGCATGGGCGAGTGGCTTGTCGAGAACCGTTACTCCGAAGGGGAAATAGGTTGAAACGACTGAAAAGGGCACAAGCTCATAGAGATTGGACAGTGGACGATTTTAAAAACGTTTTGTGGACTGACGAATCCAAGTTTGAGGTTTTTGGAAATAGACGGAGAGTTTTCGTACGCACGTCAAGAGGGGAAAGAATGTTACGGGAGTGTATAGTTCCTACGGTGAAGCATGGAGGCGGATCTGTAATGGTTTGGGGTTGTTTTTCCTTAATCGGAACAGGGGACTTGTTCAAAATTGAAGGCATAATGATAAAAGAAGAATATCGGAAAATCATGGAGGAAAATGCCATACCGTCAAGAGTCCGATTAATTGGTCGTGGATTTGAATTTATACAGGACAATGACCCCAAACATAAATCTAAATTGTGCACAGATTACCTGCAGCAAGAAGAAAATGAAATAACCCTAAAAATTATGGAATGGCCGCCAGCCCCGATCGACGATAGAGTTGTATGGACGATGACGATGTGTTAGGAAAAAGTGTCCAAAATCGAAGGAACATTTGTGGACCATTCTCCAGGAGGCATGGACAAGCTTGCCCAATGAAACATTAGCAAAATTAGTGAATCGAATGCCGAGAATAGTGGCAGCAGTCCTAAAGGCAAAAGATGGATTTTTCGATGAAAATCGGATTTAAATTATTTGTATTACATTAACTTTTTCTTTTTAATAAATTTGTGTTTGAAAATATGTAAAATCATGTAAGTAAGTATTAAATACATGGCCATTTAATATTTCTCTTATTTTCTTTGACTTCCGTACATTTTTTTGCTTGCCCGAACTTCCATGAACGGTAGTGTACATTCTGGCGAAGGTAGTCTTCAGGCACCTACGATTTTAACAAATGCTTCACCTTTATTCATATATACTTTGGAGCATTTACTTTTGCTCCGGAGCAAAAGCTTTTGCTTCGGGTCGAAGTAAATACTTTGATACTTTATTCATCTAGTTTGAAGCATTTACTCTCGAATATCGAAGTAAAAGCATTTGTGGAGGATGATTCCTCGTTGTGGTTTTTCGGAACATGGTAATCACTTCTGGTAAGATAAAGGGGGGCGAGAAAGTGCATCTGGATGAACGCCACAGCACCTTTAGGCCATATAGCCGATTGCGCAACCCTATCTGCCGGAGTGCTCAACTGGTTGTGCTTAGGCATTCAATTCAAGTGGACGGTCACCTATTCAAATACCTGCATCGTCAAGGCCTGCTTGACTGCAGGATCTGGGTGACGCCCACCTTACCAACACTGCCATACTGCCAGTTCTGGTAAACAAACAGTTGTATACTAATCGGCATTAACCGTTATCCGATCTTCTAAAGCAATTGTAGCAACATGCCCCGAAATTTCGACAAAAATTGCGACTATTTTTTTCGACATACATCGGGAACGGATAACTTTTGTTGGCTTCTCCTCGTCTTGAAATACTCACACACCGGATTGATGTTTGGTTTCGAGTTCATTTGTTGTTCAACCGGCCCAAAGTATTTCGACTCCAATTAACGTGAGTCGCCTTTTGTTTTTCAGTTACAAGATGTGGTATCCAATGGGAAACTGACTCTCAAAGCCAATTCATCATTCAAAATTTCTTTGAAATGCAAAAAAAAAATTAAAGGATGTTTTAATCTCGTGATATGTCACATGTCGACCTCCCTTTATCAGTTGGCACACAGCAGCGATGTTTTTTGAATGACTGCTGTCTTTGGTGGTCCTGTCTTAAGTTGAATGACTGCTGTCTTTGGTGGTCCTGTCCTGAGATCGTCGTGGAGATTAGTGCGTCTACGTGGGAATTCGTAGTACCAGCGAGAAAGTTGTGCGAAAATTTTGTTGCCTCAAATCTTGATGAAACTGGATTTTAGATTAAACAATATCGAAATTCATTTTGACGGACGACGTTTCATTGGTGGCACCCTATATGCAAAGCTATACGCAAAACTAAAAAGATAACTCTCGTAATGACATCCAACAGACAATAGAAAGCTATTTGGCTAGCAATTTCTTCCTCATAATGCTTAAATTCCTACAAAAATAGAACAAGTTAATTTACTGACATCTTGAAAATCCCTTTGAGACTCAAACTAATAACTGCAATTTGTAGTAGAATTGCTTCACCGCATTCTAAGCTAAACCATCACCGAGATTGTGTAAATAAAGTTTCCGGAAAAATTACGTATGTATGCACGGGCTACAAGTTGCTTCATATGCAACCATATATCAATCTGACACCATAATATATTTTAGAGCTGTTTTATCTGCGTACTCGTTGCGAGTGAATATTTTACCTGTTTTACAGTAGTATACGGCGGTAATAAATCTAACCACAATGTATATTATGTAGTATAAGTACAGGTATGTGTCACATTGCTACGAACATAAAACATTTTGATAGATCATACTGCAAGCAACACGTGGTGCATAGTGCACGATAGTTATGCATCAGCACTGTGATAACTTATAAGTCACATCAATCTGTAATAGTTTTTAGGGTGCCGGACATTAGGGCGTGACCGTTTGGGTGCCCCCGAATGGGCGCGAGGACATTTGGGCACGGGGACATTTGGGCGCGAGAATAAAAAAAAATTCAGAAATACATGAACATACATTCAAAAATATATAAACCTATATTATTACAAAAAATATAAGGTCATGGATTCATTGTACGATATCCCGCGAAGAAATTCGACAATATTGAATTACAAGGATTACAGAAACAGTTCACTAAAACCCTTACCACAACACTTAATTTGTACTGGACGCACGTTTCGATAGCCAAGCTATCATCATCAGCAGCAAGACTGAAGTTCAGTCTTGCTGATGATGATAGCTTGGCTATCGAAACATGACTACATCAAAAATATATAAACCTATATTATTACAAAAAATATAAGGTCATGGATTCATTGTATGATATCCCGCGAAGAAATTCGACAATATTGGATTACAAGGATTACAGGTTAAGATTAAAAAGAGGAGTTTAAAGAAGTAGACAGTTACATGTATTTAGGAGCATTGCAGGGACTGGTAGCGCAGTGCCTAGCGTGCGAGGCAATTAGTCTCGGGGTACCGGGTTTGAACCCCGGACCCGCAACTCCCAGAGTAAGGTTTTCCGTAGTTTTCCTTTTATTCTAAATATGCTAAGGATAAACTCCTAAGACGTTCTACGGGCGCGGGTGTAATAATAACTCATGGCCAGCCGATGCCCCCTGTAATTAGCGAAAGCTGTAGGGGGATGTTAAGGCATGAATTATTATTATTATTATCAATTAATGATAAATGTGACGAAAAAACAGAGATTGATCTAAGGATAACACAAAGTAACAGATGTGCTAATACACTGTATATCATATTAAAGTCAGAAGAAGTTTCTATAAAAAGAAAAGTAAGAGTATATAAAACTATCCTAAAGCCAACTTTATTATAGGGATCGGAATCATGGGTGATGAATAAAAAAGTACAAATAAAGATAGAAACATGGGAAAGAAAAATATTACGCCGAATTTTTTGAGGGAGACGAACTGAAGTAGGATGGGAAAGGTGAGCAAATAAAGAAGTATACGACATATTTAATGAACTAATGATCAGTGATGTGGTAAAGGCTAGACGATTACAATGGGCAGGACATTTGGAAAAAATGAAAGAGGAAAGGTATAGTGAAAATAATAAGTGGGAAAAGGAAGAAAGGGAGACCCAGAAAAAAATTGAGGGGAGTCATCTCAGGAGATTTACAGGAACGAATCGGAGAATTAAAGGAAGGGATAGGAAGCCGTGGAAACAAATTACACAGCTATGGGCCTAAAACAGCTCACGTCTTTCCTAAACCAGCTCACGCCTAAAACACGTCATTCTTCACAACATTTAAAAGGCATATACGTTGATTTTTAGATAGTTAACATATCACCCTAACTCATCTAAATAGAAAATTCCAATGTAAAATGTTTTTCATTTATTTTGTGACTTGTAAAATTTCCACTGCTAACTGGTATGAATATAACCTACAAATTTGTTGCGAAAAAGTTTATCAAATCGCCATAAATTTTAAGAAATAATAATATTTTTTAAACTAAACAAAATATATATTTTTTATTTTTTATTTTTTTTATATTTAATAATAACAATAGTAACAATCACCACCATGACAGTTAAATGTGATTTTTAGCCCTATTTTTCACCAGTTTCACTGTTCAGCAAAATCTTGATAAAAAATATTACGTTAACAATGGTCCAAATCTAAATTCAATATAATAGAATCATAAATAGATGTGAAAAATATGATTCCAAAAAGGAAAGATGGATGGAATAAGATTCTTCTGTAGCTTATTTCGTTAAAGATAAATATCAATAAGTTTCAAGTTTCTAGGCTTACTGATAAACAAGGCATTTTCCAATGCTCTACACTGAATGGAACATTTAATTTGAACAATAAGTTCGCTCTGCGACTGTTAACTGTATTTTTCTCAATGAAAACCGATTGTTTTCTTCAAGGATATTACTAAAGTTATTATTTTAGTAACTTTTGACTATTACCCAAAGAACTACAAAGTGTTCAAATTATTTGTTCAAAGTTGCGTGTGAGTGAAAAGGGTTAATTCTCATATTTAAATATAATTGATATGTAACTGAAGCGTCTGCTGCATATCTCTTGTCTGGCTTTACCATACGTAAGTGTCATAAATAAACAAAGATTTTTGGAAAATAGTCCATAGTTTCATAAAGATTACTTATTATTTTTTTCCCTTGTAAGTTCTCTGGCATTTCTAAAGAGGACACTATTTTCAAATTATGATTAATACAATTTATCTTCATTAACAGGCAACTGGACATTTTGACTGGACAAATTGAAGACTTTTACAGCAAATTGTTCCAGTTTTTTTTTGCGTAATTAATCTTACCAGCATTAATTTAAGAAAACACCCCACCCATATAAATTCGTATGCTTGGATAACTAACATATCTCGCCTGTCGAAGCCACGGGGATAATCCCTAAATTGCCATATAGACGGGGGGTCGATTTAAACGATACGATATCATCTTCTTAATCGTCCGCGCATTAGTTATGGCTTGATTAATCGGGAATCGAATTTTCCGGTCACGATTTGGTTAATGGACAATGCGACCGGGTGTTAAATTTCAATTTGAAACTCGGATATTTACACACTTTATCAGGCGCCTAAAATCTCGCCTGCATCAAGCTAAAATAAATCCCTCCCAAAACCGCGCTACCCCGCTCTTCTATAATACCTCCCATTCGCGTCTCTTTCTTCTTCGATATTCAACCGGTGCGCGCGTGGTTTTAGATGAAAATTAAATTAGTTAATTTGTTATTTTGCCGTGATGAAATGTAATCCGCACCGCGGGTCACATGTATGTAATTTAAATCCGCGCAAGGGATGTACGAGGAACAGCTGCGTTCTAGGATTACTAGAAACGGGCATTAAAACGAATTTATTACGTAGGCACCTAATGTGTAAATACGCGCCTGACTATGACAACAAGTATAATCTATTTAACAGCATTAACAGTCACTATTACATAACGTAATGTCATCCTTTATTTGTGTTAAAGACCTTTAACATTTTATATATTAGTAAATTCATGTACTTTATATTTATTTTATTGGAATATTCACCTATACACGTATTTAATTCAAAAATTGACTTCATTTCTTAAAATATAACCCACTGTATTTAATTCAGACACATACAGATAAAGAAAGTCCGTAAAATTTAATTATATCTTTGTAACTTCATGAGAGAGACACCACTAGAACCTACACAGAGAATTTCCTCGGAGGGAACTGTACTACTTTGTGCTGTAACTTCGTCGGAGGGATCATTGTTCAGGCTTGTATTCGATACGAATTTAAAATTCGTGTATCATACAAATAGTGTACGATGTTGACCTCTCAGGGAATGCCTGAGGATGTACGAAGCTAGAGAAGATCTTCAAAGTCAAGAAAACTTTATTTATAAAGCCAAAAATTTTATATCTAATCTGACAATATGTATTCGTATCAATACATTTGTATTTAAGAAAAGAGGAAAACTATAAAATAGCTACTAGGTATTTGTGTCATATGCATTGATGGATATACATATCGGGTAATTATAGAATTTTGCGCATTTGTAAAAGAGACGTTTCTCAAGCAATGATAAATTGTGTCCCGCATAAATGATGTGATGCATGTCATAACGTTTTATTGTTTGCTGTTAATTTTATCTTCCATGTCTCGCAATTTTTAGTTGCTATTCTCTAAAAAACCATTGATAAACATGCGAAAGCTTAGGATTCCATAAAAGGGAGTCTTTTATTTCTATGATAGGCTGCTGTCTCCAGTAACTTTTCCATCTTCATTCCCACTTGTCCCAATTAAATTACATCCCATTTCTTTTTTTTTTCTTTAAACGCATTTGTAGAAGAGCATGTAATATTATGCTAGAGTTCGCAATTATTGCAAAGAGGTATTTCATTTCGGAAATAGGAAATTATTATGAAGGCAGAATATAAGTAAACATGAGAAATGAGGCCCGAAAGAATATGGAACTATGATGAGTAATATTGCAATTTCTCCAGAGTTATCGTCTGCTGGAGGTACAATTACCTACTGAAATACCGGGGTCAGGAAGAAGGGAGCCAGTGGTTATATAAGCCACTGCAAAATCAAAAAAGCATCAGAAAGACTACTGTGACAGTTGATGTCCAAGCGGAAGTGGCTGAACGTCATTCTTCCTGTTGCTAGTAACAGCGATTTTACATGCGGTATTGTTAACATTACAGTACAAACGGGGGTGAAAATTATATTTCATCAAAGAGAACTTTAGTTCTTCTTAGATATGATGAAGTATAACGATTTTCATCCAACACCACTCCGGTTACTCACAATCTATAAATAATGTCCATATATCGCACAAGAGCTGGTTCGTGCCATCGCAAATTTAAATTGGCTCAGTTTAATGTTAATTTGACTGGTACACATTTAAAGATTTTAAAGTAAGAAAGTAGAATATGCCCTAATGCTCTAATAATGGTTCGGTAGAAGCACAATATTATCCATCCCACTTGGAGTTGAGTTGCCATCGTATAATCGTGTTTAATTTCTTAAAAAGGCAATCTTATTTCGGAACAACCGCGCGGCCAGCGTTAATATTTTGTCCGAGGAATTGGCTGCGGATAATTTAAAGGCGCACATTATCATAAATTTCCATATTTAATCTACGCTTTGTCGTTAGGTCTTTCATGCGCAATAAAACCGTCTGCTTTATTTCTGTTAAATTTGACGTGCACGCAACGCAAACATTGTAAAAATTCACTACGCCGCATTAGTGGACTCCCGTAACTACGGTATCGCGTGTCGCTTACCTACGCCGCCGCCTTCACCGCCGCTTCTCCAAGAATACAAGCTCCCCTTATCATCAATTATAACTCTGCGCTCCGTTCGAGATGTAATAATGAATATATTCGTCGCTTCATTGTCTAAATTACAGCGGTGCATTTCGTGTGAATGGCTGAATGATGCATCTTTGTAATTGACAAGTTTCGTTTATAATTTATTTCAAGGGAATAAGGGAGAAACTAAAGCTTTGTCATGTACTGTTGCTGTAGCAAATCTAATTAGTATCTTAGTAAATTATTTATGGAATAAGCAAACTGACAGAACTGTGACTCTCCGATTTCGATGAAACTTGGTATATTGGTAGACCATCAAAAAGTAAAGGACACGGTGCATTGTCTTGCATTAAAGTATATGGTCCTTGAGTCGGATCCAATGAATCAATATAAGATATTAAATAGTTTTGTAAAAGTTGTTTATATTGTTTTCGTTCCATTGTTCCGTTAACGAAATATAGTGGTCCCGGTCCTTCCGTCATAATACACGATCGTACATGCTTCTTTATAATGCTCTGAGGACGTCGACGAACAAAGTGGCTTCTATCCATTAGCACTTCTAGCCGTGATTCGTCGCTATAAATAATCTAGGAAAAGGTAAAAAAATGTAGCGAATCATTACGCGAACTATGAGGATGAATTTGACCAAAAATATAGATGATAAATGAAACTTACTCTTCCCCAATCTTCAACTGCATATTTTTAATATTCTTTGGCCCATAGACATCGTGTCACTTTCATTTTAGATGTTAGTCTTGGCTTCTTTGCCGGACGTCTGCATTTCAAGCCTGCTTCATGAAGACGTGTATGGACTGTGCGGGCTGATTTTGGAATACCTTCTCCACTAAGAATTTTATGAACACCTTTAGGAAATAAAAAACGGTGCTCTGTAGCCACTTTTATTATACGACGATCATCTCTTACAGTTGTTTTGCGTTTGCTGGCGCAGTACGTTCTGCCACTACTTGTACTAGGAATATTCTCCTTAATTAATTTCGCGATTCTCAGAACAGTTTAATGTGATACACCCTCGTTTTGTGCACCTTTACGTTGAGAGAATTCTCCCGTCTCCAGAAGAGCAGAAGTTCGTGTGGTGTGGTTGTATACTTCTTCTTTCCCATTGTGATAATAATTGATCGCGAAAATAGGCGCACACAAGTAAAATTAAAACTTTGAAATGTAATTGTAAATGTGTTGGATGTCTTGAAATACATCGTAAGTACACGAAACTCAACTACAAAGGAAGAATTACAACAACATATTGAAGATGTATGGCATAATAGCGACGAAATTTAAAAAAAAACAATAAAAAGCTGCATTGGCAGTATGCCAAAAAGGATTGAGGAAATAATAGAACTCAGAAGAGGAACAAGCAAATATTATTAAATATACACAATGTTCAAATTATACTTACTTGCATGTTATATGTAACTAAATGATAATATTGCCAACATTACCAACTGTTTTTTTTTTAATTTTACCCCAAAATCATAATATTTTTAAATGGTCCTAATTCGTTGGCCATGGACTGTAGGCAATTTATGTTGCTATTGGGTACATAAATTCATGATAATTTTAAAACCGACTCCCATCGAATCCCATAACAAGAGAAAAACTGTTTAAAAAAAATCCCGAATCTTTCCCCAAAGTCCCAATCTTTCGAGCTCTTGGAGATGACTCAACCTGTATAGTAATACTGTCAACAATTTGGTAAATTACCAATAGATACTTTTGAATTGCCATTTTTACTTTTTTTTTATTTTTCTCCTTTCTCTTATCTACTTTTTCTCGTCTAATCAACTTGACGATCTTGTAAGGTATTCGCTTTCGCAGGTTCAGAAAAAGTATTGATTGACTTTTCGCCATAAAGACAAAACAAAAAACCGGACATTTTTCCCCTTATATCCGATGTGATGGACAAAACGACATCTATAAATCGCTGTCATGTGCTAAACACGAATCGTACGCCTAACGCGCGTGGCGTGACTTTCATTATCTTCGATAATATTTCTCGTAGCCAATCGTCCCGCTCTTGTTTCCCTATCTTTATCATCCGGTCAAATTTAGTGGCGGTGAATACGTAATCCGAACCCGCATAATGACATTGGGGTGGCCACATGAGATTGAAAAATATTTCTTCAAAGAAGTTATGTGCCTTATCATTTGCTGTGTTTTGCTTTTCTGAGTATAGGTGCGTTCTTCTTTTTTTGATATGTATGTGGTGATTATGCATGAATTGCTACACCTATAAAACTTATAATCTCGCAACGTTTTAGTTGTATATTTTGTCAAAGGTACCGTTAGTATTTTGGAATCCATTTTCCCAAAAGGGATCTTATCGTGGACATATACGATGGTAGTTTCAAGCCTTAAAATGAAGATGGCGTTACTAGTCAAAAATTTCTTGGTAATATAGTTGTGCATGCGTTGAAAGGCATTTTTCAAAATTTCAGCCATACTGGACACTTAGTAGTTGTTTAACAGTCGTTTGTGTTAGTCGAAATCAATGTTTCTATAAAACTGAAAAAAATCCAATATCGCGCTATCATTAAATTCTTGCGTTTGAAAAGCAATACGCCTATGGACGCTGTTTGCCGGGGCTCTGCACCATCATTTGCTACAGTGAAATTTTGGGCATTTGAATTTAAACGAAATCATACCAGTTTGGTTGACGTTCAACCTTCGGGACGACCAAAAATTGCAACCACCACCGATAACATCGGAAAAGCCCACCAAATGGTGCTAGACGATCGTCGAATTAACACCACTCTAGCGGCCGAAAAGAAAGCCAAACTTTGAGGACAGAGATTTTCATTGAATCAGGAGGCCGTCACATTCATAAATGTCTATTTTGTAGAACAAGAAGCCAACTACTATTTGGACGGATTAAAGAGATAGGAGCATTGCTGGGAAAAGCGTATAGACTTAGAAGGAGACTATTTTCAGAAATAAAATGGAATTTGACAAAAAAATACTTGTTTCTATGTTAGGCTGGAAACATTTCAGACTACTCTCGTGGATGGCTTTAAAATCTCACCTGACTAACAAGTTGAAGGTCAACTCCAAACTCTAGAGAGTATTGTCGCTAATTTACTTTAGTAATATTTCAAGAATTTGTAGTGCTCTCTATCTACTCAGATTATATGTGGTATGCCTTGTACGCAAATAAATGAAAAATGAAAAACAGTCTACACTAAAACCTCAACGACTATGTCTGCTTTGACATGTTAGGAACCCAGGTATACGTCCAGACAAGTAGTTCGTGAGTTGTACAAGAGACAGTTATAAGTCGAGTTGACAATATAGGGTATTACAGACTAAAATTTTTTTAAGTTGCTTGCGGCTAATGATAGAAAAGGGCAGAAAATCTTGGAAACGTAAACAAATAATAGTATATTATACAACGATCATTTAATGATACCCCATTAAGAC
This sequence comes from Dynastes maya, assembly GCA_029619315.2. NCBI lineage: Eukaryota > Metazoa > Arthropoda > Insecta > Coleoptera > Scarabaeidae > Dynastes > Dynastes maya. The sequence goes on from JAROYE020000020.1 coordinate 1,760,154, forward strand.
ACGAGTATGAGAATTACGACACGAGCCTTGGCGAGTGTCGTAATGAATATGAATGTCTTAATGGCCATTAAATGAGAGTTGTATACATTATTTTTTCTACGACCAATTACAATAATGAAATACCTTTATTTTAAAAATTTATTATTCCTAAGTTATAACTAAAAATGCGAAAGGAAATAAACGAACTGAAATATCAAAATATTTGAAGTTTAACAGTAACAAAAAATGTTATTCTTTTGGTAAGTAATGACATTCTGGATTGCATTTTCTGAAAAGTTGCTAACCTTGTTTTCCCTTCTCCAATCCATAAATTGGGAATAAAACTTTTCATACGTCTTCCGGGATTTTGACGACAATAAGTCGTTTGTCGTCCTGCTGGCGTGTTCGGTAATTTCAGATGATGTTAAATTTTCATTATCGCTTTCATCAAGAGACATTTTCACTGATTTTAATTATTTTAATAGAACAAATTAGGAGAAATGTTGCGAAAATGTTATCGAAACTGTCAGATTGACAATTTTTTTGTTTCTCGGGTGTCACTTTGGGACCTCACTGTATAGGTACATACGTAACATATTCTTGTTCATAAGACTTGTATTCTCATATGTGAAAGTTTTGGGACATATTACGCATATATACACAGAGGTACAATCCAAGGCATCATAAATGAGAAAACTTTTGCAATAATCTCAGTTCAAAGCCTTCATTAACTATTAATCTTATGAAGTAAAAAGAAAATAACTATAATAATTCTCACGTTCCACGACCAGATTGGAAAATGAAATTTATGATAACTAATTTATCAATTATTTAATTTTTCACCGCTGGAGGGCACCAGACAATTAGAAATTTAATCAAAGGTTGGAATGACAACTCACACAGAGTCATTATGGATTATTTAATTAGAAATTTATCTAAACGAGAGCTGTATCTTTAAAAGTAGATCTATTAAGCAATCCTTGCATATCGTCTCAATTATGTTGGCTCATGGTGTACATACATCTTCACAAGCATATATCTGTGTATTTACATGTGGCTGTCTACTGTCAGCCACAACAGATACTCTGTATTAATGGAAGGAGGCAATTTGCACTTCATTGTTGTATAGAACACAGTTTCAAATTAAGACGGTTTTCAGAGATACATATTTTACAATTCTATTGGACAGACGGCGAATACTCAAACCATTTGTTAGTGACAGCAGCATTCTACGTACAGCAAACTCCTACATGTGCTGCAAATATAAGCTCTTGGCGGACGGAGACGAAACCTAGCGACACGGTCGAGAACGGGGGACTCTGAAATTAATCGTGCATAACGCTAGCAGCAACAATTTCAACTATTTCATATAGATAAGGTTATTATTGTTAATGAAATGCTTCCGATGACGGTTGCTTTGGTATTGCGTAATGGCGTTATTGTGCGAGCGGTAAAATAGGCGCAAATTAAGACGACCAGGTTGCAAGGGAGTTCTACCAAGGAATATTTCAGAAAATTATACAGCGCATCATGAAAATTGGGAAAACTAACGCTGGATGAGAGATCGGATTTGGGGTTTTATAAGAATTGTATCATAATAATATTATGTAACTGTGAAAACCACGTAACCTCTTTTGCGTCCTCGGTTATAGATAGGTCGTCCCTAGGCGCGAGAGAGACGGGAAAGAGCGTCAAAAGGAAGCAAATTGTGCGGGACTTGCGAAAAAGAGAGAACCGGCTAAAGGGTTGCAAACTAGTTAGATAAAAAGAGCGCAATTTTTCCTATAAAATAGGCGTAATTTCGTTCGAAACGGCCGCCCGCAAGTATATTAACGGAGTCTCTGTATTTTCAAAATTTATCGTCGTAAGGAAAAAAGAAACATGGAACATGGTATTGCGGTTGTCGAATCTAGACGTTAGATTTATGATATTTTATCGGAGAGTAGACATAGACAAATAAATAACTTTTGATTATCATAGGCGCATCTATCGATTAGTAAGAGGGTGAGATAACCTCGCATACGGAGAGTAGGATAGCGTGCTAAGGAAACATTGATTGCAATCCAACGGCGGTACTTTGTTTATGATAAAAATCCTGTTTAACACATGTTTTAGATAGGGACAACAAAGAGCCAACGCCAATAGCCGTCTCGAAATTCGCCGCCGACTGGCAAAGGTATCGCATGTTCTTAATATCACACTAGCGACCGTCATCGGTGACCCATTGTGAAAAAGCCCTAACAGTTGCAGTAACAAGAACATAAAGTAACAAAACCGATTTTGCCAAAATCATCACCCCATCTTCTTTGGGCGTAGAAACAATTACAATCCTTATTTAATATACTTAATTTTTGTTAATACCATTGTTGCCAAAACCTTATCTAAATCTCTTTATTATTTTACGTGCACTAAAATACAAAACAGCGGCTTCCACGTTTGTAAATATGAACCAACACTGTCGTTAAATGAACGAACGGTATATTATATTAGGCGAGTCTGTCTCGCAAATGTCTATTAATATTCCTTACGCGGCGGTAGAAACAGAAATTGATAGTTAATGATGGACAATTAATCACGTAACGAATGATCAATATAGCGTTGATTAATTGTTTCGTTAGTAGTTCGTGATTTATCACGGGTTACCTTCTATACCAGGTAATACTGTATCTTGCTACTCCCCTCTCCATACAGTTCCCATCAGCGTCATCCTGCCATCGCAAAATACAGATTTATATTTAACGCTAACCGTGTGCAATTCGATTTTAGTAATATGTCCAAGATAATTTTAGTGAAATACATTAGTGATATTTTACGCCAACGGACGATGATGGGTACTGAAAAGGGTCACTGGGTCGAATGTACATATGTGGTATGTTTTGATTTTTGTTGTATTGTCGATTTAGTAACCACTCAACTAAGAATAATTTATCTATTGCATTCGTTAAGTTAAATAAATTCTTCACTTTTTGAATTTTGATCGAAAAAGTCGAATTCTCAAATCTTTTTTATGCAGTGGATGTTTCAAAACGGATTATTTACCATATCTTCTAGCCTACTGACTCCAGAAATATTACGACAATACTTGGCTTTAGAAGACGATATAGAAGAATGCCGGTGATAAAAAGGAGATGTACATTTGGAGATGGTCACTGAGAGGTTAAACAAGACTAAGCTATTGTGGAGATTTTCGACGGTGTAACTTTGCTTCTTCAAGAATAATAGATTATAAAGTCACGAAACTAATGTATTATTCTGATCGTGGTTGTTTTATAAGAGCAATGATAATATCTCTGAATGCTGTTCTAGATACGTTCTTCAATCCGGACACTCCCGAAACGCTTTTTTTCAATACTTCGACATGTACCACCTTCTGGTATTTGCAAAAATATCTATTATAGATTGAATTAAAATTTAAATACGATATTTGCACTACGTACTATCAAAGATATGTATTCCAGACCCTTGTCCTGGATTACCTTATGTACAGAAGACACCTAGAATCAGATTCCATGCCATTAGTATGAAGGAGATCCCCGAACGATGTAGTACCATAGCATAGAACAGTAGTCCGACTAATTCCAAAATACTTTACTTACTTAATCCTTTTTGCCTACCTACCCTCATCAGGTGTAAGGCATTGTGGAGTTGGGCTGTTAGCTTATGCTCTCCTTGCATATTTCCCGCCATCTCTTCCTGTCCTGTGTAGTCTGCTGTTTATTCTTCCAGTTTTCTCAGAAGAAGAAGTTGCAACCCTAATCCAAAGCATGTCTCCTAGGCTAAAAGCTTGTATCGCAGCAAGAGGTAGTCATGCAAGACATTAGTCGGCTTTAAAACAATTTTAATTTTTCTGTTTCTGTTCTGCAATTTTCTATGTTAACGTTTAAATTCTTAACATATTTTTTGAATTATTATTAATAAATAAATTAATAAATGTACGGTGGAAAAAATATATGCCGGAATACTAGAAGCCCAACTGAGAAAAGAAGCTAAACAGATACTGGAAGATACACAATGTGGATTCGGGAAGGGAAGAGGAATGCAGGACCAAATCTTCACATTAAGACAGATTACAGAAAAAGTCGCAAAGACTGGAAAGAAACTTGTGCTTCAAAGATATGATCAAAGCATTTAACAGAATAAAAAGAGTAAGTTTCTAATTACGTCAGAGTAGGAAATGAAATGTCAGTGCATAATTAGCCCACTGCTGTTTGATATCGTGCTAGACGAAGCAGTTAAGGAAAGTAACCAACAATGAAAACCATTCATCGTGGGGCACTGGAAAATGGAAATAATACAAGTCACAGAATTAAGTTATGCAGACAATATGGTAATGTTCCGAAACACAGAAGAGAACCTACAAGGAAACGTTGATATACTAGACAAACATCTAAAAGATTTAAATATGGAATGTAATACAGAGAAGATAAAAACAATGATAGTAGGGGATGAAAGTGGGAAGCACAATATAAATATAGAGGGAAAAGATATAAAAGAAGTTACATTCAAATACCTGGGAAGAATAATAAATAACAAAGGCAACTTAGAGGAAGAAATTCAGGAAACACCAGCAAAAACAGGACAACGCAATCAAAACTCTGTTTTTAAGTAAGAAGGAAATCCCACCAGAAGTTAAAGCCGAGGTGATAAAAAAAGTAGTAAAACCAATACTTACACATACGAGGTGTGGCAATTAAATAACCGCAAATATCGGCAAACAGCGAGCAAGCCGCGACAGGTTTGAACATGTCTCTGCTTGGAGATGCTTCCCCACCCGAGTCTTGAGGCACGTTGTACGTCGCTCAGTCTCGCTGTTGCAATCGTCCGTTCAAGTCCTGCGTGAAAAATGCAGTTCCTCAGTTTCTGGAAACGATGTGGTTCTAACTACCCTCCGTGAACGAGTCAGAAGACGAAGACCCGATTTGTGGAAGAGCAAATCCTGGATGCTCCACCAAGACAATGCTCCAGCCCATTCTGTCTTGTCTGTAAAGGCGTTCTTTGCGAAATCCGGCATCCTCGTGTTGGACCACCCACCGTACTCGCCCAACCTGGCCCCCTGTGACTTTTTTTATTTCCTAAAACAAAATCGGAGCTTAAGAGGACAAGATTTGACAGTGTGGAAGCGGTGAAAGCGAAAGCGACGGAGGTTCTCAACAAGCTGACAGAAACGGACTTCCAGCACTGTTTTCGACAGTGGAAAATTCGTATGGAGCGTTGTAGGGAGCGGCAAGGAGAATACATTGAAGGGGATAAACTTTGTAATGTAATTGGTGATCAATAAAATGTTTTGTAGCACCAGTTCGGTTATTTAATTGCCACACCTCGTACATACGAATCATGGACAACAAATGAGAGACAAAGAAGTAAAGTGAACAACATGGAGATGAGGTTTCTGAAAAGAATAAAAGACAAAACCAGAATGGACAGAGTTAGAAACGAGACGTACAGAGAAGAGCTCAAAGTTGAAGCAATAGATGAGACCATACAGTAGGGTCAATTAACATGGGTTGGACACGTTCTGAGGATGGAGGAGGCTAGATTGGTTAAAAAAGGGTACAAAGCGAAAGAAACAGGAAGAAGGAAAAGGGGGAGATCAAAGAAAATGTGGAACGAGGAAGTGAAAAATGTAATCGAGGTGAGAGGGAGAAAATAGGAGCGGGCAGGAAAAATAGCTAGACACAGAAAAGGGTGGGGAGCTTTCTGGAAGAAAAAACCCCGGGGTTCAACTCCACAACAACCCTATACCTCACGGTAGAAGGGTTCTAAGGGTTAAGTAAGTAAGTAAGTATTAATAAATCTTAAAAACATAATCAAAACATCGTTATATATCAATAATAAATGATACAAATAAAAATGAGAAAAAAATATCGTTTTGTTCTCTTAATTTTGCGGCGAAATGTATATTAAATGTATTTTAAGATACGAGTAAATTAAAATTTACATCAACAACTATTATTGTATATTTGAAGCGATATTGCCAGTAAAGTCACCAAAGTAAAATTACTATCATTCTTTAGAGTGTGGTTGTGATATTTTTGGGGTCCACAGTTGCATGTTCTTGGGTTGCCCCAAAACAGATTTAAAGCGTTAATAAGACTCTCTGATTACGAAAACAGCTACGTATGTATAATGTATATGACATTGTAGATTTTAAATATCCCATTTTTTTCTTCTACAAACCTTCCCCTTATCTCCTCACGCTCTATTCTTTCATTTCCATTTGCGGTAAGCTTGAAGATCGACGGCCTTTCGAGTTTGCATGCTTATCGCGGTTATCTCGCGCACTTATCACAATGACCACCACGAAAGTCGCTGGTTCTCGTTTTATAACGCCAAAGGAAGTAGTACCAACCGACACGCGGTTTAAGCATTTTATGGTTCCGTTTGCGCTGCTACGATCAAAAAGAAATTTTATTGTAGGGCGATATAAGACTGCTGTCGTGATGGTAACACAATGCCACGTCATTCGACTTGCATAATTACACTTATTTAGTCTTTAATAAGCTTAATTCATTCCTTTCTTAATTTAATGGCGTGCAGAAACGAAGTTTCGTTGGCAAAAATTGAAATTGATTAGGATGAAATTGAAAATATGGTAATAGGAATAATAAATAAAGTAAATGGAGGACATTTTACGTTGATTGACTGGTTTGAAACATGTTCTAAAAATTAAATGAATGTAAATTGGCATTCTAAATTGAGTTGTTGGTAATTAATATCAAGTCACGAATATGAAGTTAATTATTGGCATGAGTATAAGAATGCGCTATACTTCTGGTAACACTATTTGACACCCAAATTCTATAACTTTGCTCATATGTAATAAACAAAGTAATTATTTTTTGTCTGTCTTCCGGTAACTAAGTGGCCATCTTCAATATGGATTACCAGGAACAACGTGTTAATATTGCTGCTTTAGCGCAACTATCCTTCTAAGTAAAGGGGAGTCAAACCACCATAGGTATCAGAGATGAACCAACAGAAAGATTCTTCTTTTTCTTATTGGTGTTGGTTCTGCGAGTTTGACAGAACTATTCGCAGGTTGTACACCCTTGACGGAACCATAAAGATTGTATCCAGTTATCTGTCATTGAAAATCATTTTTGTGGAATAGCTCGAATCCTACACGCATTTTCTCATTCCTCAAGCTGCTGTTTAACCTTTTAGCTCTGATTATTTGGCTGATCCCCGGGTGTGAAGTGTGTCTTGAATTTTTGATACCGGTGTTCATTCGTGTTGGTAGGTGTCTGGGGTAACTGGTCAATGGCGTCAGCCGAAGCCATATAATAATAGTAATAATAATTTGGCTGATGTTAACTTGCTCATAAAACTCTCTCATTTCCGCATTTGTTCTTCTTCTCCATTCCTCCCTCTCTACCCTTACTCCTCCGAAAATCTTTCTCTGGACTCGCCGCTCCCAGATGTTCAGCTTAATTTTGTTCCGTTGTTATTAATGTTCCGTTTCATAATGCACACCCGTAAGTTACTGTAGGTTGTGTTATTGCTCTACATAATCTTAGTTTTACAGTTCTTGAGACCTTCTTCGACTTCTATATCTTCAGAAAGGCTCCCACTGTTCTGTTTCCTCACACCATCCGTTTTTCAATTTCTCCTTGTTCTTCGTCTTTGGTGGTTACGGTTATCCCCAGGTAATCAAAGCTTTGTACTTTTTTGAAACGGTACTCCTTGCCCTGGTCTGTTCCAATCTGAAATTGGAAAATGTTCCAATACGAAACAGAAAGAAAAAGTGTTAAAATAATATGCAAGAATGAAAAACGACAAGAAATGGACAGAAAATTGCAGAAAATCGATGAACACATTATAAATAAGTACATAAACATTTTCGAACAAGAAGCAAAAGAGTCTAAGGGAATTTGTAAGGCAGGACAAAGACACTACAGGAGTAAGAAAGGGCATCTAATAGGAGACAGGAAAGAAAAAGTCATTCGTTTGACAAAATTGCGTAAACGCAAAATCATTTGTGCATCTTACTCACGTTATAAACGGCGTATTTGTTCATGCACATGTGTAAGCCACGACTTCGCTCTTGCATTTCCGAAAACATCTTGCTCACATCGGCATATTCATTCACATGCATGTGTAAGATAGGATTTTGCTCTCGCATTTCCGAAAAATGCCGATTATGCTGGTTGATTATAGTACGCTCGCTCTTACGGTATATAAAAATTATAGAGAATTATAGAGACATCGCCCTCGTAGATGTGGTGTATAAAGTATTTGCCAGAATTATACGAAGACTTGGAGGGATTTTAAAGGAAAAAGTAGGCGAGTGCCAAGGAGGCTTCAGAAAGGGCAGGTCCACCATAGACCAGATTTTTATCCTAAAAAGTATTCAAAGTAACACTCACGAACAACAGCTAAACCAAAAAATGCTATTCATTGATTTTAGACAGGCGTATAACTCAATTATAACAACACGTCTATATGCAGTACATTCGTGCTTCAACCTGTTACTCGAAAAAATATTGAGAGACAGCAGGATCAGAACGCAAGAAGTGATCTACAACAGTAAAAATCAAGTCCTCGCATATGCCGATGACAAGGAAGGAACTTCGTAGAATTTTGAGACTGTTCGAGGAAAAGGCAAAAACCACTACATATAAACGAGAATAAAACTAAATACTTGGAAATGGGAAAAGATGCAAGGGACAAGGAAAACTTTAAGATTGGATACAAGAAATCCAAAAACAAATAAGAACCACCCTATTATATGAATCGCATGTTATTTAGGCGATTCAACGCTTTGGACAACTCCCGAACGGTTGCACGTCAAAAATGTCAAGGTCTTCCGCTGTTTTTCGAGCTAATAGCAATTTAGCACTTCGCAGAAGTTGATGTAACATTGTCGTCTTCGATTTAGATATAATTCCAGATAGTACACAAGTTCTCTTCTATATGAGATTTATCCTGAAATCGATAAAAGTAACTAATTATGTTATTAATTGACAAATTTAGAAAGTTTGTTTATGTTCTAAGTCAAGTCTGTTTATGTTATAAGTTATTCTTACGCAATTAACGTGATTGATTTAATTCTTTGGTGTGCCGAACGTCGAGATAAATCAAACTCGATCTCCTGGATAGATAACTGCGGAAGAGTGAAAGGATCAACAAAGTGAGCGTCCGCATAAACGTAGGAGGACGTTTAACTCAATTGAAGTGAAGTTTTTTTGCCTTCGTTGGAACGTGTGCTGACAACTCTCGACGGGACGTAGATTAAACAAAATGATGACTAACAAAAATTTTCCTTCTTCGGTCGACAGCGCTTCCCATGGGAGCTTAGTTTCGATTGAACTAGTCTAGTAGGTTGGCTACCCTTGCCATGGACGTGGAATTGAAAGGTAAATATATTTATTTTTTTCTGTACCGCTTCTACACTAATATCTGTTTGTGTGATCTTTTATTTCGAAGACAGGAGACGTTCAGAAGACAAAAACAATGGAAACGCATTATCTATACTCTATACAGGGTGAAGCAACAGTCCTATTGCTTTTTGTTGCAAGAAATTGTAGGAAAAGGTTTAGATATACATGGAATAATGTGCAAACGATTTCATATTTAGGTTTGACGTTTAATTGGATTAAACTATTCATAAAAACTGCTCCTTTTGTGCGGGTGTAACAGGTGTTCATCAGATCCACCATTTTGGATTTTGCCAAAGTACAACGTGCGTTTAACTGTGTGTAACATTTGAAAATTATTAGCTTTAGATGTACCAGTTGTCGGCTAACATAGTATTGTTTTGGGGATCTTAGCTGTTACCGCTTACTATGCGATGCATACCTATAGTCCATTCACTTTAAGAATATAGCGTTGGGCAAGCTAGGCTTATATTTTCGACGTTTGCTATTGGCTAATTCCTAAGGCAAAATTACACAGGACGAAAGAAGAATGTCTGTGCATACTAAATTTATGTTGGATAAAATGAAATATTACTGATCGCCACGTTTTTGTAATGACAGTTGTCAAAGTTCTTCGTTGCTTTAGGTTGACTATTTGGTTGTTTCTTGTGTTTCTCATTATATTATTATTTATTTAGCATATTGCATTAAAATTGTTCTTGTCAGAACACGATTAATACGATATCTACGGAGAGGAGGTATTTTTTTTTCAATTATTCAATCGAGTTAAATTTTGGCAGAGTTATATGGACGCCGATTGCAGCGCTACCCACTATATTCTTAAAGTAAATGGACTATATGAATTGTTCTGTTCTCTGTTGGATACGTCTATTGCTATTAAATCAAATTTAATTGACAACCGGTATATGGGAAAGTACATATATCATAATGTTATATATTTTAGAATATATGAGGTTATAACAATCCTTAAAGCTTGTATACCACGTAGAGCCGTCACCACACATAAAAAGAATATTAATTTTCGTGTATACTAGAAATTTCTTTGACAGTTTGCAGGAATTTGTTTTTGTTCTTGTTTTACTAAAACCGCGAAAATGTTATGTGGCTGTTAAAGGAAATTAATGTCATTATTGTGACGCAACACATAGTATATAAAAATTAAATTGTTTCTAGATTTTGTTTCAAATTCACTAGCTTATGATTTATTGAATTATTTATATCACTCGAATCAAATGTATATGTTAGTTTATGAAAGCCCTTCTTCGTGGCTTTCAAGAGTTAATCGCTACCAAATTTTAATTCAGCTTCAACAGTTTTCCAGACGAATTTCGAACGCCCAAAAAACTTTTTATTTGTTTAGGTAAATGAAAATCCCAGAGTAATGTTTGGAAAAAGAAATAAAATCGTTTTCTTCTTTGTTAGATGAAACTTGCATTAAGCATGGAACGCCACAGTTTGAACAACTGTCAAAGCATAAACCAGTTACTACGACATTTCTTCAATAAATGAAACGTTTTGAGGCGTTATCACTTCAGTTGGCCGACCGGGGCACTCATCATCTTCAAGGGATTCTTGCCACAAACGGAACCATTTTGCCCACTTTTTTACAGTGGAATATGAAGGAGATAAATCACCATGGACACCGTCTACACGTTGTTTAATGTGATTTGACGTATGCCCTTCTTTTGTTAAAAATTGACCGTACGATACTACATTTTCATGCACTAGTCACGTTGTTTGGCTGGCTACTAAAAACTACTATTCTTCGAGCTGTAATATATATATAGTGTGTTGAACAAGCTCGTACCTGCGTAAGCCTGTCAGGCTGAGAATTTATAGCGCCTACCTCGTATGCCATAATCAGATATGGCGCTTTCTTTCTCTTTGAATCAAGACATGGTTGAAGATATTCTATGGATATTATATAATATTTTAATTCATCATCTATTCTATCTTCTATATTGTCGAAAGTGTAAATATATACAGTAAATTTTCCAGTACATATATTTACCAAAGTATCTCTCAAATATTTATAAGTATACACATACGAGAATCTTTTGTTTTGTTTGCGCTGAGGATTCAAATCCGGTCGGCTATCTCGCCGCAGCACGCAGAAGAACAGGGTGAGGAGGAAGAAGACGAGGTGACGTGTCTCGGCAGTTAGAAAACGGCTCACGTACCGTTCCACCTCACTACTGCCTATAAATTTATTTAACTGATATTTATGGATGTTCTTTCCAAGTTTGTTGGTTAAATACGCAACCGAATGGCGTATAGACGTAGCGGAATTGTAAATTTTCGGGATTTTCGAAGTTTCCGGAAAAATAAACGAAAATATAGGGGAGAAATTTTCCCCACTTCATCTTGCGGAAATATGTGTCTATTAAAATACAGTTTTGGAGTGGGTAACGGACATCCATATGATTGGGTTGGAAGGCAAGAATTATTGAAGTGTAACAAAACAATGAAATAAATAATATATATTCTGTATGAGAGAGCAAGTTTTATTTTATGTAACTCTTAGGCAACGTACTAAAATCTACCAATTTTTGGACAACATTCAATTCTTTTATTCTAACACTAAATAAGGGCTAATGTGTGAAAGATATAGGGAAGAGTGAGATACAGTGGATCTATTTAGCAATATATGTTTATAATTATACGATAGCACTACAAGCCTTATAGGCTCATTGCTTCAATTGTTTTTGGTATTGACTTTCACTTCTTCCTATCCATCGTTTTGCCTTCCCAATCCTGGATTCCTGCCTATCCAATATCCTCTTTGACTCCCTCCAACCACCTTTTCCTCGGCCTACCTCTTCTTTTTCTCTGGCCGTCTCCTTCGAAAAGTGCTTTCCTTGCAGGTCTTTGATTCGGCATTCGGTATACAAGACCTAGCCATTTTACCCTCTGGGCTTTAACTATTTGTGTGATATTTGCATGTTGGTAAACATCCATAACTTCTTTATTAGTTCGTCTTCTCCATTGTCCATCTGCATCTTTTATACCTCCAAATATACTTCTTAAAATCCTCCTTTCCCAAATTCCAATTTTGATTTCATTGTTTTTGTTAAGGATCCATGTTTCACAACCATATTGTTCTATATATTCTTATTTTTGCACTTCTACTTATTAGCTTAGATTTTATCATTTTCATCAGCGCTCCCATCGCTCTACTTCCTTTAGCCAGTCTTTTATCTATTTCAACATCTTAATTTTTGTTCGTGATTGTTACTCCTAGATAGTCAAATTGCTCAACCCTTTCAAATTTGTATTCTTTCTTTATTCCTCTTAGTGAAATAATTTTACTTGCTGTTTTCTCCACTACATTCATTCCTAGATATTTAGTTTTCTCTTCATTAATAAGAAGTCCATATTCCCTTGCCTTTCTTTCCAATTGTCCAAAAACCTTCTTCGGTTCAGTTTTTGCTCCCGTCAATACAACAATGTCGTCAGCATGTTATCCCGTTCTCTCTTAATATATTTTCTAAAACCAGGTTGAACAGAACAGTAGACAATGGGCCCGCCTGCCTTAAGCCTCAAACGGCCTTGATACCATTCCTCTTATCGTAAATATACGTTTACATTTTTTATTTATGTCAGATGAATGAAAATTCTTTTACTTTGAAGTGTACTCTGTTATGTATTGATGAAAGTGAAATAAATGAGCCTTCTGTCAGAAAATGATGTATCATGTTAAAAATAGACAAAAAAGTTCGTGAAAACAAGCGCTTCACCTTGGACACTACACGACTTTTTCCCAGTAACGTCGAGATCTCTCTTACACGAAGTGGTCACAGATCCACCTTATGTAGAAAATGTATGCTTGTTAAATCCCCAGACTTTTGACAGAAGTCCACAAGTCACAAGAAATGGAAGCAGTTTTTGATTACCTTACTCAATACCACGACGATGGTGACAGATTTCTTAACAGTATTGTAACACCCGAATTCAAGCACCAGTCAATGGACTGGCATCGCACAAGTTCTCCTTTAAGTCCCCGAAAAGAAAAGTCAATCAAGACAAGATGACAACTGTCTTTTGGGACTGCGAGGAATTATTGCTTGTTGAATTTATGTCAAGAGGGAGAGACAATAACGTCAGCAGCCTGTGAGGCTCTTCAACGGCTTCGATGCAGTATCCTAAACAAGTTGTCGTATGCAGCTGCAGCCACAAAACAAGTGCTGCAGCGCTTCAAGGGAGACGTTATTGAGTATCCTCCCTAAGCGCCAGTGGACTTTCATCTGTTCATTCTTCCAACACGATGATGATCTTAAAGAAGGAGTAACTTCGCGGTTATATTGGTGTAGATGAGTACAACAGCGGCATTGAGAAACTTAGCTCACATTATGAGAAGTGCCCCACTAACAATGGCGACTACGTTGAAAAGCCCATACACACCTAAATCTAAATTTATATTTGATGACTGTACATTCAGAGAAGGTAAAGTGTTTTTATTTGCTGTAGTAACTATGATTTAAGTTAAGTTTTTGGTAACATCTCATTCATTAAAGTAATTAGAAGGAATAATAATAAATGGCTTAGACACCCCTCCTGGGGATTTCGCCGCTTCAGATGAAGGTTTCTAGATCCCTTAGAAGGAATAGTTAATTAAAAAAATAAATTGAACTAATTGCAAGTAAATATAAATACCCATCCTTTACAACTTGAAAATATTGTTTTTTATAGACTTTACAGCTTTTACCATTACAATAAAATAATAAATCACTTTATAACCAAGATATAAACACTTAATAGATACTAAATGAATCACTTTAGGTTATCAGCGTTCTATACTACGTATGTATTCAATAAACCAGCGACAAAACAAAGAATGATCCGAGATAACGGATCGACGTATACAACAAGCTAGCGAAAGCTCGTAAAAAAACCCGGATAATTTAAAACCAAAACATTTTACGTGCGCAAACTTCGCTAATAACGACTTTTAAATATATTCCACCGCGCGTTGGAAGTAGCTGTGGAAGCTTATCGAATTTTACGGCCTCGTAAACGGACATTTTCCAGCCGTAAATCATTAACAATGTAGCAAATCTTCGTCGTATTAGTGCCCAAAATCAATTTCGAAATGTGTATGTAGCTATTTGGAATTATTATTCTTCGTTTATTTGCGACTCAACGCTTTTTATGATGGCGAGAATGGAGATTTTTTATGTGGCGGAAACGGATGGGAAATAAAAAGACCAATATATACAGCGGCGTTCAGAAGAATTGGACAACTGGCACTGATGGATTATGTTGGAATCTTTACAGGACAAGAAGTAGAAATCTTATCTCCGGGGTATTATAGACGATTCTCTAGTGTTACTAAAGCCTCGCCAAACAGAGAAAGTCTGATTCCAAAAACATCAGGACTGTAGCAAAACATGTGCTCCAGTCTCCTCCTCTTGAACGAGTTCAATTCTGTGTAGGTGTTTCTTTAATGGAGAATGGCAGGTAAGGAATGCAGTTAGGGTCCTGATAAACTGTCTTGACTAAGCAACATAAATGCCTTCGCATTAGAGAGACCTGTAGGCAATATAAAAATGTAACAGGTAGTAAGAGTAAACATAAATAAATATGCACTAGAAAATAATATGAAGATCGTTAGTACAGCATTTGATCATAAGCCCATACATAAAGAAACTTGGATAGTCCCAAACGGAATAACAAGGAACCAATGAGACCACATATTAATTGAGAAGAAGCACGCGAGGACTGTTAAAGATGTAAGAAGCTATAGAGGAGATAGTAACTATAATGATTACGAGAATGAACCAAGAAAAACCAGACATAAACAAAAATAAAGATAAGAAAAAATAGAGAAGATAGAATGCAAACAAACTGAAAGATACGGGGATAGCAACACAATTCGAACAAAAAATTATGAAAGAGCTAGACGATAAACCACAGAAAAAATAGGTAGATTCAGAATGGGCACAGATTGAAGAAATAATAAGTTACACAAAGAACACTGGGAGCTGACAAGAAAAGAAGAGCAAATAAATGGTAAAAGACGAAAATACAGAAGAAAATAAAGGTAAATATGGACAAGCAAGAAAGGCAGTGGAAAGAGTATGCAGGGAAAAAAAATTATATGAATTAAAAGAAGTGTATAAGAACAAAGAGATTAGAAATTACTACCAAGCAATAAAAGAAACCATGGAGCAAGATCGGAGAGGTCCCTTCTATGTGAAAAACAAAAAATGGGTTCTTAGTAGGTGACAGAGCGAAATTAAATATGTTTGTATAATATTTTAACGAACTGCTAAAGAAAGAAGAAAAGGACAGTGATAGTGAATGCAGTAGCGAGGAGAAGGACTTAGAAGACATAGGTCTCAATCAATCAATCAGCCTACTAACAAAGGAGGAAGCTCAGGAATGTATACGACAATTAAAAGATAACCAAAGTCCAGGAGAAAAAGGCATTACAGCAGAAATTTTAAAGCAAGGAGGAGAAGCAATTCAAATGAGATTATGGAAACTGATAATGATGATCTGGAAAGAAAGGAAGATGCCAGAAAGTTGGAATGAAACTCTCATAATCCCCATACATAAAAGAGGGGCCAAGGAAGATATCAATAACCACAGAGGAATAGCGGCGTGGGGATGTAGCGTGCAAAATTCTGGCAATGCTAATAAAGAAACATCTAAACAAGCATCTCAACGAACAGGTAAAAAATACCAAGCAGGATTCAATTGAGCAAATTTCTATAATGAAATTATTACAACAAAATACATATGAATAGAATTTGAGCCTATACCTACTATTCATTGATTATCGACCAGCATATAACTCTAGCAAAAGGAAAAAACTAACAGAAGCAATGAAAAAATTAAGCATACCGAAAGAGTTAAGAAAGTTGGTGGAAATTACTATTAGGCAAACAGCAAATAAAGTAACGATGGAAGAATGGGTGTCAGAAGAGTTTGTAATAAAGACGGGGCTACGACAAGGCAGTCCAATGTTTTCAACAACAAACCTCGTATGAATTATGTGAAGAAATAACTAGCTCTCTATATTCTACTAATTGCTAAGACCACCGTGGCAAAATTAAAATAATACCGAGTTTATTAAAATTTATTCGCTTGCTGCACGACGCATCCAAAAGCCGTAAATACGCTAGCTCGATAATAAACTCGACAGATTAATTCGACTTAAGTATCACTTAGCATGGGCGCAGCAAAATTCATTATCGCCGTGCTCGCAAAAGCCTCTTTCGGACGCTACTATCTGTATTATATTTTCGATCGTAATGCAGAGTACAAAGTTGTTGGTCACTGATGTCTACGTATTATAATTCTATAGGATCTAACTTTAACATGACCGCAATTTGAAAGTTATTGATAGATCAATGCTGTCGTCCAAATGTATGCAATCCTTCTTCTATTTTTTACGTTCAAAAAATTGCAGTACAGCCAACATCATATTTCAGTTGACTTGGCTGCAATGATTTTTAATTTGTACCTTACTTCATTACTGTTTATGTTCGACATTCGTTCCAGTGTCACCCATCTTAGCAGTGTTTACTGCTAGATCTTCGATAGCGGCTATGAACTTTGAACAGTTGATTATGGGAAAATACGAGGTGTGGCAATTAAATAACTGAGCTGGTGCTACTATCGGCAAACAGCGAGCACGCCACGGCAGGTTTTAACATGTCGGTGCTTGTAGATGTCCCCAACCGAGCTCATGGGCACAATTGGCACGCTCAGTCTGGACTGTACAAGCGGTCGTACAATCTACGCTAGCGTCACGTCGAAAAATGCAGTGTTCAATCGAGCAACGAGTTAGTTCATCAACTACCCTTCGTGAACGAGTGAGAAACGAAGACCGATTGGAAGAGCAATCCTTGATACTCCACAAACAATGCGCCAGCCTTCGCCTGTCTGTAAAGCGTTCTTGCGAATCGGATCCGTGTGGACCACCATGTACTCGGCGATCTGGCCTGGACTTTTTATTCGTAAATCGGGGCTAGGACAGATTGAAAATGTGAAGCGTGAAAGCGAAAGCGACGAGGTTCTCAGCAAGTGCAGAAACGACTTCCAGCACTGCTTTCGACAGTGAAATTGTATGGAGCGTGTAGGGATCGCAAGGGAGTACATTGAAGGGGAAAACTTTGAATGTAATTGGTGATCATAAATTCTCGTATTCAATCTACGTCTTATTTAAATTTATTAGAACTATTTAATATACAAGGAACACAAAAATATGAATACATCGAAACAAAACATGCTTTTTTAAGACTACCTACTTACAGGTTTCTACATGTTAATACCTCCAAGGATAATAAACGTATATTGTATAAGGATTGCTCAATTCACCTAGCAAAGTATTCTGAGTAGCGTCATTGTGTGACGTCACTTGCGTTTCACATGGGGTCTGGTATCATGTGCTATATTGTGTTTTGATCGTTTTCAAAGTTATGACATTTTGCAAGTTTAGGCTTAAGATGTATATATTGTATTATAAATCGAAGTAATGTTTTTTGGTATGTAAACATATACTCGACTATTTTACTTGCCGCATTTTGTTTTTTCTTCATTGTTATTTACAATATTTTCAATTTAATTACAGAAGATACAAAAACATTATGCTTTTTAACACTTAGAATGAATGCGAATGGAACGTGGGTGACGTTACCATAGACTTGACCTTGGGCAGAAAAATTGGTCGCATTGGGCAATCCTTCTAATGTTCACTATCCTTAATTACTTCAACCCTATGTTAACTGAATCAATCTCTTCTGAAAAAATATTGTCAATCAAAATTGAGCAGCCTAAATTCTATTAGTAAAGCTGCTTAATTTACAAATTGCTTCCTAAAGAATAAAGAAATAATTTCGTATAAAACACCTTCATGGCAATATACATAAAATGTTTCCAAGATTCATAGTAACTATAGATATGAAATTGTCAGAATTATGTCAAAATCACACCCTTTTAACTAAAATATTGAACATGAGCAAACGCAATGCCCAACAGAAAATTAGCCAGACCCAACTCTATCCGTTGGCGTTCAATCCGAGCGACAGTCCTTCCAGCTGGGTATCCTTAAAGTACGACAAGTCCCATGGCAATAATGTCGATTATCTGATCGTTCAAAGACCCAAATCGAGAGCGTCATTTAGCAAGATATTTTGGAGTATTTTCCAGCATACGATTTTATGGAATGCTTTAGCTGCGGTAGTGATTCTTGGAAGCTACCTTCTGACAAGTATGGCTTATATCTATGAACAGCCTACGAACCCGTACGGCTGGGAATTCTTCGTCAGCCTTATTTGCGATGCTGTCTACGCTTTAGACATAACCTGTACCTTATTTCTTCGAGCGATAATGCTGGTTCAATCAAACGTTTTAGATGAACCGAAGCATATGGGATATATAGTCATCGATTGTATATTAGCCGTGCCGTACGCCACTGGATACTTTTTAATCTTTAAAGATTCTACTTCAAGACTCTTGTTGCTTTTACGATTGATAACATGGCTGAGGTTATATAGATTGGTGGACTTCTTTATCTGTTACGAGAACACCATTCAGAATCATAGATGGACACTGTTTTATCTCAAATTTACTTTATACTTTGTAATACTTCAACATTGCTTTTCATGTGTTTGGTACGGATTGTTGAGATTCAGCCCGATGGGGCAAACATGGTCCGATAGTATCGCGAATTTTACTTTGTCATCTAACCCGCTTTCGCAACGCTATTTTATCACAAGCTATTTTAGCATTATCATGTTAACCCAGACTGGATTTGGAGATTTTGCACCGGTTAACATCCAAGAAAGAATTTTAGCAAGTATTATTCCGTTCAACAAACTAATTTTAAATATATTATCCATCAATTCGTGATTTTAGTCTCCGAAATGAGCTTGGGTGTTTTCTTATGGTCCTATTACGCTAGTAGTTTAACCATACTATTTCTACGGAGCAAGTATCCCAAATATAAGATTCAGAAGCAATTAACTCTCATTACTAACAGTTTGAATCTTATTGGCGCTGAGAGGGAACTGTACAGGAAGTGCATCAAATATTATGAGATGTTCTGGCACAAACAACGTGGTGTCTTATCGTCGAAAAAATTGCTGGATTTGCCGAATATGATGACGGTTCATATGAACCAGAAGAGCTGCTCTTTCATTTTGAAATATTCGATCATTTTCAACGACAAACCAGCACCGTTCTTGAGGAATATCTGCCAGTATATAAAGCATGAATTCTATCTACCAGGACAGAATCTCTACGACGAGAAGAAAGTTAAAGGGAAGATGGTAAGATCTTAGGAGTTATTTTCGCTATTTTTATTTTCATTACAGTACAGCTACGAATACCAATCCATAATTAATTTTAAGGTTATCGTAAAAAGTGGGACAGTCGACATACTTTCCGAAGAAGACAACGAGACTCCTATAATATCCTTGGGTCCTGGGACATGCTTAGGTGAAGCAGCTTTAATCATAAACCTCCCTTCAAAAGTTAGCGTGAGAGCTGGCAGTTACATGGAAGTCTTCGTATGAAAATACCATCAGACTTATCTCACATGTTTCCCCCTCTCAAACTTTTAGGCAATTCACACCAAAGATTTCTGCAAGACGGTCACAAGTTATCCTGACTTCTACATGGACATTAGGAAGGCAATACTCAACAGGATCAACAAGAGATTATTAGCCACGACTAAAAATAGAACCAATTGGAAGGATCTGAAACAAATATTGCGCGATAAAGACAATCTATCGACCATTTCAAATCCCATAATCACCAGATACATATCCTTGTACAAGATAGCGATTCCTCCCAAATCTCATAGTTTAATTTCGGAAAAACGTAGAAGGTTTAGCTTTATTAGGAGTGAAGATTCGATTTCCATGTTGATGTGGGAATTGTTCATGGTGACTTGTGCTATATACATAGCGATTGCTTACCCTTATTTCGCTACGTTTGGTCAAACTTCTTCGATATTGTTCAGCAATGTATCTAATATAATACACGTGATTTTTGTTTTCGATATCTTGGTCTTATTAACGACATCCGTTACTAAAGAAGGGAAAAGGATCGATAATGTGAGGGGCATCTTTAATGAGCGCATGGATACTCTTAGCTTCCACCTGGACGTGGTCGCGTGCTTTTATTTGGAGATCTACTCTTCCCTTTTAGAAGACGAAGAAAGGTTTTACAATCTGCTCAAATTAAACAGGGTGTTAAAGATGGTAAGGGTATCGACTCTTTGCGACAGATTAGGGAGTCAATTGACAACGAACTCTGTGAAGATCACCTGCGTCAAATACTGCACCTACATGTTCTTCTTCTTGTATTGGTCAAGTTTATTGTTGTACATACAAACTTGTTTCTATCCAGCTTGCTTATATGATGGTTGGTTCGTATCCAAATTGAAAAAGGATGTCAATTATAGGCAACTATTAGGGAATACCTTTGGAAAGCTTATAATATCGATATACTATGGATTGTCGAATACGTTAGCTTTCGGAGTTGGAGACATTTTACCTGCAAATAAATTAGATAAATTGTTTAGCATGTTCGTCATTGTTTTAGGTATACAAACCCTTGAATGTCTTGAACTCTTAAAAAACTGAGATAACTTTTAGCAAACGCACTTTTCGGTTATTGGTTAGCCGAGATCACCACCTTACAGACACTACAGCTAAGATCAAGGAATCGTTTCAAAGACCTCATGCAAGCCGTCCAATTCTACTCTAGCAGGAGGTCGTTTCCTCACAAATTGGAGAAGCGAATCAAGACCTATTTCAAGATCCAATGGAAATATAACGAAGCCCATTCTATCCTAACCAAGAAACCTTTGCTGTCTAACCTTCCGACGCATCTCAGACATGAAGTTTTAGCGAAGGAAAAATTGGCAACACTGCGGAAATTCGTCATCTTCGATGAGATGGACGATGAATTCCTTAGCTATCTGCTGGATAATTCGAGCACGCTCGTTTTAGGTCCTAATGAGATAGTGACCTATTTTGGAAGTATCAATAGGGAAATGTACTTCATTTACAAGGGACTGTGTTTGAAACAAACAGGTAAGCTTTTTTTGTTTGCCGAACGATTTGTAGTATATTCCAATAATTCTTCCACTACATGATTCTCATTTTGGAAGTAGAAATAGAAATATGGCTGAGAAATTGTGTCTGAGCTTCATTATCATAATTCATGATGTTATTGACCCGTAATATTTAATTGAAAGCAAATTTGATTCCTAATGCGAAGTTCCTATGTGTGACTTTCCGATTTGAATGAAGTTTGGTAATTTTGCAGAATCCAATGACGACATATGAATGTCACTTTAGAGACATCAGTTTCTATTTTTAACACCAGCGGCTTCTGCCGTTTTCCCAATGCTTGCTTACCTAATTTATATAGAATTAATTTAAAAGAAATTTCTAGGCCAAAAAGACCACCTCAGGAAGCATGGTAACAATTTGGTATTAAGATTTTCGTACATTTGTCGCATAACAATGATGTCAATCAAGTAAAATGTAGAAATTTCACAGACCAGTTTCAACGTTTACGGGGAAACCTTGAATTTGGCTTGAACACTAAATAAATTACAATAGACGCAATTGTTTCCACAAACGTACCAAGTTTCATTTAAATCAGTGAAATGCATTTAGAAACTTCCTTTGTTTGTACCGAGAACAGTGTACAAGAGCGTCTGATGGATTTAATTACGGAGCCTTCGCGAAAAATCAGATATTTTTCAACAATATCGTACACATGCCAGCCCACCATTATACCAGCATTCAACCGGTGCATTTCGACATTAAAGTAGCGGGGAATACGGGGAATTACTGCCGAAACTGCCAGCTCAAACGTATATACACACATCCATACATATTACCTACCTACGAAGTTTGAACAGTGAATGCGTACCGAATCCGTAAGTAGGCTACCATAACCAGCTGTACATTCGCCATGATTCACGTGAGATCTCGCAATAATCCCGCACGTAATTTGCAAACAAGCAGCCGGAATGTCTTTCGTTAATCTTGATTAAGTTAACCCAAGCCCGGAGTGCGCCGCTAGCAACGCTCCAAGGGGTATCCAACGCTGTTATTTGTCGAATACGTTCGAATTCTCTGAGAAAGTTTGCATATATGTATGTATACACTATTATGATTGTTACCAATGCTAGTTTCTTTTCAATGTATTGTATATACATATTATTGCTTTTTATTTGTGCAATCGAAAATATGGGATAGTACTATTGTATATTCGCAAGAGCCGTTTTATTGACTTCTTGCAGTGTTTTCTAGCAATTATTTTTAGTATATTTCACGATTTCTACACGAGGTATATTTTAAATACAATACAGTAGTTAAAAACCTTAAAAAATCTAGTACTATGCTTTGTCTTAAACACAGAAAGAGTAGCGAAAGCAGAACGCGCATAGAATTTAATGACATGATAATCCCGAACAAAACGGCTAATTTGAATCCAGAACCCCAGAAAAAGAATATAATTTTATCCTCCATTCGTTCTCTGATAGAAAATCACTTTCACTATCGTTGTATGTGTCTGTAACATTGATTGTAAAAGGTTCAATTAAGGGGTCATTCTAGTTTACCAACTTCAAAAAATCGATTTTTTTTTTCTTTTGCATTTTTCGAAAGTATATATATTCGAAAATATTGTGTAAAAATTCTAGAACGATCGGAGCATTCTAACTGTATTTTTCCGTACCTTTTAAGTTAGTGCCTGAGCGCGCTCATCCACCCCGGCCGCTGACTGAGCCGCTACTGCTGTTTCGACAGCTGTCTTGTTTCAAAACTTGAACGAGCAACATCTCTGCATACTTGATTTTTGTTCTACTCCACATTTTCACGCTGGATAAAAAGATTCACAGGCAGAGTTCTTCCTGGATACGTCTAGGCTCGAAACCTAAGAAGCAAACTTATCACGGGAACCAACACACCGATGAAGTAGGCACGGATCACACTAGCGCGTCGGCAGCAAAATTAAAAAAAATCGAACGATCCTGGTTTTGATGTGCACGCAAAAAAAAACAAAGGTTACAGCATTATTGAATTTTTTTGGTGTTTACAATGTTAGAACAGTATTTGAAATGTAAAACTTGTGACGGCAGTGTTTCATTTTCCAAGTATGGACAACGAGGCCTTGGTTTCAAAGTCTGTCTCAGTTGTAGCTGTGGAGATAAGTTTATCGACTCGTGTCCGATGATCGAAACTGAATACGGAATCAATCGTCGACTTGTGTTTGTTAAGCGCATCACATTGGTGTCGAAATTCAGGGCATACATTTTTTTTATGGACTTATGGAACTAGGCCGAGGGATAAATAACACCGTTTATTATAATATTGTTGAGCATCGCATTGAGAACTGTCTTCGATTTAGTGACGCGCAAAGCTATAAATGAAGAAAAACGTTTGAATGTCGAAAACGGAAACGGCCATGATTTGACTGTTTCTGGTGATGGTTCTTGGGCAAAAAGAGGCTTCACTTCTCTTGTAGGCATCGTATCACTAATTGGCAAATACAGCAAAAAAATCTTGGACGTTGCTGTGCTGTCAAGTTACTGTATGGCATGCGAATGGTGGAAAGGAAAAGAAAACGCCAAAATTCCAAGAATGGAAGGCAAAACACAACGAGGAAAAATGTTATGCTCATCACGAGGAAAAATGGGGGTTGAGGGTATTATTCGCATGTTTTTACGATCTTTAGAGAAATTCGGAGTGCGGTATGGTTTTTACATCGCCGACGGAGACTCGAAGACGTTCAAAATGTTGCTCGACGTTTTTCCATATGGCGAAGACATTATTGTGAAAAAGTTAGAGTGTGTTTTACACGTTACAAAACGCGTGCTAGTGATGCTAAGAAAATTCTCACACAGAAGAGAAAGGCCGAAAAAAACCGTGAAGAAAAAAATGAAAAAAAAGTCCGGCTGTCGTAAAAAAGCAAAAACTGCCGATTTGACAATAAAACTTATGAAGGAATTGTCACGAAACTACGGCTTGGCATTTCAAAGAAACAAAGATTCACTTGAAGGTATGCGCAAAGCGATTTGGGCCGGATTTTGCCACAAGAAAACCGCAGCATTCGTACTGCCTGGCTGGAGCGGACAGCTGGTGCTCAAGATGGACTGTGTTTTCATCGCCAGGTCTTGCCATGGTCGCGAGAGAGGAGGGTTAACAGGCGCTCGGTATATTGAGGAAATTCTAGCAATTCATGTGGTACCTTATATTGATTATATCGGAGACAATTTTACTTTTATGCATGCTAATGCAAGACCGCATACTGCTAGAATTGTCCAAGATTACATTAGAGGAGTAAATTTTCGGGTTTTGGAGTGGCCGGCACGCAGTCCCGACCTAAATCCGATTGAACATTTATGGGATGAGCTGAAACGAATAATCCGAGCTAGGATTCATGCTCCAACGTCGATTCCAGAGCTCATTATTGCGGTGGAAGAAGAGTGGTTTAACATTCCACAAAGAACAATATCTAACGTGATTCGCTCTATGCCTAATCGTATGCGAGATGTTATTAGAGCAAGAGGGGGTCATATCCGTTATTAATAAGTTTATGTTGTTATTGCTATCATTTTAGTAGGTTCACAAGATATCATGTTACTTGTAGCAATAAAATGATAATTTGTTTCATTCTTCGATCAAAGAAACACTCACATTCTATTGCACCAAACATTCAATTGTAATACATTAATGTAAATATTACAATATGACAATACCATCCTTGTTTTGTATGTTTCAGAGAATAACACATACGAAACTATCGGCGCTGGCAGTTCAATAGGTTTTTCATCGCTTCTGTTCGGATTACCTTCACTAAACAACGTTTGCACGCTGACGTACTGCATTTTAATTCATATCAACGTGCAAACGTTCAATACGGCCTTACAGCAGACGCCGCTCTTGTATAGGACGGTGTATAAGACGAGACAGCAAATTCTGGCCAAGTACCAATCAAATTACGAAGTAAAAATGATCGAGAATCCGCATTATACGAAGCGAAAGAAGAAACTGCGACTAAAATCTAAGAGACTGAATGAAAAACTGATACGGAACAGTGCGTACGCTTTCATATGATTTGCAGACACATTCACTTAAATGATTCGTTGCAGAATCATTCGTCAATGCCTACAAATATTGCATTTCCAACAAGGAAAGCTACAGTAAACTTTCCAATACAGCGGGGAAGATGTGTTTCCTAAAGTATTTGCTGATGCCGATCTCTATCTTGCCATATGGCCCATTTTTAAAGTTCTGGTATTTCATACGTCTAACCATAGCCCTATCCCTATACTTTGTGATACCTCTTGAGTACATGTTCTCACCCTATAGGGGGGAAATACATTATCTACGATTTATTTTGGAAATCTTAGTTTATATTGACGTATATCTAAGATTCCACATAGCATTTTATGGCATCAAGAACCAATTGATCATACATCCTTGGAGTACAGCCGAACATTATTTGAAAGGGCAATTCATCCTGGACGTTGTCATATGGTTTCCATACCCCTTTTTGTTGTTGGTGTTGTATAATCATACGGAAGGTCACAGTGAGTTTGCTCATTCGATCAGTCCTCACATGTTCCATTGTGGCGCGCATTTGATTAGAGTTCTCGACATATACAGGGTTTTTTGCGCTATACACTACTTCAGTCAAAAATGGAACACGGTAAACACCTTCTTTGGAACAAGTTTAAGAACTACTTTCGCGTAAACCTTTTAGTACTGGATATTTCGCTGCTTCAAATATTCCTTCTTCACAATTCTATTGGTGCATTCCTGGGCAATGGTATTGATAATCTCCACTTGTAAATATTTACACCAAAACGATGTCTTGGAACACTTAATCGGTAACGTGACCAAAATTCCAGGGATGATACCAAAGCCAAAGGCGAAGTTCAATCTTTACTGTTATGAAGACTCATGGCTTAATAGGTTTGGATTTAATGGCATATCGAAGAATATGATTAAAAATAATGGTTTTTTATCCGCAGATCGGTGTATAGCAACTACACCATGGTGCATCAAGTTTATTTCACAAGCGTCTACTTCGTTTTCCAAACAATGACCGGCGTAGGGTTTGGGGATATTTATGCTGAAAGCGAAATGGAGATAATCATTGTTATCGCGATTCTTTTGACTGGACTTGCTTTCTATGGGTGAGTTATATTTTTAATATTTTAGTATACCCTAGATGTTTTTCTTTCTTACAGCTATTTGCTGACAGATATTATTAGCATCTCTACAAAATGTAGACATGCACTTTTGATATATGAGTCGAAATTTTTGCATCTCATCAATTATATGAAGCAGGAGAAGGTAAATCAGGCAGTAAAATTAAGAATCGAGGATTATCTTCAATACAAATGGAGCCGTACAAGAAATGCTAGTGTAAGTAGTAGTCATAATTGTTAGCCTTCTTTTTGAGTATATACTTTAATCTACAGTTTTTGATATCCTATTTAGGAATAATAATCTTTCTCCAAATTTTACTTTGCTATTTACTCCATTAAACCATTTCAACAATTCACCTTTACTTCTACATATTAAACTATGCCTTTCCATTTAACAGTTACAATTCCTTTTATCCCAAATGAACTCGACATTGCACGAAGATGCTGCTCTCTTCTTGTACGAATCTACCCTAAGACACGTCCCCATGTTCGAGAACGTTGACCATTCGTTCTTCAGGGTTATCGGAAAAGAACTTAGAGAAGAATATTACCTAGAAGGAGACGTCATCATCCACGTGAATGATGTAGTGGAAGACATCTATATTATACATAGAGGGTCGGTGCGTATTTCCTGAAGGATTATGTTTCCTTAACTTTTCCCTAATAGTTCTCTGAATGTTCAACAGGTGGAGCTATCATCCGCTCATAACATGATCCCGATTATCATGGGTATAGGCGGCGTTTTCGGGAACGTTTTCGAGAAGGATAAAACGTTATGCGCGATCAGTGTTAGAGCATTGAAGAATTTGGATTTGTTATGTTTGAGTGTTGAAAAGTTTAAGAGGATATTGAAGGTAAAACTGGAAATTTAAACGAATTAATTTTATTTATTTCACTTCATTTTTTGTTCCGATTCCAGGATTATCCTTTCATACAAAAGAAATTGAACTCATCACCAAGAGCTGATAAACAGAAGCATTACGCAATTCCCAATAGTTTTGTTGATGATGGAAATGTCTATTTGAACCCGGTTAGTGAATCGGTTCTAAAATTTTCCCATAATTTTTTTAAATTTTCAGAATATGTACTGGAATACTAAAAGGTCAAATAAAGTTAAGAAGAAATCGTTCTTCTACAATTGTAGGAACATTTTCAGCCACGAAAATCGTAGATTCAATATATTCAGTAAAACAAATTGCTTTTTTATATAAATGAATGAAACTTAATTTGTTTGTATTGTAGGTTGTTTCCTGCTTTTTGCAACGTACTCCAATTTTATTTTAACAACCTATCAGTTTTGTTTTCAGCAATACTGCAACGCCTTACTGACGTGCGCAGTAATCGTGGACGTAATATTTTTGCTAAAATTTTGTCTGGAAATCAACGCACCTCTTACTACTCCCCCAGGACTCCTAAATAAGCGATCATTTTTTGCAAAGTACGTGACATACAGGCAACTTTTTAGCTCTGCCATATTTAGCCTTTTTTTACATTTAGATGCATGCGGAGAAGATGGAGAAGAACTTTGGACTTTTTAGCAAATTTACCAATCGGTTATTCAATACTGTTTTTGCCGTTTATAACTACCGAATATGCCAACTTCTACTTTTCCATTTACAGACTATTGACGCTGCTTAGAATGTACTATATGTTTCAATTTTTCTTAGTACACAAGGAAAAACTGATGACTAAAAGATTTCTTTTGGAATTGAGGTAAATTCATATTCAAAATCATTGCTTTATTAACCCCTTCGCTACCAGGCACTGTTTGCGTGGCGCCCGCTCTGTACCAGATTTCATCAGTCGAAGCGCGCATGTTATACTCAATCAGTAATACATAAGTAATGTTTTATACTGTGTTTAGAATATTTATTGTAAAGTTTAGAAGTCAAAACGTAAGAACAATAACTAAAAGTAAATTATTTAATACAAAATACATTAAAAATTTAGTTATGAAAATCAATAAAATGTTCTTGCGAACATAATGCTACATTACATTTATAGCAAAAATTTACAGTATATCTAGTTTTTTTATATTTATTATAACAAATTGTGCAACGTCTTCTTTTTTGCTCGTTTTTTGGTAAAGAAATCAATTTGTGTTCTTCTCTCTGTGGTTGTGAAATTTTTTCATACGAGTTTTTTATTTCTTCATAATTGGGCACATATTTAGCTAATATATCTTCACACAAAAAGAGTGTATAATCTGACATAGGCATTTGCTTCTTTTTATTGTTACAGACACTATATAAAACTCTAGAATTTAGTACCATTCGTTGAAGCATGTGAATGCCAACCTTTTTGAACCAGCTAAAACTTTTGCGTGCAGCATTATAAGGTTCCAAATCCTGATCAACGGCGTCAACAGCCCCCATATTTTGATTATAATGCTCAATATGTTCCGGTTTTTGTAAATAGTATTCTGTGTTGATGTTTGCCCCTTATTGTGTCGCGATTTTTCTACAAAAGAAGCAGTCAACTTACTCGTCAGAACGTATACTTCTCGTTTATCTCTAAACTTTACTAAAAGCAAATCTTTATTTCTAATAAAACACGATTGATATGGTCGAAGCTGTGTTTCATTTAGTTCTTTGGGCACTCCTCGGTTGGTTCTTATAGTTCCAGTAACGTAAGTGTTTTTAGAAAGCAAGAATTCTGCTAACCTAACTGACATATACCAATTGTCTATAATTACTTCACGACCTTCAGATAGATTATTTTGCAGTAGATGAACAATAATTCTTTCAGACATACTTAGTTCTTCTCCGCCAGGTATATGTGAAACATCGTATATGTCCTTGCCAATGTACAGAGAAAAGTTGTAAGTATATCCTCTTACTTCAGCAGCACTTGGGCAAAGACAAAACAATTTTAGGCCAAATCGAGCACGTTTGGTTTTTATAAATTGCTTGAAATGAAGTCTCCCTTTATATAACATCAGGCACTCATCTATTGCGCATATTTTTCCAACATCTATCAATAGCGTAGTATTTTCTCGTAAATATGCAAAAAACATCGCTAATCGGGTGAGTGGCTTTTTTTTGTCTACTGTTTTTGGGTTACTGAATCGTAAAAATTTCAAAATTGTCACAAATCTAGAAAAATATGTCTGCATGAGTTTCAACAATATGACAAAATAAAACTACTCTTACCTGTTTCTACTCATAACTTTTGCTGAAAACACTGGCGGGCCACCTAACAAAAATTTTCTACGCCAATAATCTGATATTCGGGGCAAATGTATCAAACCCATTAGAAAAATAAGCGCCATAAAAATGTACATTTCCTGTTCGGTCACATCTCGCCATTTCAAAGAATTTACTTTCATTTCATAATCGCATTTTTCTTCAAAATACATCATTGCTCGTGTATTAGTCCAACTACATAATTGTCTAACAATTTTTGAAGAAACAAAAGCTTCAAAACATTTTCGTGTTGAATTCATGTCCCCCGGACCGATGGCGGGATGAATGTCGTAATCATTAGTATGTTCAATTAGATCCGTGTCTCTAACATCTTCAAATGGATTTGTAACAATTTTCCAATTTCCAAAACATCTAGGTTCTGTTTCATCTTCAAATTCAGAGTCAGAAAATTCTTCGTCAGAATCTGATATATCACTTTCTTCGAATTCGTCTTGATCGGGTAGGTACTCACTCGAATCTGATGATGACATGATTTTCACAATTTTCACATTTATAACACAAAAGTACACTACAATATGTTGATACTTGTTAAACTGCGGCTGCAATGCGAAATAAACATTTGACACGTTGTAACTGGTAGTGCAACTTAAAACATCTGTTCGCTCCCCCGCCACAAATTTTAAGAAAAATATAGAAAAACCAGGTTTCAAAACACCATCTAGAACACATAGAGCATGAATCAAACGATTGCATCATGGTTTGCTGCAAAATAAGCCATGAATCAACCGTTTGCATCATGGTACCAACAAGGCGCACGGCATGAATCATCCGTTTGATTCATGGTACCGAAGGGGTTAATATATTTTTGAACAATATTTCAAATTTAGTGCAACCGTTTGCAAATTATATTATTTCTTCTTAACAATCCACATGAGCATTTTCTAACCGTCATCTAGAATCGTTTCTACAAACCATCGACATCAACGCTATCCAATAAACGCAAGCACGAGGGATGTTCAGTAATTAACGAGACAAACTGCACTCCTCTCGAAACGTGTACGGTACGTTTGCTTTTATTTCTTTCAAGCATCTGACTTAATTTGTCCCCAAGATTGCCAACTTGACCCACAGAAGATTTCATCTGATAATATTCAGTAGTTTTCCCGCTAATGCAGTTTGTCTCGTTAATTACTGAACGTCCCTCGTACTAACATATTATGTAAATAACATACATCAATTTACACGTAGAAAGAATGCCTAATAACAATAACCAAAAAATAAATGCTAATATAGCTATAGATCATGGTAAGCCTGAGGAATCATTTGCACGTATAGATGTCGCTGTGCCTAGGCACAACGCCCCCTTGCGTTTGGCAGCCCAGGAGCTGCCCGATAGGTGGTGAACATCTACACTCCGGTTTGTCTTGCTACCCTCTGGGACGGCGTGGCTGTGTTTCTTGGCGATAGGTGTCGCCGAAAGACATATTTAGTGCTGTTTTGGAGATTAGCAACATAAACTGGGAGGCAAACGCAATGATTAGCAGCAGAAGATTGTGCCCAGAACCATGCTAATGACGCCGAGTAGGTAGAAACATGTCCATGTGTTTAGCGCTATTTTCTCTGCTACGTTGTTTTTGCTGGGAATGATTCCACCAATACCATGAGCTATATTAGCATTTATTTTTTGGTTATACATCAATTTCTTTACCATTGCTTCTTTATTTTTTTATATTAAAAATATTTCTTCTAATACAGCGTTTTTCTGATATTCTCCACAATATTCTGCCACCTCTTAGCCTGCCTATGGTACCTGATGATTTGCCCATGGAATCGCTGCTCGAATCCAATCTGGCAAAAACTATTTTCAATCAATGTTTGTTGCAAAATTCCTCGAAAATTAAAATTGTTTACGGTGATTCATGTTTATATTTCAGAAACCGGAAGAATTATATGTACTTTCTCTGTATCTAGTCATAAATACAATAACGTGTACCGGAATTGGCGATATCGTACCTCAAAGTACTGCCCAAATGTGCGTTGTGATCTTATATATGGCCCTCGCTAAGATATTTTTGGGTAAATCGTTCATCGAGTAATGCCCGAAATTCTTGTTTGTTATAAATTTGCTTTAATTACAGGTTATTTCATAGCGCAATTGATTCGAACGCTGCAGTGCGGAAACGTGTGGTTGGTGAAATATGAAACGATAATGGAACATTTGAAAAGTTACTACATGAACATGGGCGCCCACAGCAGGCAAATTAGTTACATGATTAACTATATGAGCTCTTTATGGCAGAAGAGAAATGGTTTGCAGGTTTATAACTTTTGTTTCTGTATCTGTAATAGAATAATTTCATATTTTCCTCAAAGTATGAAAGTAAAATAATAAAATTAATCGAGGTAAATGTATTAGAAAAAGAAGCAGTGATTAAATTAAAAACCGGATAAATGTAACATAGAAAGTAAGAAGATTATACGAAGTATTCTATAAGTCATGGGTAAAATGAACGGAAGTGATAGGAGCAGTCATTTCCAATAAAATAGCCCCTACGTACTCGGTGTCCCAAGTAAAAGTTATCTCTTGAAATAATAGTATTCATGAGATAAAGTGATTTTCATCTTAAGTGAAGTAATTGTTGACGTAAAGTTGACAAAGGATACTTCGTTCGCATTCCTAAATAACCAAATAAAAATTACGTTAAAATGGCGTCGGTCATTCGTCATCAAAATGCCCAAAGAACATCAACATTTGACGAGATTATACCATCTTCTTGAGGTAAAAATGTTACAGCCTCAAGATGTTAGTGGATCACGTCATTAATGAACGTACCGTTGACATCCATTTTGCATCTAATTGATATCATTTATGATTTGTGACGTCCAGTGTGTATCTTAAGTGACGTCATTTGTGACATTAGCGTTGACTCTGTATTGTAATGAAGTAATTTTTTGTATACAGTAAATGAAATCAATTAAAGCTAAGTGGCTAAATTGACCTTTTTTCATATTCAAGGAACATTTTGCTCATTACCGCTATAGAAGGATTGAATCGTCAAGTGTAGCACAACTCATAAATGAAACCGGACATAATATTAAATTAGAAAACCCTAAATTAAGAACGTAACTTCGCCACGAAAATTAGACGCTTACGAAACTATTTATATGAAAAAAAAATGCAGATCTGTTGAACAGGGAAAGAGGTCCACTCAGCTTTGATTGATTTATTGAAATGAAATTAATACATGTTTACGTTGTGGGCTACAGGCAAGGACTTTTCCTTGTAGTTTCGTATATTTCGCATGTTTTAGGATATATAAGCGGTAAAAGTTGGGAAATATCTTTTAGAGTAGAGATAGAACAAAGCATGTTAGAATTAAAATACTTTTTTCACATCATGGGAATTCACAAATTCCCGAAACATTTGTTACGAATTAAACAAATGACTATTATGACTACCTCAAAATACTAAATTAGTTTAGTATTTTAACAAAATTGCATCTGATATCTAATGTAAAACAAATTAGGAATCAGTCATAACATTCGCCTTGTAGTTGTTAGCTATTAGAATTGCTAGAGACGAAATGAAATTGAGTTATATTGCAAATGAATAATCGTACAACTTTTATAAAGAATCCTTGTTTGAACGCCAAGAAACTACCCACATACTTCTAGCTTTTCGATTTCAGCGATATGGATTAATAGCAGAATTGCCGCGTGCGTTGAGAATAGATTTAATGACTTCGATCTACGGAAAGCTCATAAAGGATTCGTACATTTTTGGTCGTACGGAGCGCGATTTTATACGGCAGCTGTGCCTCCAGCTCAAACACCGCACGTATTTCTCCGGAGATTACATCGTACGTGACGGCGACGTGGACTCTTGCATGTACTTCATCTATAGGGGAGACGTATGTATCCAGTTTTTTGTTTGCTTTTCGACAAGAACGCGATGCAATATCGTTGCAACGTTTCAATGTTGCAGGTGCAAATCTTAACGGACGGCCAGACTGTAAACGAGACCGTACACGAGGTGCTCCATAAAAACGAGGTGTTCGGCATCGTTCAAGGTTTGTTTAAGGAGATCCCGCATCATTTCTCCTTTAGAGCGTTGACTATCGTCGATTTGGCCGTTTTGAACCTTATCGAATGGGAACATTTGTTGGATTTTTTTCCAAAGAGTAAGGACGTGATTTACCAACGCGTTGAAGAGATTTACTACACTATTTAAACATATATGTATATATAAATAATATTACCTTTAATTTTCATTTTTATATTTAAAAAATAAATAAATTGTGTTTTAATCCAATTTTTTTTTTTAATAATGGAATAGGTAAAGCAACGTTAATTATTGCCATCTTCTGAATAATAGCTGAATTGTTGTCTCTGGAATTTATAGATTTCTTCTTATTCTTAACATGCTAGCGACATCTATTTTAAAATAAATACATTAACTTTTCATACTAATTACACACTGTCAAGTTTACAATTTATCATAATTTTCCAACAAAAATCAATTTATTAGACGTTAATTGATTTTTTATACATATTTCTAATATCTGTTGCATCTAATACTAATTGATAGTGAACGTAAATGATGTAAGTAAAACATAATTATTAAGTAATCCGCGAATGTAGAAGAAATATTGATTCTACAAGGTTATATTTACTTGTTATTTGGATAAAGTAATATTTTTTTAATCTCCTTTTGTATATTTGTATACACCGTTATTAAATCTAATTGAAGCATAACGAACAATGGATGAGACTGTGAATAGTTTCTTGAAGGAAATTAACCAAATCGCACCACCCAAATGTGAGTATAAAAATGTCTCGGCAATAAAATCCTTTTATGAATGCAATTTCTACTTTACATTTTAGCCGTTTGGGAAGAATGTTACGATGAAAAAAGTGGTTTTACTTATTACTGGAATACACAAACGGATGACGTAACATGGGACGTACCTCCAGATTATAAAAAAACCTCTACAAAAGGAGATCACACTAAGAAAAAATTGTATATACCACCCCCATCAGAAGACAAGCTTATGTTAGGTTCGATACCTCATGTAAATATGGATAAGATAAAAATTTATAAAATCGACGATGTACAAAAGGGTACACCAAGTATAATTACAAAAAAAGAAAATCACAATAGTAAAAATGTTGCTAGGAAAAAACCATATCCAAAGAGGCTATCTGATTCAGAGGATGAGTAAGAATGTTTCTTTTGTTACCCTATATTTTTTAATTTTTTTTTTGTTTCTAGAAAAATTGTACTAATATCTTCGTATGGATCAGATTCTACTTCCGAAGATGAGGATAATGCATCAAAAGCTACAAACGAGAATAAAAATAAAGTGCCGGTAAACATTTATCAATTTTTTTCATATCTTCTGAACTTTTCGGAAGTGATGATAATTGTTTTTGATAGTCCTTTTAACATATTGTCAAAAGTTGATTATGTGACCAATAAGTTTTCAATCTGAGTAATAGCAAGCAATATTACTAGCTGATGATGTAGATAAACTGTTAGAATTTCCATTTACTACTTTATATTTTGGAAATTCGCAGTATCTGAAGCTATGATATGTCAAATTTGTTGCACAATCATGTCTAACCAATTTGTATCTTTGTTTCTGTATTAGGATTCAAATTGTCATTCTCCTGAAAAGGTTGTATCCCCAAAAGTAACCACAATTCCAGAAAAGAAATTATCAAGCCCGTACAACAGTGAAGACGAAACAGATATATTAGTTCAGATTCAAACTAAAGCTAAAATGTTAAAGCAAATGGGAGGCGAAGTTCCTGATAGCGTAAAGAGGTAAACATTTTTGTTGCGATTTTAGAGATTGTGAGACCATAATTTTAGACAACCTACACACAGAGAAATGATTTCTTGCAACAAGAAAATAGATTTCCTTGCAAAGATCAGTCTCTCTTCAAGAAGATATTTTTATTTCAAGACTATAAAAATGTATAATATAAGAAAATGATTTTCTTGAAATATTGTTTGTTTTAAATAAATATTTTCTTAGGGATAAAAAATCAAGAAAATCCAAGACAGAAAAATGATTCTTCCAAGTAAATCATTTAGTTTTAAATTAAGAAAATATTCATATTAAAGATAGGAATTAAAAAATGTTCCAGATCTCACAAACTTCTTTTGAGAAATTGGGCGACCGGTTTCCTGTTAAAAAAAGACATCATTAGGCCAGAAGGATATCCAATAAAAAAAAATTACAATATTGGAAAAAAAACCTAAAGTAATTAAAATGAGGAGCAAGTGAATGAGCTAATGAAAAAGTTTTTTTTTAAATAAAAACTATAGTTAAATTAGTACACGTGGTTAATAGTAATAAAAAGAAAAAAATAGTACATTAACCAGTATCTTTTGAAAATGTTTATGAAGCGTTGTACCTTAAAGGTTATATCATTGTATGGGTAAATATGGTATCTGTATTCCAATTCCGTCGCCACTATCTAGAACGGCATGACTATATTTTTTAATAGTAGGTGGCGCCCGGAAATATGTCAGTGAGCTTTTTTGAAGATTAGTGGCGTAAACTGAGAGATGTAAGAACAATGTGACCGAGTGCAAAAAGCTTTAATGCTTTTCTCTTCTCATATTGTTTTTGCCGGTAATGATTCCATCAATACCAGGAGCTATTTTATTAGCATTATCTTGGTTATTCGTTTCTCTAGGTACTTTTTCATGTGTACTTCTACATTAAATTCGCTTTTGTTTGAATATTATTCTGTAGATAACCCCCTACTTTAGCTCTTTTGAAATCACAAGCAATGTGAATAATTTACTGCATTGTGTACGGATATATCGTCTTGTTTTAAACAAGGTAAACGCAATTAATAGTGTGCATATAAGTAAATAATATGCATTTCAAGAATTCCAAGTAAAAGATGCTTTATTTTAAGAAAATGAAACTATTGATGATAAACGCTTTCTGGAATTAAGAAAACTATTTACTATCCTTAAGAAAATATTGTTTTGTGTTATAACGGCCATTTACTTATACTAAGAATCGCTTTCTTCAAATTTTCTGCAAGATTTCCTTGAATCGTGTTAACAAATGTCTCAAACAAAGAAATACAGTTATTTCATTACAAGTATCTACTTCTCTTAAGCGAAGAAAAAAAAAACGTTAGGAAAATATTTCTTTTGATTTAAAACAGTTATTATTGTATTACAGATAATTGAAACAGTGTCTTGAATTAACGCGGACAGCTTTGATACAAGTAAACGTTTCTCTGCGTGTAAGTTACACCTTCGGTTGTTGTACTTGATTTAGTAAAAAAACTACTTTTTTACTTTGTTTTGTGCATTAAAATGATTTTTTGAATTTTCTTAAAAATTCATCAAATTTAGGTTGGTTAGTGATACAAATGAGAAGAAAGACATGACTGGGTTCTCTTTGGTAGCTGGATATGGAAATTCTGAGGATGAATCTGAACAAGAAGAAGAGCAACCTTCAGAAAGAACACTATTTCCCATACAAAACATGAAACCAATAGCTTCTCTATTCCCAATCGTACAACCAACTGAAACATCACCCTCTCGCGAAGAAGAACCACTTGAGAAATCTACTACACCTCCTCCAGAAGAAAATGTTGATTTAAAAGCTTTCCAAAGAAAACGCAGGATCGGAGTGTCCTTGATTAACATACAGAAAAGGCCTCCACAACCTCCAGAGCATGATAACAAAGTTATCGAATCCGAAAGACCTGGTTTTGGTTTCAAAGGTGGAACGACGATTACAACCAAGGAATACCCAGGCTTTAAAAGCGGAGGAATTATGTTTGCCAAATCTGAAGAGATCGTACAAACCATAGAGAACGATGATGCGTATGTTAAAGCATCAGATGAGAAGTTACTAAATGATATAGAGGAATTTCATGGCACTCTTGATGAAAAATTGAAATTTTTGTGCGAAGGACATAATCCAGCTTTGCCGGTGCAAGTTATGATCATCCAAATGGAGGTAAGATGCGTGAGGTATAGGGGAATTTAATTATTTCTTGTTTGAGTCAAATATCAATGTCAAAACGACATTGATGTTTGAACGTAAGCTAACCAACATAAATATGTATATCTACGTAAGCTAACCAACATAAATATGTATATCTATTTTAGACTCTTTATACCGCCATGAAGCAGAAATGTCTAAAACCTATGTATCTGCAGAAGTGGTTAAATAACACCTACAAAGATCTTGCTAAACTAGAAGAAGAAGCCGCACCAACTGGCTGGCTTCTCCAATGGGATAGGTACGGCTGCTGTGTTCATAGTAAAATATTCTTTATCCGTTGTTATCCACGTACATACCTCAGAGAATATCCAATCCACAAAATATCCTAGCTTTTCTCTCCAATCTCGTTTTATTTACTTGTAATTCACTCTTAAATATAAGCAGAATTAAATGAGATGAGCTGTCGGGATCTATGTATTGAGGTAAGTTTTAGTTTTTATTTATGGATTTCTAGAGTGCTGATTGTATTGATCATTGCAATTTGTTTTTACTTGCTCATTTGTAATTATCTATCTTAGAAAATTGCATTTATAAAAGCTGTACTATTTTCTAAAGGACGAACGTGTTATACGGGGTCTCAAAACATATTTAAAACCGGTAAATATTAAATATTCTGAAAATTAAGTTCCCATGTTTGAATCTCAGGGATTTGCAATTTGTTTTTATTACAACACACTCTAAACTTGGGATATTATTAGTTTTAACTCAGTTTAATTATAAAAGTCTGTAATAACAATTCAAAAAAATATCTTGTTCTTGTAAATATTTATTTTTGCAATGATTGGTACGATTATTTTGTTTAAGCTATATTCAGAGGTAACCTTTATTCAATGAATTAGTTTTTTTCCAGCTTTTTTATATCTTTTATAAATATGTAGAAATTAAGCCACATTAGTAAGTGAAAATCGTGAATTAATTCATTTATACCTTTCAATATAACTACCCTAAATCTGTATATTGACTAACTTGATTTAAATATATGTATTCATATTTTGTTTCATATAAAGGGGGGATGATAATTTTTATATTAGGCAACGCTACTGCTACCTATTCATTTTATATTTCTAAAATGTTATCTTGTGGTTAACACTACGAAGCGCATTTTAAACTTGTTCCACCAAATTGCTCTTCTCTTTGAAGAAGTTCTCTAAAACCATTCTCAAACAGAAAATTAATTTTGAATTAGTAAATAATTAGCAGATTCATGAATTTTTTAGTAGATGTGACTTTAGAGGTCGATCCCAAAAATGACCTCCCAAAAAATTGTATAAACATGAAAAAAATATATAATGTCTAATTAAGACGTAGGTCATATTTAATTTTTGTTTCGTTCTAATATCTCTCATAATTTTGGAGAAAAATAACTTTGATGTTATATCTCCCCTTCACAGTAGCTAAAAAACTATTATATGTAGTTGCCTTGCTGTAAATTCTTTTTAAAAAAAGTCCAGCACACCATGAGCAGAAATTTTGTTTGACTATATTCTAGAAATGAAAACTTCAATATAAGCAATGATCACAACTTCATACTGTCCTGCTTCATTATAATGAAGTAGGATGATAAGGTGATGATGTCAGTTTTCTAAAATACAAACGGATCTTAATGATTGATTATTTTCTAAAAAAGCAGGCAACAAATAGTAAATTCTGTACCCATTTTCAACGTAATTTGTGTCAAAGAGTTTAAATAAGACCTTAAGTGAATCGGAAAAATTCATGAATTAAAATATGATTTACATCCGTACCTATTACCAAGTATTATTAATTTCTAGACTTAAAAGTTTCTTTAAAATTAGATTAAAATTGACGTAGAATATTTTCCTTGATCGAATTAAAGTGTTGAAGTATCGTTAGCGGAAATTTACTGAACTTATAGCAGATAAAATAGTAGCTTTTTCATGAAGCTCTCTGATTATCATCCTATCCTCGTATTTCATAGTGTTTTTTTATCATGGAGATCATAAAAAAAGTTATTCATGAGCTATATTCTAAAATTAAAAACAAATTTTGTTTTCACGGTACAATAAAATACCAAACATGTTCCTTAAGAAAACTACCAAATCATCACGATGAATGCTGAACATACTGCTACTGTGGACATGGTTTGTTTTATATATATTTTTTTAATTATCTATTCTACCAACATTTTTATTTTGGCGTGTGTTTGATAAGTTTACGGCAAATATTATAACAATAAATCGTTGAAGTTTACAGTGGCGGCTGGTGGTGAGTCAATACAACGCTTCGATTTCCTCATGTATTTCCATAGCACAGTATAATGTATACGATGTGCAACGGAAGTACACGAGGGAATCGAAGCGTTGTACAGTGCATCAGCCGCCCTTGCCTATCTTGTACATTTAGAAATTATTTCAATAATTACTTCCATAACGTTCTAATAATCTTCAAATAATAGGATTCCTGAAGATTGTTATTGTTTGACAGCATTTATTGTTCTAACCTTGCCCCCTATGCATTATTTTCCTTTAAATGGCATTAACAAATTTATTATGTTTAGGATTTTCCTGGTGGAGAAGACGTCTTCACATCACTACTAGCGCCTGGTGGAGGACACGGACATATTAATTTCTTTTGTAATTTTTTTTTGTAAAAATCTTCAATAGTTAAGTAGTAATTATCTAGGGCAGGTACGGTATAAAAGCGATCCCAAACAGTAATGAATGTTTTTAATATGCTTCCTTTTATATAAATTCTTTTTCATTAAAAATACGTAGTACTCCGTACAAGTCTTTCTTCTATGAAGGCATATTAAAAGATTCTATGTACTAAGATAATAGTCATAGCATTTTCCTTAAAACAGTAAAGATTAATTTAAACGCATCTGCGGCACTATTATCTATGTTCGGGTGATGCGAATTTCTTAGATTTAAACTTTCAGCATTTACAGCGATGTCACTACAAGGTGTTATGAAGTTCTTTGTCGGGGTGTTTTAGGGCACATAAGAGGTACTACTACCACAATCACACGACGGGCGAAAATCAATGGGAATACCCACAACCGGATATAGTGAGCCTTGACGAAGCGATGGATATATCGACGACGCCCCCGCCACCTATGATAAGCGAGGAACAACAACCTGTCGATTCGATGAACATGATATTGCCACCCCCGCCGCCTAAGATTAAAGAGAGAAGCATGTCTCCGCCGCCGCCTCCGATTATCAGCGATTATCAAATGAAAGGTAGTTTCTAAAAGATTTGCGCGCATCTGGTGTGCCGCTGGGATCTCGTTTAGAACTTTTGTTTTTTGTGCAAGTTTCTTTTCAAAATTACCTCGATTTTTAATTATTTTTATTTGGCGTTTAGCAGAAAATCATAAAGATGAAGAACCTTACCCTCCAGGTGTAGATGACTCTGAAATTGAAAGGAGTAAGGTAAAAAATTATCAATTAGTTAAACTGTTTGCATTCGATTTTCTAAATTAATTTTTAGGAATCTGGCGAATCTCATAGAAATAAAGACACCTTTGCATCAGAATTAAATAGCTTTTATTCCGATATTGCTACAATAGATACTACGCAATCTACGAAAATTGAAGTTCAACAGTCAAATGAAATATCTGCTACAACAGAAGATGTACCGTTAAAAAAGAAGAAAAAGGTAATAATGTAACATGTCTATCCATCCCGCTTACTCTATTTCTTTTGTTTAGGTGAAAATTAGTCAAGGTCTTGCTATGAAGAAGAAAGGTGTCTCAAAGCTTGTCGAGAAGTGGAAGAATGTACAAAAAACTTATTAGAAGTAGGATATGCTTAGTTTTTATTCTAATAATTATTTAAATTATATTTCTTGTACAGAATATTCAAATAAGTAACTTTAAATATTATCCAACAGAGATATCTTTTATTTCCAAACAAATACCTATTTTCATGATAAAAATCAGTGCAACTAGAACTTAAGTCTAAAAATTGGACATTCATTTTGTAGGTTATTCACATTTATGCCTCGACATGGCTCTGCAGGAAAAAAAAACATTCGAAAAGAACTTCTTTATTTTTTTTCTTAATACAAATATTACATTATTAAACTTAAGCAACAAGAGCTGAAGCTGTGCTTGATTCGTATTTCCAGTTTGGCGGCAATACACTCTTTGTCTTGTAATATCTAGCCAATCTATGGATACGCGACTCTACAAGAATCAAACGGAACTTGCTATCCTTATCTTTTCTATTGCGTTCTAAATGTTTGCGGATAGCAACAGCTTTCTTTACCAAGTAATAAAGATCTTCTGGTATATCAGGCGCTAATCCCATAGCTTTCATGATACGCAAAATTTTATTGCCAGTAACGAATCTAACCTGTGCTACTCCATGCGAGTCCCTTAGTATGACACCGATTTGGGATGGGGTCAGACCCTTTTTGCCCAATTTGTAAATGTGTTCTTTCACTTCCTCTGGGGTTAGTTTCAACCATGTTGGAACGGTACGGCGGTACGGTAATGCTGATTGGGCAATACCTTTACTAAAAAAGAAAATAAATTGTAAGAATATAAATTTATTGAATACCTGTAATACGCCATGCGGTAATATAACCTCAGCGATTGTAAACATGAAACATTACAACGTTGCTTACGATTTATTAGTTAAAATAACATTATTAGAGATAATTACTAATATATAATATAAATTTAGTTACCCAGGTGCGTGCATACGACCCATTTTTTAATTATTTACAAGCAAATTGACGTAAGCAAAACGGAAGTTTACGGTAAAAAGACAGAAAAGTATAGGATGGTATAGGAGCACTGGAAACGAGATTTTGCTACGAATTTTTCAGTGCGCATGTCAGAATTTAAATAACTATTTTTGATTATTTATTTATTATCATTTAAAGTATTTTTCCATTGATTCCTTGCTAAATACATTACATTAATGTGTATAAAATAATAATAATTTATTAAACAATTATTAACATTAATGATTTTCACGTCGAATTAATCGTGAAACTTCTGAAATTTCGCGCAAAATGGACGATCCGAATAGATTTTTCGTAGCAAAATGGTGGCCAATTCGTAGTACCGTCAGCTACGTGAAGTTAATGTCTGTCATAAAGATTTTCTTGTTTACACGGAATAATAATAAATACTAACGCAACTTCTTAAGTATTAAGCCCGTAAATCTCAAGGAATGAATTACATTTAAATTATTGTGCATCCA
Source organism: Dynastes maya (assembly GCA_029619315.2). Taxonomy (NCBI): domain Eukaryota; kingdom Metazoa; phylum Arthropoda; class Insecta; order Coleoptera; family Scarabaeidae; genus Dynastes; species Dynastes maya. The sequence continues at coordinate 1,803,072 of JAROYE020000020.1, forward strand.
ATTACAAATTCCAAGTGCTGTAGCAACGATTGCCGATCGGTGGTTTAAAAAAGCTAGTTATTATGTAGAGTAGATTCGGCCGAAGGTTTTTGACACTTTAATAAATTCTACGTTTCAAAAAATGAGTGATGAAAGTGATGTAGGCTCGAGCAGAGATCGAAGAAAACGTAAAACGTTGTACATAGAGGATTCTTCGGAAAGCGATAGTTCCATTGAAACAACCAGAAGAAAAAGGCGAAAACGTAAACTATACATTAGGGATTCTGATTCTGAAAGTGATACTTCGATTGAAGTTGTACATAAAAAACGAGTTGGTGTAAGTATAAACCTCATGTAAGTGATGGAAAACTTTGTAATGTAATTTCTTTAATTTTAAAGAGATTGACTAGTGATACTGATAGAAGCACTTCTGGATCTGAAATAATCAGGGTAAGGAAGCAAGTAACGACACTTGCATCCAATTCTGAAGCAGGTAATTCATCCGATAGTGAATACGATTCAGATTGGATCACCGAACCTGAGATTACAAACGATTCTCCTACAACAGTAGCTAAAAAGTCTAGCAAAAGTGATTCATCATCAGAATCGGGTGATGATCAACTGGAAAAATGTCCTATATGCTTATTACCATTCAAAAAGCAAGAAGTTGGATCACCTGAATCATGTGATCATTCATTCTGCATCGATTGCATTCTGGAATGGTCAAAGAATGTAAATACATGCCCTGTCGACAGACAAGTATTCAATTTAATATTAGTACGGTCACATTATAATGGAAAAATCATCAAGCAAATACCCATCGAACCAGCGCAGCAACAGAATGGAATTAATGAGATTGTTGATGACCCAACATATTGCGAGATCTGCGGAAGCTGTGAACGTGAAGATCGTATGTTGCTGTGCGATGGCTGCGATCTTGGATTTCATTTGGAATGTTTGAACCCACCTCTAAGTGATGTTCCTGCGGGATTGTGGTTCTGTCCTGATTGTGGTCCTGGTGACGAGGAGAATTTGGTTGATATCTATGAGGTGCATTTGTTATTAGAGGATGCACAAAGTTTGGGATTGCCGACAGGTCGTCGAGCAAGGAATACAACTAGGTGAATACGTCTGTCATTAATATTAGGTTGTAAGATTAAATTTAATTTTTTCTATTGTTATATTTTTTCTATTTTGTTTTACTTAGGATTGAAAGAAAAAATTAAATTTATGATTAAAATATTCAAGTTAAGACTCAGAGAGTTTGTACTCTTTGCTTTATCCACTGTTTTCTTTTTATTTTTACAATTTAAATAAGAAAATTAAAACATTTTAAAATTCTAATTTGTTTTTCATTTATTTTATCATCACACATTCATTGCTTTAACCTTCGACTAAATAAGTATTAAGCTATTATCGATGGAACGGAAACCAATATTAATTCAAACTTATTTCATTTAGGCTGGTACCACGAACAAGACAAAGCGAAAGAGTTCGAGCGCGCGTGATCACGCATCGAAATCAAAGACAAAGGAACGAAATTGATCCTACGCGTCAAGCGAGAAACGCTTCAGAAGCTGGACCTAGCAGTTCGACTGAGAGACATAGATCTACATCGACCAGGCGAAGAAAAAGGCGATCTAGAAAGCCTAGAATCAGAATAACCTACGAAATAGATGAAGCTACCGGCCAGAGAATAGCTATAGAGACGAAGATAAAGAGAAGGAGGCGAAAAACTCGCAAGCAAAAGGAACGCGCTAGAGTTCTAGCGCAAGCTATGAAATCTGTTAAAGGGCGTTTAGCTATTCAATTGGGTATTCGACCAGATATAAGCCATAGGCAAGGCGTGATCGAGACTTCTAGATCAAATAATAATAATAATTGTAATAGTATAGGTAAGATTTTCTTTAACACGTATGTTCGAGGGCGATTCATAAAGTAAGTTCCGTTTGGTTATTTAAAAAAAAACATCAATACATGAAGAGGTTTTTATTATATACAACTTAAAGCTACTATTTTCAGCTATTTTTCTACATATAGTTGCCATTAAGATCGAGACACTTGTCATAGCGATTTTTAATGCCCTCTTCATAGAACTCTGCCGCCTGTGAATTAAGCCATGCTGTAACACTAAATATTCAGTAACAACCTCGTACAAAACTACGTGAAATTTGAGGGAAAAAGCACCCACTTCTGTGATTGTTAATCGCCGATTTTCACGAATTTTCTCTTCAACATTACCCAAAAGTTGGTCTGTCTCAACAGTTGGTCTTGCGCTCCGTTCTTCATCATGAACATTAGTTCGTCCTTCTCGAAACATACGGCACCATCTTCTAACCACACTCACTCATGACATTTTTACCATAAACGGAACAAAGTTCACGATGAATCAGCAGCCTTCATGTTCTTTGCACACAGAAATCGGATAACAGCGCACAGTTCACAGTAGGTGGGATTTTCAATTGCAGCAGCCATTTTAAATGACTAAAATAGCACAAAAGAATGTCCGAACGATTATCTCACTAGCACTGCCAGACTCACGTTGAACAAGACTAGACCGCAGCGCTGCGATCGCGTCGATATCCCCACTCTTCTGCTTACTAGGCGGAATAACTTACTTTATGAATCGCCCTCGTACTTGTATTAATAATAATAATAACAGCCCTTATGCTTGCCTCAGCTAAATACAATAATATGGTACAATAGTTTCAGTATATTCATGGAGTGTATGTTTCGCCAAGCAATCCCAGAGCGAGACTCGGTTATGAACTGGTTTTATCTAACTTTGATTATCTTGAGTAATAGAAAAAAATTAAAACAAATGCCGGTAATTAAAAACTGCACTAGGTTCCGCGTGTGCGAGCACATTTAAGGGGAAATATAAAGAATTCTTATTCCAGTTGCAAAAACTAAACCAAATATAATTTTTGTACTTATACACATCAGCCACATTGATTCTTAAATAATAATTCACGCAACTTTAGTCTAAACAGAACAATCTAACTTGATTTAAGATTTAAGTCCCCTGAATAGTGCACGACGCGTCGAGATAGTAACCCATTCAGAATCGTCGTGTGTAGACCTTCCATTTTCAGCTTTCGTTTTCGTTATTTGTTCTAATTTTAGTTGGAATTATGGCCTATCTAATTTTAATTCTGTTAATTTTTAAGATTAGAAATACAGACACAGACACACTACATAAAAGACGCGAGAAAAATCTATACTAAACAGCAATACTCCGTCTTATAGTTAAAAGAAGACTGGGCCGCGAAAATTGTGCGTTCCTAACGTATATATAACCACTAGATTGTGATCGGTTGTTTGGTCAAATATTTAATTCCATCTTATTGTACGTTGTACGTATTGGTATGAGGTATAATTCATTTCACAGTATTGACGACCACGGAATACGTTGGAAGCCGCGGAATATTAAAACTGTATTTTCGCAATAATTGCGTAATATATATTTGAATAATTTTGTTTATGAATTGAATTGAATTTGTAAACGATACATAAGGGCGTGCGAACTTGCGGTCTTATAGATACCCCTCCCCCGCCACCCCCACCCCCCGGCTTCACTATATGCGTTTGATTGCATTTCACAGGGTCGCAGTAGTTAATTTTTGTACTATTTTTTCTCTACTGGATAATTATTTTTAAGGACTATAATTTCAGTGTTTCTTTTATATTGGCAATCTCTTAACAAAACACTACAAACTCTATGCAACAAGTAATATTACTTTCTTTGTTTTTGAGCATAGATTCTAGCTACACTCATTTAATAAATACAAAATCAATTACAAGAACTTCTTATAGATACAAGCGCATTTAATACTGATTGCTTAAGATACCACTTTTTTGACAAAACGGAAACACACTGAAAGTCTCGCTATATTGTTGTCACCGTATCAGATAAGAAGATGTGTAGAACCAAATGTTTGCACTGCATAACAAACCTTTCTAATAAACGTGATCTTTTCTGTATTTAGGATACCAACGTAGCCAAGCTGGGATCCCAGCTCTACATTTATTTGGCGCAAGAGACGAATTAGACTACTACGATGGTACAGATTCCGAAGGAGAAATATCTAATTCCAACTTACTAGTACGCAGACGACCACAATCATCGGACATAAGCGTTTTCAGGCGGGCCGCTCGGAGAAAAGCAATTGCAACGTCTATAATACATCAACCACAAACTACTAACTTATTGGATAGTATTCTCGATAGCCAATCTAAGTTCCATTCCAGAAATAGTGTTATGTCGTTGAATCAGGATGGTTCGATAAAGATCGACAGTACAGCGAGGGTTACGAATAATAACAATAACGATAATAATAATTGTAAAACTAAATCTAAAGACAAGAATCCTTTGAAAAATGAGAAACGGAGAATTAACTTGAACGATTATGCCAACGCTTACTTTAGACAGACTCCGTTGTATGGCAATGGTTCCTCAAACTCACCTGCTTGCAGTAATAATGCGGATTTTAGTCGAAGGAATACGGTTGATAATGGAAATCCAACAGTGACAACTTCATCTGAACAGGTACGTAAAAAACAATGTTATATACAGGCTGTTCCTAAAGATGAAACCGGGAGGAACTGTATCGATCGATGTATGAAAGAGTATACATTGAAAAATTCTGAAAACATAGCACTATACCAAAGCCTACATGTATCATCGAACTAAAATATTTTCAATAATCTAAGACTGCCGGTTATACCGAAAGTAGCTGTCAACTTTGTTATTTTAAATAGAACATCCTATATATTGTTATATTTTTGAATTCCTACGTCAATTTTAAGGTTTGTTTGAAATGTATTGTAATTTCTAACTGTATTTGAAATATTTGCATTTTTTGAAAATTTTTGACAGATAGACAAGTGTTTGTAAACTTTTATAACTGTGAACGTGTTTAACATGGAACTTTCAAATGGAAAAAGTGTGAAAGCTTTTTTCTAAATGCAACTAGCTATTTTTCTCTTTATCAAACTGCTCTTGCAAAACAAAAAATGTAATGTTCCTTACCCATCTAAAATGGATACTTTTCAAGATATTTAGGAAAACATGTATTGTAACACAACTTTCTTAAAAAAAAAAAAAGAGTACCCACCAATGAGAATGTAGTTTATATAATTTTTTTAAAATGTCATCCAACTTTGGAAATATCCAAGTTAATGACCATCAACAATCCAACATTGATGAAAAATATATGTCACATAGTTTTCAATTATAAACAATGCCAGCGCGTTTAAGTTATACGAACGAAGATTATTTAAATGTATTTATTATTTATGGAGAATACAATAAAGCAATATCAAAAACATGCGATACCTTTGCCGCTCGGAATCCACAAAAACAGAAACCGTCACCAAACACGATAATACACGAATAATATATCGGATGTTTAAAATAATAAAGCTGATAACGACTTCCGATGTAACCGGAAAAGACCGATTAAAAAAATATTTTAGTTCAATAGTACATATCGGCTTTAGTGTACTGCCAAGTTTTCGGAATTTTCCAATGTATACTCTTTCGTATGCCGATAGACGCAATTCCTCGTGAGACATCCTGTACTAAGTGGTTGTAAAACTCAATTAAAATCGCCAACATAAAAGTTGCAAAATAACGGAGATATTAAAAAACATTGCAAATTATTTTAAAGTGTTACTGTTTTTTGTTTAATTGTTTACAACTGATAGTGGTATGAGTATTTCTTTTGTAATAAATTTGTTTACGACTTGTTAAAATAAACATTTCAACTTTAAGACCACACTGTATATTTTATTTTTGTTCGATAGATTCCACGAGGTTCAACATCAGACGATCGTGATGAAGATGCGCAGAACTACTCCCTACAAGTTTGCAGCTCATACGATTACGACCCTGAGAAAAAAGACAAGGATAAAGATAAATCAAGGAGTAACACTCCCGGAACACATAATAGCGATTCAGAACTAGACATCTACAGCGATATAGAGACTGTTAGCACTAGTAGAGCTGAAGAGTATGATCCAAAACCTGCTTCGCCAGCTGCTATATTAACACCGAATACGCCAACCGATGATGATGCTAACAACAGGTTGCCTTGATTCATCAAATATTATTAGTAGATTTCTTGGTAGTGATTATAAAATTTAATTCAAAGTTAACGTGAGATTTCTAGTGATTACACTACTTTACATGCTTTTCCCTTGCAGTAAAAAAATAATTGAAGGAAAATAAGGATAATATTACTTTATATAAAAGATTACATTTGTATTAATGCAATTTCTTTTTCTTGTAAGATAACAGTCTTGGCCAATAAAACGAAGCACCTTAAACTTTGCAAAATTTACAACTTTATTGAGATATATTTATAATGGTGACTGTATTATAAAATTCTATATGTAAAAACGCAGTTCAATCAGAAGAGCGTTGTACGAGCGAAATTCAGCACGGGTTCAGTAGAACGCCTAATAATAGGAATTAGTAACACTGTCTAGTGGTATAGACCTAGGTAATGTTACAAATTAATGGTTTTCACGGGCGAATTATGTCATTCGAAAATATGGCGTAAATGTCAGCAAAGCAAAAGCGACATATGCGTTATATTCTCAATGACGGAAAAGTGTACACATACATCTTTCGTTATCAATAAAATCAATCACTTGACCGGTATATAGTTTTTATTTATATAAAAAGCGGTTTTACTGATAGAACATAAATCATATAATATATGTTTGCCGAAAAATGATGGGCGGTTTACTTGATCCGCTGTTGAACAACCGCCAGTTGACGTTCAGTAATAATAGTGATAGCAAGGACTGTGGGGTAGCATGGGAAACAACAATATTCTAGGCACACTCCGCACCACACAAATTATTAATTAACTCGGAAAGGCCGTTTCGTAGACACGTGTGTCTTCATCATTCAGCCGCGTACCGATTGATGTGAGAGAACATATATTAAATCTAACGAACTCGCTCTATCCCTACTCTTCAAGAAAAAATATATACAAGTACCTACTTTTGCCCCTTAGATTAAAAAGCAAGTTAAAATAAGGAGAACATGCGGAAAAGGGTCTTGTCACCACGAAACGCAAGACGTGGCCGTCCCACTAACAAAAATAAAAATCGGGTGAGTCAACGGTCATGTCCTTTCTATCCGTCAAATTTGTGTTCTTTCCGCCTATACCCCTCAACTAAATACTGGACATACATATGCGGAATATACGAAAGGATCGACGTCGAACACAACCATAAATCAAATGACCTCTTTACCGTAATAAATCGAAAATACAGGAAAAGTGTAAAGGTCCCTTTTCTTTATTGATTAGGTTTGCATTCTTATTTATGTAACTAGTCTCGTAGGCGTCCAGTTCAAGCGGCGAGATCAGTTCCTCGCGACACTAAATTCAAAATTCGAAACTATTAAATTCACAGTAGAAGAAGAAATGAACAATCAACTTCCGTTCCTAGATACTTTAGTAATTAGACATAATAAAAAAACTGAAAATTGACATCTATAGAAAGGAAACAAATACTAATAGATACGTTATGTCCGACTCCAACCACTGTGAACAACACAAAATGGCCGCGACTAGTTTCTTAATTAATAGATTGGTGAAGTTCCTCTTAAGTAAAAGTAGGTACAATAAAGAGCTAAAATTCATAGTAAATGTCTAGCTATTTACAACGGTACAGACAATTTGATATATTTTTTAATAGTTTACAAAAGACATGTTTAAAATGGGTAATGTCGCTTGTCCCAGATTTTTATGCAAGTGATAGTACGTTTGGCCATTCATGCAGCGTTGACATGTGAACATTTGCCCAATGCCCTGTGTGTGCTGCCACCTCCGTACTTAAGAGTAGAAATTATTCTTATGAAATTCCTCGTTAACTCTACGACGCACTTTCAGGGGTACCAAAAAGATGTATACTATAGATTTACTCAATCAAACGCAATGTTTATCCTTTAAAATTAGCGTTATCATGGTGATAGCATTCTGTTTGAAAGCAACATCTTCCTAGTAATTACTTATAATCGTCGGACCACAACACCCTTTTCCATTTTTTAATTGTGCAATGTTGGCCCATTTGAAACAGTTTTTTCTATTGATCTCGAACAATAACTGATTTTTTCTTGCCTTACAAACTTTTAATCCTGTACTGTTTAAACGCATTCTAATCTAAATTTTTAACCACCTTCTGCACTAATTTCTGTAGACAGCTGCAAAGAAGTTTTCTTCCTATTCCGAAGAGAACGTCTCTTTAATAATTCGAAATGTTTACAGAAAAACATTTAACTACTAATTAACAATTTCCAGAAAACTTATCTACGATGTAATTACAGCAAACATAAAACTTCTTTGAATTGATTTTTTACAGACATCGTAAAATTTTAGCACCAATTGATTAGTAAAATGCTAGAAAATTATATCAACTTTAAATGAAAATTTATTAAAGGTTATCTTCTATCTTCGCAGCGATGTCGATTTAGTGATCGATACCGAAAAGGCTGATGATTCTAAGGAGCAAGTAACCAGTACCGTAGACTTAGCAGACCCTATCCCGGTTCCACACCCAGCCCAAGCACCCCATTCAAGCGACGAAAACTTCGAGATACAAAATCAAACCGTCCAATCGACCAACAGCAAAATCGGCAACGAGAAGGGTGAAAAAGACGAAGACGACGACGATGACTCCGAAGATGGTTGCCCCAACTTCAGCATATATTCCTCCGAAAGCATGAATATAGCAAAAAGTACCGATCTACAATTGATACCACCTGATAAGAATGTCTCGGCGAATGATACCATCCCTGGCAATGATCGCAATGCTCAATCAATTGATTTTAGTGAAGATAGGAATATTCCCGCAATACAGCCTAATGTAGCTGAAAATAGCATTTACGATAATGAACCTGCTATAAGTCCAATAAGAAATCCTCAGCAAAGCGTCTCGTATGGTAGGTCAGGAAGTATGCAGTGTGGTTTGTATAGCGATTCTGAAGATGAGAGCATAGTTAAGATCGCTAAGATGCCTACACCTGGTGAGGATAAGGCTGAAGATCCAGAGGTTGCTGCAATTTGCGAAAAAGGTAAGTTGTTGTGTCAAATGCTTTCCTACAATTTCCAGTAACAATCAGTATTCAAAATGTTCAACTTTTAGGGGATAAAGATGCTCCAAATGTAACTGATGATACGACTGTAACGAAGAAACCTTTTGCTCTGGGAGATATCAGTACCATGACAGAAGACATCAGTGAAGAGGAGCGCAGTTACACCCCGTGCCTAGACGAACGTACACATAAGCAAGGTGAATGAAATTATGCTAGTAATTTCTCTTCAGAACGCAAGTTTTTATAATAATAAATAACTTGCTTCTGGCATCTAGTGGTACGATATTGAACCATTAACCATATCACCACATTTAATAAGAATATATTACAATTTTTTTTATTGTTTTCTTTTCAGGATTAGAAGGCTTAGACACGGAAATGATATCAGATGATGATAGAAACGACTTTGACGAATCCCATGAGCTAAAAACCGCGTCCGAAGGTGATGCCTTAGAGATAAATGCCAAGGAATCTGAATTAGATTTCACTAAACCAGAGGACTATGAAGAAGGTGAAATTGTTGACAAGCTAAAGAATAAGAAGCCACTCACAGAGCAAAAGAACCCACCCCAGGAATCGGAAAAGGAACCCGAAAAGGAAGAACCACCATCGGAGAACAAAGAACCTGAACCGGCTCAAACATCGTTCAAAAAATTGAGTAAAAGTAATAAAGAAAGAAACTATAGGTATGTTTACGCGTTCTGAGGTTATATAATTCTTGCTCTAATAAATGTTGATTACAGAGACAAGGAGAAGGATAAGGAAAACGTTCGAAGCAAATCGAAAGAAAGAAAATCAGACAAGGAGAACAAAAAAAGCAAAAAGAAAGAAAAAAGGAAAGATTTAGAACGTTACAATGTAAGATCTATAATTGCGGAGAAACCTAGACGCACCAAAGACAAGTTTGGACGAGATGAAACTCGCAAGAAGTCACCTTCGAGATCTAGCCGATCATTGACTCCCACGCAACGAAAATCGCATTCTAGAGGCAGATCTTATTCGAGAGAGAGGGCTAAAAAGAAGAGGACAGCCAGAACTAAATCAAGAAGTAAGTAATTGCTTGGTAGAGCCTTGGTTACATCTGTGTTATACATGGTGACAGATCACGACATTTGTGACTCTTGATTTATTACATTCTAGGTAAAACTCCTGCAGAAAGACGAAGATCAAGATCACCACGTCCGAGACGCCAGAAATCCGGAGAAAGAACCAGAGAAAACCTTAGCCGAGACCGAGCCGGAAGTCGAGATCGTCAAAGGTGGCGTAACAGATCTAGAGCCAGTTCAGCAAGTCCTAGACGACGAAGAGAATGGGTACGGAGATCGTCGAAAGGATGGAGTAGATCCCTATCGAGATCTTACACCCCGGAGAAGAGATTAACACCGTCTTGGACGCCTCCTAGAGTTTTGGAATCACAACCGGTGAAACCACCGAATCTAACCGTAATCTTGAATAACGATCACAATAAGAAGAAGAAGGAAAAGCGAAAGAATAGGAAAGGAAAGGAGATAGACAAAACAAAGAGAAGAAGACGATATAGAACACCACCGCCTAGTAAGGAGGTCTTCGCTTCTGGTAACAATATACTTGTTAGTGTTAGCTTTAACAAGGATAGGAATCAGAGGGATGTTATTAATAAGAGAAAGAGAGATTTGTTGGACGATTCTGCGCCGAGGAAACAGCGGAAGACCAAAGAAAAGAAGAAGAATGACCCTAAAAAGAAGAAGAAAAAGAAAGATTTGTCCGGTATTAAACCTGTTGCTATTATTGATTTAGATAGGTCGCCGTTTAGGGAGGTAAGCTAAAAGATCATCTTATAACATTGTAAGTAAATTATAAGAACTTCTATTACTAGATCCTTAAAAAATTCTCTTGTAATTATTTCTTTCGCAATTTAAAGGTAACGCCATCTCCGGAAGACGTCATAATTCTAACTGACAGCGAAAACGGCGAAAGCAACGACATGCTCGGCTTGCAGAAAGCCATTTGTGATAGTTCCCAACAGGTCGCTAGTCCCGAACGACCCATGAACACAAACTACTTAACTGGCCCGAAGACACCTCCCGAACCTCAAGTAAAATTCTCTCTGAATCCGAAACAGACACAAATGAGAGCGATCAGCAATCCCTTACATGAACCGGATGATATCGAAGAAGATATAGATCCTCAAGAAGAATTAGAACAGAGATTAAACGAAAGCCTTCACAAAGGTCCCAATACACCTCCAGAACCTCCAAACTCGCCGCCCAGTAGTCCAGATGCCTACGATCCGTTTGAACCAACGAAATCGCGATCCCCCACTCCCGAACCTTTGCCTCCGGTTGTGCAATTGTCCAGCACCTCACAAAATGATAGCGTACGCGAAGAGAGCTTGATTGATTCTAGGAATGACGATGATGAGACTATTGATCAATCTCATACACCTCCTGCTATAACGGATATACAACCAGCTGATTCTCAGTGCTCAAACATGAAATCTTCGTCTCCGGAGAAGTCTCCTGAACAACATATCGGGGTGGTGATCAATCGCGTTGTTCAGTCTCAAGCTGCTATATTCCCTACTGTCGCGACCAAAGCCATTTCGTCGTTCTCTAATACTTCAATGGTTACGTCAACTCCTATGGTGAGTGTGAAGGTTATTCTCAGTTATCCATGTCCTTTGTTATATTAGAGAATCGAAAAACATGGATAATCAATTAAAACTTTGTGTTTATTCCAAACAATGGAATGGAAACTTCAAAGGTTCATGTCTAGGACCGTTTTTTTTTTTGATTCGTTGTTTAGATTCTTTTTAATATGACGAACTATTTCTATGTATTTATAGGTTCCGCCTAGAATCAATATCCTCAGTAGTACCGTTCTAACCCCCACAACTATCGCTTCTGCACTTCCTCAACGTATCGTTCTACCCAACACCACCAAATCGAGTCCGGTAAAAGTCTCGCCGAACAAGCTGCCCATCAAATCCACTCCGATTAAGCCGATGCCAGCCAAGAATTTGATGAACAAGTCGAATAAGGCGTCGCGGAAATCGAATAACCACGCCGGAAATGAGAACCACGACACCCTGCTCGATTTCGAGAGTCCTTATTCACCTGGATCCAGCGATTACGAAGATCTATTCGAACCACCCCCTGCCGAAGCCAGCGCCGCCAAAAACACGACGACGACTAATACAAATAACAAGCAATCGGCTGCGCAGAAATCTCAAAAGGATCAGAGCGCTTTCGATATGCTGTTTGGATCGTCTCCGGTTAATAATTGTTTCAATAAGAAGAGTAAGCCGAAAAGTGGAAATAATAATAAATATAAGAAAAATACTAAAGGTACGGTATTGTATTGTATTTGTAGTTATTACGCGTTGATCGATGAAACATACGTAGTTAACTTATTTGCTTAAAGATACAGTAGATGGCGTTAGAGTCAAATTCACACAATTAATTGTAGGTTCGGTCGTACAGATCGGTAGTTTTCTATTGCTAATAGATCATTTCTGAACAACCCTAAACATATACTGGCGATATATTTTCGTTTGTGTAATAATACTTACTAGTAACCGGAATTTTATTATCTCTAGGTACAAAACAAGTCGGCGTTAAGATTGACGAAGATACGTTGAAGATACTGGATGAATTGCCGAATTCGGCAGTTGAAATGCAAGTGAAATATAAGGTAAATTATTTTCATTTGTGATACAATAAAATAGAACTTATTAAGCTGAAATTAATACCAAGTGGAAAGAGAATTAATATTAATTACATTTTAATTCAATTTATTATTGCTACAATACTAAATTACAGTCAATTCCCTCTAAGTCCAATTGAATTGGTTTCATATGGACAATTTAAAAGTTCTAAAAATTAAAAAAAAATTTGTTTTAGGTTTGAATGTTTGAAAGTAAAATAATAATTATAAATTATATTTAAATAATTTCATATCTCTTAGCTTCATTCTAAAGCTTGCGTATATGATTTTTTTATTTGTTGAGAGACAAGGTCAAATCAAAGACAATCCCACTAAAGAAATGAAACTGTATGAACCACCCATTCGACTTAGAGGGAGCTCCAAGTTTAATAGAAAAGGATTGTCAAAGGTAAAATGTAATGGTTTAGAACTACAAACATATTTCTTACGTGTTCTGATATTTAAAGCAATTTATTGAATAATCGTGCATTTTAAATTGAAAAATTTGGATGCATAAATCTAATTACTCTTCATCTAAAATTCTCTATATTTGCAGTTTTTTTCGTTAAAAACCTGTAAGTAACTGTGACCTTAGGTTAGTAACAATCAAACTACTCAAGTCGCCATAGAAAAATCAGAGAAGTTCAATTACATGCTGTTAATGCGTGAAAGATACTACCTATGTATTATCCTCTGGATTCTGCATGCGGTTGAATGTGAAAAAGTATTTTGTGTACAGGGTACGGTAAAGAATTATAAAATGACGATTTCTTACTATTTTTTTAAACAAAGATGTCAATAGCGTTAACACCATTTTACTCTAAAGTAAGAGATCTGGAAAAATCACTCCCCCTAAACATTTGACGGTGGTTTTTAAACGGATCCCGTGTGTGTAATTCAAATGTCCATATTTGAATGGGAATCTATTTTCTACTACAGTTGCAAAATCGCACAGAACATCCTGATTGATTTTTGCAGTAAAAAATTGACATTAATGAAGGTTCATGCTGATTTAATTCAATATTTACGGAGACAAGTTGCCTATTTGATTTCTAAAGGATACATTGTTGTGCTACGGACAGGAAACACTTTTTTGTTATATTCTAGCAATAATTCTTTTCCAATAATAAGGCTGGGTTTCTTCATTGAATTTTCATTTGATTTGCAAGTTTTATAATTGGCTAACGGATCGACATTTGCAACAAGCCCTCAAAGTACAGAATCTTTATCATCAGCTGGAACATTCTTGTAGGTACAAACTTGTACGCCCAACTTTCATATCAAAGATTCTAAAATTATCTTTGCCCAAAGCTAACGTTGTGAAATACAGAAGAAACGGTTTCATTTCTTTTTTTATTCGCATTCTTTTATTTAGAGGGAGTTGACTGTAATCGCCATTTTTTAGTTTTATAATTTTCGTTTTCTTTTTTTCAATTTTTTCCGTAATTTTTAGTTTGTGGATGACTGGGTATTGACAGTTGATCCAGGTAGTACCTGTAGTAAGGAGAAACTCCAAGTGAGTATTATTCAATTAATTAAATTTTCACTTTAAAATCTCCCACTACCGTGTAAATAGGCCCTTCACGAGTTATAGATAGCGTTTACATACACCCAGAAACTTAGTTTACTAATCGTCCCCGAGAACTAGTTAGTCGTAATTTTTCGGAAACACGTAGGCGATCTGTTTTGAGTCTTCAATTGGTTGAATTCGATCTTCAAAAGGCAACATAAAATGCAAGAGGAAAATGGCGCTATAGCTGCTTTGCAAAGGGTTGAATTTTTATTTTTTGAATTTAGATGAATTGATATTTTAAATAGGTCAACAAATTGCATCTTTTTTTTTGCGTCTGTACAATAATATTCTCCATTTAATATTTTTAATCTTTTCCAGTATTTAAAGAAATTGAATCGTCAAGAACGCGTAGTAGAAGAAGTAAAGTTAGTATTAAAGCCTCATTATAATAAGAAGCATATTAATAAGGAAGAATATAAAGATATATTACGAAGAGCTGTTCCTAAGGTAGGAAAACGAATCACACCGAAAATACGTATGGTGTAATAAATTTTTCTTGTATCAGATCTGCCACAACAAATCAGGTGAAATAAATCCCCAAAAGATACAAAACCTCATAGAAGCATACGTCAAAAAGATTAGGCATAGCAAGAAGGTCACCTCGAGCAGTTCCGTTAATCCTCAGAAAGCATAAGTTGTCAACGCTGTTTTGTGGTAAAATTTGTATTCTCTCTGGTTGGTTGAAGTGTTTCGTTTCTCGATGGGAAGTTTCTGTGTAACAAAAAAAGAAAGCAAACAAAAATATGAAATCAAGTGGATACCATTAATTTTGTATATATATTTCATGATTTTTTGTATCTTGACATTAATAACTTTTAAGACTTAATTTTATTTTTTAAATTTTATTAAATCCAAACTTGAATTTTTATTTATCTAAAAAAAAAGTATGAAAGAGAAAAAGCTAGATGATAGGTAAATTTCAACTATATTTGTGTTTAATTGTAGTATAATAAAATACATATTATATGTAAACACAAAACAATGCGTTTTATTTTATTTATATATATTATATGTAAACTTAACCCCGGTAATTCTTCAAATAACGCAAAAGATAGGACAAAGTGAACCGCCGAGCATTTATACAATATCAGAATATACTGTTATATCAATTCTCGCACAATTGTTTGGAAGTTAACTATACACGTTGGTCCAGATACGAACGGGATACTGTCTTTGTGAATGGCAACAGAACATTCGAGTCTTACTGATAGATAGCATCCAATCGCAGTATATCATAAGACGAGCAGCGGTACGCACGCTTGTGCGCTCAATCACGTAATATTTATTTATAATTCATTGCCTTCTAACAAAATGTACTAATACAGAGTTATCCCGTAATGTTTCTGTATTCTCAGATGATGTTAGAAATTACAGTTTCTTATGTTCATTTTGTTGCTGCTATACGATGTAGGAGAACGAAAAAGTAATTCTAAATAGGAAAATAAACAACGATTCTTATAAAATTAAACTAAAGAAAAATAAATTCCATAATTATACCAAATAAATTGAAATTCTAACAATGTTACTTTATTAAGGGGAAAAATCTCCTGGCAATATTGAACTTTGTAACTTTTGTATTTGTTGCGTTTCAAAATACGTTTCACAGTGCTTCTACTAATACCGATTTCGTCTGAAATTAACCGGCTAAAGCAAGGTTCGCCCATTTCAACTAACAAACAAACCCTCGCTTCTCTTTCCTCCCGCTCGGGATGCGTTAGAGGGATTTGAGACTGTTCGTCGTCTATTTGTTGGCATTTACGCAAAATACCATTTAATGATCTGTGCCATCTCCGCGGTTGTGTAAACTAACAATGTATTCAAAATCCACGATAAATGCAAGTATGCCAGATCGCGCTACGTACAATAAATCTCGCACCCTGGTGAAATGTGAACCAACGTGTATGTTACTATTAGCGAGTAAAGAATGGCAGAAACACTCAAGGATGTTAAAATTGGGGATGTTCAAACTGACCAGGATATATCATTCCTATAAATGCATTTTAGAAAGATGCATAATAATATGCGCTATAATCTGCTAATGGCACAGCAATTGTTATAATTCAAGACAATAGTTTCATCGACAGTAGCAATTTAATATAAAGAGACCATGTTTACAAAACAAAAAGAAAATCCATGAAAGTGGGAAATTTGTCAGTAGTGGATCGTGAACTAGTGAATAGTGAACGAGTGTTAAAAACAGATACAAATGAAATACGGAACCCTATTTATCGCTCCAGATGTACGGGGTGCGCCATTAGTGTATCGGCGCAGTTTAGCGTGAAAATTACCAAAGAGGGAGCAATGAGATTTATCGTACATATGTAGTATACACGGCGCATTTTGTAAAATTATTTACAAATATACAGGGGTTCCAAATTTCTGCTACCGCCTTCAACTTTTTTATTTTAAATAGATTGCTATATTTTTCATTGATCTTTTTGATAGTCACTTAAATTACTACTGACATATGGTTATGTGCACTTTCGATAATTACTTTTAGCTAGATATAAAATTTTGACAGTTGCAGATTGTGACGTTTTAAGACATTGCCTGAAAACAGATATAATGTCGCGAGTTACACTTTTGCTGTCAATTTAAGGACTAACACTTTATACGTTTCAAGGTGATGTAGTGAAAAAATATATGCAGGGTGTTAAATAGGTATGTCGCGCAACATTATCGAAATTCAAAGGCTTCTTCAATTTGTTTTAAAATAGAACCTATATTTTTTATATTGCCGGCAATTTCCTTCTAAAATTACCTTCAAAATGGTACCAATAACGTAATACTTATTTCCAGTATTTTCAAAGACAATGCACTTTTATAGGAAATACGTTTATAATATCTGATATGCGGGCATCTAATACAGCTAGATGGACATGATTTTCAAACAAAATCAAAAATCAAATGGTATCTGATATTACACGCATATTTATTGTCTTACAATAAAAAAAAACTATATTGCTTATTCCATGCACGTTCTTAGGTATGACAATTCTAATATGCACCACCACATAATGAAGGCAATAATTAAGTACCGCGTTTCTTTAACTTGGTTTTAGAATTGTGATAATAAAAACGGAACCGTTTACCTCCATTCAATTTTTTTTACGCAAATTGTTTGGATTGTGTTTAAGTAACAAGAAACCGTACGTAATACAAAACTATTATTTTCAGTTTCTAAAATGCAGTTTACACTTTTAGACTTTTCCATAATAAAATAACCTTAATTCAGAAGGTGCTCAAATACGTCTCCAGTCTGCTCTGTGCATATTCTCAATCGTCGCTGTACGGATTGGCTTACATTTTGAGCTAAGTTGTCCTCGTTTAATCGAAGAAAGGCGTTTCTTATTCGCTGCTGCATGTTTTCTGCCATTGTAAGGGGTGTCGTGTAAAGTTTTTACAGCAGGCCATAGAAACACATCACAAGAGGTATTCCGCTGACATACTTGATGCTAAGAGTGGATGGATTTCTGTTGCAAGCGCTAAAAACAACTACCATGTCTATGAACTCTTCTTTCGGGAAATTCATTCGAATTACAATAAATGAGCCCTAATAAAATTATAATTATGTGGAAATTTTAGGTAGGAACATAATGTTTTGTCAGATAGTGGTTTTTATTTGAAAATCATCTAGCTGTATTAGATGTACCGCATATCTTCATAAATACTGGAAATAAGTATTACGTTATTGGTACCATATTAAATGTAACTTTACAAGAAAATTACAATATCAAAAAATACAGATTCTACTTAAAAAAGTCGAAAAAAAGCGTTTGAATTTCGATAAATTCTGCACGACAGATTTAACACCCTGTACATATTTTTATATTATACCATCTTGAAACATATAAAGTGTTTGCCCCTAAATTTATAGCAAAACAGTAACTGACGACGCTACATGTCAGAATCTGCAACCGTCAATTTTAACAAAATTTGCAATATAGCCAAAAAAAAAAAGATAATTATCGAAAGTGCACATAACTACATGTCATTGTAAAGGCAATTTAAGTGACTATCAAAATGATCAATAAAAAATATAGTAATCCATTTAAAATAAAAAAGTTGAAGGCGATTTTGCAAATTTGGAACACCCTGGATATCTGTGGATAATTTTACAAAATGCGCTGTGGTATACTATATACGTACAGAAAATCTCATTTCTCCGTCTTTGTCAGTTTTCACGCTAAACTAGAACAACACACTTATGGCGCACCCGGTATATTAATAGTCTAGCTAAAACTAATATATGCGATTCAGTACGTAAGACCATAGCACCGAAAATGTGGCGCTATTTGTCCCCTAAATAGCACAAATAATTTGGTTCTAGAAATTTTGATACCACTTATGCGGCTATTAACATAACTACCATCAAAATTTCAAACAAAATTAAACATTGTTAACCCAAATTATATATTTATTTCATTTTCTACTTCACAAAACTAAATTATATACTTATAACGTAAGCAACCTAAATTACACAAACAACTGCATTAATAACATTCATATAACATGTGCAAAAGGGTAACAAACACATTATTGAGATTAAGATATAATAGTAAGATAACAAACATCACTTTTATATTGAGACTAAGATATAATAGTAAGATAACAAACATCACTTTTATATAAGTTTGAAGCGTATAAATGGACTACCTCTTAAAAATGGATACACACAGTGCAAAGTTTCAAATAAGCCTTTGGTTTTATCGAGTTTCTTAAGCTGCAATAGCAAAACCAACTCTGTTATTGCCTAAATCAAATTCAGTGTAGAATTTTCCAATGAAGACGTCTCCTAGGATCCACAACGGACCGTTCGGTGGTGGTATATCGATTCCCATAAAACCAGAAAGACAAATAGTTTTACCCATTTCACTGACCTAAAATCAGTTATAATTAATTTTCAAAAAATAATCTGAGAACGTCTTTTTTGTTTTATAGAAGACTTACCCTTAATACATAATCTTTGCCTTCCAGTGTAAATGGTTTCCCTCCTAAAGTAAAAGTAATTTCTGGCAAATTTGGTATCAAATTGCAGTCTACCATATATTCTCCACCAATTATAGGTGTCGCTCCAATAGCCTTATTGATTCCTTGGATTTCGGAAACAGGACCAGCGATCAAACTGGTGCCTGTATCGGCAATAGCTTCGCAGCCATCAGAGCAAAACGATTGGTTGGCCAGTTTAACAGAATCCATTTTAAATTGCCAATATGCTTGTCTATCCACTGATAAATAGGTGAACTCCCCTTTATAGTGGGCGGGGTCTGATCCGCCGAATATGATTTCACCGCCTTCTTTAGCGCTTGGATCCCTGAAAGCGAATGTTTAGAAATCAAGAAGGTATGGCCCACCTACATGCACAAATCTCTTAACCTGTCCAAGTAAAATGAAAACACAGGATCATCAATAAGTTTTTGATCAATCATATTGTAGAAAATAGGTGGAACACCATCTACCGAGATCCGATTATACGCCAAACCCAAAATACCATCAAATTTAGCTGCCACAAATGCTAGACCTGGTTCACTAGTTGCCTCAGCAAAAGTTTGTTCTTGGACATCTAAACCGCCAATCTGCATCCAAAAAGAAATAATTTGAACGTTCTTAAAAACAAAAATTATATTATAAATCCTCACATTTACAATGTCTGTTGATAAGAATCCGCTTAAACTTCCTGAACCATACTGGATGGCAAATTCGGTACCGTTTACCTTGTAGGTTTTAGATTTTGTAGAATCATACTTGTTGTGTAATACTAAAAGATGTTCAACAAAAATTAAAGCCGCATATTAATGATTCCGAAGCAATTAATGTAGATTTTATAAAAAGGCAATATACTTACAGCAAGCTATATTTGTAAAATGACACTTTTTCGAAGGTACCCACAGATTCGAAGAACCTGTATCAAATACAACCTTAAATGATTGTGGTGGTGTTCCTATACTAATAGGTCCATAGTATTGCGCCTAAATACATTACAAATCAATATAATCTAATAAAATTTAAAATAACTTACGTCTAAGTAATTTGAGAGCGGCTCAGGAGTTGGACCCCCATATTTGATCTGAACTCGTTGGATTTCAGTGCCGACTTCTTGCAATCTACGCCTAGCCGATTTAATTTTATACAAAGGAATCCTAAACATATAAAATCAATACCGTAAATAATAAATTAAGCGATTAATATTATGCTAAATTTACCTGACGAAATCGCTACTAACAATTAAAATTAAAGAGCACAAAAGTAATATTTTAAAGCGGAGCATGTTTATTTGAACTTTGGCTGACACTACTGTTTATCACAAGTTACAGGACAAAAATAGTCGATCGGACTACCGATATTGAATTGAAGAAGCCGCGCACAACAGCCGATCTGTCAATATACTCAAAACTGGGCTCATACTCAATTAAAATGAAAACAAAAAAAACAAGTCATTAGTATATGTAGTACCAACATTATACTAAAAAGTATCTAGACAATTCTTTACTATAAATAATAAAAGTTAAATTAAATCAACATTGAAATAAATTAAAAATTAGATTTGGTGTGCATCAAATGACAAATTACTAATAAATTTCAAGATATAACACATTAAGCTCTATTATTTCAAGTTTTCATATATAAAATTTTGGTTACCAATAGTTACTTTTTATGTTTTTAGGTTGGTTACATGAGATGAATTGAATTAAATCGTGATTCCAATCCAATACATTGTTCTTATCTTCCACTTATTATAAACAATAATTTTTTGGATTGATACTTTTTTATCGTAATAAATAGACATTTCTACAAGATAAACAATGATTCCTCATCTCGTGATGCCTGTGACTCATACGCATATGAATACGATTTTTTTTCCACACAAGTTATATAAATAAAATGTTGGAAACATTGTATTTGTATAACTTGAAATATGTAGAATTAAATGAAGAATGAATGAATAAACTACATATGTAGTTTAGGTTTTTCTTATTTTTGAAAATAATCTAACATTAGTAAGAATACAATTAATAACATAATTAACGACTGCGTAAATGCTCTGGAATTTAGATAGCAAACACTACTATAAAGTTCAATGATCTATTAATAAACAATTTATGCATTTGCAGTAGATAGATGTGAAGGAACTTGAATATAATTTTGTCGATTGCTTGTTAATAATTCTGGGAGTTTGTAGCAATTTTTTGATGAACACTCGTTTACAGGTTTTAAGATCCATCACATAGCAGCAACTATAACTTCATAAATGTAAGAAAATATTTAATGCTTATTAGAAACACTAGCGATATAGCGAATTTCTCAAAAATGTTTACAAAAAGCCTTTTCTTTGCCTGAACAGATTAAATAACGCATCTTGAATTTAATCCAAATAGTAACAATATAAAATTATACATTTCCCAATGCTAATATGCATATATCTTTTCGCTAAAAAACACTATTTCTTAGAATAATGTAAACCAATTTAGTTTGAGAGTATGTTTAACATCGCATAGTTATACTTAGTATTGTACACTGCAGACTTTGGTACATTGTAAACCTCATAAATGACACATTTTGTTACCCCATAAAAACAAGCAACTGTTAGATTTTACATTTAAATTGATTTAGATTTTTAAACGGGACGTAATTTAAAATTAGCGTCAGGTTGGTTACCGACTCTGACTCACCATTTCATCAATACTGTTTTTTTTTTCACTGGGGTATAATGAAACAACATTTTAAATTGAAACCTTTATTGCCATATACCATACTTTTTAAAATTTTGTACCATCGACTGTGATTCATCCAAAAACCTACAGGACAAAATCACAAAATACTGTTAGATTTTAATATTATATCAATATTATTTTACCACTGGTAAATTTACAAACATATTTACACACACTTTGAATTTCAGATTATTTACGTATTTTAAAAGGAGGAAATAAAAGGTCTATTCCATCTAACGAAAGAATTAGTTCAGAACTAATTCAGAATTTTCTGAGTCTGCGCAGTACAAGTTCTTCGTTCCATCAGAAGTTCGTAATTTAAGGAACTAGAAATTCGTTGTTCCATCTACAGTGTACGGTTCTCAGAATCCCGACTATCGAGTAAGAATTTGGCGAATTCGGACGTGCCTACCAGCGATATCTGCATATAGAACTACTCAATTTATTATATCGTTCCTTCCAAAATAAAATACAATTCTGAACCAGTTCAGAATTCCATTTGAACTGTCATGCGCACTAGAGAATTCGGAATTATTTCTGAATTAATTCCGAATTATCAGATGGAATAGACCTAAAATAAGAAACAAAAACCAAAGTTTCATTCATATATATTTCAATTTTTCCTCTAGCACCGTTTTGCAACTGAAGAATTGAACTAAATATTCCATTTGTACTTTATATTTAAAAAAATATTTATTATATATAGCTGGCGTCTTACCAAAAGTGCAATACATTATTATAATGAATTTATTTAGATATGAACACATTTTTTTGTTGGCTTGCTATAAATTGCATCGTTTAGATTTTAATGTGGCCATCCTGTAAAAATATATACTTCAGACGAACATATTTTTTTATGATAGAGCTGCTTTTGTTTTAAGGGAAGATGCTACTGATAATACTGTGTGTTCATCTACAGAAATAATATTGTACTAAGACTTTTATTATAATCCAAATATAAAAAAAAAACAAAACATTTTTTTAATTTTCGAAATTTTGTTAATTCTTATATTTTAAACAAGAGTTCGTCGACGTTGGTCTTACAAACATATTTAGCACTTTTTTTTTATTATTTTGATAAGAAGAATGAAAACTTAAAATTTCACGGATCCGTTTTGTACGAACAATACTAATGAAGATACGTACCTATTGACGAAAATATAAGCAAATGGCCGGTACAAACAAAAATTTTGGATTACAAAGGTGGTAGGGAATTTTTGTAACGTTCAAGCCTCGATCTGAATTTATTGAACAGACAAACATGAGGCAGTGAGATTTTGTCAAATAAAATTTTCAAATTAATGCAGGTTTGTAGGATTCTTTCATTGTAAAATATTGCTTAATCTTTTTATTAAAGTTTGATCTCACATTCAAAACATTACATGACATTTTTGGAATATAATTCCTTGTTTTCGATACATAAATGAACCAAATCGATTTATTCACAATTATGTAAGCTTCCGTTTTTGAAATTAATTTATTTTCCGGTTTGAGAGGAGAGTAAACTCAGAGCTAGACTTATCTGTAAACATTGTCGAAGTTTAGTGCAATATTAATTTAATCCGTTGCCCAGTTTTTAAAACGATATTTATTTTTCAAATTTTGCAAGTAGTTTCAATTTAGAATACCATTTTCCAGGAAAAATTACTAAAAATTGGCCACAGCAAAACACATTCACAATTTTTACTGAATTGTGCCAACAATCAGGGTTGGACCGAAGAGAATCGGATATCATCTCAAGAATATTTTTTTATACAAGGTAGATATCTCCAATTCATCCAGGGTCTGCATTTATTGAAGGTAAGGTATTGGCCTTTATAATTGGTTCCGAGATTCACATATACAGGATGCTACTAGAGAACAATAAAAATACTTTTAAGTAGTAAAAAAAAATGAAATAAAAGACATCACGACCTTTCTGTTTTAAGCTTAAATTCTAATTCGAAAAAAAAAATACATGAAAAATCCACAACACTTCCTTAATCTTTTCTTTATATATATAGTTATTACAAGAAACGTATGCTTTAAGTACACAAAACACACCTACACTAAAGGAGTTTTAAGGGAACAAACAAAAAACTTATATCAGTACGATATACACTACTACACAGGTAAAGTTAATCGTAGTTAAATTGCCTATTGTTTTATTTAAGTTAACTTTCCGTAATGCCTGATTACGAGAGATGGCTTCTTGCAGGTCTGTGTGAAGTGAATATGATCGTTCTCACTACTAAAACCTAAATAAAATAAATGCAAATTTCCTAAGACACATTTTTTGTGCCTTGTACAAATAATGTACAATTATTTTTTTGTGCATCATATGCACTGATTATTTCATTCTGTCTACATTCACATACAAATCAGGTCTCTTCTATACATATAGTTCTAGTTTTTATCATTTTTACTGCAGGTACTATTCGAGTTGAAATAAAAAATTCTTTATCATACTATTTCTTTATTTCTCGTACTAATAAGCAATATTAATATACTATTTATATTTCTGCTGCTGTTGCATTTCTTACTGAGGTATTACACGTTATTTGCATACAAGATAAATTCTTTTTTTTAATTCTTAGTTACATTACTTTTAAGAGATCTAAATGTACATATTGTATTGTCTTTAAATATGCTACAATTTTTGGTAGTTAGGATATATATTATTTCTTCACTTAGTAATATTAGTACGTACTATTTTAAAATTAAAACCGAAGAAAATGACACATGTCGCTCTTTTTAATTGTACAATTATCTAGCAATAATAAGAACTCTAAATCTACATTAAACAGTAAAGGATTGTGCGCACGTTTCATTTGTGTACATGCGCATTGTAATTATGTACCACTTTCGAGCAAAATTAGCGGAAATAATAAAATAGTTATAAAGAATTTTTTTACTATACAGTAACGTATTTTGTGTATTTACAGTCACCAATTAAAAAAAAAAGAAATAAATGTATGTAATGCATACATTTTGTTATTAATTATTAAAAGTTAAACTAAACAAGAATTATGAACCATTATCTTAAATTTTTAAGTAGGTTTTAAGCCGTTACTTCTTCGGCTTTTGGCGCTTCTTCTTCCTCCTTTGTTTCTTTAGCGCTGTCATCAGTTTTCTGTTTCTTGTCAGGTGTTTCTTCGGCAGGTGTGCCGTCTGGAGCGTCGCCGCCTCCTGTGGATTTTCGTTTGCACGCTGTCTTTTCGCAAACTTCTAGAAGAATAAAAAGATGTAAGAAATTATGAAGATGATCAATTAAATATAATAACTGCTGATGTATGGAATCATTGACTATCGATTAAAGTTGTTGAAGGTTTCCGTAGATGTTGACATAAAAATCAACATTCGGGTTTTAACGTTTGTAACAATTGTTTTTAACATGAAAAGAAATCTTATGCGTTGCTGTATGATAGAGGCATCAAAGGGTAACAGGAAATGAAAATGATAAATTGAATAGGATTTGATTCAGTTGGAGCCTTGCTGCTATCTGAACAATAGAGCGAATGGTTGAACAGCATACCAGGTCAGAAACAGATAAGATATTCAAAACAAAGCAAAACCTTACAATAAATAAACCTAAAATATCCTCTTAGACGTCTTCGAAAATGCTAATGATTAGGACAAATAAGATGACAAATACCTAACATCTAT
Organism: Dynastes maya; assembly: GCA_029619315.2. Taxonomy (NCBI): domain Eukaryota; kingdom Metazoa; phylum Arthropoda; class Insecta; order Coleoptera; family Scarabaeidae; genus Dynastes; species Dynastes maya. The sequence continues at coordinate 1,828,777 of JAROYE020000020.1, forward strand.
TGAGGACAGGAGGCAAATATTGAAAAATCGGTTTTTCCTTGATTTTACCGATGTAATAAAATTTAATTAATGAAAAAAAAATTCAACACACCGGTAAGATTCGAACCTACGACTCTCTTTTGCCGGACGGGCGCGTTACCAACTTCAGTCTCAGTATAGGAATATCTAGATCTTCGATGCCTGCATGTGTCAAGTATACACTAAGTAATGAATATGTTGGTTTCCATCGGCGAATACTAAAAAATCCTGCAGGTGCCTTACAATTTTATTTCATTAATTAAATTTAATAACGTGGGTAAAATCAGGGAAAACCCTGCACTTGTATGTAGTGCAGGGTTTTCCTAGAACCCACAGTAAGTCAAAACAGTTTTTTTTTTATCGATTCGCTAAGAATTCAATAGGATATAAAATCTTGAAATTACACGCAGGGAAGGTCAAGGACATTTATGAATCATCCCCAGCTAAAATTTTAAACTCGCGATGATGATACGCTTGCTTATGGGAATTTCCCAGTCTTTAAAAAAACGTACTTCTTAAACGGTTGCAATCTCTTGAAAATTAACGATAATACCGTTTCATAAATATGTAACATGTCGTTTATTGCAAGGTGAAGTTGTGTTCATAAACAACCTCGATTGTATAAAAATGGTACTTATTGTTTTTTCAACGACTTACAACAACAATTTCCTTCTATTGTTGGAAATATAGGGCAACGGGCAGCTGGTTTATAGGTTTATTACTTTAACTGAAATTATAGAAAAAAACTTGTCCTTTTATCGAAATTATTTGCGCAGAGTTATCAACAAACGACTTGTTTATGTATAAATACATGTATTCATATTTATGTATTATAAAACCGAAGATTGTTTGGATGAGCGTTTTGATTTAATCGAAATTCAAGTACAATTTAATCAATTAGACATTGAACAGATGTAATTGCTATCCAGAAGCAAAAGAAGCCAAAATAAAAGTTCCAGAAGCTTTCTTCTCTGATATTAACGAAAAGTTAAACGATTTTTTTGAATGTATAATCATCGATGCTTGTTGTATTGTATGTATACGCAAGATACACCAAGAAAAGAAAGGTCAACGACTCAAACCTAGCTCGCAATTTCTCTATTGTGTTCGCGTCTACTGAACTTTATGCTTTTTGGCTACAGTGGATATCACGTCTTGCGTTACCTGCGTTCGTTTTCATGTTTTTATTCATTAGAAACGTGCCTATTATGAGGTGTACATTAATTATTCATTAGTATCTAATAGGCGGGTAATTGTATCACATTTGAATATTTTTATGTGCGAGTATACAATTTATCATAGGGCATGGATAGTTAGATAATCTTAGGTACCTTATGTTTCTTTTTTTTTTCTGAAAAACTATTTGTGGAGATAAAAAACTGTATCAAGTTAACTGTGAATTCATTCCGCGGCAAGTTTTACTAAATTTACGGCATTTACGATGAAAGGAATAAATTCAATAAAATTCTAGCAGCCTTAATAAATAGAACTCCCCATATATTTTTACGGATATGGATAGAAGATTAAATACGTGTCTCAGGTCTGTTATGAATAGAGTTGGCATTCTTTAAATTTCGCGGATGGTTTGAGTTGGTAGTTCCGGCAATATATTCGTCTGTATTACATTAAGAAATTGGCGAATATGTCTACTACCAGCTTAAAATAATTCGCGAAATTAAAAAAAAAATGCCAACTCTAATTATCAATAGTTTTTGGGTTATTATAACTAAGGTTCGACAAACGCGTGCTACGGCAGAAGCGATGAGTTGGGGTTTAGGTCGATGCGAAACCACTGGAGAGTTTAGTTATTCGATAGGCGTGGAAGTGAACAGTAGTTCGATAATTATCGGTTTATCGGTGTGCATCTTAAAACATGGATTGTCGTAAGCGAGGTTTACCTTTAGCATCGCATGTGAATAAATATATTAGCCGTTTCTTTGGGTTGGAATATACAGGTACTATCATTCAGTGCAAAATTTGCAATATACGGTTGATAGATCGCGATACATTTCACTATAGAAGACATATTAAAAGTAAACGTCATGTACTGAATTTAAGCAACAATATTCTGTTAAGTATTTAATTATTTAATAATATTTCGTTAAATAAATTAACAGCTTCTGTTTGAATACTTGATTGATTTCCGAAGCCGTCGCCTAAGTCAACTTGTTCATTTAATTTTTGCAAAATGTCACAAACTATTTATTTACAATAAACCTGTATATGGGAGCTTTACTGAAAAGCTTATTTAACCGTCCATCTAAGTCTGTTGAAATGTAACAAAGTTACTATCACTCCCGCTCAAACCGGAAGTAACATTAAATTGTGGTATAAGCAAAAAAAAAAAAACAAATCAAAAGTATAAATCTAATGTTCCAGCATTTTATATAAAAAAAAAGGTTGCTAAGATTTTATCGAATTTATTACTTTCGTCGTGAACGTAGTGTACATTACATCTTTAAAAAGCTAAAAAGATTATATTGAATAAACTTAAAGCACTCATACTTATTTAATAATTTTGGATTACAATTATCATCCAGAAATACTTCAAAAATGCCTTCTTTGGCGCCTGAAATATTCCAAAAAATATAGATTCTTCAATCAAATTTAAGCAAAATCTGAGCAAGATTCTTTACCTAATTTCCGTTAAATATTTTCAAGCGATATGAACCACAAAGATACGAAAGTGTGTATTTTATATATTATCAACGAATTTACCGTATATACAATTTTATAGACGCGTCAGATTTATTCTATAAACGAATAAAATAACTACAATATACACAGAGGATATGTGTGCATAAATAAACGAGTTTTTATCACGGAGGATAGATATGGAGGGGCCGAATATATCACGAACGTGATGTAATATTGAACTTACGAATAAAAAATTACCTATTACCTAACGCGGATAAATAAAATTATCGCTGTATAAATACGCTCGATATATTTTCCATTACCAACCGTCAACATACATGTAAAATAAATCAATATAGGGTTAGGAAAAAAAGAGGATAGAGAGCAATTCACAGAAATCAATAATCTGGGTATATTGACATGAACCTTTCGAACAGTTATCTAATTAACCAAAAAATGAATGCTACTAATTATTGTTACTAGGCAATCTTTTCATGTGTAGTTATCTAAGTGTAGTAAAGTTATTAATTTTACACACGACAATAAAAATCACGAAGAAATTTGAAGTTTCAATCAAGTTTAGGAAAACTTGTGTTATATTTACTATTTCACGTGACTATAGTAACAAACAAATTAAAATTCTATGTCATATTTATTTGGAATATTCTATATATACAGAATGTATAATTAATTAATAGCATGACAGCGTGGGTGGCCCTACACAAGCTTCAACGTGCGATATTGAACAGGTCTGGCTTCAGGAATTGCAAACTTGAAAATCACAGCAGAAAATCATCAATAAACGTATTTTGAAAGTATCTTTGGAATATCTACTGATTCTAGAGGCTGTTTTACACGACGCATAACTTATGTACATAGTTATACATGGCGCATGTGTGTTTTAAATTTTTTAATTCTCTATTTGTCAAGAGATCATATTAATCGAGTGTGACATGCAGAAATTGTGTGTAAAATGCTTATATTGTTCCTATAGAACAGTGTTGGGTTGCTGGTTTACACAATGCATGATTTTGTGCATTCTGCGTAGTGTAAAATAGGCTTCACTGAGAAACACTTGTAAGTGTAATTGGAATATTTAGGTACACTAATATACATCAATGTTCATCTCAGACAGTAGCGGTGTGTGATGACTAGAGCTTTGTTCGCTCGACCTACACTAACTACTCCGAGTAATCAGTGTAAAAATATACGTCCGTTGGGCCTGCGTGCAGCTGTACGCAACCGTACACCTACTTGCAGTGACGTCATTTCACACTACATCGAGTAAAAAGTGCAGCTAACAAACCTTAGAGCGCGATCGACGCGGTCCCCTGAATAGTGCACGACGCGTCGAGATAGTAACCCATGCATAGCGTACAAGTGAATCACGCGGCATCACCATCAATATGTTCTACTCGACCCGGTGAATGCATTTATAAAACTCAACTTAGCAGTAGCGCACAGAAGTGAGCGACTGATAAATAAAAGTCCAAGATGAGCATAAATACTTCTTTGTTAACCTATAGCTATCGGTAGTGCACGACACTGTCCACGCGTCTGACTGTATCGAAAAGAGACCGCGTCGATATGCACCTTAGTGATGATACAAATGGGAGGGGGCGGACAACGATTCGATTTCATCGTGTATTTCCGTTGCATAGTACACTGTACACAATATGCAAGAATACATGAGGGAATCAAATCGGTGTCCGCGCCCTTCCGTTATTTCATCACTCACCTCACTGATCTGATGTCGGGACTCTCACTCGCGCCTCACGTAGTTCCGTTTGGTGCGAGTGAGACCCATACGGAGAGTCTTGATATCCGAGATGGACGTTGCTGTACATGAAATACATTTTTTAATGGAATTCATGTCCAACGCTATTTAAAAATTAAAAAACTGTTTTTACGATAAATATCTTGCTAATCCATACAAAAACAGTTATTATATCTATTTCTTTTTGTAATTTCTCCCTTAAGTACTATAAGTGTCAAAACAAATTTTGTCTATGTTTAAATCGTACAAAACTTGTTGCTGACAACAAAAATCCCAACAATAACAAGTAATTGACAAAGCTACCAAAATATGGGTTAAATTATAAAATATTGTGATTCTAGCTATCCAAAAGCGAATAAATGTTAGACGACAGCCATTAATTAATAATAATCACCTTGTCTGTTAAAAATATAAATTGAAAACAAAACAAAAATGCAAGTAACAGTAAATTATTTGTAATACCAAAAAGTCCTAAAGAGAATATCACCAAAATTATATGAAACCAGCTGCGATAAGAAACGAATCAACTACGAAAGCCCAAGATTAATCTTTAAAATAAGCATAAAATCATGCCGCGGTAGAGAAAATTGAATGATCAATAAGCGTTATATTATTGTTTTTTCCGATAGTGGATAAATAAAAAATAGGCATGAACCTTTTAAATTTTGTAGTGGTGATTTTATACCTCTTTTTTAATAACAATAAAGAGAATATTAAACTAACAACTTATTTAATGTGGTTATAACCTCAAAAAACTAGCAGCTTTTGGTTATGTACGAGACAAATTTATTAGAAAAGAAGTATATTCGTAATTCACAGAAGCAAAAAAAAAAATACATTAACACTAAAAAAAAAGTATTAAAAAAAAAATGAAATTCACCTTTTCATTTTAACCGACATCGATTGCTGTAAATATGTTTAAAATATCACTTAAACGATATCGTAAAAATTGAAAAATACCTTTTTCATCTTCTGCTTCTTGTTTACCATTTTTCTCATTTATGTCACCATTCTCAACATTGTTTGCTTCCTCCTCCTTTTCTTCGGCCTTCTCATCCTTGACCTCTTCGACTTTTTTCTCTTTCAAAGGGCATTCTTCTGGTATTTCGCTGTTGAGAGATTGTACAAAAATTGTATGAAAAATTTTGAAAAACTCAGCGTATAATTAAAAATGAATTGAAAATCCAATAACCTTGTTTAATAATTTAAATGTAAAGTATGATTAAAAAAAAATTGTAATTTTGGCGGTTAAGGTTAATAAATAAGCACGGTTTAGGTGCGAATATTTTTGTGACTCACTGTACACATCTAATTCCTTATCAAATAGGAGGCGCTACTCTTCACACATACACGCTTGTTGCATTTTTACAACATCCAAATTATCCGTTTACAGCGGAAAATTCTATCAAAACTATTTTCAAACAACCTTAACCCTATAGCAGTGACAAAAAATACAAACAAAGCAATGTGTTCGTCTTCACATATCCCTGCGAATACGAGTAAAAAAAAAATATAACTCAAGGTCAAACCACACGGAGTTATATTGGTATGTTGTAACCATGCGGTTACTACTACCGGCTTTTCCGAGAAGACGCCATATTGCATTCGGCATTGTACCGCCAAAACACAACCGACATTCGCTCAGGCAAAAACGGCACAAAAACACGAATATTGACACTTCACGCACGCAAACATTGATACTCACGTTTTTTCGACTTTGTTTTCGGCCATTTTTTGGTAAAATTATCGGTACGAACGCAAATTATAAACGGCGAGAACGGTTGATGGAACGCAAGCGAACCTCTACCAACAAACGATACCCGTAAAATGAAAAATAAGAGGAGCGCGGCGATTATGGAAGCTGAAAGCGGAAAAAGGAAGAGAGTAGAATGTTTAACGTTCGGTTTACAGACGCTGATTGGTCCGCATTCCCGAACAAGGTGAACTTTTCGTCGTTTATTTTCGTTCGTAACCCGAACAAACGGTTTAACGGTTAGGTGGGGACGAGGAAGGCGGTGGGGTAATGGATTGGGAAATCGGGAAATATACGAAACGTGCGAAGTGAAAATTATATAAACAAGAATAGCCTAATTTGAGCGATTAATTTTATAAACAAAATAATTAAACGGAAACCCTACATCGTATATAATATTTGCATTTCTTTGCATAGAATGCGCTTCTTTTAATAGGAAATTAGAATTTAGTAAAAATTGCATGACCGTTAGGAAATCAAATATTTATTTTATTAAGTTGGCAGTACACGTTTATGTCACATATATGTATAACCAGTTTTACTAATAAATAATGTAATAAAAATACGTTCAATATTAAACTATTGACTCATTCCTTTTAAATAAATCCATAGGCTTTAAATTTTTTCGATATTATCTATCTACTTCATTTTCAAGCTTATTTCCTTAATCATACGTTTCGTTACAGATAGATATTTATGAAATTATACAAATACATATACGTTATATTTCTATACATTTAACTTTTATGTGTTGTTTGTTAATGTCTCTATCTATTCACATATCTCCTACTATTTTATTTACGTTAATAAGGTAATTAAGCAGACGTTATTAAGGTTACGGTACATTTGTAGAAGGGGTATGATTACATAATTTCCTGAAGAATATACCTGCCCTTGAAAAAATATTCCATTCCAGCAAATAGCTAACGTTCGTAAATGCTGTTGTAATGACAATTTCTTTAATGCAGCTGTTTTGTGCTGTTTTTCTTCGAATTGATGGAATTGAATAACTATGAAATCATAATGCTGTCCATTAGAATTGGCTAAATAAACAAGTTATTGGAATAAATGCCTATGTATATAGGAATATTTTGTTTCGTTTTATATGGTACACAGGGTCGAACTTTGTAATATATGGTTTGGGGAATTGACAAATAAGTACACACCATAAGCTCCCGTCTACATAAAGCGCGAAGAATATAAATAGTAATGAGCAATTACAATATAGTTTTCGTTTATAAGTTGTCATGTATTAATAAAATATGTTAAACAAGCTAAATACAACGTACTAGGTTTTATTTTTGCTTGGTATTGCTCAACGCTATTCTCTAATTTTGTAGTGCGGGACTTTTCTGCATAATATTCATAAGCAATATACGAGAATTTATGTATAAAATCTTTTCATTCAAATTTTTATAATGTAATAAGATTACATTCTAATAAAGTTACTTTCTGCCACATGTTTACGAAAACAACCTTACAAAATTCTGGCCCGCTTGCGATATACGGACCTGTTCTTGTACATATATATATAACTTTGTGGATAGAAACGACGAATCACGTTATCTTTCTCCGTTTTTACCGGTTCTCAGAAAATAATCAGATATTCACTACCAACTTGAGCCTATTAAGATTACTAAGATTACTTATAACGTTTTCTTTTATTAAATAAAAAGTGCTCTTTTCTATTAAAAAAAAATCAAGGCGATGATTCTTTTACCTTCGTAAAGGTTAAGTGCGATAAAATGAAAGTAGGTTATTGAGTTAAAATTAGAAATGACGTAATAGGAAAAGTCTTTTAGAAATATGGAAATAGTACTTGTAATTAATTTCCTGATTGTATTTTTTCCTTACAAACTCATTACTTTTAAGTATTATCGTAATGTGAAATGTACAAAGCAACTTAAAAGCTAAATTTTCTATTTCTAACATCCTGCTAAACATAAAACATCCTGTGGTTCTTATAAATGTGGATCAATGTATATATCAAACCGTACAAAGTTATTGATTTGATATTCCTGGAATAATTGAATAGTTAAGCTTGATAACTTACGTTATTAAGGAAAATTATATTATTTTTTTATGCAATCGACGTTGATGTTCCGGAAATAAGTAATAATTTAGAAGTGCCTAATCCGTCAAAGTTAAAGGAAAGAATTTAAATCAATTTGCACGTTTTGATATCCAAATAACGTACTATTATTAAGTATTACTCCAGCATTTAGCTGTAAAAGCGTTGTTTTGTAGAGAAATACATAGCATTAATGAATATGTCAAAATGAACGAGTTAAGTGGTTATAATGGTTTTGGTAGTTTGATGTTTGCTGATTTATTTTTTAAACCTACGCTAGGTTTAGATTTTATTGAAATTTGTAAAAAAAAATAAATCATCTGCTTTCTCTTGAAAATGTGCAGCGTCCCTATTACGTTTTAAGTGTGAGATTGTTCACCTTTGTATAAGATAATTTTTGTTGGCACGAGGCATAATCGATTAACCTAAAAATAAACTGAAATCAAAAAAGAAACTTAGGAAATCGTAGGACACCTTTTATTATGTGTTAATTAATTAATATAAATAAAATATGCTGTATAAGAATGTTTTATTCTATAAATAATGAATTGTATACAAACAAAATGTCACTATTAATACCAACTTAATTGTTTTTGGTAAGAATATTTTTTCTTCTATAGAATAAATTGAAATACAAGTCGGTAATGTGTATAATAGTAATAACTAAAAAAAACTTCTTTTATTTAAGAATTTCCTTACTTTTTATTTGGTAAAAGGCTGGAAATTTTATTTAATTATACATGTTAATTTTATTAACACTTATTTCTTTTGCCTCAGCACTTTAAATTAAGAAATATGATGTTTTCAAATAATTCAAGTAAACACTCTTTTCAATAGCATTTAGTTAAAATATTTTGCGTTGTTGAAAGAAAATCAACCAAAAAAAAATAAACACTCAAGTTCTTTCGATCGATATTCCATTTATTTAAGGAGAGCAGAAGCTGCTTACCCAACTCAGGACATTTTCTTTTAAAAATCTGGATGCTATGGTATTTTCATATTAATTTAGTTTTTTTCTTCAAAAATTAAACTATCGCTCTTATTATATTAAAATGAAATACTAAAACTGTATACCTTTAGCACTTTATTTTATACTTACACCTTCCCATTGCACTTACTTCAGTAGTAACTTAACAAGTAACAAAACAAAAATAACATAAACTTGTATGACTCCCTCCCTCGCCATCATTTCTTTTTAAATTTGCGCAATTTATTTGGTAGTTTTGATAATAAAGATCCAACTCACATGTAGTACGCCGAGAAATCACCGAATATGTCCTTTATTATTGGAATTACCAGCTCAAATTGTCTGCGAAATTTAAAAATTTCTACTGGCGCGGCGTTAGAAAGCCAAGTTTATAGCGCCAAACAGTAAGCAAACGAAAATGTCAGCCGAATTTCCTTTCTTTGACAACCCAGATGGATTATCATCGGATGCCCGCATCATCCCCGGCCGGACGTCCCCGAAAATGCTGAAAATCCGGACATGTTCGGGGAAATCTCTGGATGTTTAGTAACCCTACATTTGTTGTAAATAAATAGGGCCGTGCCGTATGGATCCGTGAAATGTGCGTTGCACACGAGCGGCCAATGTAAAGGGCAGCGTCGGCGACAAGTAATCAACAAGGAAAACGAGTCGTTAGGCGGCACGAACTGTGCAAGCTGAAGTCAAAACAGTCTGATGGATGTAAATTATAGACTGTTTAGTCTTACGATAAAAAAATTCTTGCAAGGAATTTTACTACTTTTCGGTGTATATTATTTTATATTATTCCATTTCTTCGCCAGTTGATCATTATCATTAGAAATAAACCAACTCGAGCTTAGAGAATGGAGTTATATCGTGAATAATATCTGACACGTAGAAGAACTTCGCCCTTGAACTGTATCTGCATTTTAAAATAAACAAACTAACCGATGTTACATATATACCCTAACTTTAAGTTTTAGTCACTATTATTCCGACTTTTGTACGTATATATATATATTCAATAAATTTTATTTCTTCTTGTTTGGGTTTTTAAAAACCTCAAGTTACAGTCTCTGTGGTTATTTTAAAGTAAAATAATTTTAACAGATTGTATAAATTAAATTCTAAAGTGAATCACCAGCTAGTGGTTTTTATAACATAATACCTACGCATATAATAACTATTCCCCAAGTATAAAAAATAAGGAGGGGAGGGGCGGTGGCAAAATATTTTCGCACACAGGCGGGCAAGTTGTTTGGAACGGCACTGTAAATAAATATGTAATGGGTATTTCACTTTTATATATAGTAATTATACATTCGTAACAGAATTTGTTATATGCTAATACTAAATTATCGAAAAATATTTAGTTTCATTTCATATAAGACATTACAGGACGATAAAAATTAGTCCATTATTTTTCGTGGATTAGCTGTCAAGACCAGAATCATATCATGACGTCATTGATATGCTTGTGGAAGAGTATTTATTAAGCTTATCTTTAACTCATTGTACCTACCTTACAACATTCTTATTGCAGAAAGTCGAAATTATACTCGGTGTGTCCAAATCAAACAGGAAGTACAAAGTCCTGTTTGCATTAGAGCAAAATTCGTTTATGATTAGTTTTTAATACAGTTGGAATTGTGGCATGGCAGTACTTTATTTTGTTTATTAGTTTATATTATTATTATTACAGTTAACTACAGATTATTTCACTTTCTTGGGAAAGTCTCGGGAAACGTCATTAAGACTGAGTCTTTGATGTCATATCACTTTTTTGGCATTTCTGTAACTCTGCTTGATAGAGTAGCTTTTTAAGAATATGGTAGAATTCTTAATAATCATTTATGATGAAATTAGAGTATTTCCTATTTTTTTGTAATTAATAAGACAAGTGCTGAGACATTGTAATATTTTTTCTTTATACATATTTGTTACAACCATCATGTACCGTTGTATAATTGCGTAAAATGAATTTAATAACAATAATAAAATAATGATAGTGAAAATGATAATCTTTTTTTGTTTGTGTACACGTATTTTGTGCTGCCATCTCTTATCGAAGATTAGAACTTGGAAGTTAGGATGATTTGCATGTCCCCTACTTTCGTTCAGAGCTCGCCGATTCCGCAGTAGACCATTGCTATCCGTATTTCTGTGGTATGCATATATGTACTACACGACGAAGTGAAAATCTGGGGTTCGGGGAAGCCATTTTATATAGTAGTTTGTATTGGAGAGATTTACGTGGGCCTGTATTTACGTAAGTTTCGGGCGAGACGGACATTTCAACAAAGACGACGGTCTTAATTCGGTAAACTCTGCCGAAAGTGCGTGTGTGTGTAAGTGTGTTTCTACAAGCCCGAAAATGCATACCGTGAACTATTCGTGTTGACATTGGCGAGATAGAAGAGACAGAATTAATTGAGTGACATCCGCACTGCATCAGATTCAATTCTTGGTGCTACCAGCGGACAGCTTGTTTTTAAACATAAGCCCTGGAAGGTTTAAAAGTTCAAACCATGGGCAACAATGCCTCAACGGCTAATAAGAAAGTCGATTCGGCAGAGAGCGTCAAGGAGTTCCTCGATCAGGCCAAGGAGGACTTTGAGGAGAAATGGAAGAAGAATCCAACGAATACCGCCTGCCTCGACGATTTCGAGCGTATCAAAACCCTTGGAACAGGTTCCTTTGGAAGGGTAATGATTGTACAGCACAAACCAACTAAAGAATATTATGCGATGAAGATCTTAGACAAGCAGAAAGTCGTCAAGCTGAAGCAGGTAGAGCACACGCTTAACGAAAAACGTATACTGCAAGCTATAAGTTTTCCATTTCTCGTCAGTTTAAAGTTTCATTTTAAAGACAATTCCAATTTGTACATGGTGTTGGAATACGTGCCTGGTGGTGAGATGTTTTCCCATCTGCGTAAAGTAGGCCGGTTCTCTGAACCACACTCGCGATTCTATGCTGCACAGATAGTATTGGCATTCGAATATCTCCATTATCTAGATCTGATATACCGTGACCTTAAACCTGAGAATTTACTGATCGATTCGCAGGGATACCTAAAAGTTACAGACTTTGGATTTGCTAAACGAGTCAAAGGACGCACCTGGACATTGTGTGGAACGCCCGAATACCTAGCACCTGAAATAATCTTAAGTAAAGGTTATAACAAAGCCGTCGATTGGTGGGCATTAGGCGTATTAGTTTATGAAATGGCTGCTGGATATCCTCCATTCTTCGCCGATCAACCTATACAGATTTACGAAAAGATTGTATCTGGTAAGGTACGTTTTCCATCTCACTTCGGCTCAGACTTAAAAGATCTGTTACGTAACCTCTTACAAGTTGATCTAACCAAACGTTATGGTAATCTAAAAGCGGGTGTAAACGATATCAAAGGTCATAAGTGGTTCAGTTCCACCGATTGGATAGCAATATTCCAGAAGAAAATCGAAGCGCCATTCATACCAAGATGCAAAGGTCCAGGGGATACCAGTAACTTCGATGATTATGAGGAGGAGGCTCTTCGTATCTCGTCGACGGAGAAGTGCGCGAAAGAATTTGCCGAGTTCTGAATGTTTTACTTTATATTTGTAAGTAGAATTGCCTATTTTTGGGCATTTAATACTAGATGGACAGCTGCTGTGTCATTTCTTCCATCATATAAATCGTGCCCAAGATATTCTCTCTACCTCTGCATTTTTCACGGGAATTTTCTCTTCGATTTTCGTTCACGAATGCGTTCAATTTACCTACTACGCGGAATTCTACGAGTTGCATGATTAATGAAAAAGATTCCGATCGAAACGTTCAGTAATTAAATTAGCATTTTTGACAGTTTACACTTGTTTATTGTTGCCATAACTTTGGAACGAGTTCATCGTAATTCATTTATTTTATATACAGCTTGGTTATTAACGATCGAATGGTGGTAATTCAATTGTAAAAGATATCCCTAAATGCATAACGATTACATCATACCAGGCAAATTCGTGGTTTAAAAATGGAAAATATAACGAAATTCAAATTAATTAATCTGTATGAAGATATCGTGTTTATCTTTTTTTTTTTAGATCGATGAATGATAATCATGATTGGCATCAATTGTCATCTCATTTCGGGCTACATACAAGTAGAAATTTTTAATTTCGTAGACGATTTAAGTTGGTAGTTCCGGTATTAAAGGATATATTCGCTAATTTTGTAGTGTATTAAATGCGAATATGGTCGTTATTGCCGGAACTACCAATTTAAATTGTCGGCGAATTTAAAAAATGTCAGGTTCAAATTCTTGACGTTATTTTAAACAAAACTTTTACATAATATTATTTTAAAATTATACAGCTTTATTTCTGAAGAATAAAACAAAAAAAATCAACTATTTTTAAATTCTTTTTATTGCTCATATTAGTTGGAGATTATTTTAAGGAAAGCATACATATTTTGCAAAAAGGAAAGGAATAACTCGTATGAAAAATGAACTCGAATTACTTCAGTATTATTATGTTTTAAAAAAATAATAGAGTTACGTTTGAAATTCACGCCTGCTAATTTATATTCCAGATATTTTTACGATTAAATTTGCTAAATTTACTTCGCTTGACGATTTTTTGGCATTTTTTCAATTACACACGTTCTATTTTGAAATATTAAGTTGTTTGTTTTTACGTACTGTCGTGGGTTTTTATTATCTAGCAAAAAAAAGGAAAAATATGGTACAATGATTCTTTTTTATTCCTTTAAACGTAGTATTAAGAATTACATTTTTGAATGTCGGGTTTATTTATTTCACTATAGGTATGATTTTATAAACGTAATTCTGATGTCAAAGATTTTGACGCCGGGATTTAAAACATCCATTTCAATTTGTAAATAGAAGACATGCCAGTTACATTATGTCATAAAAGTAATCCTAATCTCGTCAATTTTCTATATGGGTACAGTCGTATGTAAAGTAAGAACAGTCAGTTGTAAAATTATTCCTGTAGGTTTGGAAATAATCTCGTTTTTTTTTTCATCGTGATTTAAGTTCGATATTTGTTCTACTCGATAATCTTGAAATCATTCTCCAGTTGATATACGAAAAAATCACTTTATTACATATATTTCATATCAACATTATTTTTGTCAAAAATCTGTCACGTAGAATGTTGATAAAAATGGCGTTTCCGTGATAAAAGTTATAGATTTATTGGTGGGTTTTTAAATGGAAATATAAGACAAATCAACATCATATAGGAAAAAATGTAAACCTATACAAATTCTCATAAGATATATCATCTTGTATTTTTTAGATTCTATGTTGGCAGTTTTGCTCCTAAAATTTATCATACGTGCTTAGTTTAACGATTACCAACCTTCGAATATACAGTGGCAGCCAGTTAAATAGCACAGTCAAGCTTTTGACACAGCCATAGAATAAAATTACCCATTTTTTAATTAGAAAAGGAAAACTTTATTCACTAAATTTTACCTTTACATAGTAAGAGCGAGCGTTTCTATGCTCACCCGATTTTACCCGAACTGAGCGCATCTAAACCTGTACTGTCATTTTGCTTGTCAAAATTACGTGAAGTCAAATTCAGCACCTTTCTCACAAGAATGCCGATTACGCAAGGTGACGTACGGTATATTATTAATCTACAACCTTTTCTTACTAATCAAACCAACCGCATTTGAAAATAATCATTCAATAAAAGATAGCAAATAGCCCTATTGAAATCTAATTTATTCAGAAATAATTTTTTGCAGCATAACTCCTTCATCCACTTGCCTCTTCAATTTTGATCGTTTTTTATGAAATTAAATATAATGTAGTTGTACAAAAAGTTTGTTGCTGCGCAGTTGGATTTTAGAATAAAATAGAAACGACCTTAAGAAACTTAAGGATAATAAAATGACATTTATGTGTGTACTGTGTTGATGTCATTTGCTTGTCAAAATTAGGTGAACGCAAATTCAATTCTGCACCTTAATTGTTAGATACATCGCATCGGTTACTAACGAAGCAAGCCTCGACTCGTTCCCGCATTTCCGAAAAATGTTGATTACGCTAGGTGAGCATAACACGCTCGCTCGTATGGTATATCAATTCATAAACAAGAAACAAAAAATCGATTTTCACATGAACTACAAAATAAAGAAAATAAAGCCATTATTTGCCAAAATATAAATGGACAACTAAATAGCACATGTCTATGTAAATAGAAAATACGTTGACAAGTACAACAAAGATAATGTTTCTTTGTTGTACTTGTTTCGTGCTACATATTAGCACTTAGTCGGAAAACCCTTGTTTTCGATTATTGCAGCACATCTTCTTGGTAAATCTCTCGACCAATGCCCGACAACGCTCCCAAGTAATTTCTTGCCAAGCTTCTTGAACAATCTGCCTCAAATGATCCAAAGAAGATGGTTTCTTTGCAAGAATTGCTTGTTCAACGTCTCCCCATAAATGTTCAATGGGATTTAAATCGGGGCTTTGAGCCGGCCAGTCCAACATATTAATTTTTCTAACATTAAGCTATTTTGATACGATCTTTACCTTATTAAACGATTAAGCCTTGCAAACCCTTTTTTAACGTTGGTAGATATAACAAGAGAATTGAAAGCAATTATAACGTTAATGTTCCATGTAAAACTGTACGTCGTCGCCTGGATGAAGTAGGCTTACGGAATTGCGTCGCCAGAAGAAAACCATATGTTTCTAATAAAAATCGAGTAAAGCGATAACAATTTGCAAGAGCACATGCAAACAAACCACTCACCTTTTGGAAAAAAATCCTTTGGACGGATGAATCGAAGTACAATCGTTTTGATTCAGATAGCAGAAAATATGTACGACGCCCTGTGAACCAAAGTATTAATGCAAAGTTCACTAATAAGAGCATTAAGCATGGAGGAGGAAACATAATGGTGTGGGCTGCAATGTCGTAGTACGGAGTAGGCCCTATTGTCAGAATCCAAGGCAATTGATGCACGACAACGATCCAACACATAAGGTAAAGATTATATCAGAATGGCTTAATGTGTGAAAAATGTGAAAAATTAATGTGTTGAACTGGCCGGCTCAAAGCCGCGATTTAAATCCCATTGAACATTTATGGGGAGATGCTGAACAAGCAATTCTTGCTAAGAAACCGTCCTCTTTGGATAATTTGTAGCAGATTATTCAAGAAGCTTGGCAAGAAATTCCTCGGGAGCGTTGTCGAACATTGGTCGAGAGTTTACCAAGAAGATAATGTTTATCAACATATTTTCTACTTACATAGACATGTGCAATTTAGTTGTCCATTTGTATTTTGGCAAATGGCTTTAATTTTTTTATTTTGTATTTCATATGAAACTCGATGTTTTGTTTCTTGTTTATGAATTAATATACGTAAAGGTAAAATCTAATGAATAAAGTTTTTCTTTTCTGATTAAAAAATGGGTAATTTTATTTGGCTGTGCTATTAAGCTGGCCGCCACTGTATATAATAAAAATTATTAACATATTTTTTTTTATTTTTACAATAATATTCGTAACAATTTTACGAAGCCTTTTAAACCTTGAAAAAACTCAGCTTTTATAACTTTTTCACGTTCATAACCTATTACCTCTTTTATTTTTTTTTCTTTTAGTCGTTCACTCATTCGTCAATGTGAAAGTGGTTCACGCTTACGTTGATTCAATTTTAGTGCATTATATAACGTAGTGCTTTATATAAAACTTTTATGTTCCGTATTATTTACAATAAGGTTTCGGAAGGTTTGGGTTCTTTGGGATTATCAAGTGAGATTCCACGTAATCATTACGTTTGTTACTGTTGTAAATAAGAAAATTTGCGTATTTTCTGTCGTTCAGTTATGTAAAACAGCTTACGGTAGAATTTATGACGCAGGAAAGCAAAAAATATATATATAATAGCTGCAAAACAAGCGTGAAGCTTAAATATGGTCTCGATAATTTTGGTAAGCTTATCAAAAAATTAATGATAAGGAAAATATATGGATAATATATTGCTGATAGTTGATTAGTTATTTATTTTTATTTTGTAGTATACTGTAAATATATTTTCTTTATTTTAAAGGTCTTACAGGGGTGGCATCTTTTAAATTGAATATGTTAATTTCAATTTGAATCCATATTTGAGCTATCTCCAAAGTAGTAACATGATGCTTCGACAGTTAATTCATTGCTATCTTCAGAATAAAGGAATAATTATTACAGGGATATAAATCCAAAGAAAGTTTGTTATTCTGAAAATGAAATAACTGAAACATTGGATGTTTTAAATCTAACAGGTGATGATAACATCAGCAACAATCCAACGTTTCAATCTCGAATTATCCTTATCCAAAAATAAATCCATAGCACTCCAGTGGAATTATATATTGTACAACTGAATTACGCACCATTCTCGTAATTATTTCGATAAAAGCCCGGTAAATCAGTCGAAAAATCGTGCTACGGGTAACAAAAGACGTATGTGCTTGCTGTATTTGTGAAGTAAGTCAAGCGTATCTAAAATAAAGCAACAGAGAGCTTCACTGGAAGCGATTTTTTTTTTATTTGGCTAAAATTCGACCGTCTCGAAGCGAAATAATAAATCTAACGTAATAAACATGAAACGGGTATATCGATTAATTAAGCTACATACTACTTACTGCTAGAGAAATTATATAACCCTCGCCCTATCTAAGTTATTGGATTTCGATTTTCTTGTCTTTTTTCGATGAATATATCGTGTGTGTCCATACGTATAGAAATTGATGAGCAAACATAAAAAGAAAACGCAGTTGAAAAACAAACGGAGATTACTGTTTATATTAAACAGTCATCTCGAGTAACATAACTTGTCATAATGCAGAGGTGGACTAGTTTTTATTAATGTATTAGGACAAAGCAGTGAAATACATTGAAAAAAAATAATAAGACAAAAAAATATGCAAAAAAAGATATCAACAGAATATAGGATGAACAAGATACGTAGAATTTATTATAAATTGATTATATTGTCGTTATATCCATTATATTTTTGCCTCCGTCTTAAATCGGATTAAGTAATAAGGAGAAAATTATGAGATGTATATCACTATAGGGTTGTTCCCAGATTAAATCCCAAACTAATCAGAGTGGCCAGAGCCAATCAAATAGCGCAATATCAGTTGGATTTTAGTTGTGGATTTCTTTCTATTAATCACATTACGTCCGACTAATTTGTGATTGCTTTGCGAACAACCCTTATATCATCATTATACATTTACATACACAGATAAGTTGTACATGCTGCAATATAGTCAAAATACAAAAAGAAAATTAAAGGGAGTTGCTTTTTCGCAGCTATACAAGATGAAATAAATGTTTCTCGATAGATTCTAGCTATTAAGAGTTTACTAGTTAAGTGAAACGAATTATTTCCTGTGGAATTTCGTTTATACATATACATAACGCAGTACATGATAATTTTTCGAACCATCCTAATGTCCTAAAAATGAAAATTGAAAAACAGAATGTAATATTAGTCAAGATCACGTCGTTGTTCAACCAGATTGTGCACACATTGCCCTCGCTTTTAGTAATCGTTAATTTATACATATTTTGATCGTATACAGCTGTCCCTGCTAAAACAAAATAATTTTATTATGTGAAAAGCTGTGTGGATTCGAACACCTAACAGACACATTGATTTTTTCTTGTCACAACTTGTATATATAAAAAAAATTCTCAGAATGCGAATTTTACTAGAGGGACAGACTGTATACCATCTTGTTTTACTTCGCCTTTAATATCTTACAACCATATTAGATACACACCAAGATGGAGAATACCGAGTATATAGTTCGTATGTAATTAAATAGTTAGTCATATTTAAATGTAATTTTCATCATTACCATCTGGGTATACAAAATACATAGTATATGTATTGATATTATACATTAGAAATCCAGTTTTAAACAAACGAGAGAAAATGTAATTTTTATAAAATTTCCTAATGTTAAAAAGAACAAGAAAGTTGATCAATTAATTTTTTTGTCTAGTTATTATTTCATTTTGTTTTTATTGGGCGATATGTTTCGATTTTACAATCAATTTATTAATTTTCGAAAATATACAATATGTTTTGCATTTTATTCTAATTTGTGGTATTTTTTGCGGCTTCAAAAGTAGTTAGACCTTTGAAATAAATAATAGGGGTCTTGCTAAATTCTTTTTATTGTTATTGCTAATATGATTATCATGTATTATATAGAATGCGTCAAAAGTAGATTATTTTGATTATTTTTAAAAGTACATGAATATATAGATGCCGTTCCACTTGTTATAGACCTGTAATTTATTGATTCTAATATTTTTTCTAGATGACGTAAAACAAAAACTTTTATCGCACCCTGTATGTATTAAAATAAATTGAATCTGCTTTTTATCATATTGTAAATATTTGTTGTTTTAAAGCTGTTGGCAAAAAATTGTTCATTCTGTTATTGATGTTATTAAAAAAAGCGTTGTTTAAGTATCGCAATTTTTGTACTGTATTAATTAAAAAAAGAAAACTATAAACTAAAACAAATGCACTGAAATAAACTAATCTTTCCATAGTTGTAACTTTTAAATGATAGAAGAGATACTCCGACTGCTTTTGTCACTTTCTATTTTATTGGAATTAGGCTGCATTTGTTTTCCTTTTTAGTGTTTTTTACATCTAGAACAGCTTTGTATCTCTACAAAAGCGTTAAATGTACGAATATGTCTTTTTTAATGTCAAACAAAGAGAATATATTCGATAAGGGAATATTTTTACGCAATCCAATCTTATGTTTTTATTTTCCTGAGAAATAGTCTTCCAAACTTCAAGCAAATCACGCTGATTAAAGCTGGAGATGCAACGGTTACCAAGTAATCAATTTGTCAAATCTGCCTTTGTTAATTTCGCCAAAGTTTTTGAGTATACATGAGAAGTATCATTGCGGCTTTCGTGATTTAAAATTACCGGCCTTGGGATGTAATTCTAGAATGTCCCCTCGAAAATAACAACGTATGTTGTTAAATTGTGTACCTACATGCTGTTTAATAAGATTTTACTACCTACTTAAATTATATCGGACAATTTCGAAAATATACAGCGCGATCTTTTATGATAAGGTCGTTGACCACTACTTACATTACAATCATAGCCAAAGCACCAAAGAATGCGTAAATTAATAAAATAAATTATGGCGATTAATTTCCTTTAAAATATTTTCCTTATCGTTGCATGAATTGTTTTAATACCAGTTGTCTGTAAAACTAAGGTTACTTAAAAATTTGTTGCTAACGCTTTGGTATTTTAAAATTATTGAAATATTAGTGATTGATAAGAATAAAAAAATGTGTGACAAAATCACTGTTGTGATCACAGTTACGTGTTACAATTCTTTTTATTTAATTAATCAATTTTAAACATTTTTTATCTTTATTTTAATCATTTCTATTGATCAAAGCTTGTGAAATTTGAGGAGCAAAAACAAGGAAGCAATATCTTCTATAAAAAAAATTCCATCTTATCGAATATATTGTCCAGTGGCGGCTGGTGATGACGTAAATGGGAAGTGAATTACAACGCTTCGATTTCCTCGTGTATTTCCGTTGTAGAGTACAATGCACGCGATATGCAACGGAAATACATTAGGGAATCGAAGCGTTTTAATGCAGCTCCACAGCGCACTAGCGCCGCTGATATTATCGCATTCTCCACCCTTTTTAGACAGAAACCAATTTAATAGCATAAGTTGGTGCTTTTTCGACGATATATAATAGGTATATATAAATATTTACATAGTGAAAAAAAGAAAAGCTTTAAGTATATTATTAAAGAGAAAAAAATAAATAAAATACCTTTTATAGTATGAACTGAATGGTGTCGTTATTTTATCCTTTTTCGAAGTACAATGTAGTAATTTTGTGTCTGTAAGATTAAGGATTACATTGTAAACATTAAACAATCGCAAACATGTTGTACATTAGTTTTACTTAAAAGGGAAGTTAAAAAACTGAAATGCATTAGGTCTGTGAGAAGAGTGAGAACATAATTTGAGTCTCTAATTGCCAGCATCAAGTGTTATTGAATGAAATACGGCAATCTTATTTATTTTAAAGCCAATATAACTAAATTCAATCGATTATGTCGGTGTAATTCAGTGAAAAGGCTTTGTGATAAAGAGATCCATTCATCGGCAGCATTTCTCAACATAATAATTATAATAAATCAGAAGGTGCAGTTAGCTTAGCTTGGTTAGAATCTTTATGAAGTTATATACACTCTTTAATTTATTAGTAAGTTAGAATGTTAAAAAAGAAAAAGTCAAGAATTGTTCTCATAGTACTGTATTTCAAACAACACAGAGTATCCGCACATTTCTCACCACAAAATATTTTGTGTGGTGAGGAGTGTGCCGATACTTTGTGTTGTTTGCCATACTACCCCACAGTCCTTGTTATCATTACTGTATTTCAATCTATTTTCTCCCTAAATGAACAGTTATTTCGCAAAATAGACCCTTTACTATTTATACTGCATATCTGTATATTGTATTATTATTAATTATTATTACAGCTATTACTACCGTACATAATAGATATAAGAAACATCGTGTTAAGAAGAGAAATATTTGGAAGAAGCGGCCCGAAATGTATAAATTCCTGTTTTCTATATTAATTATAATTATTAATTGTGAAATCGATGTGTTTGAAGCCTAGTCTAAAATTTAAATGATACTATCCAATAATAATAATAATAGGATGAAGCCAAAACGAAAAAAACAATAATCAATCTTTCCTATTGTCCAATTTTGACTTTGAAAAGCTGCTGCAGCGGTATATATTTATACATTTCGAAATGATTCAAAATTCTTCGCATATAAAGTTTGTACTATTTCTAGTGTGTGTCATACGATCTTGTGGATGTTTACCGAAAGAAAAAAAAAAAAAATTATGGATTAAATATGCTATGGACGTCATTCATCTCGATCAATATTATTATTATTGTTACGATTATGATTGCATTATTACATCGCTTTTGAATACATCTGATGAGAGTCAGAGTAAAAAAAAACATTTGTGAAGAAATATTTTATTGTTTTCAAGTGCTGGAAGCGGAATGTACAGTTATATTACATATATGCGCTATCCGAAGGAATATGTTCTAGAATCATATATACATAACAACATTATTTATATTTTAATTTCAAAGTTTATAACACAATTGGTAAGAATTTAAAAAATATATATATACTACTTGGTAACAAAGTTAGACTACTAATGATCTAGTCATTTAATGTGGAGAGCGGTTCAAATCTCATTGGCGTAAAGTAATTTTTCCATCGATCAACGAATGAGTTTTGTATGCTAGCTAGATGTTAGTAAAATTTTAGAAGCGAAAGTAAACAAATTTAAATTCATAATAGAATATAACAAATAATTTATTGTGGCTTTACTACTTTGTTTTGTTATTTATCAATTATCGTCGTCTCTTAAAAATGATATGATCTAGTGATTTATGTGTATTATACATTACATTACACTGTATTATTGTGAACCACTTAGAAATTTGTACACCTATAAAGTTAATGAAGCTTCCATCAAATAAAAAATCTTTTTAAATCAATTCATAAATGAGTACACTACTTATATCTATTATAATCTTATCTTTTTAATTATGCACTAATCTACTTAATCGTAACTTTAGCGATCTTTTCGTCGCCTTCTAAATTCAATTATCGTAATGAGATGCAATCAATCTACATAGCTAGCACACAAAATATTAATGTTGCTAATAAAATTTATTTTTAATGATTACGTTATAGTACAAAAATAACAACATAATATTTATATTCTTTAAAAATGTTTCACTCTTGGGTTTGCATGTCCAACGTTCTATTACACATTCTAAGGAATAGCGCCGTTCTTTCCCAAAATAAAAAAAAAAAACGATTATTTATGTAATTGTACTATAGTGACGTATATATAAATATATGTATACTTTTAGAGTACTGGTTATTGTATTTTATTTTCTTTGTTTATATATATGTATATACATACGGTACCTTGTATGTTTCTATACATATATGTACAATTTTGTGATAATTATTCTTTGTTTTGTGTATAGTTGCTAATAAATAAATAAACGTGATATCTGTTTTTATTTACTCGAAGTAAGAAATCCCAATTTTATTCTATACTTAACGTTTTATATTGCAAATAAACGAAATGTTTATAGTTTGTTTCATTATTATTACAATTCGAAGTTATAAGAGCTGCATTTGTGCCAATATATAATTTCTTGGACGTACATGAAGTTGGCACAAAATTGGTTGTCTGATTTAATACATTTTTATTTGATTTCACAGCTGTCAAATAATCTCACTTAATTTTTATCGTATAATGAACAAGTAATAAGCATTTTGAAGCGCTTATTAATATACCAACTTACTACTATAACCAATTTATCATTTTATACTGTTTATAATAGGCATTCGTAAACTTTGCATGATCATACAGTATCAATTAATTTTATTCTTAATTCAAAAAATGTTCCACATTCTATAGAGACCATCAAACTAGCCAGTATCTCAAGGACGTCAACCATATTGTCTGCTTATGCTACGCATTCCTAAACTTTGAATGATCGTACAGTATCAATTAATTTCATTCTTAATCTAAATAAAATGTTATACATTCTATAGAAACCATCACACTAACCAGTATCTCAAGGACGTCAACTCAATTAGTGACTTAATATAATTTGTAACTAATATCAGTTTGGTTTTGTATGTGGTTTTGTGGTTACAGGCTGCAATAGATCCCTTTATTTATAGAAATGTTGGACAGTATAAATGTAAATGGTTTTGTAAATCTCATTAGGTCTTTAAGATTTTGGAAGTTGATGCAATATATTGGGTAAGTATTTACAATAATTAGCAATTATTTCTTTTGGCCATGTGTTTGCGATTTTATTTATGTTTGACAAGAAGTTGATGATATGAAATTACTCAAAAGTATAAATTTCCTATGATATAAATTTATATTTTATAATATCTGTAATTTGCAGTTAATAAAGCGATTGTCAATTAATAATGGAGATTATCTGAGAGTTAGAAATTTGTTTATAACTACTATCTTGTTTATTTCACTTGAAGTACATCAAGGAAATTTGAGTCGTGAATATAGAATAATACATATATGACAGAAATTACGGAACACTTTTTCGTGCAAGAATTAAACATTGTAACACCGTCTAGTTACAAAATCCTATAATTTCAACTGTCAAAATCATATCTAGATAATCCATGCTATATTCAGCAAGGAAGCCTAGGGATTATTGATGTACTAGGATTTGTATCTCCAATTAAAAAAAAAACACGTGTATACTACGTATGTACATAACTATCAATTAACTATAGATGGTGACAGTTAAAGCTGATCAATCGGTATATCGAAAACCGCTTATTTCCTAGTCAAGACGAGACGTTAAAAATAAGCATGTCACGATCGAAGAAAAAACGTAATACTCGTTTATTGTTTTGTATTTTGCCCGATATCGCTTTATCGTCGTTAATCAAGTCATATTATGCGCTTACTAATAATTGACAGACGGAGTTCCTACGTCAAGGTCATACGTGTGGCATCCCTAGATTAGCAATTAGGAGGACCAATTTACTCTTTAATTAAATAGAATTTCTTTTTTCGTTTCGCTAATAATTGGTTCTTAAGAAGTTAATTGTAAAGACTAGAATTAAACGACATACAGGTATACAAGTATTTACAATTGCGTTGTTAAAACCATTGATTAACGGAATACATTGTATTCTTTTATTAAATGGTTAAAACTGATAATTTTCGATGCTTTGTTGATAAATGTATAGGATCTATATGTTGTAGAGATAAGAGAGTTCAATAAATGATGAATTGGTGTGTTTATTTTATGTTAAAATTTACAATCACCGGTGCTGTCTGTCAAGAATTTTTATAGATGAATTCGTTTTTTTATTAGTATGTGTGGTATGCTGTCAAATGTCAAATAATATGATAACCAAATTAAATATTTCAAAGTAGTAATTCTTTTAGTGCTAGTCTTTAAAGTATTGTCAGCCTTGCATTTTATCTAGTACTTCGTTTAATACTGGGACAAAGAGAACGAAACCAAAGCTTTCAAATACATTATCCATTATATGTACTTCTTATTGGGCGTTTATAATGAATAAATTGGCAACACTTCAAGCGGACAATGTTAAAAATAAATATATTAAATTATCAAGCAGGCTTTATATGTGGCGTCACCTATGTCTGTGCTGTACGTTGTTTATTCGGCCAAAGTGGATATCTTGGTAAAGAGGACAAACGATGCTCGTCGTTTTTCATACCCGTTAGGTACTGATGTGCAAGGTATACCTATGTACTACCTATGTATTGCTTCTGAACGTATAGGTGGTATATCGATTCTCTGTTACCCTCGTCCGGTTATTTTAAGCTACCCTCTTCAACTAATAAGCGATTTACTTGGCGCTTATACATGCCTATACAATGTTGTTTATAAGATTATGAACTCTTCTACTACTTCTACTTCTTTCGGGTTTTGACGTGTGTCATTCATCTGAGTATTTTATTTGCTTTAGAAGTTGTATGTAATGACTATTTAAGAATAAAGATAGATGATTTTCTAAGTGTTCATGCAAATTTCACTATTTTAAGAGAAAAAAGTTTTGAAAATCCTCAAACTACATTCACAAAATTAATGTTATTCATTTCAAACATCGTGAACCGACGCATTTAAACACCTTTGTTATACTTCAAACACTAATTGTAACTCTTAATTATAGGTATTAATTTTGAGGTTGTGAATGTATCTTTAAAATTCAAATTTTAATCACGTTTTTGAAACGCACCAGCGATTGGTGTTACGTAATCCGGCCGGCGACAGCCGCTTTTCTTTGGTGGCAAATATCGGAGAGGATTACTATTTCGTTTGTTATAGATATGTATGTTACTTTTACAGATATGATCGAGATATAAAATGAAATTATTCAGCTCTTATTTTCCTTTCAAACATTAACTCGACACTAAATAATAGCCACTATAATGCTAGAAAATATAGCACACATTTTACGTGATTTTATTGTGAGGTTTGTAAAATGAATATACCCTTTTGTTCTGCCTCAATCCATCATGTGAATGCTAAATTATTATGTCAAAGATACAAAACGTAATATAATTCAAAAAAATTAATGTTTAATGTCAAAAACGACAATACAAATACACTTCTACCAACGTCAAACAATGAAGTGGTTATCACGGCCCGGTGACGTCACAAAAACGCTGATCGAAAGCGCACGTGTTTCACCTATGTTTGAAATGAGAAATTTGTTTTTAAATCTTTGTGATGGAAGTAAAATGTTAATATCAGTTTATCATTTATCAAAATTCTTCGTTTTTTATGTTTTCTTATCATCATGGTATTGAAAAACATACAAGTCCTGAATAATGATAGATTTATTCGGTAATCCGGTTGATAATAAGGGCCCAAGAGTCCTCGAAACAGCTGTTCCGAATTAATTAATATTTTGTGTGGCGAGGAGTGTGCCGGTACTTGGTGTTGTTTGCCATATAAGTCCTTTCTTGGCACTTCGCTGTTTACAGTTCTAGATGAATGAAATATGAGAAAATCCAAATGAAGTTATTAAGTATGACATTGGCTGTGAAAGTCATAAGTGTTTAAGATTACGTACTTTTTGAAGTATAAACATGAGATCATGATAATTATCAGATAGGTACATATATCCGTTCTTAAAGGATGTAGATTTTTTAGTGTAAATTGTCCGTTGTACTTATAGCATTATCTATTTACTTATTTATGAAACCACTATTCTTTATAAATGGGCGTGTTTTATTTCTATAGCCTATGTCATTCAGAGATAGCAGTAGAGGTTGCTATATTTCTAGAAGGATTATTTCAAGTAGTAGGTATCAGTGTCATATAAATAGAAATCATTGTTCACCAATGTTTGGTAATTTTCTTAAGCATTGATCATATGAAATAAGGAAATCTGCATATTCACCTAAAATTCAAAAATTTTTCCGTCGTTAATGACAACTAACTAATTTGCACCTAAATATCTTAGAAAATCTGTTCTAGGCATTGTTCATTAATCTCCTTGGCACATTTCGTGAAGGAAGTTATGAGAATAATCAATACAAGATAAGCGATAATAATATTCAAGATTATCTGTCTTGGTATTTCAATAACTCTAGTTGTGGATGTAGTACTAAAAAAGCTAGTGGCAGTGAATTTATTTAATTTTAAAAAGAATTATTATTATTCTCAGATGATTTTCTGTTTTAGGCGGCTCTTGTGTATAGTCCAGCAGGGGTTTGGACAAATGAGGTTATCGGCCTTTTAATTTCCTTCGATGCCTTGGTGGCTTGACACCCACCGTAAAGTATCGTGGTTGTTGAAGTAAATTCTGTACACATGTGTAACATGTGAATATATTAATGGTTGCACCCCTCTCGAGCCGTCTGTGTACCATGCCAAATTTCCTCTTTTAAGTTGAGATTTGTCGGCCTTGCCTAAGTAGCGCGGTTTTCAATGACCACCTTATAAGGCAAATTGTATTGCGTAAGAATCATGTTTTTTGCAATGTGTATCAAGTATATGTTGGGATTTTTAAGGAAGATCTAATATCTCTCGGCCTTAGTCCCTTCATTATATTTAGAGCATGGCCGCTTAGTGCAGCCTGCCTTTGAGCAAAGATGTTATTTCCAGCAGAATTTCCAGCGCTACTGTGGGACAGGTACGCATTGCACCGGTAATGTTGAGACATGTGGAGCTCTGGATTTGTTACAGCCGCCGCTGCACAATTTTTTGTGTTGTTTTTGGTCATCGAAAAGTAGTTTGAGGCTTGAGACTCCACTCTTACGGCAAACTAGTTATACTGTGATGTTTTTCCGTAAGTTGGAAATATGGGAGTTTCATGTTTTTTGACTTTATACAGGATGATTTCAGAGAGATTTTTCTTCTCCTAGTAAGAGGAACGATAATTGTCTTTTGAGAGTTTATGCGGAGGCTGTGATCTTATTGACACGAGTTATCAAGCACTCTGTATGATATTCTACACTCTGTGGGGCAACCTATGTACATTTTAATCGCTCTCCTTTCGCATCCCTACGCAGCTTTTTTCATTGACTTTGAAGAATGGCTTTAATCCATTTTGTAGACAACAGGTGAAAACCTTTGGTAGAAGCCGTTCTTTCTATGCTTTTGAAAGAGGTGTTATCGAAAGCGCCCTCTATATGCAACAAATCCACAGATCCACAATCTTTTGCCATAAGTGACTCTTCCAATTTACTTGTAATAGATTGGAGGGCCATTATTCTATAAATATAAAAGGAAGTGGAATTCAAAGAAACATAAATTCCACACTTCAACAACTATTCAAAATCTAATAAAAATTATCGTTTTTACGATAGGTCTTATCACGCAATTCACTTGCCTTTTCCCAATATTACGTCAAATCGCCCAGGAATTGATACTCAAGTATTCGACGATATGAATTTCCAAATATGAGGTAACATGTGCTGTTTACGTTTGGTCGAAGTTTAACAACCTTTTAATAGCTGAATTCTTATCTTATTTTGTATCGCCTAACAGATAAGTGGTTAGTCCATATTAGCTAAAGATTATAAAATAGCCGTGCAAAATTTCGATTAAGGGTTAAGATATCCGTTGCCAAAGTGTTGTACTTATAGAAAATTGTTTTCAAACGAAAATGAATCATTTTGTCATTGTTTTAGTTGAATTGGTGGATTTTATCTACTTGTTGTGGTTACGCTAGTAACCATTGAGCTAAAATATCTTACGCAACTGTATTTATGAATGAATTTTATTTGTTTTTTTGGAAGGAAAGTGTAAATAGTTGATTGCTATTGTTGTCTAAATTCCTTATCAAGTGGTGTTTTAAATTTAATATATAGCTTCAAAATTCACATAGTTTCAAAGTAACGTGAAGATATCTGATTACCACCAGCTTTTAAATAAAATCTCTAAAGATGCTGAGACAATGGGAATCCCAAATAAATTAATGCGGCCGATAAAAATGAGTATGGAAGGTTTGAGGAGCAATACTATCGCAAAGACCCGATCGGCCCCGGGTGTGAAGTGTGTTTGTGTTTTTGATACCTGTGTTCATTCGGGTTGTTAGGTGTCTGGGGTAACTGGCCAGTGGCGTCCGCCAAAGCCATTTAATAATAATAATAATAATAACTATCACAAAGTGTAATATCAAAAGAATTTGAATGTAATAAAAGGGTAAAACAGGGCCAATGGATTATCCGCGGCGCTGTTCAATATAACACTGGAAGGAGTCATTAAAGAGAACACAATTAAAGGAACAATAAATCAGTGTAAAACAAAATACATGGAAATAACAAAAAGACGTAGTAACAAAATTAAAAATAACATTACAGTAGGGAATTGCAAATTTGAGAAGGTGGAGAATTTTAAATATCTAGGCACCATACTGACTTGCAAAAACAAAAAACGAAAAGAAATATGTTACCGAATACAGATGGCACACAAGGCATATAAGTACAAAACATACAGGATATTTCACGAAACTTAGAAGTTTTAATGATGTTATTATGAATGGAATTCTGAAATTTTGGAATAGGTAGTTATAGCATATAAGAGTAATTTCGGGAGTTTTTCCCTGACCCACCATGAAATAACATTATTCCTGCATCCTAGATTCCTTACACATTAAATACGAAAATACAAAGGACATCAATAACTATTAATTCTAGAAAAATTAGCTTTGGAATACAGCTGCTATAGTCACCAATATCCTGGTTGTTTTATTTCGTTATAATTCTAGTAACATATATTACGCCGTTCTTTTTTGCATTTTGTTTTGGATAGATAATAATACTAAAGTAATGTGTGACAAATAACCACATATGCCTGCCAAGATAAATGGATAATTACCGATAAAGCTTTCGATCGCATATAAAAATACAAAGCAGTCTCTATATAGCGTTTAATTCCTTCAAAGATGCGATTCCGTAGGTAATTTATTGGGGCTTCGATCGTAACTCGAGATTTGCGGGTTTAATTTCAGTAAATACCGTTTTGATTGGCAACAATCTTCAGATCTATAGATATTTGATGTGTACCTACACGCGACTGTGCTATAAAGAAATTAATTCGTTACTTCTGACATTCCGGCACAGATTAGAATGATATTTTTAGATTATCTGCGTGGATTACTGACAAATTAATTTAATTTCAACTTCGCTACGTAGCTAAACCTTTCGCATATTAGATGCGTTGGATATACGTACCATACTACTGTGTGAGTGGAATTCAATCTGACGAAATTATCTCAGTTACTATTCCAGGAAGACAATTTAAATGTGCTTTGGCGTTGAAATGCTCAAATTCCAACAGCATCTAAGTCTTCTATAGATCTAGCCGACTGCGAGTTAGAAAGACTTAACTAGAGTTACGTAGATAAGTATAGGTTGGTTGTTATTTTCTTTAGGATTGTACTTTTCAAATGTTTGATTAACTTAGCCAAATGCAATAATAAAGTTTGTGAAAATATTGAAAAGGTGGCCAAGAAAACAACAAGTCACATCAATATCAATTTTCGATTAAACTATTATTAATTAGCATTAATAACAATGCAGGCATTTCTATTAGGAGAGCGTTAACACTTTAGAATTTAATAGAAATGCGAAAAATCAATGAAATCATATATTTTAAACGTTACATAACACTTTACGCTAAAAGTAATGTTCCCAAATTAGTTACACACATCACCATAGACGTCAAAAGCATGGATTTGTCTTAGGCTTTGTTAAAAACCAGATAGTTATAAATAGGAAATTTCAGTAGGAAATAGATTTGTTAAGAATGACATTGCGTGAGAGTAGGTGCCAATACTAAAACATTTCGAAATGCGTTGGTGGTGACAGCACAACAAACTCTAAGCTTAACGGAAATATTGGATTTAGTTCACTAGATTGTTTTAGAATAAATAACGTTTTGAAATTGCTGTAATTTTTTAATGAGTTTTACACTAAAATGAAGATTTGTATTATTATCAACCCTATTCGACACTGATTACATTACTTGCAATTAGACTAACAGTAAGATGATGAGGCGCCTGACTGATTGCGTCTTGAGAGACGAATTCCAGCCTGTCAATTTTTTTTGTGAGCTGCAATTTCAATAAGCAACAGTGTATTATGGTAATTTAAACTAAGAAAAATGATCAAGTTTTTCAAAAAGTTGTCGCAATTTTTTGGGACTAACGCAATACATTTTAGAACAATTTTTTTTTGTTACATTCTCCAAACTAGTAGCTCTAGACACCTGTATCATGAATCATGATTAACGTTTGGCATATCGTTTTATTATAAACGATAAAACGGAGCAATTCATCAATAAAATATTCTGAAACGATAAAATTGATATGCGTGACATTTATTAATTGCTGTACGAACCTTAAATATAATAAGCGAAAAGAACGAAATCAAACAAGAATGCCTTCATGTAAACTTTATTATTATTACTTCGGTCCAAGCCTTAGATAAATAATTAACAAAAATATACAGATACGTAACAATATATTACAAATAAATACTTAATCACAGAGCAACAGAATGTAAATAATTAATATCTTCCTCTTTGACATTCACAAATTACTGTACAATAACAGATTTAATGAAGTATTTGTAATCACATATATTTTATTACATTTCTACATAGGGAATGTACGACGTATACATCAACGACATCTATGAATGGGAGGAATGTGAACAGGGAATTAAACCGGGAAATTTGAATTTAAGACTTAGTATAAAACACAAGTATGAATAAATTACATCCAGTTTTCGTTTTTTTTTCCATTTTGAGATCCATTTAATAGGTACAGTAACATTTAAGTACAATACATCGAGTATTAGGTACATACATTCGATATTTGTTAATAATCAGCACGGTAATATTTATATTATATTCAATAATACTTTTTAAACTTTGTTTCAATCACCTAATATCTAAATAATCTGGACGCTAGTTAAGAAGGTAATCCGTAGACATCATACTCGAGACACAGATATGCGATTTTTTAAGGGGGGGAACATGTAGACTAGTTAGGGGAGGAATAATAGAAATATTTAATCTTTAGGAACTAATTTTAAAGTGTGTGATTTACGCTCTTTAAGAAGGTTTTTGTTTTTTGTTGGGGAATTTATGCGTTTTCATCGCTGCGGCGTCTCCTGCCTGGTCCACCGGCGAAATTGGCAGCTGCGAGGCCCATTAAATGCTTGGCGGCTTGCGATCCTGAATAACCACGTCCTAGACCCAAATCTAATCCGCGTTTTGAACTGGAAATAGAAAAAAAGGAATCAGTTGAGAGATATGTACATTGCTGTGAACTTGATTTGAATGTACTTAGTTTACCTAATTGCCTGCAACAACAAATATTTCTTATTTTTAGTAACCAATCATAAAGTAGTAATGAAAATGAAATATTAGCAACAAAATCTATCAAAACTGTGAAATAAATTAAGCCTGTCAAGCAGTACCAACTTTTAAAACAGAATGAAATAAAACAACGCTGGTATTTACTACCCATATTATGTTTCAGAGAAGGTTCTTTCATATTGACAGTAGTTGTTACTTGTATCAAACTCAATTATAAAAAAAATTACTAATCTGATGCTAAACAGAACATCGAAAAGTCACACAATTAATATTTAAATTATATAGGGATGACTGCCGATAAAGTAGCAATCTTTATTATCTCTATTTGATATATTTGTTAGCTTGATTTATAAGCTTTTTTATGTGTACTTATTATGTGTTCTAAAACTCCTGGAGTTAATTTTTATAATTCAAAAGCAATTTCCACAGTCAAACATGAAATAGTGAAGTGCAGTGTGGCATACCAAAGCAGGATGGGTAAACACCCTAACAACCTTGTGCTGAATCTACTTGACAATAGCCAAGAAACACGATGACTCAAGCGTTCCCACATTCTAGACCTTCCCCATAGATTCACAAAATGTATTTCTTCCCACTCTTCTGTGTTTTTAGATTCAGTAAGTTAAGTTTAAGTTTAAGTTAAATTTTAGTAGTCAACACACTTACTTAATATATAGTAGTATCGAAAAGAATTTTCACAACTAGGCTAAAATTCTACTTGTAATTATCAAATAGTCATAAAAATTGCTAATTGTTATTTGCGAATAACAGATTATAAACTTCGTAGACGTTATTAAAACAAAAAAAAAGCAATTTCAATAAGTGCAGTGGAAAGAAGTCTTGCATCCTAATATTTTTAGTAGTTGTTAGCATTTGTTATTCTAGTTTTTATAGGAATGTAACTGAAAGTAACCGAACATAAGGGTACTTATGATGCGTTATTAAAAAAAATCTTAGAAACCAAAGGCGTTCCTAAGTCGCTGAGTTCTGGTATCTTAGATTCTGTAGACATACTCTCATAATTCATAATAAAGTGGATTTGGAAAAATCAATGAAATGTTGACAAATAAGATTAAATCAGATCAAAATATGAAATCGTAAATTTTGAAACATGCAGCTTTTTATGTATACGTTGTACATTTTACAGATATTTTTATTAGTCAGTTAGGGTGTAGGTTTACTTCGAGTACCTTTCCTGATTTTAGTACCTTTGTTGGATCCCTTTCTGGAGATATTGCAAAAAACATCTGCTTTGGCAGTAAATCTAGCTTTTGCCTTTAGTTTAATATTTCTCTTTTGATATTGTGGTCTTAAATTTGCTTCCAAATTAAAGATACACTATTACACGAGGTAAATTAATATTTATTTGTAAAATAAAGACTACATATGCGTATGCAAGCATATCGTTTTTGAAAACGCCTTCGTAATGTTAGTGATATTCGGTTTAACTATAAATACATTGTTTTTTTGGCAAGATTTGCCGACAAAATAAGCGACACGATTCTCTACAATGCTACAGCCGTAAAACATTACAATAAATTAATTTTATTAATGTAAACGGACGAAATTTCTAGTTATACAAGTAAGCTTTTGTAGCGTTGTTGAATTGGTAATTGGCATTTAAAGTAAAGGTTAGTTTGTAAATTTCCTCAGGTACTTATGCACAATGTTCTATTGCTTAACGGTTGCCAAAATTACATTTTATGTTTTTATGGCATATTATCGTCGGAAATAAAATAGGAATGTTTGAATGTTAACTTTTAAATATTATTTATGTATTTTGAACTCTATAACATTTTGTTATACTACATTATTTCGATATTTTACTTCAAGCAGAAATTCATATGCAAATATTTTTTTAAATTCATTCATTCATTGTAATCTAAAAAGTTGATGATTCAATTCAAGGGATTAGGAGTAAATTTGATAGTAGCGACATCTTATGTACAGCGGCTGTTTCACTAGTACTTTCCTACTTTCGAAAGTACAGCATACTGAAAGGAGATGGCGCTGATCAATCTGGAATAATAGAATATTTGAAATTGTTGCGATGTTGATTTATCACAATACTCTATATGTTCTCTTACTTTTAACATTTCCAAGTTGTCGAGTGATATTAATATACTTGATTAATTTTTTGCTGCTATTACACTAAATCATTCGCTACACGAATGTATAATGCAAAATGATTGTCCTTCGTGGAAAATTTATTTTACTGCGCGTTTTTGCAGTTGTTCGATTCCCTCTGGAGCTCTATTATTCTATCGCAGGAAAATTTAAAAACACACAAAACCGCACGTATAGCGGTAATAAAAGGGAATGGTAAAATAAACCGCTGAGACGGAATATATACTCAGACGGTATAAGATAGCTAGGGTACGCGGAAACCGAATCTTCTGCTGTATTATAGATAATTCCTCGATACTGCGGTTCAAACGCGACCGCCAGAGCTTTCATTTTAGGTATTTATTTTATTTATAACGTTTTTTAAGCGAAGTTTAATTGAATCAATTCCAGTTCGGAAGCTAGCGGAAAGATGTATGTACTTTGTATGTGTGCGTGGTCCGTCCTTCGTGAAATTAAATTCTTTTGTACACTGCACGAAGTTAAGTGGTTCTGCTTCGTTTTGTTTTTTGAGTCCAGATTCGCTTCTTGTCCAAAGCTTTTTCTTAGGAATCTTCCAGTTTTGTCTTCAACTTTGTATTTCTATTGATTTCGTTTTTTTGATGAGAAGTAAATGATGATTTAAAGCGATTGTATTGGGGCGTATGATAAAAGTTAATTTGTGCTAGTGTATTTCAATTTGTTCGAGTTAAAACTAATAGAGATGGAATAATTTAGTATCTTTGCTTTATTGAAAAGTGAATGAGAGTGAAATTCAAATCTATTCTGCCTACGTATCACGTCAATTCAGTTGAAACTGTATACACGGGAAAAAAATATCTGCATAATACTCTTAAACATTCACTTTGAAAGGTAGGCTTCTTCTAATTCCAATACCATCGATTTCTTTAATATATTTTCATTGTAACGGAATTAGTTCATTTTATTGATTTCAAATGCAATGATTGTATTCCAGATTTGGACTTTAAATTTTAAGATAATCATATTTCCCAACCATAAATTCTCAGATGCTTCTGCTTTGCAAGGTTTCAAGTGGAAAGTTTACAGTTTTAACACCTAAAGTAAAATAATTTACTTTATTTATTGATAATGCATATGAAATGGCATGCTTTTTAGTAGTAATTTGCTAAATTACAGGAAGTATAAAATAATATTAAAGCTGTTAGAACTGATCCTTTTTGTTTTAAATTTTGTAAAAATAATTTTTCGACTTAATTGCCTCATTGTTTAATATCGGGCTTAATTAGCTATAGGTATACTAACCAAAATAAAAAAAAATAGTACTCATTACCAGAACTGCTAGAGAAACGGAAAAAAAAAACATTTTGAACATCACTAAACCAACATTTGTGCTATAAACAACTTTCTTGAAGATTGAGTTATTGAAAGCTAAACAATCTGAGATTACTGAAAATTTTAAGATTTTTGCATTAAATATACTTGAACCTAACCTTGTAATTGAGTGACATCAACAAATATACAATGTGTCTCACTTTAGACGGCACCACCCCAGTATCTTTTTATACAGTGTGTTCACAGATGGAGTTGATAATAGGTATAATGGACAAAATCTTTTTGAGTTGGAATTTAATATTTGAAAAATAAGTCCTGCTTGGTCTGAAACATATTTCTAGTGTGTTTTCGATTTTTTAAAATCAAGCAAGCCTTTACAGATGAGAAAAACTATTTTCGTTTCAGGTAAGTACCTTTTCCGGTCGCAGTATGCCGAAGCGTTACTAAGAAAAATTGTCCAGAATGAAAAATTATGGTGTGATGCATTTTTTTGAATGATCGGCCTACTTTGATAAACTTCACTGTTTGTCAATTTTGTTTCATGTAAAGTACTGTTTTCGTTCACAGTACGTCAATATGTTACTAAGAAAAATTGCTCAAAACGAAAAGTTATGGAGTTATGCAAATTTGCAGAATGATCGGTTTGATAATCATGATGGAGTTCACGATAAGACAATTGGATTTTATCAAAGTGGGCGGTTCATTCAGAAAATTCCCATAACGCCATAACTTTTCATTCCGATCAACTTTTCTTGACGATACTTTGGCGTACTGTGATAAAAAAATGTTGAGTTGGAAATTAATGTTTGAGAAATAAATCTTGCTTGGTCTGAAATTTATTTTTAGTTTCCTTTCGATTTTCGTTTCAGGTAGAGTACCTTTTCCGACTGTGTTAAGAATTAACAATTTATTTAATCGCACTGGAAATGTGATAAAATCAATTACAAGCAATTATCATCATCTTGAAGATAACGTTATTTTGAATTATATCACTGAGTGATCCAACATCCAGTCTAAAAACGATGTCCTTAGGTTTAAATTATTCAAAAGATAAAATTTGGAGGTGCCCTCGTAGACATAAGAAAATGACTTTCAAGCAGAAATTTCTACATACTTTGGAAGAAGGAGATCTTGAAAGACGTTTGGAAAATTGTTTGTGGAGTCAAGGTAATTTTTTAAATGATCAGTGTTTCCTAAAGAAAATTTTGTTTACTGATGAGGCTACATTTACCACCAACGGAATAGTTTCATCGCAAAATTGTAGATATTGGTCTGCAGAAAACTCACACTGGATAATAAACTGTAAACATCGGTATTCTCAAAAATTTAACGTTTGGTGTGGAATTCTAAACAATAGGATTATAGGACCATTCTTTTTTACACAAAATTTAAATGCTCCGCGTTTTTTAGAATTTCTAAATAACGATTTATGGGATGCATTACATGATCTTCCAGTTGTAGTACGACAGGAAATGTACTATCAATTAGACGGGGCGCCTATATATAATGCAGATGTGGTTAGGGAATGTTTAAATGGGAATTTCCAGGGAA
Source organism: Dynastes maya (assembly GCA_029619315.2). Taxonomy (NCBI): domain Eukaryota; kingdom Metazoa; phylum Arthropoda; class Insecta; order Coleoptera; family Scarabaeidae; genus Dynastes; species Dynastes maya. The sequence goes on from JAROYE020000020.1 coordinate 1,866,487, forward strand.
GATGGATAGGTCGTAATAGTCCCCTAATCGAATGGCAACCTAGATCTTGCGATATCACACCATTAGATTTTTATTTTTGGGGAACTATTAAAAATAAAGTGTATAAAACTAGACCAATAAATATTCAACAACTTTGTGACAGAATAACTCAAGCCCGCCAAGACATAAGTCGAGAAAAATTGAGGAAGGTTGTCGGAAACAATAGAAAACGAATTGAAAAATGTATACGTGTGGTGGTTTAGTTGTTATTTAAATAATTAAGCAACGTTTTTGTTATTGTATTAAATTAAAAGAATAAAATAAAAACTCATGGCAAACTTGTGAGATTATTATTCGAATTTTCTGGGCTTTTTTTTGAGAAAGATTTTCAAAACTTTTTGTTTTTAATGGCATTTCGGATTTAGCTTATTATGAACGATTCCGAACAACTTTTATGAACAAGATTTTTTGTTTAAAAAATCCCTAATGCGACTTCTTCAATTTTGCTGTTTATTTTAAATCGTAGTAGACTAGCCTTTTACCGTGAAGAGAAAGTACCATACCCTAAATGTACAATTAGTAAGGGATACAATCAGAAAAAAGATTTTTTTTTAATCGATAATATATAAAAAAATACTGGGATGGTGCCGTCTAATGTGAGACACACTGTAGAAATTACAATTTTAAGTTATCTGCGAAATTTGCTGCTCCTACTCCAACCAGGAATTCGGATTATCTTTAGCAATTTTAACAACAATTATTTAGAATCATTTCTAAATCATACACATGCAGAATTTATCCATAACACCCAATCTTCAATTAGGTAGATCTACACAATAACTTGTTTAGAAGCTTCACAGTAAAGACATATACTATTCGTGATAGTACTAAACTCAAAATATTCCATATATTTTCCTTTACTTTCTCTTTTATTTTACAATCATATGGTAATCGAGGTAAAGTAGGGCTTTAACAGCGAAGTATTTTCCCTATATAACTTTCAGTAGGGAGGAATATCAACGCAGGATATCGCGAAGGACCGGAAAAGGTGAAAGTTGATTTGAAAAATTGAAAAGGAGAAGCGATCTTCTCGTATATAGGGTCAGATGTTTGGGTGAGTTCTATAAAAAATCCGTCTACCGTATTGTAGGTGGACAGCATATTTTGGGGTGGTTATCAACGTCAACACTTTCAGGAATTTATACCTTTACACCCTTTCCGTTTATCGATTCAATTTGGTTATTGAAATGTATCTGTTTTGTGTCTTTCAATTTTGTATTAAGAGTAACAGAAGGGTGTTTTTTAACAATTTATTCGACTGGAATTTCAAAATAATTCCCACAGTCTGGTTATAACTGGATCATCAGTAAATGGATCGTTTATAAGCTTGCATTATTGACTAAGAACCTTGGACGTTTAATTAGAAGGGTTAGTAGGATGACACACATTTCAATAGGTTAAAATTTAATGCTAAATCCTATTAGTGACATTCCCCAAATTCGGTAAACCTGAAATTTTTGGTTAAACAATAATTCTTCAATTTTCTATTATATGTACCATCATCTCTTCTGTAATATCATCGGATCTTGAATCACATCCGGCAATACCTAGATTTGATGACTTCTTCTTACTCTTTTCCTTTTCCATATAACTCAACGAAATTCCCAATTCAATCGCCTAAAATATTTGCATATTGATGAGGACTATATTTTCAAAACTCAGGAAGATAGATCATGAAAAATGTTTTATTCAACACCATACAGATAATATTTACATTGCATAATCAAGATATCGTCAAAAGTATGCATTCAGTTAATGCTTCTAACCAAAGCGTCTGCATAGCTCTACAGATGGCGAGTTTGCACAAAAAGCAGTGGCTCGTACTATCGCTTCAATATCTCCAGTTCGGCCTCTGGTAGTACCAAAATCCCTTTGTAGGCGGGACAAGCTGTAAATGTAGTGAATTGATAAGTATTTTTGAGATTGAAACATCACTGAACGCTTAACACTTTGAAGGAAGGTAGAAATCTATCACTCACTATCACAAAGTAAAGTTTAGCATGTTGAAAAGATAGACAAACAGGCTTCACTTACACAAGATGTACAGAACATGTTGCACAATTACACAAACGTATCACAGAAGAAACGTATCACAAAACACGTCTTCCTAACACATTTTTTAAGCGGTACACATAAAATAACATTGAAATAAAAGATATTTATTTACTATTCTTGAGGTCCAGTCGGCGACAAGGCCATTCCTTGCATTATTCTGCCGTTGACTTCATCTGATGCTGAAGCTCCTCTAGCTAGACCGAAATCCATGCCCCATCGAAGTGACTTTTTCGAGGCACCACTTTAAATAATGAAAAATGAATGAAATGGAGCTTAATATTATGTGTGGTATAGTACTAGAATTTTTTGTTGGTGGTTTTAGTACATTTGGGCCGAGAAACTGGTCAGGAATTAGTGGAAACGTGTAGTGGGAAGATCTTTGTTTGGGAATTTTGTAAGGTGTTTTAATGTTACTATTTATAATATAATAAAACCTTTATGGAACTTATAGTTTAGTAATTACGAAGTAAGGACCTCAATTTCACAAAAATGTAGAGTCCATTATAAAGATGTATACATTTCGTTAACTATTGTGTTATTCCGATGATGTTAAGAACAGTTAACCAAATGTATGTTACATAATATGTATCATTGAGGTCCCTACTTTGTAATTGCTATAATGTTACTATTGTTGAGGTTATGTTACTGTTTACTAATATAGTTTACATTAATCACTGTAGCTTACAAATTGTGTTCAGTGAGGTTACTATTATGTTATCGTTATATTCCCTTTCCCTATTTCAAATACACCATGTATATATTAGTATCTATTACAATTACTATGACAAAAACTGAAGTAAGCGGCAACAGCATAAATACATGCCTCAAGGGCGGTAGTAAGTAAAAAATTTCATTGGAAAAGCATACATTTCTTTACCAAGTTTTACCGCAAAACGTGATGAAAAACTTTTTATTACGTGCAAGGCAAAACGATTCATTGCCAATATAAAGTCGATAGAAATGACGTTTAATGATCTGTTGAAATGGAAAGTAAAAACAAATTTAAAGATATTTAAATATAAATACGAAGAATGTTAGTGCAAAATCAATTTATGCCTGGGATGTTATATTTCGCACCACCACTTTATTCCCGCAAGAAATGGAGTTTTCCTTCTGTCTTGTATGTTCCTTTTCATTATTTTCTTTTTTGAAGGAAATACGATAAGTATCCTAGACTACCAATAACTTCGTTATTTCCTTCCAGCGTAATATCGTCCATTAAGAGATAAAAAAGAAAACCGAATAGCTACGAAAGACTTCATAAACATGTCGAGGGCTTTGAGAAGGCTTCATATCTCAATTAGGAATGTGATTTTCCCCTTTTTTGGGAAGGATATAAAAAGCACTGTAGTGAGATGTTTAATATGTGAGGTGTTGGACCTTATATTCATTGAAATATGAAAAAGTTAAAAGAAGAATTTATTTTTTAGAGGGGAATCCTTTAGAAGATTTTAGGATTTCCAAAGATGTCTGGCACAACCAGAGAAACATTTTTTGAACAAAAGTAATAGTCTTTCCATACTAAATGTTTTGACCTCCGATTACATTTGATTCGGAAATTATTTATAGATTTCAGTTTTTGAATGAAAAATGTTCTATGAAATTAAATGTCGTAGATTCTGTACTCCAGCCTATCTTCAATAATAGTTGAAGGAAACGACGGCAAATTTTTCCAAATTTTGAGTACTTTAATATGTTGTAGCCATACATACATATGTGTAAGAGAACTCGGGTATTCACCAAACTTTGGTGCTTCATGACGTGTATTTATTCTTCAACCTAGTCTATGTGGTGGTTGTACGTATTATACCATAATCTGTTTGTGTTAATTGTGTAGTAAACATATGTGTGGAGATTGTGCGTATTATACCGTAAATATATGATAAATTGATAAATACAGAATGGCATCAAGGGGTACAATAAATAAAATGATTAAGAATGAGATCACAGATAAATTTAAAAGATAAATTAAACATTATTCAAATGATAGAAAATGGTGAAAGAATTATTAAAGTTGTACAATTTTAATGAGTCTAGAATTCGCACGATTAAAAAAAATGCTATTTAACCCTTTTTCTCTTCGAATAAATACTTTAATTTCACAATCGAACACTTTGAATTGGGATCGGAGTTAAAATACACTTTAATTCAACGAAGGCTCAATAAAGATTGATGAAAATTATTGGCGTCGCTCATCTTTCTTTTATTTTAAATCGCGAAAGACCGGCGATTGTTTTATTCTACAGCAAATTTTGATAAACCAAATAGAAACTTTTCTAACATCATTTCGATGATATGATGTTATTTATGCAACTAGCATACGAGAATTAATGCAGTGACGCAACGAGGTGGTTGTATTTCGAGGATTCTATGATATAAAATTTTACTGACAAGCTTTAAACGTGAAAATTCTCCAACGATTTACTTGAGCCTTTCAGATAAAGATTTAATTGATGAATGAATGTTTAAAATACCTTTCAATTTACGCAGTTGCTTGTTTTAGATTAATATTCCATTAATTTTGACGAATTACAAATGGAGAAATCGACCAGAAGATTAAGTATAATTTTAATTCCCCTACGATCGTCGTTATCTGGACTTATATTATAAATATAATGTCCTCGCTCCAAAGCTAGTTGACTGGGGGGAAATGGTAACGAAATTTCCATTTCTTACCGCAAGAGCGGTATTTAATTGCCAACGAGTGGCTAACCTGAGCATCTTACTCGTTCAGAGGTTGATAGCGGATGCTGTAATTGTCGTAAATATTGAACATTACAGTATATATATCTCGCTAAGAGTAAAATATTTGAGAATATTTTTTAACGGTTTTCTATTGCTGCATTTACGCGGTTTTCTTTTACCATACGCGCCGTTTTGGTGGAACCAATTAACCGCGTAAATGGAAGGATTACTGTACTTTTCTTGAAAAAATTGTAATGTAAGGTACCAATATTGTCTAGTTTGCGATAGGAGATCTATTGACAGCTAGAGAAAAAGGTAGCAGGATTACTGCAGGTCCAAAGACACCCAATTTTCTGTACTACGGATCCCAAAATTTTAAAACCATAAAGAAAGTTCACAAAGGGTTATTATTTCTTAAATAATTCAACAATTGGACTTTTAAATTGCCTAGTAATTGGACATGAGCTTAATTGCTGGCCATCCTTCATTAGAACAGTAAAAAACTACTTACATGTTTGTTTTGACGGTTTACCTAAATTATTTTACATAATTTTATCAATCATCATTGGTATTTACTTAAAGAAGAAGGAACACTGTTCAATAGTTGGATATTTTGTCTCTAAAAAGACGTTTTATACCACGAGGCGCTTCAAATATAATTTTCAATTTTCCCAGACTAAGATAACACACTAGAATACATCATATAGCGTCAAATACATAGATATGTCCATACATAGTATCTAAAATTATCCTCAATCTCATACATACGCAGTATTGCCATCTACATAACTGCGTCAATGTCAATAAATTATAATGGCGATCTATTTATCATATCCTATCTATGTATATACATGGAGCTAATCCACGAACAAATGGCGTAAATTGTAGCCGTTTGCTGATTAACGGTTGATCTGTGATTCCGGTGAGTATAATTGAGGTCACCCACTAGACCAATTGAGAACGTAATTTTGTTCTGAATACGGAATCTGCGTAAACATTACGACCCTGATTTATTGGCCTACTGTGGGGCATGTCAAAATAGGTTCGCCTTTTTAGTGCTTTGTGTTGTAAAAAAAAAATCATTTCAAGTACCATGTTTGATTGAAAACTATGTAGTCGCTTTGATTAGTCCAGCCTAAAAACTTTATCGTTGCTAAATTTCTCAAAATAAATCTAAAAGATTAAATCTCCTAGAAATTGTTACTATTTAGGATTCATTCTATATATACAAGACTACATGCTAATTGCCCAGTTCTAAATGTTCAAAGGTTACGTTACTACTTTAAAAGCAAGAAAATTAATTCAAAAGGAGAGCAGAGTCTACAAGATTCTAGATAATCATTAAATTGAAACGGTTTTCGTTTAAAAATTGGGGGAATATGGACAAATCTATGATCTATTGGTTCTAGTTAGTATCTATGTATAATGAGAAGAGACTATATAACTACTCTTAGGAAAGGAATTGAATGTCAATTTCTAATTTTGGCTTTCTATGTACAGCTATAGATTGGATAGTTTTGTCTATTTTCTATCTAAAGAATTAATATCACCAAATACAGGGTCTGTTCAAGTAGTTTCCAATTCTCAAAATGCTTGTATCTTGAAAATCTAGAATATTCCAGGGAGATTTCACCTCTTGCACAAGTCTTGTGAATGTATGTGATTTTTTGATGGATTTGGGAAGAGTTCCGTGTTGTCTGTGGCCTTTAATAAGTGTTCAGTGAATTTGGGTCATCTTGTTGAAAACATTGGATTCCTCTGGTCTACAATAATGCAAGCTGCGGATGATTCTTGATAATCTTTCTCGTATATCAAGCTAAATCGGTATGAAATGAGCAAAATTTGATTGGTAGTAAATCCTTGAATATAATGTTGTTGAAGATTTGCTGCATGTGGAAATACAGCTGTTACATAAAAAAGCGCTGGCTCAACGTTTTGATTGGTTATTGTATAACATTATTTTCAGGTTATTCTTGTTAAAAGGTATTCAAGTTGCGTTTTGGAACAGAGACTTTTTGAGCAGACCCATTGAAATGGTTTCTATGAAGAATATAGGATGAAGGCTGGGTGATAATCTAAAGTTTTACATACGATCCCGTATGACTGTTCATAGCCGCCTCCCATTGCATTGCATCGTGTTTTTGCTGTGCCCATAGTCCTAGATTTCTGCTGGAAAAGATATCAATTTTGCACTGAAATTTTATTCTGTTCAAATAAACGTTTAAAAATGAAAACAGAAATGTGAATTGAAATCATCGTCTTCGCTTATTGATTGTTACTGATGTACGAAGTATGACTTAAAACAATATTTGAATAACCAACAAACGCTGATTTGTTTGCAGAAGGCGCGTAAAAAGCACCACCACGTTTGTTTTATTTTGCCGGTGCGTCTGGTTCGAGAGAGCTTTCATCCAAATTCCGCACACAGTTTAGACGACACGAAATACTGTAGACGTGACGTTTTTGTGTGTACACATATGTTAATGTAAACAGATGTTCGACATCCTCATCGTTGTAGTACGTAGCTCTCGCGAAGTAAAGATTATTCAATCTCAGCACCCAACAGAATATCTATATACATATTACATGCTTACATCATTGAATAATAATTTCGTAGCGTTTCCACTGAAGTATCAATTAAAAATAAATGAATTGTAAATGTTTTAGATGAACTATTTACTTGAACAACTTTAAATTGTCCCAGGTTAATGTCACAAAGAAATTTGGAATTTATACTTACTTTTCCAAGTCTTCTTCAGCGAGTAAAGCTTGTCTCAGTCTGGCTAAGGTTTGGAGAAGATATTCAGGGTTTTGATTTTCGTATGACAGTGATGAATAGTAGCCGGGGTTGCTGGAATAGAAATAATGAGGCACTAGAATATATTTTTCATTGGTAATAGCTTGTTAAAAAAAGAGAATATAAAATTAATTGATATAGAAGAAGTGTGATATGTTATAGTTGTGTTAGTTTTCTGCAAGGATATATATTTGTTTGATTCAAGAACTTTTTTTTCTCTGTGTAGGTTTTCGCGGCTGTTGTACATTGTCAAAATTGCACTGGTCTGCTGACGCTTTGCTTAGAATTGCATGAAGCTTTGATATTGAATGCTCGAACTAGCAATATTGTTAATAACTATTATGAAGATAAATTTTGCCACTCACTTTGTATATTCTACACTTGAGAGTTGAAACCTCAAAGGACATGATAAACTCCAATTTCTTTTTTTTAATATTCTCAAAACAAATGTTTTTGTTTTGTTGTCTTGGTTATGTAATTTAAAAACATACAACCTATATAGGTACATTCAATTTTGAATAAACAATTGACATAATACTGCATGGGGGAGGGAATTTTAAATTCTCTTTGTCTATATAATTAGGAAGATTCTGACTCTTAACAATTTAATTTCGCATAATTCCATCGAAGAGGCAGGGAAACAACAATAAAAAACGTAAAAAAGCAGCTCTTCGTTCGCGAAATAGCGTTACAGTTTTCCCTTGCTAATATTTTCTTAAACATCTAGCCCATCATTCCACGTGTGCCCTCTTTATATTCATTGTTTGCAGAGAAAATATCGTGTATGCATATACGTCGAAGATATTCCGTTTTCAGCGCTTAGTATAACAGCTTCAAGCTGCAGCGTATCATTTTTTAAAAGATCATCCGGGAAATTTAATTGGAACCCCAAAGAATTGATCTATTATCTTTTGATTTTGATAAGGTATATACAATGCTTGTTTTGCATAATTGGAGTATGAAATGCTAATCTTCCAGATGGATATTTACTTTGAAAATTCGTTTCATATTTTATGTTCTTAGAAGATAAAACTCGCGATTACTATAGAAAAAGGACTTTTTTGGCGACGTATGTATATATGTATGTAATATGACTCAATAGTATCAAGATAACACCTTTAGTTCCGTCATTTCAACAGATCTTGGTTTTTATTTTAACGGTTACCCACTTTCACGTAAAATATTTCGCAAGGTTTGTGATTTCAAAAACAAATTCGACTAATTTTGGATAGGCTCTAATCATAAAATCGAATTAAATGTACCTCTTTGTTGATGTAGAACATGGAACTCACCTCAAAGGTTCAAAGTACAAGAAGTACTGCTTGCTTTATATAGTAATCCTAAACAATGTTTTCGTATCTAGATCTAGAAGACAGCTCGTCTTGTTTTCTTTGAATTTTGACGTAATTGCAGAAAATTTCTTCGTTGTTTGAAGATATTCAGGGTTGACCAAAAACGTTCAAAAAATTCAGGTGTTTATTCCAAAATTTCATAGTTACAAGCATGGTATGAGAAGTACTCTTGTTTGGAGACACATAGTGCTTTGTGTAAAAATCTGCATTACCGACTGTGAGTACTATCCTTAGTCGACGTCTGTCAACATTTCGGACAGATTCATCGAGTAGTGTTCGTTTGAGAGCTGTTCAAAGTTGGCAAGTTTACGAGGTGTGGCAATTAAATAACGGGATTGGTTCTACTATCGGCAAACAGCGAGCACGCCACGGCAGGTTTGAACATGTCTCTGCTTGGAGATGCTTCCCTCACCCTGAGCTTGATGGGCACGGTTGTACGTCGCTCAGTCTCCGTGTAGCAATCGTCCGTTCAAGTCCTTACGCTAATGTCGCGCCGAAAAAATTCAGAGTGTTCAGATCGAACAACGAGTTAACCTCAAGTTTCTTGGGAAACACGAGGTTCTAACTACCCTTCGTGAACGAGTGAGAAGACGAAGACCCGATTTGTGGAAGAGCAAATCCTGGATGCTCCACCAAGACAATACGCCAGCCCATTACGCCTTGTCTGTGAAGGCGTTCTTTGCGAAAGAACGGCATCACCGTGTTGGACCACCCACCGTACTCGCCCGACCTGGCCCCCTGTGACTTTTTTTTATTTCCTAGGGTTAAATCGGGGCTTAAGGGGGCAAGATTTGACAGTGTGGAAGCGGTGAAAGCGAAAGCGACGAAGGTTCTCAATAAGCTGACAGAAACGGCCTTCCAGCACTGCTTTCGGCAGTGGAAAATTCGTATGGAGCGTTGTGGGGATCGGCAAGGAGAGCACATTGAAGGGGATAAACTTTGTAATGTAATTGGTGATCAATAACATGTTTTGTAGCACCAGTCCAGTTATTTAATTGCCACACCTCGTATGTATTTGTGGAATTATGGAAAAATAATAATACTGTGATTCGATTTCTTTGGATTTTTTTGGATGGAAAAACGTGTGCAGAAATCAAAGAGAAGTTGGATGCAATTTATAGATTATGCACCTTCCATGACTACTATCAGATACTGGTTAAATAAATTTAAGCGTAGTCGAACATCCCTGTTTGATAAGGAGCGGCCAGGTCGTCGCATTGAGGTGACTACGGACGATATGATCAATAAACTTCATGATGTCGTGTTAGCAGACCACCGGGTGAAGATTAGAGAGATTGCCAATATGGTAAACATCTCAATTGAACGTGTGCCAAACATGGCAACGAGAAGGTCATTGCCGAAACAGAGGCTTATTTTGCAAAGTTCGACAAATCCTATTATTTGGATGGCTTAAAAAAGTTGAAGCATTGCTGGACTAAGTGTATAGATCTACAAGATTATGTCGAAAAATAAATTTGCTAAATGCAAAACAATTGCGTTGTCTTCCTTAACATAGGTATATATCATACCATCATCGTATCTAATGACAGATTTTAGTGTTTCAAGTTTTTGATTAATTCCAAGTTTTTGAATAATTGTCTTCCATCACTTAAACAAAATTATGTAGATTTTTTTCTTAAAATTTCTGTTTTTGACTTTTTCTTTTTAGTATCTCTAAAAATTTACTTTATACAAAAGCTAGACTGTTTCACATTTTAATTTTGAAGAGAACACCTTCAGAATACTGCGGTAGAAATAATGCAGTGTTTCGTGAGATGGAAATAATTGAGATTATTGCTTTTGACATGTATATTCTGACTCTCATCTTCTTTGTTATATGTTTCCAAGATGTATTCTACATTCTGGAACGCGATAAGTATCAAATAATAAATGAAATACCTCGCGGCAATGTAATATATAAAATGTACGGTAGACACGTGGCTGGGAAAAGTAAATTCACTGAAAGCATTATACGGATCTCTGTGAGATTATTACATGTAATCTTTCTAATTTTTGCGGTTGGTATTGCTGGAATATATAGTTATTGTTGAATAGAAGTTAATTAGTTATAATAATGTTAATGTTATAAATAGATATCGCCTGGACTATCCCAAGATTAGACTTGATGTTTCCAATTTTTGTTTTTATAAATTTCAATTTCCTGGTGCTTCCCCAAACTATTCTAAATTAACAACTAAGGTAAGGTTCCTTTCGCCCAATACTTAATGTAAATTGACTTACCTGAAGATATGTGGTGCGGCAGAAGTCGTAGTGGCCATGAATATTAATACGCCTGCCGTGAAGAGGAGTGCTACCGCGATCGTATTGCTACCGTTCATGATGGATTTCATGGTTTGTTGGTGTCTGTAGCAATGAAAAAAGAATTATAAAGTTGAAGTATTCATGACATCGGATAATTGCTTTAGAAATGATTTTAGTAAATTATAAGAACGAAAATTTGAAGTTTGTTACGTTTTAGTTATGTTCGGATATTACTGCAAGGGATGTTGCATATCTAATACGGAAGACGTACCATTACTCAAACTTGGGGGTAATTTGGATATAAGCAGATGTCAATATTTGAGGGGAATTTGCGTAAAGGGTGTGGATTTTTCGCATGTCACGACGCCAATTTACGACTTTTCTCCTGTTGTTGACATATGTTGTATGTGCTATTTTCACATCATTATATTCAGTATGTATCTCTAATAGGACATGTATGTATTGAAATAGTGTATAAGTGCATCCAAAAAGGTGTAAAATCCTCCTTCTGGATTAAGTTTCATAGTAAAATCACTAGCAATAGTTCATTTTAAAAGGGAATTTCTGTATTTTGATGGAGACATTTGGTATGCGGTGAACAGGCGTATACCGGCGAAAGTTATATGTTAATTGAAGACAAGGGGATATCGGTCTTAATGTGCTGGTATAAATTAAAGATTTGAGCCCCAGGTCGAGTGTACTTATGTTCCCTATAAGTGGCAGCAGCGAGCTTTTAGCACCCACAAATCTTGCCTTTATGTGGGAAAAGTGTTTTTTCCAGGTCAGCCTTTTTAGGTACTTTACTTCCTTGCTCCATGGGAGCTTGATGTCTCCAATAACTACCCTGTTGGGAGTTGGTCTGGTCTTGTAAGTGAATCTAACTGCCACACACTTGTTCTTATTTATTTTTAACCGCCATTTCGCCGCCTAGCTTAGCAGCTCAGTCTCTCATCTCTGCAAGTAGAGTATATCGGCGTATATTGTTAACTCTGTTGCCGGAGTTCTTGGGATGTTGTAGGTAAATAATATAAAAAGTTCGGGACTCAGTACAGAGCCCTGTGCAACCTCGGCCTGTTCTGGGTAATAGCCCGAGAGCTCGCCATCAACGCGCACTCTGAACCTTCTATTTTTCAAATAATCAGATACTAGCCTCACCAGATTTCTATCGACGCCCATGCCATGAAGTTTGTAAATCAATCCATCATGCCACACAGAATCAAAGGCCCTGGCGAAGCCTGCACCGTTTCTCACCTCTCCAGAGCGTCCCTTACTGCTTCCGTAAATCTTGTCAATTGAAATTCGGTGCCAAGTCCAGTCCGGAAGCCAAGCTTTGGTGGGAGTAGATCTATTTCCACCAAATCATCCCTAAGATCTGGCTCCGTTCGATGCTGCAGCGGCTTATATAGCTCCTGTCTCTCTCTGTCCCCGGAGTTTAGTTAAATACATCTGCAGCTAATAATAATTTCAGCAAAACGACCAAGGAACTTTTCTTTGCTCTACGTTTTCAGGTCCTTATGTTCGTTTTTAAACTCCTTTATCTTTACCATAACTTTGCAAATTAGATATCACCAATTTTAGAATTGCCGGTACTAGCTAATATTAGTTCGTTAACCGCTATATCGTGAATTCGAAAAGCACATTACAGACTGTAATATCGTATTGCTAAAGAAAATAAATTTCCTGGATTGTAATTTAATTTGTAAAAATATAAAATATTCTCAATATGTGCATTTGTGATGCTTTCTAATGAAATCTTTGTATAAGATTTTATATCATTACATTTCACTTTCATTTGAGGAGTATTGTGTGGCAGTTGTAATCGTGTTGTAGCTTAATCGTTATATAGTGTGATAAAGTTATTTTCAAGCGAGTGTCTTTTATTTCAAATATTTTTTTAATTAATTAATTAGGTATTGGGATCATTGCCCATTATACCACATTATGTAAAGTTCCGGTAAACAGAAACTACCCATGACAAAGCTTCACCGTATTAGATCTACCAATGGATCAAAAAAGGACGAGGTTCGAAAACACATTTCACGTTCTGGGGTCAGGACGACTTTCACAAACATCGGCCATCGGATCAAAGGAACCCTCACAAAGGAGGGAAATGAAACCACGACTATGTAAACCTACTAGTTCAAATCCTAATCTTCGTTCTTTGTAAATATCTCAAGATCTGGTCGTACACACGTTTGCAATTATGGGACAGCAAGTTATATCCGTTGGCGTCTTAATTCCCACCGCTAGTAAATCCTGCATTAGACCTTTTTGATGTTCCCAATGCAATGGCCATTCAAAGAAAATATGATTGAGGTCTGCAATCTCACCTCCACACGAACAAGCGGCTGTATCTAATATATTAAGCTTATAAAGGTGAGCAGGATACTCTCCAAGATTAAATTTAAGCCTTGCAATGGTGGTGTAATAAAACCTGGATATTTTATGATTCTGGTGCCACGGAATTTTTGCGCAATGCGTCATTTTAGCGGTGTACGATTGTTTCCAGTAATCCTGCCATTGGTTTTTCAAAATTTTATTCTTTAGTAGTGATAGAATGTCATCAATTATTAATGATGTGTCTTGCATCCCTTCCAAGTGAGCCACCTCCTTCGCTAATTCATCCACTATTGTGTTAGGATATATTCCCACACATGACTCTTAATCCAACAGAACCGAAGACTACCCTGATCCCCTTGTAATTGCTGTACCTGCTTTATGATACTCAAATTAATCGGATTTGTACGACTAGGATGATTTCAAATATTTATTGGGCTAAAAAATTTGAACGGTATTCTCAAGGATAAATAAAAGGTATTCTATTTATCTAGAATTTAGACCAATACGCATGCAGCTTTGGATGTAAAATTCTAACAAAAAATAAAAAGGAACGAGCCATAAAATCAAGTATTATTCATCTCCAAGGAATGATACATATGACTAGTCTACCTTTTCTTTTCAATCACATAAATTACATAGGTATTACGCGATGTGTTGGATAGGAATTTACACAGAGAATAGGCAAAGTGTTTTCTATGTTACCAACAGGTCATTCCTGCCGTTGGCATGTCAACTTCAAAGTAAATTCCCTTTTTTAACCGCTAATTAATTGCATGCACAAAAGCAGAACAAATGCAACGAAAACTGATACACACAGTGTATTAAATTACAGCTGTGGTACATACCATGCGATTTTGGTGCTGAAAACAGAAGCCCTGAAAATAAAACGATGTTATTTCGGATAATCAATGTTCAATTTAACTGTTCGCGGAATCGTCTTTTCAAAAATTTCGTCGTTTTCCAGAGTGAATTTAAAATGGGAGAACTTAGTTTCTTTGCAAGGATTCGGAAACGTTTGGTGTCGTACACAATGCTGGAGTAAATTCGCGAATATTTATCGCATAATTCGATTCGCATTTCGATACAAATGGAGTGAATGGAAAGGAAGGGAAGTCAATCGCGGGAAGTTTTGGCGTGCTTTGGAAAGTGATTTTTTTTAAGATAGAGTGATTCATATGAATATACAAGACGGAATGTTAAAATGGAATGATGTTTTTACAAAGAAAGAAAATTACCACCACAACTTCAACATTTATCAACGCTTTTCTTCGATTAATAATTTTCCTTCTCGAAAAGGAAGAGAGAATCATAGAGATGAACTCTTGGATGTCTCCCACGTTTCTAATTGTCTGTCTAGTGAGAAAAATCGAAAGGGTGATACGAGTCAAATGCAGACAGCCATCCCAATTAAGCAACTACCGTAAAATATCTGGAAGATAATTAACTTTTAAGATATAACATTTTGATAAAGTGGACGTCGTTGATTAATACGAATTGCACGTGGTACTCATTATTTTCAGAAAAAAACCTTTTCAATTTCTTATGCTTAAAGTACAACATTCATTAAATTATATAACAAAAATGTTTCCACAAAACCCTTTTCCTTCTCTGTTATATAATACGGTTACAATTTAATTAAATGATTAGAATCCTATCTGCATAGTTAGTTTCCTGTGCTTGACACTTCTAGCCTCTGTTAGGACTTACGGGCAGAATTTACCGGTCTCACAAGGACACGACCTTAAATGAAACACTGAATTAAGGAAACGGTGACCCTTGTGGACTGCGTTTGTTAAAATTTATTTGGGTTCTCTGAATATGTTGGGGTTGTAACTTTGTTTGAATACGAATGGTACTATTGTATTGACGATTTCTGATTACAAGATCGACATAACCATAATTTTTGTAGAATTATTCGTTTTTAGAAGTAAAAGAAATATTTTTGTGGATTTTACGATGTTTTATTTTACAGTGACGGGGTTGCTGGATGTGTTAATATATTTATTTAGGTACATAGTTTAAGTTGCAGAATAGTTTCCATTCGATACTACATTTCAGAGATATTAAGAAAGTAAGCAACTTGTTTCTAGGTTTGCAAACACAGGCATAACATGCTTTATCTGTCTTTACTACTATCAGAGAATGCATTTTTTAACAATGCATTAAATACATCTCCATAGTGTAATTTAGATAAATCCAAACTGGCATGGGAGTAGTTGCAACATTGGATAACTTTGGCCAAGCGTACCAAAATCTAATGGTGTAGACGTCGGACTACAGAAGCGTAACAAACAAGAAAAATATTTATTGTTAACTATTCTTGCTGGACAGACATGTTGTAGCTATTTGTAACTTTACAGAATGTAAAGCTATAATTGACTGGTTTTAACACCATTAAAAAAATATAATTAAGAGGCTATCTACTAATAGACAGGAAATTAGAGTATATGTTGCTTACTAGAACATGCTCTTAACATAGGGTGCGGAAAAAGTTCCCGGAATTTTATTTTTATGGGTATGTGGCATTGCCATTATGATTTTTTATGAATTCTGACGCTTTTATTGCATTCTACGTGTAATTTTGGTCAAGATTCTTACGTCATGTCTCGTGAAAATGAACGTGCCACTGACGTCGAGTTGCACAAGGCCGTGATAAAGACGGCTGACATTGTTCGCACAACCGGTTTTAGGTAAAGCACTGTCTACGACGCCGTAAAACCCTTCAAGGAGACTGGAGGAACTGCAGACCGTCCTTGAAGTGGCCGTCCAATCACTGTAACAACTTCGGAAAAGGTCAACAAGGTCCGCTGCCAAATTCCTCGCAATCAGCAGGTGTCGACGAACGAGCTCGACGTTGCTGAAAAAACCATTCGCAACATCGTCAAAAGGAAGCTGAACCTCCGTAGCTGCAAGATTACTCGCGTTCACTTCCTCAACGACGCAACGAAGGTAAAACGGCTGCAGAAATCTCGCCAAATGCTTCACTTGATCGGTGGTGGTCACAAGACCACAGCCTCAAAGACCACCGCCCGTAGCCATTCTACGGCTTCGGGGATGGTCTGGGTGGGCATCTGCGCCACCGGGAAGACCCCTCTGGTCTTCATCGACCGCGACATTAAAGTAAACGTCGCCAACTACCAGCAGCGGGTTCTTCGGGACGTGTTGAGCCGTTGGCGACACAGCATTTCGGCGCTGACGGATTCACGCTTCAGCAGGACTGGGCACCAGCGCATTCCGCCCAATCCAGCATCACCGTCTGTGAAAAGTTGTTTCCAGGATTTTGGAAGAAGGAGGCTTGGTCACCAAACTCGCCCGACTTGAATACAATGGACTTTTCGGTATGATCTATCTTAGAGCAAAAAATCTCGGGAACAAGGCTCTGATGCGTGGGACGAGATTGCGGTGGAAGAATACGCGACAATCATTGGCAATTTTCGAAAGGAATTCCGAAAATGTATTGAAGCCAAAGAAGGCAATTTTGAATCTTCGTTGAAAATGTTTTTGTTTTAATTTATTGTTATTAAGTTATAAAGTTATTATTCGTTTGGTTATGTGGATTCATTTGTTTATGCAATATTTTTATACTGTTGAAATACTCCGGAAACTTTTTCCGCACCCTGTATTTGGAACCAGAAAAGAAAATTAAATATTTGAGATGTAGCAGTATTTCATGGTATCATCAGAGTATAATTAATAAGGACGATAATCATTTTAAAGAAGAAACAGCTGCCTGTGCATATTTATCGTACGTCGCCGGAGAAACGAAACGGGTAAAGAAAGTCCTGGTAAAAGAAGATAGATACAACACTGTAAAGAAAATTAAACAGTTTGTATCTTTAAGCAATGACCATTTACCTAATTTACAAGCTAAAGAGATCTACCAATTATGGTGGGCATGTGGCAAATCATATATTGGCCAAATCTCACTCAGTATACAGTGCAGAGTAAAGGAACACCGAATAGGTGCACAGCAAAGACGCACTGACACGTCAGTAGTAGCAGGACACCTTTACCAAACGGAACAGCACAGTATTGCCCATGAGAACGTAAAAATACTTGCTAAGAGCAACTATTACTACCAGCAAGGTATAAGAGTCACTGGAAATAATGAACAACATCAATAACTTCAATAATAAAGATGGCTATGGACTACTCTGGAATAATAGAACAGAATTTCCTGCATCTCCAATCAAGTCTATTTCACGCTTAAAAGAAGAAGAGCCTTCAATCGACGGTTACTTTATATCAGTTGAAGATGATGACGTGATAAAACTACGATTATTAAGTCTTTTCCTTTAAAAAAACTATCAAAATAGATTAACTTTTCTTAATTTTCCGTTTTTATTTATGCAGTTCTGGTTATCCATTCCGTAATAATAGTATGTAGGTAAATTTCATTAGACCTAACGACATCTCAAGTATGCTATCAGTTTTAGCTAGCTCTAAAAGATGTAGAGTGGCGCGGATATTAAGGTCCCGACCTCTTTAAAGTGTTTGCGACCGTTTACTGCTGTGTTCGTCAGCCACTCATCGTCTGGTGTTGTTTTAAAGTACTATTCGCTACGGTATTACGCAATTCTGCTTTGGTACAACGGGTGCGATCTAGGGCTTTCATGTGCCTTACGTGGGAAGCCCGATTTTAATTTCGAACCCTGTTTTTTTCGACGATTTGTTTGCTCTTGAAAGGAAGCTATTTGAGAAAGAATTCCCGTAAAGAATAGTCGTGAAAGCGTAAAGTTGGTTGTTACGACGATTAAATCGATCTTCTTAAAACAGAAGTTACTTTTATTATTCCTAATCTGGTTAGAAATATTGAACTAATGTGGTTCCACGTCTCTTTCCTGGATAATATGCAAGCATACTATCTCTTCTCTAGTTTTTTAGTTATTTTGAAGCAGTTTTCGATACGGAACCGTTCAAACATTCTCAATTGAATAAGCTTTTAAAATAAATAATGATAGCAAGGACTGGCAAATAGCAAAGTATCGGCATACTCCGCACCACACAAATTATTTGATTAATTCGAAATAATTGTTTGTAGAACTCGTTGACAATGGGAATTCCCGAAATAATTGTTGCGTGTTAATCAAATTGTGTGGTGCGGAATGTGACGGTACTCTACTGTTTGTCAATCTTTCAAGATATTAGAGACATGTTTGGAAGCAAATGGGTTACCCACATGTTAACTCATGACCTCAGTAAATATAGTGAAAATAAAAGTTTGTGCACAACCAGGGCATAGGATTAAAGTGGCAGGGGAAATGGATAAGGCTAAAGATAGGTATACTGCCATACGAGGTATGATTAAAATCTATCCGGATTGGGTTTGTTAAAAGAAAAATACAACACTTATAGGTATATTATTTAGTCTCCTTCGAAGTAATCTCCTTCCGATGCCACACACTTAGACCAGTGCCGTTTCCTTGTCGCATTCTGTTGTATTTCCCGAACAACTTGAAATCTTTGTCCTTTCAAGTGGTATTTAATTTTTGGGATAAAAAAAATCACAGGGTGCGAGATCCGGCGAATATAGTGGCCGACTGACCTGTGGAATGTTTAGCAAGAAATTGCCGCACAAGCTGAGATGAGTGTGCAGGCGCGTTGTCATGATGGATTTTCTACTCGCCACTCCCATGCAATGCCGGTCTCTTGCGATGTACTGCGTCCCTCAAACGGCGCAAGACTTGACAATAGTACTCCTTATTTATTGTTTGACCTGGTGGAGCGTATTCGTGGTGCACAAATTCTCTATAATCGAAAAACACAGTCAGCATCGTCTTAACATTGCTGCTGCTCTATCGTGTTTTTTTAGGTCTGGGTGAGTTTGGGGTTTTCCAGTGTGAAGACTGAGCCTTAGTTTCAGGATCGTATCCGTAAATCCACGACTCATCACCAGTAGGCGTAGTTTTTAAAAAATTTTCGTCATTTTCGACGCACTCAAGCAGATCACGAGCAGCTGAAGCACGGGCCTGTTTTTGGTCATCGGAGAGCGATTTTGGAACAAATTTGGCCGAGATGCGTCTCATGCCCAAATCTTCCGTCAGAGTCGACTGCGCTAAATCGAAACTAAAACCAAAATCTTCAGATAATTCATGAATAGTGATTCGGCGATTAGCTAACACAGCTGCGCGCGCCTTTCCACATTGTGTTCACTTTTGCTGGTTACGGACGCGTATCACTTTCAACACTTTCTCGGCCATCTTTGAAGCGTTTATACCACTCGTAAACTTGGTCATAACCAAGTTACTTCAGAAACATTTCGGAAAATTAACCCAAAAAAATGTCGTCATAAATTAAAACTTCTCCCAAACTTTCATAAATCAAGACCTACTTCGTACGAGAAATATTTTGAAACATATCCTAACATAAACATACGGATTCAACGTTAAAAACCGCAGACAAATCTTTACTGTTTATTTGTTTGCACATATAAAGGATATATTTCGACATCTTGTACACGCTCTTAATCCTACAAGTTTCTTAGCGACGCAGCTGTAACTTTCTCCTAAGGGTAAGTCGTTAATAATTTCGAGGATAAATCAAATAGAAGACTTGTTTCACTTAATTGTGCGGCTAGTTCGAGGATTTTGAGCCATTAGATTCTCAGAACGTGTCTAAGGAAGCTTATAAACTTGGAACAATAAAGCAGGGTAAGGGTAGGTGGTAGATGTGGCGAAACTCTTGTAGGTGGCGAAACTTATGCCTAAAACGTGTTAAATATGTACATACCTACATATATACCTATATAGGCACAAATTCTTGGCAATTTTAAAATGTAATAACATAGGTATTGGGACGATAGATC
This sequence comes from Dynastes maya, assembly GCA_029619315.2. Taxonomy (NCBI): domain Eukaryota; kingdom Metazoa; phylum Arthropoda; class Insecta; order Coleoptera; family Scarabaeidae; genus Dynastes; species Dynastes maya. The sequence continues at coordinate 1,886,822 of JAROYE020000020.1, forward strand.
AAGATGTCTTATCTTGTTGTTTTTACATTTGTATTTATAAACATACAAAATAACGGATATATTAAAAACCATTGCGATTTTATAGTATATTTTTACAACGTGTTCGGCTCCATGAGAACATTAAGCAAGACATTTTAGAAATTCTCGAAAAGACTCAGTAAGGAGCACCAGGTATATGCAGCTCAAGTTGGAGCGGCTCACAGTAAAGTATGGAAGATCCTACGAGAACAATCTTACTAATTTTATTTGGGTTGCTGACGAGACCACATTTACGAGAAATTGAGTAAATAATTTCCATAACAACTTTGTTTGGACATTAGAAAATTCGCATGCTTTGAGAAAAACCGATTTGCAGCAGAGATTTTCAGTTAATGCTTACTAGTGGCCTACTAAGCATGCGATTTAATAAACCTACTAAATGGCATGCTTATTGGGCTATACTTTCTTCCCCCTTGAATAACACGAGAGAATTATTTAGATTTTCTTCAAAACACTTTGTCACGATTGTTAGTTTCTTAGATGTGAGGCAGACTATGTGCCTTCTACGTGGTGAAACTCCAACATATTTTATTAAATTTAAATAAGGCGTTTTCCAATACCATATTGTTAAAAGATAACAACGCGTTTTTACAACTTTTTTATACTCGGTAAGTCCAGTGTTGTACGCCATATTTTTATTTCGGTTACATTAATAATTTCAAAAGTATCAAAATTGGTTTTGTCGAAAATTTTTCTCGCCCTGTATCTCCGAAACAAAGGGGCTTTTCAAAAATTATAAAAGTACAATCTATTCTTAGAATGGTTCATGGAATAACCCCTTGAATTTTTGCCGTATGTTTAATAAACAGCCTGAATATTAGAGCGATTGAAAATACGTCTCCATCTATCGAGTGCCAGCTGCTAACTGCGGGTGTTCTTATATGTATACAAAGAAAAAAGCCGAGCATAATAGATCTTGCGTTGTTCGATATACAGAGATAAGTTTTATAAACTAAATTTCAACAGACATAATTTGAGATTTTTGCGAAATGTCGCTGTTTCTTCAACGGCCGATATCTTAAACGCCTTACACGCTAGAGTGGCGATTCACATTTTATTCGATTGAGTATTTCGTGGAGTTTTTGCTAAGACGCTAAGATTTTTTTATATCAACCAGATTCTACAAGATGGCCATCGATACCGTTGCCAAGTTTGATTCATGTTGTTTCAATTTTTTTAAATGCAACACCTGTATATTTTTACAAAATATAATAGAATCTTTTTTGGTACAATTTTATCATCTACCCGAAGTAACCATAATTTTCCTACATACATTGTCTAGTAAGTTAATCAGCATGTATAAATAATAAATAGCGAAAATAAATAGACAAATGTTAATTAGTGTTCGACGTAAAAGGTATAGATTTATTTTGTACTGCACACTGTTTTGTCAGCAGTAAGAAATATGTATAATATAAACATATTGAAAGTTGTTGAAAAAATTTCGCAATTTAGCTAAATTGAAATATTTATGAAAAAACTGGAAGAATTTCTTGAGGCAATACATAACATGGACATTACACAAAATAATACTCCCGAGATGTTAGTAAGAGTTCAATAAAACACAAGGAATCGCGTTACAGTTCGTATGAAGCCAAATGGTGTTCGAATAGATGTGAAACTGTATGCCTAAATTAACTTTTGCCATGAGCAATTAGCAAAAAACTTATCCCCATAGTTTCATATTTAATTTATTAAAGAACGACACATTTTAGGTAGAGGGAAATGTTTATATAAAAAAAAATCTATCATAGTCTCTCTATCAAATTGCGAAAAAAAAGTTGAAATAGTATGAATCAAACATGTCAACGATTTCGATGGCTATCTTGTAGAATCCAGTTGATATAAAACATCCTTCCATATTGCCTGAAGCTCCAAGAAATATTCAGTCGAATGAAATTTTAGCGGCAAAAATCTCAATTATCTAAAAAAGTAAGATGGATAGGTATAGGGAATATTGATCAAAGTTGACATGAATTGAAGAGGGGCATCTAAAATCGTAATAATATTCAGGGTGTTCCATTAAAAAAACTAAACTTGTACCATGTGCAGCGAAAACTGAACACCCTGCATACTTGAATATAATTTTATGTTGCGCAGCATCTCTCTGCCCATGATTTTCACCTAAATAACAATTTTTTTAATGTCAACTCATCCATCAACATAATATATATGCAAATTGTACCAAAATCATCAAAACGGTAAGTATTGGCTTAATACAATCCCAGATTATTGTTATTATTTCCGAAATATTTGAACGTAACGCTGCGGAAATTTCACCATAATTAAATTTTAACAATAAATTTCCACCAGCAACACAGAAATGCAGCAAAAATGCGTTCAGTTAGCAGATCCATTTCCATATTTAAAGCGTTTGGAAAAAGCAACGATATGTATGCTTTATTAAATTGGCCATGGTAGCCCAATTTTCCCAAATAGTTTGTTTACGGAGGATTTAGGGAGCAAAATGTGACGGTTACTACATATTATAAATTAGCAATATACGTTAAAAGGTGGGGTGGTACATATCAATATTTCCACTATTATACAGCTTTATTACTGGAAATGCATCTAGAAATATTCATCACGTCCAGCTCATTTATTTTCAAGTAGATAAAACCGATATCCACATTTGTCGCAGATAAAATTATAAATTAGTAATTATACGAATAGGTATCCTATGATGCTGTTACAAAAAGGGATTATGAATTTTATTTAGCGAGTTTTGGTGTAAGATTCGATAAGAAGGTATGATCTTGAGGATAATAACTGGAAAATAGAAATACTAATAGGCAGTATAAAATGTATAAATTCCCAAATACCTATTAAAGTAATTTATTGCTCATTCCGGTAAAATAATTAATATTACGTTTTTATTAAACTTCTTAAAAGTTTTCAAAGGTAATTTTTCTTTTAAACTAAGTGGATACGCATGAAAGAGTTTATTTTTAATTAAATTTCCTTTATATAATTTATTGCAGTTCGACGAATATACTTAAGAAGCACCGAATAATAGGGAATTTTGAAGTTAATCCAATAATCTGCAGCATTAGGTTTACAATAAAAATTTTATGAACATGTTAGTAGAAAACTTTGCACTTTTCATGATTTTCTGGGGCATACAAGCTGTTAGATAAAAATACTAGCTGCTTTGATGAAGCAGAGTTATAAGGAGTTGCAAGAAATACAATATATTTATTACATATAGACCTATCTAATCTACAAGAACTGCCGAAAATGACAACTACCAGCAGTAGTATGCATGGGTCCAATCTTCTTCTCACTGACTCTCACTGAGTCTTTCAAAAACATCTCCTTTTTGCTCCTTATTACATTACATCCACAGAATATTCGATTCCTTAAGTCACATTTAGTTTCTGTTGTGGTGTTATAAATAGAGTAACCAAAACTTGCGGACTCGCATAGGCGTAGGTATTACGGGTTAATATAAGAATACGATAAATTCATAAATAAACTTACTTGCTAATTATTCAACAAATTAGAGGCATCAGGATGTGAACTACTGTAAACTTGCATCATTGCATATGTTTCCACAGTTACTTCTTTAAACCTTGTGCGTCGACAAAAAAAATATTCTTATACATAGAAAACGATCTCTCCACATCTAAGGAAGTTACATTTGCATGTAGAAACTTTTTTCAAAATCACTTAAAAGTTCACTATTCTTACACTTATTATAAACGGCCTCTAAAGTATTAAAATCGGATTTTTCCTTAAAACATCTGCCAACTTTTGACTAGCGCATAATCCTGGCGTATCATTTAATGTGTGTAATTTTTTTTTACACTCTCCACTATGTCTAATGATTCCTGCAATGACAATTCAGTACATTGTAGTTTTCTGATGGCATCTAGTAATACTGTATAATTGGTACATATTGTTGTTAAATCTTCTAAAGGTTGAGGAATTTGAAATTCTCTTCGACTTTCTCTTAATTGCTTTGGATTCATTCCGATCAAATCGCATTATAACTGATTGAATTTGTTGAAAATGGATCAAATAGTAAGAAGCTGCTGTTAGCCAAGTACCCCATCGCGTTAAAATTGGTTCAGGAGGTTCTGGAATACCTGGACAAAATTTACGAAATTCTTTTAAACGTTTAGGAGATTTACGAAACACTGCTTTAGTACTTCCAATCATCCGATCAACGTTTCCGTAATGTTGTCGAACAACTTCACCAACTAAATGCAAAGCATGCAGCACGCAGGTTATATGTATTAAGTTAGGAAATATATGTTTTAAGGATCGCCCAACACTTAACATCGTTGCTGCACTATCTGTCACAATCATCACAACTTGATCTTGGGCAATTTTAAATTTTTCCAAAGCGTTCATTATCACTTTTTGAATATTTTCCGCGGTACATTGTTGAACACGTTTGCAAGCTAACAAATATCGAGATGCTGTGTTCTCGCTAGATAAAACGCGAGCTATTACATTCACAATACTGTTTTTCTTTATATCGGTCGTCTCATCCACGGCAATCCATATTTTTTTGGAACTACAAATCACGTTTACACACATTTTCTAGCATCTCTTTCATTCGCGGCAAATGATTCTGTAATTGTGTTTGCGAGGGTAATGGGTACTTTGGAACGTATTGTCGCCAAAACGTTTTAAAAGCTGCTTTTCTCACCAACGACAACGGAAGATTACAAGAGGTAAACATAATTAATAAATGTATGAGGAATCGTGTATAAGGTATTTCAGTTCTTGCATTTCTCATATGCTTAATACCATTGACATGCCTCTGGCAATCAGTTCTGTCCAATGCAGCCAAACGAACATTCATATTAAGCAAAAAACTGCACTACCGTCATATTTTAAAAGGGGGAAAAGTGACACATACTTATGTACATTAGTAGCAAATCTATTACGAGGCATTGTTTTCTTAGGTATGTAAATATTAATTCTATATGAAACGATACACTAATTATGTACTTGGTATAATACTACAACACACAAAAAACACCAGCTTATTTTCAAAAGCGACACCTAAGTACATAACCTTGACCGTTCGACTAATCTCTGCAACAGCTCAACCGGTACTAAAACGAAATCTCTCTCAGCGCGGTTTAACATGATTTATATTCAAGGTTGACACTACATGCCTGCTTCTCTACCGGTTTAGTTTATTTATGAATTTTTCGTATTCTTATATTAACCCGTAATACCGACGCCTATGCGAGTCCGCAAGTTTAGGTTACTCTAGTTATAAATTAACGATTTCGAATAACCCCATATGAAAAGATCTATAGGATTGAAGTCCGTAGATTGAGCAGATCATAGATGAGGTTTGCCTCGAGTAAGCCAGCGATCTTGACATGTTATATTTATAAATTGATGAGGAACATGCATTTCTCGTTGTCAATAATATATTCTCTAGTAACTCATGTAGCATTTACATACTCCAAAAATTTCGATATACCTCACCGGTAAGCCTCCTTCACCGAAACACCCGTCTGATTATTCAATTATTCACAATTTCAATGTAAACGTTCAATGAGAAATGTTGGAAACGATCTTCATATCTCTCCTCGGCCCATACATGATTATTATGGAACTGAATTATTGCTTTTTTTCTTTTCGAGAAATTTGCCTCACGAAACAGAATCAGAATCAGTATAGTTGCGAAATTATATAATTACATACATTCAAAGAGTTTACAATTTTTCTATTAAGAGTACGAGGCCTGGTCCACGTACCTAGTAAGAAGGTAATTAGAAACAAATGTTACCATTTGACAGGTCTATCTTTAGTTAACATTCAAATAATAATTTGGCAGTTTATTACCATTGCTCATTTAAATGAGACAATCAGAAGTTGAGCGGTGCATGGTAAATTTTCAAAATGTGCAAAATTGAATATCGTGTAATGATAAAATTTCTCACCTTGGAAGGAAAGACACCGTCCGAAATCAAAGAGCGAATGGAGACGGTTTATAAATACTGTGCCACAGTTAAACGTTGGTTAAAATTATTTTGTTGGGGCAGAAAATCTCTTGAAGATGATCCACGCGAAGGAGGGCCCGTTACTATAGTGACACTAGAAAACATCAAATTGGTTGAAGAAGTCGTATTCAATAATCGACGATTGAAAACTAAGGAGAGAGGGGAACAAATGGGGATTTCAAAAACTAGTGTTTTGAAAATTCTGCACGAACATTTGAGTATGACAAAAATTAGTGCAGGATAGGTCCCAAAATTGCTCAACGCGTTTCAGAAGGAACAACGTATCGAATGTAGCTCAAAGTTTCTGGAGCTGTACGAAACCGACAACACGATCATTAACCAAAGAGTGACTGGAGATCAAACAATGGCACTGTAACACTATCCTTTGTCTAAAGAGAAACGATGGAGTGGCCTCGAAAAGGCAAACTCATTCCTAAGAAGGCCAAGGTGACAAAAAGCAGAAAAAGGTGATGGCCACAATTTCTTTGGATAGCGAGAGCATCCTGTCAATCGGCTTTAAAGAACACAACACTATAGTAAACGCAATATATTATGTCGACTTGCTACGACAAGCCATCATCGAGAAACGCCGAGGAAAGCTTGGATGAGATCTGGCACTTACACGACAATGTCCACCAAGCTGCAATTTCGAAGGCTGCGGTGCACCAGTGCGGATTCAAGGAACTCGATTACCTATCATACAGCTCCGACCTTGCCCCAAGTGGCTACTTTTTATACTCAAAATTAAAATCGTAGTTAAGAGAGAGAAAATTTAACACCGTTGAAGAAATCCATCGTATTTTTATAGTGGTATTCAAGCGTTAGTTAAGCGATCTAAAAATTGAAATAGCGGGAGATTATATTGAAACCTAATAAAGAGATTTTCCTCCTACACGCTCTCTTTCCATGTTAGGCTTAGAATAAGTGGATCTTCTTCTGCCGTGGTTAAGCATATGTTCTTTCATTTTACTGTTCTTATTGATATTGATCTTACAGACCCATTACGTTTAAATGTGTCTATCTCTTGCAGACACCGATGAACACTTTCAATACATATTTCTATTAGGAACATGATATCTGGGACATCGTTTACTGTACAGCAATCTAGCTTCTAACGCATTTCTATTGGTAAATCCATATATAAAATAGTGAGGACATCACCTACAAAAGTTTGAGAATTATCAAAGTTTGGAAATGATAAATCACGAGATTCTGCCATCAATGTATGAAGTAAGTTTCATCAGTGCTACATTGATATGACATGTATCAATTATTCAGCCATTTAATTATTTGCTTATTACCATGTACAAAAGACCTGGATAATGGTAGAGTTTCTTACTTGAATGCATATTTGAAGAATATTCTGTTTCTTGAAAAAGATGAAATTATTCAAAAAATAATCCAAGGAATCAATCCTTGAATTTTTGCCGCATATTCACCAAAACACCCTGTAGACAAGCGGATAATATTTATGTTCGTATATGTGTAAAGTCGGTACTATATTCATCTTTTGCAAAACAGGAATTCATTGCACACATAACTTATTCAAGTCTAAAGCCATCTGATGGATTTTCCACCACACCCGAAAAGCACTCCCATTTAAATTAAAGTAGGAATTTTTATCGAAGTCAATCAATATGTAGTAAATCCTCAAGATAAAGAATCTTTCATTTAACCCCGATCTCCAATATTTTATTCTTTAAACCAGATAGATATTCCAACTAAATTAGATAATTAAGAGGTATAGGATTCAAAAATATCGCTTTTCTTGTGTCGTATTTTTCTCTTCTGCTTTCTGTTTTCGGCAAAGCCTTGTTGTAACGGGAAGTATATAGGGTGTAAGTAATTTACGAACATGTCATTATTAATAGGCCATATCATCGTATAACCAGCGTGTTAATTAATGGCGTTAAATATTGATCGATTACATTATTTGACCTTTTATCACACACGCATACCCTCTCGAATTGTCATGTATAATATACTCTCTTTATATCGGGAGAGAGAACTTAACCAGGTATGTGTGCGCGGGTGAAAAACTGGATTGATTCAAGTACGCGACGCTGTCAGGCACCTACGTCAGATTTCAATAATATAGGCCTTTACATGTATAGGAGTTAAGTGTGGGATCTCTCAACATTCATTATATTATGCAAATTCGCTTCCTTTGTCTCGTGGTACAAGTTTAATTTCCTCGTTGCAATTTCTTTTTTGTTGTTTTTCAGTTTCATCAATCAATATTCATGACATGGTCGCGAATTTTATTTGTTATTTTTTGGGTGGCGTGGGAACTTTGCCATTCATAAATACGAAATGCATCGATAAACTTGATGGATTCGCAGGAGGAAGTGTCTAAATAGATAAAATTATGAATGATTAATACTGAAATATATTTTTTCTGTCTATACCTAAAAACATGGAATACATTTTGTTGGGCTTCATAAACTTTGCTTAAAATTATTTAGACATCTTTGAAATTTTTGGAAATTCATGCGAATAATGAAATTTTACGTGGAGAGTGATGTATTTTTTGAAAATTTTAGAGAATATCCAGAAGGATGAACCTGATCCTAATTTAAAGAATTATATTAGTTAATCAGAACTAGTCAAACAATATTTCATTTTGTAAAGATTCGAAAAATTGTTTCCAATTTTAGGAAATGCCAATGTTTTCAAAAACAATATATTTCTTTTTTTTTATAACGTCTACGAAGCTTACAGTCTGTTTTTTTACAAATAACAATTAGCAATTTTTATGACTATCTGATAATGACATGTAGAATCTTAGCCCAGTGGTTAAAATTCTCTTCGATCCTACTAAGGGGGTAAGAAATACATTATGTGAATCTATGGAGAAGGTCTAGAATGTGGTAACGCTTGAGTCGTCGTGTTTCTTGGCTATTGTCAAGTAGATTCACCTCAAGATTGTTAGGGTGTTTACCCAACCTGCTTTGGTATGCCACACTGCACTTCACTATTTCTTGTTTGACTGCGGGGACTTTTAGGTCTTCACGGATTACTTCATTTGGAACGTACCATGGCGCAATGATGATGAAGTTCTTAGAGTCTTGGACTGGAACCTCTCCAGGATTTCGGTATTGGAGTTACTTGCTGTACCCCACAGTTGTATACCGTAGTTCCAGACTGGCCTGAGAATAACTTTATATAGCAACAACTTCTGTTATAGCCTAAGCTGTGAGTAACGTCCAATCAGCCAGTACATATTACGAAGTTTCAGACCGAGTTGCTTTCTCTTGGATCATATGTTTTTTCTAAGTGAGCCTTCGATCAAGGTGCATTCCAAGGTACTTCACGTTGTCAGCTAGAGGCATTAATTGGTTATTCAGTTTGACACCTGGGCATGTTTCTTTACGAGTGGTCGCCATTTTTTGAGCCACTGCTACATCTCATTTAGACATGTCTGTAGGTGTTTTGATGCCGTCTCAGGGTTGTTGTGAGAAGCTAGTAACGCTGTGTTGTTGGTAAACGTTGCGACTGTTATTCGTTCTGAAGTCGGTAAATCGTGGGTATAGAGAAGGTATAGCAAAGGTCCCAGGATGCTTCCTTGTGGAACTCATGCGGTAATCAGGTGTAGAGAAGAATATGCGTCTTGGTGGTTGACACGAAAGTGTCTATTAGAGAGGTATGAATTTAGAATTTCGTAGTATTCCTGTAGGAGGTGGCATTTGATATTGTGTAGCAGTCCGGTGTCCCAGATCTTGTGAAATGCCTGTGACATATCTAGAAAAGCGACCGAACAGTAGTGTTTCTTTCAAGATCGTCAGCTATTTTGAATACTACCAGATGTACCCGCTCTATTGTCGAATGTTGGTTACGAAAACTGAACTGATCCTCGAGGATGAGATTGTTGGTAACTATTATCAGTAACAACCTTTTCAAGAGCAGTTTCTCAAATACTTTTGATAGGGCAGGCAATGGACTGATAGGTCTGTATGAGTTTACAATTTCTCTAGATTTTCCAGGTTTTGGAATTAGTATTATTTGTGCTACTTTCCATTGCAGCGGGAAATATCTTAATTGCAGGATGACCAGATCATAACCTAGTGATTTCTTTGGATTTAGATCGTGGTATATTATAGATTTAATTTCGTTGGTTCGAAACTTGCATATGGGAGGACTCATTTGAAAGAGGATCTCCAACTTTTCTTTAATCTTTCCTTCATCGCCGGGTAGATTCTCGCGAGGTGGTCGGCAAATAGTGTGGTTTTATCTTGAATGTTCCTAGCCCATTGACTATTAGGTTGCGTAATAGGCGGAATACGTTCTTGTGGCTGTTTTATGTTTCTAGCAGGTTCACAGGGCCAGTTGTATAAATTAAAAGCGTAAATACAGTCTCAAAGGTCATGATTGGAAGTCAATTTTATGAAAGAAGACGAGAGCTTACATGATCTAAAAAACGTCCTACTTTCAAAAGTGTCTGAGGAAAATCGAGTTTCGACTAAAAAACGTAATTTACTAGTTTCATTGATCAATTTTTAAAAGCACCTGAGCACCGCAGTTTTACAGCTAATTATTCAATGTGTATTCACCTCCTACAGGGAAAAGTATTCATACATCTAGTTCATAACGGGAGACATAATTGGTCTAATTCTTAAAAGAATTGTGATACCACTTGTAGCTTACTAAATTGAGTTTTTTTTTTGGTAAATTTCATTTTTATTTAATAATGAGATAATGATATTTCCGAAGGTCCAGCACAGATTACTAGAAAAACCTTGTGACTATCGCCCTATTCGAGATATGGCGATCAAACGTACATACATATATACATTTGTTTGAAAATTCATCCTCGAAATTAGCTTCGATAATAAACCGCTATTCAATAGTAGTTACGCAAGATGCAATTAGCAGTTACGAGATGATTCAGATATGGTCCAGGATTATCCAGAAATTGAATTCCCGCGAACGTAATCTACTGCGTGCCTATTTAAAAGCATCTCGTTAGATTCTTGATGCCATCGAATCGATACAGCAGAATTCCATTTATTACATTTAGGAGTCTATGACTTAGAAATATAAAGATTTCGTTGTAGATAACCTTTACCGGATTAATTTCCATCAAGTGCTTTAATAGGAAAACGGAGTCTTATGCAAATCAAGGACTGTTTTAGCAGTTAATTTATTCCTTCTTTACCGACAGGGAACATTGTTCTATTATTGAACGGTGCAGCTTTTTTTGAATATTGGTAAATTCATTTATGGAAGCTATATTTGCAGTATTTAAATTGTAAATTTCATTGTTATGTGGTAAGAGAGAAAACAAAGAAAAGTTTTAATGAAGATTGAATATCTTTTATAGGTTAGGTTAATTTATCGTTACTATTTCAATCAGCTGATTGACACAAACCGCCATTTTGTGAAAGGTACGTAAACTAACAAATCAAAAATTGCGTTTAAGAATTTTATTGGGTTTATAAGGATCACTGCTGGTAACGGATGTAAAATACCTACATAACCATAAAAAAATAGCATTCTCCTTAATTTATTTTGTTTTATCTTTTATTGTTTGGGGATTTAATAGGCAGTTTTTAAACTAATGTATGGCATGTTGAAGTAATCAATATTTCCCACATGATCAACTCCAACTACTTATAGGTTACAAGTTGAAATACTCCTTTTAACTATAGTTCGGGCAATTAATCAATGTCCATGTTTTTGCTGTTGCAAGTAATTTAGGATATATTTGTAGAGGATCAAATAAATCAACACATAAATAGTTTTTGCACTTTGTCGCATATGTTTGAAGGGACGGCAAAAAAGCGGAAGCAAATATGATGTTATTCCTTTCCTAAATTAACGACCCACCATATGACAAATTAAAAGCGAGATTACAAAAGATTATAAGTAGAGAATTAGACAACACTTTAATATTGATAAGGGACCTGTGAAGTCCTCGGGTCTCAGCTGGCGTACTAAAAAGCTATTCATTGCTTTGCCGGTTCGAACTTCTGTCAGAACAATTTCTTCTGGCTATCCATCGCTTATAATGTACAAGCCCTTTCTTTGCAAAATTTATTTCGGGCGGTGAAATCGCAAAAGAAACACTTTCTCTCGTAATTTACGACGGAATCATGTTCGTGTATAATTAACGTCTTGCAGATAGTATCGGTTGTACAGTATATTTTATCTGGTAGATATGCGATGTTTTCCCTGGGCGAAATTGGGCGTTTTATGAAGGAAGCGAACGTTTTATGAATCTCTGACAGATGGCGGGACGATTAAAAAATCCATCAAAACGGTTCGGGAACTTACATTGTTGTAATGTAACATTTATGATATATAATGGGGTCTAGCGGATATATTGTTGGTCTGGGATCATCTTGAACGTTTCAACTGGAAATTCTTAAAAGAATTCGGACCTCTATTGCGGTTATTTCAAAGGCGTTTTGATCTTTTTGAAATTTTAATGCTTAAATTTGTTATTAGTTTCTAATTCCACAAAGATATATTATATTGAGGATGGTTTTCTTCTGAAATGAATAGTGGATGACTATCTGGATAGCCAGAATTTAAAAAAATGAATCTTATCAGGCTGCGTGAAGCTGGCCCCCGTATTTTGTATTGATCTGTGTTTAAAATTTCTTTTTGTACTCATTCTATTCCCGAGATCTTCAAGATTAAGTGGAGATCAACTTCACGCTGCCCATGCACTTTTACTTTTTAAAAATGTTACCAAGTTATCGTCTTGAACCCGTTTTATTACCAATTTTTGCGGTAAAGATTTTATTTTGTGCTCATCTCCTTCTCGAAATAATCGAGAAACAAGATATACGGAAATGAGCGATGTTGCAAATCTTTATTTACCAGCCATCGCACCAATTTTTCGATTGTTGAAAATTTGATAATAGCAACGTTTTGTGCTGATTTGTACTCTAAAAATTTCGTTTTGTGATTGTTTCGCTTCCGAGATACTCGAAAATGAAGGGTGAGGAGGTCCCTTTTCTAGCAGCCCCACGAGATGAGCGCAAAATAAAATCTTTACGGTACAAATCAACACAAAACGGTTGCGTGGACAAATGCTTAAAAAGTGAAAGTACTGCGGCGGCGTGAAATTGGTCCTCACTCTCCGATCTCGAATACCTCGAAAATGGAATCAGCAGAAAATAAAATTTTTATGGCACAAATCAGCACAAAACGTGGAAGTTTTCAAATTTAAAAGAATTGAAGAAGCGGGAGCCAACTTCACGCACCCATCATCATGGAACATGACTGGAACAGAATGGGAAAAAGAGTTGAACATCAGTACCTATGACCAATGAACCAAAATTAACTTCAACGCATACGGGGTGAAATTCCACAAGAGAGCATAAGCAGATTAATTATGACTATCCAAAGGTGCGTTTGATTTCGAAAGATCATCAATTTGAAAGTGTACTCTAAATGTAAAGCACTAACGGGTTCATTTAAAAAATTAGAAGGCGTAAATGATTACACTCTCTAGCGTCCAGATGTAAGAACGTAGAAAATAGAAAGCATCTCACAATAAATCCATTACTAAATGAAGTTCGCTACGATTAGTGAATTCCATAAATAAGATCGAAACACTTACGATCCCCAAAAACGAAGCAATAAGATTGATCGCCATAAAAACGCAAGGAGAAAGATAAAATAACAACACGGTTCATTGTTTTTCTCTTAACCGGTTACGTTCAGAGATCGCCTCAGGTGTTGTTTAAGACCCGCTGTCAGCGTTCGATGTAGAAAACAACGAAATGCAGTTGCGCGCCCTCTATCTTTCTCATTTATTTCGCTTTATCCTAGTGGCTGTTTTCTGCGTGGCCTGAGAACTAATAATTTAAATAAAAAAGCATTTAGAGGAGGTAAACAGAATACTCATGGGATAAGAAGTTCTGTACTAGATGGCGAGTATTTATGTTGCTAATCGTAAAAGTTTATGTGGACAATGGTTAGGTTTAATTCTAGGAAGAATCTGAATTATTAGAAGAATCTTCAAAATATATGCTGGTATAAAAATAGGTTTTTGTTTGAAATAATTAAAGAGACTAATAAATGAATTAGCTGATAAAATGTATGGAAATGACGTTACAAAACACAGAGAATAGGGTAAGAAGCCAGGTAAGTATAACCGTGAAATTGGAGGTCAGGCGAGACAAGGAGATCCATTGTCCCCAATTCTGTTTAACCTACTATTAGAAGCAACAATCAGGAGAAGCTGGAGTGAACAGGTCGGGACTTATCTTCCGTAGGAAACATCAGTGTCTGGCTTTCGCGGGCGACGTGACCCTAATAACAAGAAGCAAAGAGGAATTGAAAGCAATAACGGCAAGGCTAGCAGCAGCAGCCCAAAAAAGGGACTGACAATAAACCAAGAAAAGACAAAGTATATGCGGTGGACAAGGCGAGGAAATAGAATCAAAGAAGCTCTAAGCGTTAGACTAGAAAACAGAACAGAGCTTAGATTTGAAGAGGTGGAGGAGGTAACTTACTTGGGCGTAAAGTTTGCAAAAAAACCATGAAGTAAAGAAGAAATTCAAGCAAGAATCATGGTAGCAAACAGGAGTACTTTTGGTCTAAACAGATTTCTTACAAGTAAATGCCTGTCAAGGAACGCCAAATTAAGAGTACATAAAACCATCCTACGACCAGTTCTGACCTGCGCCAGTGAGACATTGACTTTGGATAAAAAATAGTGGAATAGGAGCATGGGAAAGAAAAATATTGAGGAAAATATTTGGGGGGGGGGGATATAAATGGAACATGATCGAAAATAACAAATGAAGATCTAAGAGAACTATATCAAGAACCAAGTATCATAGGAGCAATAAAAGCGCAACGTTTGAGGCGGATGGGACGTATATGCAAATTGCACAGAGACAGAGTGCCAAAAAAGAATAATGGAAGGAGGTTTTCTAAAGGCTCATCACCATCTGAATTGTGCCCATCGTGAGCTGCACCCTTTGTGGTTTGCTATCATCTATTGCCTAACTGCATGTGCTGCTTAGTCTGTAATCATCTTTCCTATTGAAGTTGTTGGTGTTCTGGATTATTTCCAGTAACGCGCTTATAATTCGCTGGTAGTAATGGCTGCTTTTCGCAAGTATCGTGGCGTTGTCATTGGCAGTATTATAGTTTGGTAAAGATACTCGGTCAATTTAGCAGTCACGACGAGTAGAACACAACAACGCCAATCTTTAGTAAACTTGTGAGAAAGCTGATAGTATGTTTAGCGAAACCTTCAGTACATTTGTAAAACAAGTAGGCCAAAACTTGAAAAATACTACTTTAATAGCAAGCACTATGGAGCAAGTCATTAGATACGAGAGGACCGGTATATCATGCATAGTTTCTTAGAATCTTTAGTTAGACGATTTTTATCGTGTCCAATGAAGGACATTTTAAACACTGAGTGAACCATTACTTTCCTCTTTTATTGTTACGAAGTTAAAGTGCTTGATAAGACAAACATGTGCTCTAAATCATAACTAAGGCAGTAGGAAACTCACGTATTAATATCTTAGAAACCTTACAGAATTGGATATATGTACGAGATAGGCGCCATAAATTCTCGGCCTGACAGGTTCATACAGATTCAAGCGTGTACAAATTCCGTTGCGTCACAGTTGCACATGTGCGAGGTCTACACTATATATATTACGACTCGAAGAGTAGTAGTTTTTAGTAGCTAACCAGACAATGTGACAAGTGCATGAAAATGTCTCAGGTAATGAAAAATGAGTACCGCGCTGTCTTTTTAACAAAAGAAGGGCATACGCCTAATCACATTAAACAACGTCTGGACGGCGGACGTCATGGTGATTTCAATTATTGAAGAAATGAAATGAAAGTGAAGGAATTAGCAGTGAATTTCTGAAAAAAGCATTCGCTGAATTCTCCATAACCATTTGGGTATGAATAAGATTAGTGCAAGATGGGTACCGCATCCTCTTTTTGCTCTCCAACGTGAACGTCGGGTCGAATGTGCACGCCCGTTTTTAAACATGTGCGGAGACGACCCGAAACTGGTTTTGGAGTCCATTGTCAAAGGAGATGGAACAATGGCTCTGTATTATGATCCTCTATCCAAAAGGAAATCGATGGAATGGCGGCGACCTGATGAACCTCGTCTCAGAAAGACATTTTGAGGGAAAAACTTTAGATTATTTTTACAAGGGTATAGAATTATTAATTGATCGTTGTAATAAATGTATTGAAGTTAGGGGAGATTATATTGAAAAATAAAAATTGTTATATTTTACCTACCTCGTACATTAATATTTTTCTCTTTAAATGACAGGAGGAACATATTGAAATGTCTAATAATGTTTTTCTTCTTGTTTTCTGACGCATTCCAGATGTTAATGTTATTTCAAAAAATACACCTATCCAATCCGGATATTTATTTTTCACCGGTGAGGTCCCATCCGCACTGTTTACACGCCACCGGCGCATTGCTACCAACTCGAACTAACTAAATTAACCGGTCAAATTAAAGTTTCCGCATTAAACTAAGTCGAAATGTACAATTGTAAATTTTCACGAGGAAATACACAAATGTGTACAAACTGTCTGTGTATGTAAGTACTAGAACGGCAAGATCTCGGGCGTCGAAAAGTTAGTTAAGATTGTATTTGTACAGCGCACGATGCGCCTGTAACAATATTTTCGTTCAATTCGACTGTTAACTTCGTCTAAAACTGGATGAGCTATGTATGTGGTTTTGAATTGAACAATGAATTCGATTTGCTGCGGATCAAAACTTATCTCGGAGGCAAAATTTTGTAAAGAAAAATCAACGGTTCGGGAAGTTTATTCGCAATAATTTAATATTACTGGCATGAAACGTATGTGGATAAGTGAGTTAAGTATAGTTCCCAAATATATATTGGCATTTATTCAAGTTCTAAAAGATTTTATTAGGGAAAATCAGTTGCAAAATTAATTGGGTATAAGGTAAAGAAATAATTTCGAAAGAGTCATTTCCCGAGGGACACCTTTTAGGTTTTTACGAAAACAATGAAAGAAGAAAAATTGGTACAAATCGTTTTATTGTTTTTCAAAATATTCACCATTAAGATTTATACACTTTTACAAGTTTTCGAATCAATTCTCGAAACATTTTTTCCACTCTCAAGGTGGTATCTCTAAAACATGGGTTTTGAAAGTTTCTTGTTTGATATTCGGGAACAAAAAGTCGCTAGGCGATAGATCAAGTGAATACGGGCAATGAAACATTAATTCGATGTTTTTCTCCTTCAAATAATCAATTGTTTGACGTGCTGCGTGAGAGTTGGCATTGTCATGATAAAGGATGATACGACGTTGTCGATAGGTGATTTTATCGATGACTTCTGGCAAACAAATTGTTGTACACGATTCAGCATTAACTGTTCTTCGATCCTCCAAAGCAATGCGACGAGTCCAGTACAACCCAAGAAACCAGCAAGCACTTTCTTGGAAGCGCTTCGTGAATGAACAACTTTTGTTGGATTCGATTCATCTGGGACCACCTAGTTGATTGTTGTTTAGTTTCCAGCTCGCACGAATACATCCAAGTTGTGTACGGATTTTGAAATTTCTCTGTCGAATTTTTTGAGCATTTCCTTACACCAATTGACTTCTTTTTGTATTCGTCTTTTTTGGTTCCCTCGTGGAAACTACCAACCAATAGACAATTACGATACAATTTACCACATTTGCAAGGTACAGTAAAAAACTATACAGTAGACGAGTTGAAAAATGAGAAAATTTGCGTAAGTGTGGATGAAACAACTTATGCACAGAAACACAGCGTGATTCATGTTGTAGCGCGTCCTTTAAAACGTAATGATCCAGCAGCTTCCCTGTTATTAACCAGTAAAAGGATTGAAAAAAGTGATGCTGAAAACGTTGTGAAGATAATAAAAGATTCGTTAAGAGAATTTTGTATTACAGGAGCCCAAGTCACAATGTTAGTCACTGATGGAGCTGCAACAATGCTGAAAGTTGGTAGGATGTTGAAAATATGCTTTCCGACTCTTCTTCACATAACATGCCTCATACACGCCTATCATCTCGTTGCAGAAACCATTCGAAAGAAGTATCCGATGGTGAATAATTTAATAGCATCTACCAAAAAAGTGTTTGTGAAGTCTCCCAAATATATCCGCGTTTTCAAACAATTGTGTCCGAGGCTTCCACTACCACCTCGCCCTGTAATAACTCGATGGGGAACCTGGCTCCAGGGAGTATTTTATTATCATAAATATTTCGCAAATGTGAAGGATGTGATTTTAAAATTTAAATCAAATGAATCTGCAGCGATTCGAGGGAGTCCGTAACCTTTTTCCAATTCGGACGTTTAATTACAAATAGATGAAATTTCCATAAACTATTTTGCAGTTGTACAAGCAATATCGCTGTTACAAAACAGTCACTTATCTTTACGAGACTCATTAGATACCTTAGATAATTTATAAGCCGCTCTAGAAAGCTTGACGGATCCTATAGGACTAGATGTCATTCAAAAATTTCGTGTAGTTTTAAATAAAAATCCCGATTTACAAAAGGTTCGGTCTATTACTGAAAATAAAGAGTGCACAGAAGAGATAAAGGAATATCTGAATTACGTAAATCCTACTTCACTAAATGTAGAACGATCATTTTCGAAATACACGAAAACGTTTTCAAACCAACGTCGAAGGCTAAGTGAATCGACAATGGAAGCGTTGCTTATGTTGCTGTTTTACGCGGTTTACCGGGGTAGTAGTATTTTGTCGCAGTGGTCATCAAGACGTCAATAAAAGGTAAGAATATATTATTTTTTAATAATACTGTACCTCGCGTACCTACTTTTGCGCGATACGCCTCTGACGTTGCACTCGCTTGTCAAACCTTAATTATTATTATTTTTATTATATAGAATATGCATTATTTTTTAATGTATTGTGTGCTTGTCGCCTTGTACTTTGTAATGGATGTGGAATTCTGTTGGACAATAATGTTTATTATTATTATTATGTGAAATTTCCATTTTTTTTACAAAATTGCTTTTTTTTAAATGCTTCGCTGAAAACAAACTACTCGGCCGATTCCTGCGCTGTCACTGCTTCAGCAATAACAAATGTCAAATTTTATGAAAATAGTGTCAAATTTCAATAGCGCCAACCAGTGATCGTTTGTAAAAACTTAAGACGCTAAGCCTGGTAACAGTAAGTACTTATATTGAATGATTTTAAGTTGGTAATATTATTAAGTTAGCAATAGTCAATCAATAAACCACTAGATTCGTAATATTTCGCATTAACATTTGATTTCTTTTGTCTAATATCAAGTTACTATGATTTGTTGTTACTTTCCTGTAGACGATCGTCGATACTTCTTAGCTTCTTCTGTTGACAATTACATTTTTTCGATTTTAATTTATTAACAAATTGTAAACATTAAATCAACATAACCAATAAAGTAAGAGACTCAGTTTCGCCGAATGCGTGTTACCACACTAGGTTACTAACTTCAGACATTTCTAAAGGTTAGAATCTTTTTCATTTAAATTAGCAATTTTCAAAATCTCTACTATAAGATAAATTGTTTTTATTATTTATTATTTTAGTTACTTGTTCATTTATTATAATAGTAAAATATATGAATCCAATTCAAATGTCACCATTTGTGTAAATCAAATGGAAAATGTAAAATAACATAAAGCTTTAAGCAATGATAGTGTTGCTAATAGTAACAGTAAAAATCACTGTCTTTATGAATAACTTCCATGGTTACTTCTGTTGTTCTCATGTGTTTCTTGTAATTTGAAGATATCGTCAAAATCGAAGTCTATAATGATATTTCTAGATACTTATCTAGAAATATAATTATAGACTCACATTAGCCGGTGCAAAATAAAATTAGAAATAGAAATATTTTCGAACAAAAAATATGTTAAATTACTTAAATAATTGATCAAAGTTTTACTTACAGCTTACAACATATATATATTCCCAATGGGATACTACTAACGCCTATATCGCCAGTAGCAAACTATAGCTCTACGCACCTTTAATATTACAAATATAAACACCCAAATTCTATTGACACACGATCTTTGTGCCGCTACTCTTAAAGAAATTCAAAGGGCATATCGATCTCTCAAACAAGATTATTTCAGAGAACTATGTATGTATGTATGTTCTGCACATATTCCCCAATCGATGCCACTTTGGTGTTATTCGTAAAAGGCGGAAGAGATAAAGAAATAAAGATGAAACAAATTAAATTATAGTATCTGCTTTTGTTCACTGACTTCTCCATCTGTACGTGTTATTTTTGATTATTGGGCTACGGTTATAGGGGATGCGTATTCTGACGAACTGGCGTTCTGACAAACACGACCAATTGTTGTTCCGACCACCAGACAATTGGTCGTGTTCGTCAGAAAGCCAGTTCGTCAGAATACGCATCCATTATAACCGTAGCCTTAGTTTAACACACAGAATAGTTCACATGGTGTGAATTTAATATATTATTCTTCCCGGTTCCTGGTTGTTTTCTAAAGTTTTTCTTCATTGAACATAAAGTCATGTTGCTGTGGATATAATCCAGGAAACTAGTGCAATCAATGAAAACCTTCCCAATATTCTCCCGTCTACATTTTTCTAAAATTCTCTCAAAAAAAGCATATCCATCATCGCTAATAACAAAATCGGTCATTAGTTTTCCAATCTCTAGGTAAAATTAAAACCAAAAAACGAAAAGAAAAATGGTACCATCTCGCGAGGTACATCTGGTCCGAGATTGCCAGTTGCAATCTCCCCAATTACATCATCGTAAGCGTATGACACGAATAATTAGATCGGGCTTGAGCGCTGGGGATTTTAATTTTGAGAGATTCGGGGTTATATCCGCGCTGGCAATTTTTTTCCTTGGCCAAACGCGTCGAATGGTCTGCATTCATAAACAGCAGGGTGCCGGGAGAGATAAAGCAGGTTAGATTGAACGTGTCCTAATGAAATATGTGTGCATGTAACATCCGCGCGTGTGAACGTGCTTCTAGACAGTCCTCTGCAGTTGCAGAACATTAAAACTATTTAACTGGTGCGAATGTAACGGGGTTTATTTGATTATGTTGGAAGATACGCTGCGGGAAAGTGTGGTATGGTTGTTTCATTAATTATCCGTTGCAGAGGTTGATGTATTAGATTGAATTAAATTTTATAATTCTGATTTGGGTGTCTGTATAGTGAACTTACAAAGTAGCAAACGACTGTCATAATGCGTTACTTTTGTCTTTTATGATCAACATACTGCAAGTACATAATAGACTCCCTTGAGGCAACGTACAGTTATTCAAATTTATTTTGAAAATCTTACTTACAGACGACTATCATCTGTGCCGTTTCTTCGCCGATTGCGCTCAAGAGCAGTTAGAAATTGATCCGTTGTTTTATCGCAAAATTATATTCGGCGATGGGGCTCATTTTTAGCTTAACAGGTTTATAAATAAACAAAATTGCCGCATATAGAGTGGGACCAAGCCACAAGAGACCCTACAAACACCATTACATTCAGAAAAATGCACTGTTTGGTGCGGTTTACACGCCGGTGGTATTATTGACCCTTACTTCTTCAAAAATAAGGCAGGAGCTCATGTTATCGTCAATGGAGATCGTTATCGTACCATGATTAATAATTTTTTGTTTGAAAATATCGAGAACATTGATCCGGACGAGATGTTGTTTCAACAGGATGGCGCTACGTGCCATCATCGACTTATTGAAACCAAAATTTGGCAATAAGTTAATTTCGAGGAATGGATCTGTCAATTAGCCTCCAGAGTCTTGCGATTTGACACCTCTCGATGGTTTCCTGCGGGGTTACGTAAACTCATTGGCTTGTGTTAATAAACCAGTAGCAATTGACGCCTTGGAAGTCAAAATTGTTCGTGTTATTCGTGACACACGGCCAGAAGTGCTCGAAAAAATGACGATAAAATTGGACGTCCAGAATACGCTTCGTCAAGAATAGCCGTGGTGACCATACGCCCCAAATCATTTTCAAATGTTAATGCCAGGAATAAATCTTTTGAATCATACCAAAAACTTGGTTAGAATTTAATTTTTCCTATTATTTTTTATAATTTTAAGTACTCATGCTTAAGAAAACACATTATATGAAATTAATTCTCATACAACTATAAATCAACAGTTTAAAGTTTGTGTGTAGTTTTAGAAGAAACTGGTTTTACTAGTTTGCATAGGAATTAAGATCTGATACTACTTCCTAAAATAAAAAATGAAATCGTTAATTCTGTGGAACGAAATGAGAAAGGGATATTTCCACATCATTTGCTAATCTGCTTCAAACTTCTACGTTGTAACACTAAACTTATACCCGCACTAGACTTTGCAAAAGTCAACAAATCATTAAAATAGTCTTTATTTAATAACCTTGAGGTTCACGAAGACTATTTAACGATGTACGTCTATGTGTACAAATCGCTGGCGTTTATATAACGTGCCATCCAGCTAGTTAATCCTTCAGTACTCTGGAGTTCCGTTCGAAGAATCGGGGATTGCTTTTTCCCTCTTTTCAGTCTCCTTTTTTAAGGACAAGTTTGCTTTAAAAACATCTCGATAGCTGCACCGTGAAGACACATCCAGCGTTATCGTATTTACCAACGTTTTCGCTTGCTTTCCTCCGTTTGTAGAGTTTGTCCTGAATATTACAATCTGTAATATGAAATCATTAAAAAAAGAAACTAAGTGAAATAGAATTTTATTATAAGAATATTAAATATTATTTAATAGTGTATCGTAGATAACTGTGGTTAAAAATTAACAAAACAGACGCCAAGATAATCGAGGTTTTTTAGTACAAGCTGACAAGACATGTTTAGCAGTATATTGTATTTTCTAAATAATTTCCAGTGTCAATAGTATTTAAATTTAATGTCATCTAAAGGAATGCGGGGTTGTCAACCTTTCTTCCATGGTAGGAACAATATTTTAAGACATCTGAAAGATAATGTAACAAATAAGGACTATCAAAATTTCAAACAAAATTAGGAAACATGGTTTCCTTTCTAACTTCATCGGTAGGAAATCCTGGCAATCAATTCTTAATTAACAGTTTTCCTTTCGAACTTCTGAACCGTTCACCTTTTTTTTCTCCTGTTCTAACAACGTCCTTGTTAAAAGTAACGTTTCAAAAGAACCATCTAATAAATTAATTAGCTCAAAGCGGCGCCTTGTTAAGAGTACAGTACATGAAGAAAGTAGAAGTCGTGTGAAGGGAGATCTCAGGGAGAAATTTGATTAGGTGGGAGAGCATTGAAGACTGTTAAATTAATTTATGCTAATTATAAGCCGAAAATGTCGATATTTTTCTGCATCCTTTTGGTGGTTTTCTTTTATTTTTACAAAACAACGGGGGGAAGCAGTCGCGAAGCGTGTAATTTGCATCAAGGAGAATAAAAATGTCAATGCAAGATAAGACTTGTTGAAGGCCAATTTATTTATATATGATTTTCGTAAAAACATTTACAAGGTAGACGCCATAAATTCTCGGCCTGACAGGCTTACACAGGTTCGAGCTTGTATATATTACGGCTCGAAGAGTAGTAGTTTTTAGTAGTCAGCCAGACAACGTGACTAGTGCATGAAAATGTCTCAGGTAACGAAAATTGAGTACCGCGCGGTTATTATATTTTGAACAAAAACAGGGCATACGTCTAATCACATTAAACAACGTTTAGATGGTGTTTATGATGATTTCAATTATTGAAGAGATGGTATTAGCAGATCGCTGTTTGAAAGTGAAGGAATTAGCAGTAATGTCTTACATTTTTGAAACAAAAAAGTATTTGCTCTGCTCTTAAACGTGAACGTCGGGTCGAATGTGCGCACTCGTTTTTAAAGATTGCGCACATTGGATACTTCAAACAGTATTCAATATCGGAACTCAAAATATCATCTTCAAATACAAACGATTTCATCTTTCTGGCCTATAATATTTTTATTTTCTCCGTAAGTACGTTTTTGCATGCTTTTCCACATACCATCACTATCAATCGTCCCGATAATGGACCATATAACATGGAACGTATGGAAAGGTCTTATATGAGGAGTTAGGAGTCTCGGAATTATGAATAAATCCAGCATCCCCTTCTAGCCCGGTTCGCGATCGCAGATATATAGATTTCAATTTACGCGGAATATAAATCGCGATTCCGACGATGGCGACAAGACGTGCGAGTGTAAATCGAATACTTTTCAACGATTCTTCCATCACTGATGAGTACCTATCGTGCTACTATTCTCGATCTTCGATCTTTGGGGTGGAATCGTCGCAATTTACCTCGTTTAATGCCCTTTTTCATTGAGATATATGTACGTCATCATCTTCGAATTACTTTGGAACAAGATTCTATTTAAGAACTATCTATGTTGTAGATGCATTGCCTAGGGCTTCCGCAAAACTTTATTTCACTTAAAAATAAAATAGACATAAACTGTTTACTTTCAACTTTATTACTTACCCCATGACTGCTCATTATAGTTTTACAGTTCTGTCTCTCATTAGAGTAAAAAAGTTGCGATAAAAGAGAGCAGCTGTAGGAAGGGAGCTACTGCTTAAAAGATTTTTTTTTAATTAGAGCAAGCAAAGTTGGTCGACGAACTTTTCGAATTAAGCAGATCTCCGCTTGACGCAGAGGATGGGATTTTATATGCATCATTCGCTTGTCTACATGAAATGCGTCTTATTATATTATCCGGTAATAAATTTAGATAATAACTACAAAATGTTACTGACAGACTTAAATTTAAGTATACTATAATTTAAAACATTTAAATGTTTAGCAAAAATATACCTCCGTTAAACTGCAGCAGATAAAGTAATGAAGTAAATAAAAACTATGACGGACCTTACATTATGAAATTTGCATTCTATTGCGTACAAACTTGGATCTCATGTGAAAAGTAAGTAATTGAGTCTCGTAGTGCACAATCAAATGCAAAGAAAAACAACCATCTAAGGACACACCAAACATTTCACCTATGTTCCGCTGAAGAAATACAGATTTAACTTCGTTTTCATTAGAATACTCAAAGCATTAATTCTATGTTTCATTGAAAAGATTAGAGCAGCACTTGGAGCAATATTTTTTGTCCCTGCTAGGGGAGCAAGAGTCAGGTTCAGACCAATATGGCTGAAGACAGTTGCTTTTTACGTAGAGAAGCAATGAACATACAAACATATGATTTGGAATCTATATGATTTTTCCGTATTTTTCTACTCAATTATTGTGGGTACAAAAAAAATCATTTATTTCTTGTATTTAAAATGTCCTTTGCAAGATTCTTTCTATTTAACACTACATAATATGCTGACAGTTTTGTCTCTATTTAAAGTACCTTAACCCCATAGTTTTTGATAGATCTTTACACATATGGTCAATATGTGAACCCAATTTAAGTTTCAAGTTTGATTAAGTTTGTTAAGCTAATGATGGTGTTATCTGAAAGTTCTCGAAATGTAGCGATAAAAAAACTGAAGGATACGAGGAGTTAATTCATTTCCGTTATTTTCAAACTATTTCCCTTCGGAGAACAAATACCGACCCCAACGTTTTTTTCACGAAAGGAATGAATTCTGGAAGCCTTGCTTTGTTAATGTGCTCAGCATCGTCCATGGTTTGGATTCAATCTCCTTTAGCATGTCAAATCTTTGCCCTTTTAACTTGATTTTCACGTTTGGAAAGAGGAAATAGTCCCAGGGAGCCAAATCAGGCGAGTACGCTGGATGAGGAACAATTTCCATGTTGTTTTTCGCCAAAAACTGGACATTTTTAAGTAGGGTATTTGTAGAACAAGTTATTATAATTGTTGCAATACGTTCACTGCTGTGCATATGACATTTACATATATCGGCATTCAAATGGCAACGTTCGGTGATATAATTTAAAATATATTGTATTAAAACAGAACGTTTAACACATTTAAAAATATCTCTTCATGTTCAAAAATAATTTTGTTAAATCTAACGTAAGAATATAAAACTATTTGAAGTTAGGGAATTGAGTTGGAATAGCATTTTTTTAAGCCTAGGATTTTTTAAACTTACAGTTACAGTTTCACCGGTCCTTGAATCTGTAGCTGTTGAAAAATAAATAATATTTTCTTTTACAAAGTGTAACTTACAAACAAAACATACTAAACAGCCGACGCCACAGTTTTTAGGTTATCCCGTTTTTATCGTTTCAGAAAAGGTTTTATCGCTTATATAACACTAGAAAAACATTACAGGTATCACCGACAAAGTACGGAAATATCACTACACAGTATTTTTTTTAATAAAACCAATATAATTTGGATAAACCAATTGAAAACGCAAGAAACGATCTGAACGTGTGAATGATCGACCACCTACTTCAAAATACGTCACAGCCTGCTGGCGTGTATATCGTAGGTAACGTTTATATTCCACTACCACTGACGTCATTGCGCACGCTATTTTTAAACTGAGACCACCTTTAGAGTAAATGTATTCTGCCAACTTTGGTGAAGAACTTGTAGCGTAGAAGCGCGAAATCCAAAAGGAATCTCAATTTAAACTGGCAAGCTTACAAAACTTTTTATTTTTCTCGTTATAGAAATCTAACGAGATTTTATCTTCCATTCTGTTAAAATTAGGTTTACAAGGAAGACGTTAAGTTTGAATGACTTCACAACAACGTATAGTTAATTCATACCCGTTTTTTTAAACCTTATGTGGTATAGGAAAATTTTCGAACAAATAAATTGGCAAAATTTGCATATAAATAAATTTTTCACCATAGCTGTCTCAATTTACATGCAAAAAATATTCCAGAACTGCATGGTATCATGCCGTTATTCCCTCACAAAACGACATTATAGGGACTAGCAAAAAAAAGCAATTGTTTTTATATCTTTCCCTGAACGGTTACTTCGTAATTCTTTTTTATATGCGCATCAGGCTTTAAAAAAAGAAAAACAATAATAACACCACTCGACAAAAAATACTGTTAAAAAAGGACAAAACAGATCTTCTTTTTTTCACTTCGTACACAGGAAAGATTCAACATACCTTTCGTCTCTTCAGTACAGCGAACTATACATTTACAAAAAGGGAAATCTTCGGACATTATACGCGGTTTGAAAAACAAACCTACCACCGTGGTTAATTGGAAAATTTTATTATAGACTGCGCCGGTTCTAAACGGCGTGTTTGCCAGAGATTTGTAGGGTCATCACCACATGTGATAAAGCTGAATATGGGGATAAAATTTTAAAATCGTTAATAAAAGCGAGGCGTTTGTGGAGATTCGAAAATTATAAGCGGGGGAAAAAGGATATAAAATATATAGGGGGAATCATTTTCATTTGCAATATATCATATAGGAAAATTCCAGTGACGTAACTAAAAAAATGAAATTATGTTGAAAGAAATGTCAGACTTTGCAGCAGTGACGAAGTGTCAAGGAAGACTTTGAGACTAAGTCTACCCAAAAATAATAGATATTCATTATATACTACAGAAGAATATATCCAATAATGTTGGTACTCCTTTGAGTAAGAAATTTGACGCAGTTTTCGCTCTTAATCCCATTGTAAATACAGGGTCGTTCACAACGATGGCCTATTAAAAGTATCTCTTAAAATATATTTTTGGAATTCCGATATTGTGGATAATGATATATTTTCCAAAAATATTTTCAACTTCATGACACTCTTGATTAAACCGGAAACGAATATCAACTTTTTTATTTCAATAAAAATATTTAAAGAAAATGATATACGTGGTAGGCGCCTGATATAGAAAATATAAACTTGGTAAAGTATAATAATTTTTATTTTCCAATATAATCTCCCCTAACTTCAATACATTTATTATAACGATCAATTAATAATTCTATACCCTTGTAAAAATAATCTAAGGTTTTTCTCTCAAAATGTCTTTCTGGGACGAGGTTCATCGGGTCGCTGCCATTCCATCGATTCCTTTTTGGGTAGAGGATCATAATACAGAACCATTGTTTCATCTTCTGTGACAATGGACTCCAAAATCAGTTTCGGGTTGTCTCCACACATGATGAAGTGTAAAAGTTCATGCAAAAACTTCTAGGTTGTACTTTAAATTCCAATTGGGTATTTTATTACATAAACAGAACGTTTTAGGCTTTCCAGTAAAGTTTCAGGGCTAAAGCTGGTTATATTCTCTTAGGTCGTTCTGAAAAAAAAAAAAACCTACCAAGAATATTTTTGTCACTGGTTTAGATTTCGCTCAAGGGTCAAAAAAGGAATCTTGCCAACGCTGTACTTTTAATAGGCTTCGTTTAAATGTTTTTTTTGAAAAATCAATAACTTAATTTACTTTTGCTTAAATTGACATGGCTGTTAAGTTAATTTTTTTGTATGTTTATCGCTTCCGCCAGTTCTTAAAAAAAAAACGATTAAGGTTTCAAATGATGATTTGTCAAGTCGGCCAAAGTCTGTTTTTGGGTTTATGAGATCTATTGTAGACTGGCAGTGTAATTTTTTAAAATTGCCAGAGTACAACGAATTCCAGAAGTTCACTTAGCGAGGGCTTTCAAAAGCCCCACCAGACAGAGAAAATTTGATTCTGCAGTCGACGAGACTGTGGAAAAGTGTGTACGCAATTGTTTCCTCTTCTTCCAAGCACAGACGGTATTCCTCCTTTTAAGTGAAGCGTGGGTAGGTGTTTCTTTAATTGAGCATGGTCGGTAAGAATTCCGGCAAGAGCCCTGAGAAACTTTTTGTCAAGTTCTATAAGCTTCCTAGTTCTGTTTCGTCTGGGTAAATGCCTTCGCATGAGCTAGATCAGCAATCACCCTAGAGTAGCAAGACTTCTTGTTCGGCCCGGTGGGCAACATGCATTTTGCCAGCGTTAAAAGATATGTCAACTAATGATTCTGCACTCAGCGAAGTGTGCTCAGCTCCCGTTCTAGGAAGGGCATTGGAGTTTTTATGAAGGTAACCTTATTATTTATACCCAGAAAACACGATTACTCAAAGTCTTTGAATTTTCCAACCTTTGTAAATGCTATATTTCCCTTACCTGTTTTGCTCATTTTTCCATTGCTTCCTTGGAGTTCTTTTCTAGTTCTTATTTTGCGCTTTGGCATTGCACGCTCCCTTTACAAAATTTTACGGTTCTACCAATCTTACGAGTTCTTCAATTTTGGCCGTGTCTTTAGTTGCTTATCTTATTTTCCATTTGTAATTTTTGCTATGGCTACTTTCTTTACTATGCCTCCCCTATGATTTTCTTTAGAATCTTGATAATAACTTAGAAATTTGTTCTTTAAGGTATTGAACAATTGTATTAACTACATATGTCCGTTGTTTCCGTATTTAACCTACCATTCTTCTCAATTACAGTTCCTAGATTTCTAAAACGCTTATTTTCGATTCTTTATCTTCTAGTATTATGATCATGGATTTTATTATATATTAATTTTCATATTAACCTTCAGCAATTATATTTTTATTCAGTAATACCAAATGGGGTTGAATTTACCAACTTCAAATTCAGTTTCACCTTTTATCATCCAACCCCATTTCTTTATTCCCCTTTTTTTGGTTTTGTCAATTAGCAATGTTCTGGTTTTTCCCAATTTGTTCTCACAAAATTCTATTATTTCGATAAATTCCTTTTATTACTGTAATCTCGTTTTCCTTTGATCTCTTTTCCTGTCTAATACTCTCCATAGGTCTTCTCTTTTAATTTTATTAACCGCCTTTTCCATGTCCATGAAACACACACTTTTGCTAATGGCTATCTCATTTTATACGTACCCGTGGGGACGTCGCATCCAAAGTTTTACCATTACTTTACAATAACAATAAAAATGTGGATTCTGATTAGTAATATGTACATACATAGGTACCTTGAAAGATTAGGATGACATTAAAGCACGTAAAGGGCAATTTTTATTTTAAATAGAAACAGAAGAAGTTACGTACGTTTCAAGTGTACGAGTACGCTGAGAATTAATCGAAAACGTGTAACGGGAAGCAACAGGAGCGTTCTATAACCGATCCGCAGTCTAGGTGGCGTAAGACATAAACCGTTCAGCAATTTGAATTAATCTCGAGTCGGTTCGTGCGAATTTAGACGATTAAAAATAAACTGGCAATGAAATAGAACGTTCGGAAACGGATGGGGGGTGTTCGGCGGGGGGCGGGGGGGTGCCTCTAACGGTTGAAACTAAATTACTCCATATCGTTCAATCGAATCGAAGTGAATGACACAAATAATTGTCTTGATAGGTATAAATATGTTTCACCTGTAAATAAAAAAAGAAAGACAAAGACAAGAACCACATATTGTGCGATATATAAACATTGCATTACGCATAGCCGAAGTAGCGACGAATGGCAATCGTAAATCGTGACATTCTCGACGCATAGGCCAGTTTTCCGACGAAGAATAATGCAGTTTTAGAATGCATGCATATTTGCGTTATGCTTTCTTTCTCCGTGGTGATTCTCTGTCTATCGCTCGACCGCAGTGATTCGCTGCCTAGTGTCCACCTCATCTAGAGATTTTCAATATAAGCGCTTGCGAAAACTCCGCCGAAGTTACAAGTATTTAATTTAATAGAATTTTAGGTGATTTTTTAATAGGTGCGTTGGTAATTTTGATACACTTGTACGTATTAGATGAATTTAGGTAAGTTTTTGCGTTAAATGCGTGCACAATAATATTTGAAATGAATATAAATACAATGTATATCAGTTTACAAAATGAAATAATAAAACGATGAGTTTGCAAAGTACACTAGATGAAGTAAAGAGTAAGAGTTCTTTAATGGAAATGTAAAGGCAATTGATTTATTAGTAAATTTCGCTTAAAGTAGAAAGCTTATTGTAGACTTTTGCATGCAAACTGTTTAACACTAGGACAGCCTGAGTCTTCAATCTGACGGCATTACGAAGGGAAATTCAAATACAACGGCCATAACATGGTCGTTCTAATCTTCATGTAAAGTTTTAATCATCTTACCAAAGAAAAAAATGTTGATCTTGATGAGAAAGAGTCTTAAATTATGTTGCAAGTAATACTCTTGTGAAATGTAGAACTTATCTACCTATATTGCATTTTTAATGTATTTAAGGAAATTATAGCAGATTGGATCATTCTTCAGATGTCTATAGTTATATGTTACTAATATTCGTTTTTTAAATTACATAAAAAAGGAAAAGCTTTGTTTGATGATACAGCTTTAATGTTAAAGTTTAAATATTAATTGGCAAAATTAAACGTTATTTTACGCTTAAAATTAACAGCTCTGAAGTCTGCACAATGTTTAAGACAGACAACGTTTATAAAATTCCAGTTAAGTGCCGAAACATGAAAGAGAATCTTAAAATCGATTGAAGAAATCAAAGCCAAGCATATTCTCTGTTTTCTATTTACTTCTGTTTAATAGTATGGAATGGATCTGTCTAAACGATGATAAGTAAAGCTGGCCACGAGCGGTACCGCGCAGTAGCGTAGAGTCGACCAGGCCTCGCGTTCCACTAAAGTTATTTTGCTAATAGAGATGTTTGCTGCCGCAAATAATTTCGCTCATCTTTTAAATAAAAATTAAAAAACACGTGCTCAAACACTTACCATTTTAAGAGTCCTCCGTGAAATCACAAAGTGAATAATGTCTGTTAAATATCTGCAACGTTAGA
Source organism: Dynastes maya (assembly GCA_029619315.2). NCBI lineage: Eukaryota > Metazoa > Arthropoda > Insecta > Coleoptera > Scarabaeidae > Dynastes > Dynastes maya. The sequence goes on from JAROYE020000020.1 coordinate 1,918,512, forward strand.
TATGTTTCAATTGTTGTTTCGGCAAAACTAGTACGGTATGAGGAAAAAATGCGTTTATATGCAGAGAACGAACGTTCTACATCTAGTGACGTAATATTTCCGTAAGTAAAATAATCTTTCAAATAACTTAACGATTCTGTTGACGCACCACATTTGTGAAGGTGCGTCAACAACCACGTTCTTAATATTGTCAAAATATTTATGATAATAAAACGCGGCCTGCAACCATGTTCCCCAACGAGTTAGAATAGGTTCTGGTGGCTCTGGTATACGGGGGCACAGTCTGTGAAATTCGCGAATACGTTTCGGTGATTTGACAAATACTGCTTTGGTATGCGCTATTAAAGCGTTCTACCTCGGGATAACATCTTCTGATACTATCCGCCACAAGATTGAGAGCATGAATTTTACACGTAATGTGTAACAAATTAGCAGAATGCTTTTTAAGAGACCGAGCCATACAGAAAGCATTTTTGCAGCACAACTCGCTAACATAAGAGTTAGGTTGTGAAAGTTAAAATTGTCCAATGTATTTAAATAACTTGAAATACTTCGCAGTAGAGTGTATCGTTTGGAGAACTAATAGAATTGAAGTAGACGAGTAGAGGTTCCAATGGAAATGCACATTACATTAAGAACAGAAAGTTTTTCCGATCTTGTTCTGAACACTAATCCACATTTGATCTTTCAACTCCGATTTTAGTGTATTTCAATATGTTCGCGGCAGATGGCACAATTCTTCGTAAGATGTTCGATTGTAATCTTGCACTCAGAATAGTTATTCCAAAAGCAGATTAAATTTGGTTCCTTGTTAGAAATTAAACGGTATTATACTTTGCATTAACGTTAACGTAAATTAAAATTAAAATTTTCATTGTCTCGTGCGAAATTTTTTTGGACATCTTTTCACAAATTTATGTGTAAAGGACAATGTTGTCTGGACAACAACATTAATGGATTTTACAGATTACAATTAATTTTTAGCTTAATTCATATATTAAGTCTGGAATGTTTGAAATAAATTTTCCAAGTTGTCCGACCGCGAGTCTTTCGACGAAAATCCAATATTTTTTTCTAGGGACAGATAAATAACAATTGCGCAAAATGGAAGGCCAGCTGAAATTCCGTTACTGCTCCGCAGACGAAGTAATACTACCGTTCCTCTCGGTCCGAACTGATTCTACGCCGATGCGCGGTACCGCTCGTGGCCAGCGTTAGTTATTATTGCTTTGGACGTGTTGTGGCGGCCCAACGGAGTGTATAAGCTTTAAAGATTTTCATCACCTAAAGAACCTTGTAGTATGGCGTATGTAAAGCGTTTCGTGGCTTTGTTACTATCATCCATTCGCTATAAAGGGTGAAACCAGAAAAATCTGTCACTTGTTTTTCGTACGACTTGAACGCACAATGTCTTATGTACTTCTTGAGATTTTTACGGCGATATAAACAAAAGTTACAAGCGATTTCTGAATAGTTACAATACGAACGCTGACCAATAAGTTTTGTGTCCAAACGAGATCGTGTCTACGAAACCGTCCATCTTGCCGTCTGAGCTGCTTCCTTGTCCACCTCGATCGCGAGGAGTAGAAGGAAGAAGAATAGGTACTATAAAAACGTCGACAGATCTATCAGACGTACAAAGTTCATCATTATTTGGAAGTCTCATGTAAATCGTTAATAAAACGGCGTCACTCGTCCGTTTGGTTGGCACCATGCTCGTTTAGTACTGTGTTTATCCGCAAGAAGCCAACGAGAATAACGGCGCTTTGATTATCGCGGGAAGTACGCAAGAAGAAGAAGCAGGAACGTGTAAGTAGTGCCTTTCCATAAGGAATTATTGCAAGTGGAACAGTAGATGAAGCAAATAACTCTTTCGTAATCGTATTTACTTATGTAGGTAAGTGATATTTGAACATTTTTGTTCTTTTAAAAGGGATTTGAAAATCAGACTGAATGTTGTGATTCATAAGGCTGCTTGAACTTTGAAAGTAAGTTTTTTCAACACACAAAAACACAAAGAAACAGTACGCAGGTCTTCTGACCACTGGATCACCGAGCCGTTCAAACATTTCGGAAGAAATTCAATGTTTTCTATTTGGGAAAATGTTTATTTAAATTGAATAAAATGTACCCCAGTCGATTTCCGTCTAACGTAATTGATTGCCCTCAAGTATTCCGATACCAAACATCTTGCATCGTAATGTAATACAAAATACTTTTAATTGCTAATGTTATACAGTTTTAAATTCTTTAGTTTCTTTCCTCAGTGACAAAACGCTGTAGGCTTTGCGCGAGCAATAATGCATACTTTGTAAAGTTGGCAGCGTGCGAGTCTACAGCACAAAGTAACCAATACGTTAAATGAAACTCGCGACATCAGACGATATCCGAAGAACGCACGGCAATGAGGCTAATCGTTCAACGCAATAAGCGTGTTTAATCGTTATTGCGCGCGCCATGAATCGTCCGCATAAGCTCAAGGTATTAATTACGGAAGGATTAGGCCTGCCAGTAGAGCGGGAATAATGGGAAATAATTTACTGAGATAACAACCACCGGTTCTCTCGATAAAGAGAATATCTATCGAATGTGACGTATGGTGCGCAATGTCTATTGTGTCTCTACAATAGAATCACACATGAACGTCTCAGTTAGCTATTAGCTGCTTAATAGATACATAGCAAGGTTTATTTGATGTAATAATAATAATAATTTCTGTATTACCCAACAGAAAAGCCATTTAATGCGACAATATTCACAATAAAATGTATAGGAAATACAATATGATTATAAGCAAAACATAATCGAGTTATAACCGTTTCAGAACTTTTGGTATAAGTACAACCCCGAGTTGGCAATTACGAAAACGGCACGTAAGCATGTTTTATTTGTTAGCGAAGACGCGGAAAAGAAAATCAAATCTACATTAAAGATCAGTTGCTCTGGTTATGTGATGACGAAACAATAGATTGTAAAAGATATTCTATTCTAAATGTACGTATCGTACGTGTACTGGACCTTCATAAACCAACATTTCTATTACTAGCTAGCAGAAGAGCGATTGCGAGCGTGATACTTAGTACATTAAGTCTCACCACGTCAAGTGTTGATGTTTAAGAGCGATGGTGCCGCTATAATGCGTTCGGTAGGCCGTTCTCTTCTTGAACATGGTTGCAAGTGTTTACATGTTACCTATAAAACGAATGCTTTACATCTTGTGGCAGAAACTATTCGACAATGTTCACCCGAGGTAGATGCATTAATAGCAAGTACAAAAAAAGCGTTTCTCAAATCTCCAAAACGTCTTCGAACATTTCATGCACAGTGTCCTGGTGTTCGTGAACCACCACAACCGATTCTTACACGATGGGGAACATGGTTACAAGCAGCTCTTTAGTATGCTGAATATTTCAAACAAGTAAAAGCTGTTATTTTACAATTCAATCCTGCCGAAGCTGCAGCTATTAAGGAGAGCCAGACAAAATTTCAAGATATTTCCGGTGAAACAAAGTTACAAACTATTCGCAACAACTATAAAGGATTACATGTCGCAATAGAACAATTACAAAATAGAGCGTTGTCGTTAGTGGAGTCACTGCAAAGAGTGGACGAAGTACATACACTGCTACGTACTATACATGACGCAAAATATAATCGCGTTTTAGAAAAGTTCGAGAGTGTGCTACAGAAAGATCCCGATTTTAGCACACTAAAACAAATTTGTGATGGTGTATCGAATAATCCACTGACTAAGTACAAAAAGCATTTTAATCATGCATGTATAACATCGGTAGATGTTGAACGTTCTTTTTCAAAATATAAACTCATTTTCTCATCACGGCGAACATCGCTCACCGAGACAACTGCGGAAACACATCTAATGGTGTCAACTTTTTGCCACTCTTATCCATATGATGTTAATACTGATAATGGTGCTTCTAGTTTTACTGTTCCGTAGCCAAGGCTGCTTAAAAGGGTTAAAAGGGGGAGGAGTGTTTCACTACTTTTCACATATTATAATTATGTATTAGTTCTGTTATTTTTTTCTATTTTCTTACTATTGTTTTTATATACTAGGCAGGTACGGCTATGGCACGGCTCCCTGTTACCGGGCTCTAGTGATAATAGTGATAATCGTGCTTCTATTTTTAATGTTCGGTAATTCCGATGCAGCTCGTCAATCTACTTGATAACGCTGCTTAAGAGGGTGAGTGTTTCACAACTTTTCAGATATTATAATTCTTGATTGGTTCTGTTATTATTATTCGATTTATTACTTATTTTTTTGATATTGCACTTGCCAAAGGAAGCGCACGCTTATGCCGCGCAGAGCTATTACCTCGCTTTACTAATCAGTAATTTGTCCATCTCTGCTTGCCTCTTAATGTGATATATTTTGAAAGGATTATATATTACGTTTTTAAGCTTTTTATTCGGTTTCGCAATGTTTTGTTTATAATTACACCTATATTTATTGAAGCTTATAATTATGTAGGCTTAAAAATTTGACAAACTGCTTTCGGGCGTTTTGATTTAATGACGTCTGATGACGTCATTGGTAAGCTAAACTTTTCAAATCGGAGTTTATTGCAGTCAACTTTGTTTATGTCGCCAAAAGATTCCTTTAGATTTAACTATTAGATCAAGTTGTAATCAATATAAATAAATAATTTAAAAAAAACATGGCACTTTTTTATGATCATATTGAATTTTACGTAATCAACGCAAAGCGTCATCAGCAATTTAAAAAATAGAAAATATATTAGGTGTCGTATTTCAAACAATGATGAAAACGCCACTGGAAAAAGCAGTTTCATTTGCGAAGTGTACGAGTAGGTGGCATTGTCTTTGTAGTATTTGTCAAAGCTCTCTATATTTACTATATACTGAAAATCTGAAATACATCGTCTTTCGAATCGGTTCCTGCGGGTTGTAAATCTTTTCTTACAAGCTACCACAAATGTAACATGCTTCCAAAAGTGAAGGTAATGTGTTTTCTTTCAACACAAATCGAGTATCTTGTAAGCAATCGTTGTAATTGAACAATCCCATGTAGAAAGCCGCCCATATATCTCGTTATTTGAATTCGTACATTCACAATACAATATGATATTATTCCCTCGATAACTGCGGGAAACAGTAAGAACACCGCAGCCTTCAGTTATGAAAACAGTGAAGGTAATTCATTTTATTTCAAACTTTACGCGTTTAAAGACATGAATTTTCAAATTACCCTTTATACGATACCGGGCATAAAGTTAAGTTTATTAAAGATAGACCATTCGAAATAACTGAAGCAAGTACATATATTTACCACCTACGTATTTGTGGAAATATTCCTTTACACAAGAAACGATAATTAATTTTGGAAAATACAAGGTTATTGGCTTCAGGTCGTAAAGAACACTTGAATATTCTAAAACAATAGAGCATTATCACGCTACTAGGGATTTTATATGACCTACATATCTGGTCATGATAGGGAAATGTTTGAATTACATAGATTAAAATCTCATTTTCGTGACGTTAAAATTATTGTATTTATCTCATTGACTTTAGTAAAATTACATCCCTGTGAAACAGCTTTATTAATACGTTTTTAAGAGCCACCATGTACCAGTATAATCGATGCTTTTGGTAGAGGTGATCATTACTTAGCTTAGATCGAAAAAAAATGGTTTTAGATCTGTTCCTTACCAACTGTTCAGCAATTTCTTTGCCAACTATATTGTGTTTGGTTAGAGTTACCATATTTTGCGGGGATTCCCATTCTTGTTCATTGTTAAGGCCTTGAAAATCTTTGGATTCTCTTTCACTAAAGCAAATGTTTGGAGAAACCGAAAGTTATTCGAAGCAACGGAACACACAAACGTTATATGAAGATCTCTCTACCTTGTGAAATGCTTTCATTTTGATTATTCCTCTAACACCATTATCTTATTAAAAAAGCCCTCCTGTTGTATAATTGGATTAGCCGGTCACATATAAATTTACATTTTTCGCATTTTCCTCACTTAAAGTGCCCATTTGAAAATTGACCAGACCCAGACATAAAAAAACAATAAGCTAACCCATACCGCGGTGGTCTCATCAACATTCCTCAAGCGTTCCAGTGCAGACGCCTTTTCCACTTAAAACCTTTAACACTCTTAGTAGTAGTAGCACTTTACCCATTCCACTGTTATTCTCGGTTTTTTTTTGTTCCGCTCCCTATTCTTTTTTAATTCGTTTATACTTCGAGATTATCTCATGAATGATTCAAATATGCAAAGCTCATTCGAAATTTTAGTCGACACCACACCGTGTTACTGATGCCGTGCCGGGCATCAGTCTCTTTGGTTGTTTGCGTTTAATTTATTGTGTTATAATTAACATTCGGGGAAACGGAACGGTGTAGTGGTTATTGTTGATTTTGATTTTGTTTTTTCAGTAGTACCCGTACTTCTTGCGTAACATCTAATCATACGGAATGCAAAGTTGGTAGAAAAATGGGTGGAATATTTAAATAAATAGGAAATTGGAGGTTATCCTGGTAGTGAGAGTTCTGATGTGAAAAGCTAGTTTTGTTCAAAAATTTCTATTGCTCCCTTAGGCCATCTTTTATTGCTTATTTAATTCTCTATACATTTCTGTTCTGAATCTGAACCATGTTGTAGTGTTATGTATTTACTGAGGGATTTACCATAAAATCCGAAGATGTAATTTATTTCATCACATTCTTCGTATCTAGTGTTTAAATACTTATATAATCGCTGTCAATATGTCCAAATTGGTGGAAATGTTTCTGACACGCTTCAGTTGCCTCAAGGAATGCCTCGAGGCTCCATACTGGGTCCATGTTTATTTTCTCTTTATACTTCCTTATTTGTAGACGAATTAAAATACTGCGATAACCATGTTTTAAAACTATGATAACTTTACTATAAATGTCCGTTAGGGCCACATACGATAATTTTTTTAAAAACTAAACGCATCATCATTAGGTGACGCTGCTTACCTTAATTTATTTAAATGTCTTTCTTTTTATGCAACCAATATCTGGTGTCGGGTGTCAGTTTAAAATCTACAATTTGTGAAATCCGCCCATTCTTTCTTATTTCTAGTTATCCTCTTCGTTTCCTCCCATGTAATTCCGTTCCTCTCCAGTATTCCTTGTATTACTCCGTTCCAGGTATTTCTGGGCCTTCCTTTTTTCTTCTGTTTTTGCACTCTAGCTTCCCAAATTTGTTTAACTGGCATATGGCTATTCATCCTTTGGAGGTGTCCCCACCAGCTCAGTTGTCTTTTTTGGATGAAGTCTAGGATTGGCTCACTTCCTAGTTCTTTTCTTATTATTGTATTTCTTATCTTGTCCCTCTTTGTAACTCCGGTATCGGTCTTACTATTGTTTTGAAAATGGCCATTTTTGTTTTCCTCGATATTTCTTTTTTATTGAGGAAAGTTTGCGCTATTGCTATGTTTTCATTGCTTTTTCTATTTTATCATTTATTTCCAGTTCTTGGCTTCCATTACTTTGAATATTTATTCCCAGATATTTAAAGGCCGTTACTTGCTCTATGTTTTCATTGTCTATTTTGATGTTAGTTTTATATTGTTCGTCTCCCAAAACCATTACTTTTGTTTTGTTTTTGCTCATCGTCATTTTATATTCTTTTAGCATCGTGTTCCCTATTTCTGAGTTGTATTCTAAGCTGTAATTCCTCTTCACTGTTGGCTATCAGCATGATATCGTCTGCGTATGCTCTCTCTGAGATGCCTACTTTTTCCATATTTTTGTATATTATGTGTAGTTTTTTGTTCTTTGTTTACATTTTTTTATGATTTCGTCGAGATGTATTGTAAAGAGCCGTGGGCTTAGTCCTCCTCCTTGGATTAGCCCTTCATTAGTTGTGAAAGGTTCTGAGATTCTTCTTTGACTTATAATTCGGTTCTCGTTTTCGTTATAAATATTTTTTATTATACTTACTGTTTTTTTATTAACTTTTCTTTCTTCGAGTATTCTCCAAAGCCTCTTCCTATTAACGTTGTCAAAAGGTATCTCAAGTTCTAGAAATCCTAAAAATACCTTATTTTCCTGTTGTATAATTTTTTTTCTATTATCATTTTTAGCGTAAATATATGATCTTGTATGCTTCTTCCTTTCATAAACCCGCTTTGTGATTTTGTTATTGTGTTTTCCACCATTGCCCTTATTCTTTTATCTATTATCCTTTCATATATTTTCATTACTACGCTGGTTAGAGTTATTCCTCTGTAATTACATTCGTATTTGTTTCCTTTTTTATAAATAGGGAAAATGAGGGCTGTTTTCCAATCTTGAGGTATTTGTTTTTCTAGCCACGCTTTATTTAATATTTGTGTTAGTCTTTCTGTTGCTTTAAGTCCCATTTTTGTTATCATTTCCGGTGTTATCTTATCATAGCCTGGGCTTTTCCCATTTTTGAGATTACTTCTTTTATTTCTTCCGCGTCGATGAGGTTTTCCTCTCTTTCCTCTTCAGATTCGTAGATGTTTATTTCTGGGTTTTCGTTATCGTGATATATCCATAAAAGTTACATACATGACTGACGAATTTTACAAATCAATCTCCCAACATTAGAAAACATAGAATCCTTCATTATAACAATCTTCAAAACCTGATTTGCTTCCTGATCATTTCTTTTTCTTTGGAAAAACAAAGAAAAAGCTTGATTATTTTATTAGTATTGCAAAGCATATTATTGAATTTAGAAAATAAAAAAATACATTTTATCTTCAATGTCCTACGTTATATTAAAGTTTTTCACTATCTACCCGTACAATAAAAGCCCAAATACGTCCATTTAGCAGGTGTATAAAGAATATGTCGTATTTCGAACATTTTCTTTACACCTTCGAATCTAGAACATCATCAAATCTCGTCCACCTCGTCTATTCAAGACGTACTAGTTGTTACATCTATACCCGTACCTTGTTTTGTAACTAAGCTACCCCGAAATAAACTTTTATATTTTCACCTGTAGCCCGTTACAACGCAGAAAAGCTTACTAGTCACGAAACTACATCATTGAGTTTTACTACGTTGAACGAACAAAATTTATGTGTATGCACAGGGATATCCTTGTCTTTATACTTCGAAATTTTGCAACAAAGTTAGCGAAGTTTACTTGAAAAACTGGGGTCGATACTAAAACCAGTTTGACCGAATTTAAACTCGTGATAGAGGTTATGTAAATGATAACAAACAAACAGATATTGTTTTATGTGTAGCTATAGTAAACAGCTGGGATTTTAGTAGCAAGTTTTGGGTACCTAAATATGTACATAAGGCAAAAATGTAACAAGGGTAAGGTATACTACAAACAAACAAATAACAGCACTAATAGACTTTAGTTTTATTAATTTATGTGCAATAAATTTAGGGGAGATTTTGTATCGCTAAACCGCTCAACAACTCAAAGACTAAGTTAAAAATACCTATTTCTTGAGGATAGTTTTTATCTCGAAATTAAACATTGTAAAATTTGACAACGACTAGACAGGGTGTCACAACGAGCGTTGGTTAAAAGTATATGGGGAAGTGAGTAAAATAGAAATTTGAAAATTTTCAAACACGGATTACCCTTTAAAGCTAGCTCAACCAAAATATTTACAACTGTCGGTATCTCTCTCTTACACCGGAAGTAGCCATCAACTTCCCTATTTTAAATAGAACAGTGCCATTTTTATGTCAGATTTGGATTCTGTGTTGAATTCTAAAATTATTTTATGCAACATACCCTATCCCTTGAATTCACTCTTAAAGAGATATTGCATCTTTTCGAAAAAGTTTGACAGATGTGATGCATTACAGACTTTCGAATAACAAATGTAATTCTCAAAAAAAATTATTCTGCTTCCTGGTAATGTTCACAAAACGATGTTTCCATAGTAAGAGATAAATTTGCTAAATTATACAGGCTGTGCTGGTAGGGAGGGAACAATGTCAAAGATATTTAAATTAAGAAATCTCGGTTTTTTTAAGTAGTAACTCTTAATTTGCTAAGTGGTATTAGATTCTGCATCAAACGTATTGTAAGTGCTATTGCTAAAGTTAATAGTTTAAGAGATATTTTGTGAAAACCTCCTTAAACTTAAATATCGCATTGTTTAATATCAATTTTGGTTTGCCATGGTTAAATAATTGAAGGTAGCTGTCAAATGTACTGCAAACAGTAATAAACACAGTGGTGGTCCTCAGTAGTAACTAATCAACATGATTCACTCTCAATTATTCATACTACAGTACAATTATTCGATAAATAGAACTTTCAAAAATCGAAGATTTTATTAATAAATAAAAAAAAAAAGAAAAAAGACATGAAACAAACAAATGTACAAATAACAAGATAAAATTGAATACGTATTTTATTATGATAATAAATGCTCGAAAACACCACCACTTTGTTCCATGCATGCTGTTTCTCTTCGCATTAACTCCTGATGCGTAGCACGTTGAATAGATCTTGCAGACAGTTCATTGAAGGTTTTTCTTACTCTGTCAATCATGTCATCTTTTGTACCTGGATCTCTGTATACAACGTTTTTAATGTAACCCCACAAGAGAAAATCTAGTGGGGTTAAATCCGGAGATCGTGGTGGGTACTTAAAAGGACCGTTTTTAGCGATCCATCGATCGTCAAACATTTCAGTAAGAATAACCGATACGCCACGTGCGTTATGTGGTGGAGCCCCGTTCATTTGATACCATGCATTCCTCGCTTCTTCTTCTGGTCGAAGACGTAATGATTCACGGATAACGTTATGTAAAATATCCTCGTAACGCATTCCATTTTAAATTGTGTTCATAAAAGTAAACAGACAGAATTCTATTGTTCTTCAACGCGCAGAATACATTGAAACTCCAAGAATCTTAAAAATTTCGTTCTCTTACGACGTGTGGGTTTTCTGAAGCCGAAAAATGAACATTCTTACGGTTATACATTCCATTTCTGCAAAAATTGGCTTCATCGGTCTATATAATATTATCCAAAAATGCATCATCTTCTTGTGTTCGAACTAAAAACCATTCACAGAATTCCCTTCGACGTTCAATGTCCGTAAATCTTATATTTTGCACCGCGCTATGTTTAAAAGGCTGCTACCTATGTTTTACCAAAATTCTGTGAATTGTTTTCGATCGAATTAGTCGGATATGCGGTAAAATAACCCAATGTCGTATAGTTTCTGTATCTTCGTCATCTACGAGGGGTTTGGTTCTTTTTGATATTTTCATAAACGAACCAAAAGATCTACAGTTTTTCAACAGCCGATTGATAGTACCTCGAGTAGGTTTTGGTCTGTCAGGATATCTCTATGAAAATCCGGCATGTTCTGTCGATAATGCGATTGCATTCGCCGTATATTATAATTAGATCTAAATAATAATTATTTGAAAATTTAGACATTTTCGTTAAACTAATTATGAATAATTACGAATAATTGCACTACTGCATAAACTGCTGAGGACCACTACTAAATGAAAACAGTTTACAGAATCGATTGCCATTACGTCTATGTTGGTATACTCAATAATTTTTAAGTTACAGGCTAAAATACAGTGATAATTTTTCAAATTAAACCGCAATCTGCAAGAGGTAGATATTTTTGTCCTTTAGATCGCATTATCTTATTGAATGCTTTAAAGTAAACCCTGATATAAAGAATTAGCCTTCTTGGCTGTCAAAATAGAAAGAAGACAACAAAAAATCAAGTTTTTTTAATAACATCATTGCGAAACCTTATTTCCTTTTAAAGATTTACCCAATTTGGTGCTTATTTCAAGAGATCAGATCATTTAACACCTGAATGAAATATTACGTGCTTGTATAACAATTTAGCAAGTACTCTTTGTGGTAATATCTGCGGTAGCAAGTGGATCAGTTTAATTAGTCTGCGACCGACAGGCGTTTCAAACAATCCTATTTGAGGCAAAATCAAATTACCATGTTGATTAAGCGTTGACCAAAATTCAATCTAAGTTCGATTTAATTCTTTTTGTACATTAAAGTTAAATTAAACCTAATTTTAGTTATTAATGATTATCATCTAACTAAAATTGTTTCAATTGTTCGACTGGAAATATTATTTGTAGATGTGGGAATTTTTCTAGGAAAGAATACTTTAACTTGATTCTTTTCCTCAATGCTACTGATTACCTATTCGTGTGTAACTTTTAACAAAAAAGAAGTAACTTTCTTTGGTTAGCAACTTCCTATACTTCGCACGAAGTATGTTATAAAGTTTCCCTATCAATTTAGTTGAAAACTAACGCATGCACGTCTTAGAAGTTAGGATTTTTATTACTATTGTAAAGTGGAAACTTACACAAGTTCTATATTCGGTGAAATTAAAAACCAATTCTTAAATTTGGATGCGGACTACGTGTGCGGAATATAACAAAGATCCTATGTACATATTTTATGCGTTGCTAAAACCTCGTACCACAGAGCGATCTCATACTAAAAGGTTGCGCTTCAATTTACACCCAAATTAACGCGTTTGCTGTTGCGGTTCAGAGATTTTCTGGACTCGTGCGTACAATGTGTATGTAGCTAATTCCTTTACGTGCTTGTATTTCATTATATATCGTAAACGACAAAGGCAATGCAGGCTCGTGTTAACGATTGTTTGTAACTGCTTGCTAGTAATCTGTATTTAATGTTTAGGAGCAAATGCTAGCCAGCGTGTTATATGCAGTATTAGTTTGCATTTAGGAGAGATGATAAGAGATTTTAGGGTAATCTGTATCAATTACATTTAATGCCTTTAATTTTACCTTTAAATATTTGAAAATATTAGTTTGACACGTAAAAAATGAATTTCTCGATTGAAAATATTCATTGGAATAGATTACTTTAAACCATTTCAAAATCTGTCTTCTTCAACATTCTAATATATTGACAATTAGAAGAGCTAAAATGTTCTAGAAGAGCGTATTTTAAAATACTAATAAAAGTGATTTATTTTTATTTGTGTGGTGGACGTCCAACGAAATTATAGGCCAAATTGCTTACCGTAACTGCAAGCAGTGATGGGATGATAGGGAAAACGAATACATTTTCAAAACGACTAGACAGACTCGTATTTCGTCGACTCTCGGGTAAACTGCATAACATTTTACGCTGTTCGAGTACTCAAGTCACTGTTCGTATATTATACTTTGTTACTGTCACCTCAGAACTTTAGACCTTGTTACCATCGGACTAATAACCCGATCAGAATTCAAATTAGAAGTCCTCGAAGTTTCTACTTTGTATATTTTGGGCAATAGTTTAAAAAGTAAATCGAATATTCGGGTGAAATTAGTAGATTCTGTAGATGAGAATTGACATATTGTAAGCTGTGACGATTCTAAAATTAAAGATTTGGAAATCAAAATTTTACTAAAATAAGCCTGCCTCCATAATTACTGTTCAAAAGCAATCTAGTGCATATTCCACGTGATATAATTCAAGGTAAGTATTCTCAGAGATGCAGAAAGAAAGTCTCGTCAAGTTGGTTTCACTCAAATGTTCGGAATAACATGTAACTGATCATTCTATATATAGAAACAACATGTGGTAGCGTGTTTTGCGTTTGTACGATCCAAAAAAGACCTTTAAAGCATTCGTGAATCAATACGAAAAGCATTTGTGATAAGCTCGACTCAAAGAGAATATAACATACGTATGTGTATTCTTGTCTATGTCTATTCCACTCCAGAAGAAATCAAAAATTGAGCAAGTGTAGCTGACAAAACGGTAATGTATTTACAGCTGCGTATCGGAAGGAATACAAGAAGCAGTGTTGCCTTGGCAATTTCTATGAGTACTTTATACATAAACAGGTTGTTTGGGATTGATGCCATGATTACAATGTTGTAAATACATCAGTCTAAATTTTATATAACTTATGCTTCAACTTTAAATGTGACAAACTCATAATTCATCAAAAGCAAACCAACTTGATTTATAAACACACGCGAAGACCGCATTAAATAGACGGTTTACAAGATAGCCTTCACGAGATCCATTCTAAACGTCAGCACTAACTTAATTACATCCTCCTAGGATCTCGTTAAAAGTTGTTCATCTTCTTGGCTTGAGATTTTCTACTGAAGAAGGATACCTTGACTACCAGGAGATAATATGCAATTATTAATTGCTCGTCAAAGGAGTGTTAATGACTGAGCATTAAACCGTTTAATTACCAGCGTTTTTCTACGCTGCAATTAAGTTAGAACCTCTTCTAGGTTAATTTAGTAGTTATCCTCTTAATTGCAAGAGTTTAAACCATCGGAAATTAAATGAGAATTACGACCATTGAGGTTAACTTCTTTTTGCAACGAAGGATTTGCCTTATTACACTTTATGTGTTTTAATCATCTTTTTTATTTACATATTTTCTTGGGAATTTATTTATTGTCATTTGAGATGAAAGATTACAGCTTTTGGTCACAACTTATGCTAGAGAGTGAAGACCTACAAGATTCACTTCTACATCGATATACAGGCTGATTCATTTCCGACCCCCACCATAGGGATCTCGCTTATTATTTGGAGAGAGAGGACTGGTTTAAATTTGGCAAAGTTACTAAATTTTGTGCTTGTTATGGATCTGAAGAGAAAATTGATTGGTGAGAAGTGATGATCGAGATTTTTGAAATAAGCTCACTACCTTCTTTTACTTTTAACACCTTTATTTAGCCTTGCACAGAAAATCTAAACACACGTTCTCAGGGCGACTTTCTATCTTTCTACCTAACGGTGTAATCGAAATCTTTATATGACGTTTAGGTTCTTTCTGGCCATCATCAACTTTCTTATTTCTTATCGGCACCATATTGGATTTTCACCCCAGAAACCATGTATAACATGTTGACATTTATGATGATTTAATTGTCGAAGAAGACATTGTAAGGTAAACAAGGTAGGCATGAAATTCAAACTGACGAACATTTCAATTATCGTTCATTAGTAATAGAAAAATGAAATACAACAATAGCGAGTACAAGATATTTACGATTGCATCCAGAACGACAACAGCCATATCATATCATTTTTCTAGATCTTGATAGGTATTTGATCGGAAATGGATCGTTTATCGAGCCGCGTAATGTTTATGTTAATACGAATTATAATGAAAATCAACGGAAAAATTAACAAATGCTAAATTAAATGTGTACTTTTGTAAAGTTTGTGTAAATCTTGTATTTTCTAAATAAATAATAAATTTGCCCCAGACTCCACCATGGAGAACTTTCGACGTAAGTTTAATCCAAACAACCATTCATATCAGCCTCAGCCTGGTGACAATTTAAGACGACTGGAGTACAGCAACTAGTTAGTGGGAAGATTAGAAAACGGCGAATACTTATTAAACAAAATCATCTGGTCAGACGAATCAAAATTTACCAATTCTGGAATCTTTAACAGAAAAAAACGTATAGGATCCAAAACAAAATAGGGTAAGGAGACCACAACATCGTTTTGGATTAAACGTTTGGATGGGCATTTTGGGAAACCGTCTCATAGGACCAGTAATGGATGAAGAAAAATTAACTTAAACCTTCTTCGCATACACGTATCTAACTTTTTAGATTCCATTAAATCAATTACAGCATTTACGGTGACAACAAGACGACGCACCAGCTCACAATGCGGTAATTGTGAGGAATTACTTAAGTCAAGAGTTTCCAAACCGTTGGATTGGAAATAGTGAAGTTATTGTATGACCGGCGAGATCTCCTGAATTAAGTCCTCCGCCAAAATTCAAACGTCAAGTTTAAGCAACTGACAGCCACGGCAGACACAACTGGTTACTGAGTGTTACTTGAGCAATGAATATCTCTTCCCTCGCTCCGAATACATCCGATCTGGTAGGTGTGACCAGAGTGTCACCATAGGACTTACTCGTAATCTGTATAGGTACATAGGTGGTTCTATACTATTTATTAACTCTACATAGGGAATACATCAAGATGCCTAATATTCGAAAGGCATGTCTAGAAGGAAATCCAATTTACAAATCTGTTTATTTAGTTTGGTCTGGAATATTTCATCTTTTTACTGAACAAAAACGCTGTTAACCTTAAACTTGTATGAGTAATCCACATAACTAATGTTCTCCATTTTAGTACCCTGATGAAGGTGGTAAATTATTAAGATGCCGAAAGCTTTCAAGCTTTTAAGTTATTTAAAAATTCAGTCGGACTTCGCTTAACCACCCTTATTTATCAACGGGTAACAGCAGCCATTTTTCTTCAATTTTAACAATAATATACGGGGTCAAGCCTAACATTTTACGATTATTAGCCATTGACACAAACAAAACAAAGCCTATCTTGTTGATTTAATTGCTTTGTATAAGACAATTGGACTGGATTTTCGCAACACTCTGTATGCTTATAAAAGGTGCTTTTTTTGCTTAGATAGAAATTATGAAAAAGTTAACTGTCAAATGAGGTGTCATAATGCGTTCACTTTTTAACATTTATGATCAGTATACTCTGCCAAGTCATCATGAATAGACTCACGCTTGAACAACGCTACCAAATTATTCAAATCTATATCATCAATTCGCGCAACTTACAGACGATTTCGTGATTTTTATGGCTCACATATTCGTCATTCTGAGCAAACCATTCGTCGATCTGTGGATGGATTTCATACCACATACTTTCTACATGACGCAATAACACTACACGTCGAAGAAATGTACGTACTGAAGAGAATATTGTTGCTGTAAACTAAAGTGTAGAAGAAGATCCCAATTTATCCATTCGTCGTCGGTCACAGCTATTGGGACTCTGTTCGTCCACTACGCGGAGAATTTTACGCAAAGATCTTGACCTACATCCGTATAAGATCCAGCTGGTATGGGGATTAAAGCCACGAGTCCATCATATGCGTCGTTCTTTCGCCGATTGGACTCAAGGTCAGGAACTGACCTTTTGTTTTTTCGCAAAATTGTGTTCAGCGATGCGGCTTATTTTTGGATTAACGGGTTTGTGAATAAACAAAATTGCCGCATATGGAGCGGGATCAATCCACAAGAGACCCTATAAACTCCATTACAACTAGAAAAATGCACTGTTTGGTGCGGTTTACACACCGGTGGCATTATTCGCCCTTATTTCTTAAAAAATGAGACCGAAGCTCACGTTACCATCAATGGAGATCGTTACCGCACCATGATTAATGATTTTTGTTTGAAAATGTGGAGGACGAGATGTGGTTTCAACAGGATAGCGCTACGCGCCATACAGCGACGGCAACCATCGACTTATTGAAGTCAAAATTTGACAATAAGTTAATTTCGAGGAATGGACCTGTCAATTGGTCTCCAAGGTTTTGCGATTTGACACCTCTCAATTTTTTTTCCTGTGGGGCTACGTGAAATCACTGGCTTTTGTCAATAAATCAGCAACAATTAACGCCTTGGAAGCTAGCATTGTTCGTGTTATTCATGACATACGGCCAACAGTGCTTGAATGTGTGACCCAAAATTCTTCGTCAAGAACAGCCACGGTGGCCATTGCCCGAAATTATTTCCAAATGTTAATGCCATGAATAAATCTTTCGAATCATACCAAAAATTTGATTAGATTTTAATTTTTCGTATCATTTTTTATAATTTAAAGTTCTATCGGGCTTAAAGAAAAACCCATTATATTGCTATTAATGTCATTCATGAGAATCGAATTTTGAAAAAGTATTTTCACTATATTCAGAAATATGTCTAATAGGGCATCGGATCCTTACGAATGACATTGTGTACAGGATGTTACATCGATCAATATATGAAAGAGGATACATTGTAAAATTTTGAAAACTTGGCAGTATGCTATTGATCTATAATATTTTCAATAATCCAAGAGTTACGGTTATACCGGAAGTAGCTCACAACTTTGTTATTTTAAATGGAGTGCCTCTATATATTATTACATTTTTTTAATTCCGAATTGAATTTTAAGGTTTGATTGATAAAATATTTGCATTTTTTGAAAATTTTTGAAAGATGGACGAGTGCAGCTGATCTTTTATAACTGTGAAGGTGTTTAACTTGGAAAATTGCAATTTTGCAATAGTGTTAACCATGTAGGGTAGGGTTAGAAACCGAATTAATTTTTCGAAAACATTATACAACGTGACCGAAAATTACGATTAAACAAATACAAAAAGTGTCGAAATTTACTTTCTTTTTTTGTTCTTTTCTATTGAAACAAATAACTTGAATGAGACTTACAGCATTTTAAAGAAAATGAGTTATTTACAAGTATTGAAATTGTGATATTGAAAACCGGGAATCAATCAGAATGATTTTCAATTTAAATTAAATTGAAGAACCAGCAAGTTGTTATTTTATTAAACAAGGGACAAAGTGAAAACACTTCATTCTATTTTAAATTGAACAAAACAATAAACATCCATTACACCAACACCTTTCATATACAACATATTGTATCTACATCCTACTCAAGTAAATTATTTGCGATTTTATGTAATTAATGCTTTTTCCATTTTCTTTCTTCTATAGAAAGAAGCTTATTTACACCAAACATTATTTCAACAGCATCATTCTCTTCAAATTCTCCGCTCAAACTCCACAAAGAAAAGAAACCGACTGCTTCCACCTAGACGAGTGGTAGGTACACAAAAGATAATCGGAAAATTAAACATCGTACCACATCCTCCATCGTTTCGGGTTTGAGAGAAAACATCGTTAAAAAGGTAGATGATGAATCTTACGTAGCCTGCCGAGGAAACCTAATAGATTGGAGGAAGTTCTTTAATTTTTGTTGTTGTGCTCGTGCGTACCGTACCGTTGCAACATCTAGATTTCCTATGAGGGAGAGGCTTGTGAAATAACAATGGGGGGAATGTAAAATGCGCTTAAGTGAGTTAGAGCTCGACGTTGCGATAGTCGAATATGTAAAATGTAGATATAACGTCTGGGAGAAGATTCTTAAAGGTATCTCCTCGCTAAAGCCTTTCTGAATAACGAGTTTGATTATACGCTGGATGACGACAGAAGGAATTTGGTTGGTAAATTGAATGAGCACCTCGTTTAATGTATACAAAAGGAGGCTTAGCGCAAGAAATATTATCAAAATTGTTATTTCTTTTTTGACATAAAGCATTGGGGACATTGAGGTATAAAGAAATAAGAGAAGGAATTTGCCTTAAACATTTTTGACATTTTGACAAAAAGTCTTTTATAAATATGTTAAACTTTAAATGTAAGCCTAAAAGAAGGTAGCGAATAATTAAATATTACTTACTGGTTGGTGTACGCTGTGGTGACAACCTGAAACAAGAGAAAAAGAAACCGCTTGAATAATATTTAATAATAGTTAACAAAGGAATGTCATAATTTCATGGGCTTTAAACTGAAAAATTAGATTTGTTGAATCAGTTTTATTGTAAAGTTGGTAACCTGTTTGCTGTTCAAGCACAGTGTTGCTTGCAATCCACACTTGACAGTGACAGTTTCAATTCTTAACATTAATTCAAAAGTTAAAAGAAACAATTGAAGGCACATATTTCTAATAGTAAGAGTTAATTCTAGTAGCAAGGCTTCTTTATCCGATGACGAAGAAAATGTAAAGCTTGTCATTCAATTAGAACTACTTGAAATACGCAAAAATTATTAATTTTGATGTTAGAATGAATTTTACAAAAGATTTCTTTTGTCGAGAGAATGGTTCAAAATATCATTGTCAATAGAATCTTGGTTTAATCTCACACTAAAACACAAGGCCTATATGTTTTAAATTAGATCCGGGCCTGGACATATAAGAAATCACTTCTTATTTGTCTAGGACCCGATCTAGTTGTACTTATTTAAACACAGATTGTAGCCCACATTTTTGACATTTTAAGCAAAATAGCATGATGGCAGTTTACACCTCTAACTTGTTTGGTCATAGACAGGCCAATGATTACTTCCATCGCGCCTGTAGTATCATGCCGTATCATACACACGTTGGTCCAGATACGAACGGGAGTTTGCCTTTGCGAATGGCAACAGCTCATTCGAGTCTCACTGGGAAATCCCATCCAGTCGCAGTATATTATAAACACGCATGTCCGCTCAATCACATCACATCATCGTAATTCAACACCTTCTGACAAAGTTTTTCTGTTTTTTCAGATTATGTTAGAAAGTACAGTTTCTTATATTCATTTTGTTGCTGCTATGCGATGCAGGTGAACGAAAAAGTAATTCTAAGTAGGAAAATAAACAACGATTCTTATAAAATTAAACTAAAGAAAAATAACTTCGATAATTATATAAAACAAGTTGAAATTCTAACAATGTTACTTTATTAAGGGGAAAAATCTCCTGGCAATTTTGAACTTTGTAAATTTTATATTTGTTGCGTTTCAAAATACGTTTCACAGTACTTCTATTAACACCGATTTCGTCCGCAATTTTCCGGCTAGAGCAAGGTTCGCCCATTTCAACTAACGAACAAACCCTCACATCTTTCTTCTCCCGCTCGGGATGCATTAGAAGGATTTGAGGATGTTCGTCTATTTGTTGACATTTACAAAATACCATTTAATGATCTGTACCATCTCTGCGGTTGTATAAACTAACATAATGTATTCGAAATCCACGATCTCTTGTTAGAACTTTACGAGCACACAGAAAGACAAAGCGTGCGCCAGAGTATTTCAGAGCTACGGGAGTTGCGCGCGGCGAGGCTGGCCGGCGGAGATAAATGCAAGGATGCTACATCACGCTACGTTCAATATATCTCGCATCCCGGTGAGGCCTGAGCCAACGTCTATAGACAGTAGGGTATATCAGCTCGAAATTTTGCGAGTAGGAGATAATTGGTTTCTCCCGTTTGTGAAGCTACTCTTGTACATACATATTTACAGGGTGCGCCCCATCTCTTGGCTTCCTTTTCCGTCGGCTCCTTACAGCTTGGTACCTAAGATCTTGCGATTCTGCCCAGAAAAAATATCTCATTTTATGTTAAGCTGATATGATATTAAAGGTAAATTGAAATAGAAATTATCAAAAGAAACTATATAATTTAAATTTTTGGGGATTATTCGGCTCAATCTTTGAACTACATTACCAGTAGCCCCTAAGTTTTGATCGTTATTATTCTAATGATAGCAATCATTCCTGAAACACCAATAAAAACAGCATATTTGCTCATCAATTGATGGATATTTTTCTAAAGTAATGCTTCTGTACCTCACTAGCGGGCTGTCAAATGCAGGCCTTATTTTGGCTCTTTTGGCAGCATTTTGTTGTTGTCATCGAAGTGTAAAAACTGATGAACCGTCTCAATTTTCTTTCGCTCATGATTTGTTTTACTCGTGAAAAGCCAAGTTTAAAACCCCAATATCCAATATTAAGCATGCGCAAGTGACATGTAAATAGATATACTCAAGTATCTATGGCAATCCTGCTCAGTAATATTTGCAATTTTATCGAGGTGTATTTGTGAAGAATATAGGTTCGATTCTTTAACTATTTCTTTTCACTAAATCGTCTGAAAGAAATACTTGAACAAACAGTGTAGTGTACTCAAATTGATATCTGACGCTGGTAACTGTTCAATACCTTTAAGATTTTACATCTTCGTCTAATAATAAATCTTCCTTCTTTCAAAGCATTATTTTTGTTGTTTGTTTACACCTTGTAATTCACTTGCAGTATTCCCCTTCTCTATTACTTTTGTAGAATCTGTCAACTGAATTATTGACCCATGTTGACTATTCCAAAATGGTTCCTCCACTATTATTTCGTTATCAAATGCAAACATTATCTTCTGGATTAGTCTTCTTTGTTGTTCAGCACCGTCTTCGCCTCCTTCAACTCGATTTTCGTCTTTGGAAGGAGAAAAGCCAATTCAAGCGGATACACTGGATGAGAAACAACGGCCATGAGGCCAAATTTGAGAAACTTTTGTGTACTATTTCATAAAATTAGCTATTCTTGAACACCATATAAAACCTAAATAAAATTTCTTAACCTGTCTTCCAGAATTTTTCCTGTATTTTTATGATTTCCTCTATATAAATAGTCGATCTGTTCGGACAGTTTTGGAGCCGCGTGTATTTTTCCACAGTAACACGTTATATTTTTGCCCTTATAGTGTAATGATACCTTTTATCAAATACAGACCTTTTGCAGAAGCTAGTCAAAAAGTATTCGGTTTCAATTAAATTCAATACACAACATAGGTATCTCGAAGAACAGCAGCACCAAGAAAATATCGTATTACGTGAATTGTGAAATATAAAATCAAATTGCATATATACTTGAATAGAGTTTGGGAAGTTAGGGAAGTGCTCCCTTTTACCAAAGGAAAATGAGTAATGTTATCGTTTCAAGTAAAATTCCAAGACCCAATGTAGAAATAATAACAGTAACAGTAAAAACTCTTTTTAACCTTCACAAAGGATGTTTATGGAAAGTTATAGGTCGATGGAATACATACAAATGTGACCGGATTCAATATTTTTGGCTTTAAATAACTAAAATCGCTTGAAAAAAGCATTTTTCGTGAACATTTACGTATGTACATATATATATATAAAAAAAACAAGGAAAAGAGACGACCAATGTTACTGATAAAATGTAGATTTGACGCGAATTCGAGAATACCAAAAAGTCGAGTTTTGAACTCGATCGACATCTGCGGGAATGGCGTTTCGACTACGTCCGTATATCGACAATAACCGCAGAAATCTACGTCGCAGTGAAAGCGTTGAAACAATCTATATACGCACAGATACAGCACATTTATATTTCATGTAGATGAACGTAAGCGAATCGCTTGATGGACATTTTCGGTTCGTTCCGGATACCGTCCGTACCGCTCACCCTTCCCGAAACCCGATAAAAGTACGCGTTTTTATTGTTTGATGTTGCGAATAACTGCCACCACGCGTGAAGGTTACGTTGGATATGTGAGGTGCGTTGATACGACATGAATTTAAAAGGCGTATAGTCGAGAATTCTTCTTCTTTTCGAAAAAAATTTCGCTAGAATCATATCAAGCGTGAATGTTTGCAAAAACCCCGTTTTTTTGCTTTTTAAATAAAATAAACTGTGATCTATGTATGTATGTATCGGGCAGTTCCCATGGAAATTTACATTGTTAAACAGAATCAAATTGAGACTATGCTTGAGCTCTTCTATCCAGGACATGTTCGTGTTGTCACATTTCATGAAAATATGGGGCCATATTCATAGTCTTAGCTATTAAAAAGTTGCTATTGAAAATGAGTGGATTCAAAGACTATTTCGATGGATTCAACGATTGATAAGTAGAAGAATTTGCGTTCAGCCTTATCACTACAGCGTTTGATACGCTGTTAAATAAGAGCTAATGCATTTTTACACAAATAGTTACCAGTTTGTACCAACAAGGTATAAATTTTGTTTCTGCCTTAGCTCCAGATGTCTATTTTTATGGATTAGCGTGTAGAGGAACGGACCCTTTCAACTTGTCTAGCTAAAAAGTAAGGTATTTTACTTCGTCTGGCCAAGACATGTGCTGATTCCTAAACAGGAGATTGCCTTGGGAGCGACAGCTTTTGAGGCATTGCTTTCACTTTGGTATACCATTGCATGAGCTAATCAATACCTCTCCTCCACTCCTCCGCACCACATCATTGTGAATGAAATATAATTGATGTTCAAATAAAGCAATTTCTGTATCAACCTTCCGCGCCAGACTGTGTCAAAGGCCCGTCGAATGTCAAAGAATACCAAGAAGGTAGTCTCGTTCTGGTCGAATCCTGTAAACATTATTCGTGAATCAGATCATTTGAAAGTCCATGAATAATCCTGGCCTGACGCCAAACTCTACTCGGTCGATCCTAAATTGTAGCCTAACGACTTCAGCTAGCTTATAAATCGCTTCAGCTAGTTTATAAATCGCTTCGGCTAGTTTATAAACCGCTTCATCTAGGCAAACAACACAGAGCATCGGTACACTCCTCACCACACAAGATATTAATTAATTCGGAACCGCTGTTTCGAAGGCTCGTTGGGCCTTCATTCTCAATTAGGTTATCGAACAAATTTGTTGTTTACCATACTACCCAACAGTTCTTGCTATCATTATTTATCAATAGTTTGGTAATTTTGCGAGACATTACCTCTGAGCTTGGGGATCATTGCAACAATTGAGGTCTTCCAAATATCCTAGAAATGGCACGACCGAAAACATCGTGCTCAGAAAATAGGCAAGCATCTTAAGAGTGATCAAGAAGAGATTCTTGGTAGTCAAGTTTGTCTTCCAGTTGAGACACAAAATCCAATTTTCGAATTTTAGCTGAAAAAAGCTCAAGATATACATACAGCGTCATCATCTTTTTTTGTTTCTTTTTAGGAAACTTGTTACAGTTACAACGTCCCCCATTTATAGCCAAATTTACTAAGTCCTTGTCGAAACAAATCTGTCTTTCAGCTTTCATGTTTGTAGCGGCTGGAGATATCAAGATACATCAACATTTGGTTGATTCATTGTGATACTAAAAGTGCAAGCTAGCAATGTATCCTATGTAATAACATCCCCCACTCCTTTCTTGTGTTTAAATACGTATCTGCAGCTTTCTCTGCTAACCAAATCCAAACCGATTTACAGTATTCTTTGCTAAATCGCGTATATATCCGATGTCAGAATGAGCAACCCTTATAAATAATTTTTCCGCATTCTTTCTTCCATAAAAAACATTGATCAAATTTGTAATCATCTAAATTTTCTATCTGTGTATACTTAACTTTAACGTGTCCCAAAGCTTTTACCTGTTGTGAAGTTCCACGGTTCCCATCTGCAATATATGCAGCGTTTCCACCTAGTGCGTGGGCGGAAAAAGGACGCATTTTAGGTACAGGAAAATGTTTATAAAAAAATTCTAGAAGACCTTTTCTATTAGATTCTGGAAAATTTTACGGACTGTTCCATTTCAAAAAATTAAAATAACATGAATCAAACTTGCCAACGATATCAATGGCCGCTTTGTAGAATCTAGTTTATATAAAACAATTGTCAATGTATTGCCAAAAACTTCAAGAATTATTCAATTGAGTAAAATTTGAATCGCCGCTCTAACGTGTAAGGCGTTTAAGATATCGGCTCAAAATGTCAATTACCTCAAAGACTAAGATAGATAGGTATAGGGAATATTGTTGAAAGTTGATAATTGAAGAGAGGCATCCAACATCGTAATAATGTTTCTGTTGTGTTCAATTTAAAAAACTAAACTTGTATCGGATGTAGTGGAAACTTGGTCATAATTTTGCGTTGTACAGAACTTGTCCCCGAACATTTTTTATTTGAAAACTTTTTATCCAAATTGCTCAGAAAAAGTACTATCTCCCAACTACGCAACTAGGTGGACATGCTGCATAAATATGCATATAAATAAATAAAGATACTATGGATGGGTCGTTATTTAACTATCTGTTATTTTATAACCGTTATGGATTCAATAACGGTTGCAACTGTTATCTTTCTGGGAAAATAACAGGTAAAGCACGGTTGCTTTCGGACTGTTGTGAAGATATCATCGACCGCCGTTGCGGCGTACTCAACTGCGTGGCGTTACGACTGTCTGATCGAGCCGCTGTTTATTACAGATAATAGTTACAACTCCCCTAGAAAAATAACTTATCAGATCACGTACCTACATAAATATCCTCTCGAACGGTTATTACGGCGGTAGTCGACATCGAGTCGGACGTTTATTATGGACATACATATTTTCTAAATAATTGTATGCATTGGAATTATCAAATGTAAAATAAAAGACCGATGTTGTATAAAAAATTTGCTTATAAAAACTAAAAATAAAATCGTTATATTTATTACATAGCATTTAAGCACATTGATGTTTTTGCATTTCGAAGATTAACTAAGATTAAATATAAGAAAAATAACAGTAGGATCACTCAAAATGGTGGAAATTAAACGCTGCTGTAACAATCATTGCAGTGAACCTGATAGTACAACAGTGAACAGTTTATCACTTAATTTATTTTAATCTATTAACCAGTTTATAATTTATCTGCAAAAAAAGGTAATAAAATGTCTATATTACAAAAAACTTCTGAATTTAAATTTTAGCGTGCTGCAAGATCAGCAGTTGCACATGTGCTATGTGGAATCATGATGCGTTATCGTGTAGAACTGTAGACTACGAAATAACGCTAAACCTGTTATTTTGCAACCGTTACTTCAAAATAACGATAACGGTTGAAACTGTTATTTTAAAATAACGATTTTTCCCATCACTAAATGATACATTAAAATGCACAATATACAACACCATTTGCTGTTTTATAAGGTGCGGAAGGATTATGTTACTGCTTCTAAGGCACTATGAGAAAATTGATAACCAAAATTTGCAAATACCCTTCTAGATGAATTGAAAGAGATGCACCGCACTATCATCCACGGTGTAAAAGAAATCCATTCACAAGAATATAAAAAGGAAAACGAAGACCTCAAAAAACTAATACCATAGTTTGAAAATTATTCATGAAAAATCTGAAAGGACACCTGTGGTCTCTAATATTCTGTAAGGACTGCAAAGTGAGAAATGTCTTCTACGATGAAAACAGGAATTAAAAATTAAATGAAATTTTTCAACGAATAAATGTTTTACTTTACTTTCGATATAGTAAAAATGCATTCTTTCGAGGACATTTTTACAATCTCAAACAACTTCGTATTTGCTAACACGACTTCCTACAATCTCGGATACATGAAAAGATGAAAACATCGGAGAGTTCGTGGAACATCATGGCGTAAATAACGCACTGACATACTTCCACCTGAATGCTACGCCATATTTAGGACGCTATTCGAGCTTTTCTCAAATGTTTGTAAATATTCAACTTATTATTGCAGTATGTACGCCTTAATTTTCCCTCTAGAATCGCTTTTAAAACGCTATAAATTTATAATAAACATATTTCACAAGCAGTAATAAAATTCTGAAGCGTTTTCGTTGGCGCTAAAGTTTTTCTCACAAGAGAGCCACCTGGTGGACATTGTAGAAGTTATTGTATTATCGTTTCCATTGCTTGTAATCCGAATGAAAAAAATTATAAATAATATCGAATATAAATGTAATATGAGCGGGAATTTATACCAAAGTTATCATGATTCGGACACGTTGAGAAAGTTAAATATCAATTTAGGTGGATGCGCCTGTATTTTTCGGCGTTTTCCAACTATTTCGCTCGAATATTAATCGACAATTTAATAGGCGTCTCAAATTAAGATTTGCATCTCATATGGCGCGAAAAAGTCAAGTGCAAAACTGTTTCACATGTACGTTAAAACGGAGGTGATCAGAATTTAAATTTAGTTTTCGATTACTTCGAAGTGGACCCATGGAAACCAATTCTACTAGATATTAATTAGGGCAGATTTAAGCTCAGAAAAATCCAACTAGAATCGTTGAAAAAATTAGTGATATATGACGAGCAAAAAGATATGTGCGAGATAGGTTTTGTCAATGGCTTTTAGTGTCTTGATGACTCTGCAACTTTGCAATGGAGACCATAAGACCATAGGGTAAAATAGTCTTAACTTCTTAGTAGGATAAAATACTTTTATTAATGGTATTCACAACATTTTTTCGTCTAATCTTACTTAGGAATATTTTCAAACGTTTGACACAGTTCCAACACAACATTCTATTGCAAAAAGTCAATTTTCCACTAATCAATTACAGCAATTTCGTTTTCTTTTTCATTCGAATTAGAATTTAATTAATTTCAGGGTGGTAGTCCACAAAAACCGCAACATTGAAGTTTAAATTTCGCACCATAATTAATTATACAAAGTTCAGAAGCTCACTACATAACGACGCCCCGAATTATTTTCGGTACGTATCGCAACAGTTTTCATTTAAATGAAACGACGAAAGTTTAGCGAATTCGATGGTAGGTGCTATTGTTTCATTGATTTGGGATCAGAACTCTTGTGGATGTTATGTATGCAGATGTAAGGACCTTATGTTGGTGTTTATATGATTTTAACTTGGAATATACAACGCGGGAAGGAGGAAGGGAACCAATTCAACAGACGACCTGTTTCAAACAAGTTTTGATTTAAATGTGAAAGTTTTATGACATATGTCTAGCTATAAGCTAAAGTGAAATGTGTGTAGCTTTGAAACTTGGTAGATTAAGGAAAGTTTACAACACAAGTTTTTGTTTTTTTTTTAGAAAAATTCATGTAGTAGTATTTGGACCAGTTTTTTTATTTGGACCAAAAATCATTCATATTTAAAAAGTTCAAAGTCCTTCTAATGCAAGATTTTATCATAATATTATGCTTGCAAATATCTACTTTTGAGATCCCAGAACGAAAATGGCGTTCAACTGGAATCGCATAGAACAAGAAAAAGATCGTAGATATTTAGTAGAAATAATTCCAATAGATTTTTACAACCCTACTTCCACACTTTCCAAAATATTTTGAATAAAATAAGAAGTACAAAAATTTACGTATTACCAGACATGTTTATCAATAACACAGAGCATTTGTAGATGTGCAAATGTATAATGTTGTGTAGTGAAAAATAATGAAATGTCATTGTTTCAATTTAAAATGAGTAATTACTTTGGAAAGATATTATTAATACCTTACTAATACCTTTCGCAAGCTATTTTACGGGACAAGCTATGAACGTCTGTTTCATTCGCGAAATACACTTAAAAACCTTCTTGGCAAGCCGAAAGATAAACCGGATATGAAGAAAAGGTCGGGAATTTATAAAATTGCATGGAGTGACTGACAAATCCTACATTGGACAAACGAAACGAGCGATAGGCACCGGATTCACGGAGCACATTACATGCTATTGATATGGAAAAATGAATCGGCAAGTGTAACACTATACATAAACGAAACCGGGCATAATATTAAATTAGAAAACCTAAAATAATTAGGGTAAAACGGAAACATATTTTACGTTTGGTCCTACCCAGACAGACAAGATACTTTTTCGTTTATTTTCCGTATATTTCGCATGTTTTAGTTTTTAGGGTGTATAGGCGGCAAAAGTAGGTACTTGTAAATATCTTCTCGAAAGTGGAGATAGAACAGACATGTTAGGATTAAACATTTTTTCTCGCATCATTCGATCGTACGGTTGACAATGGGAATCCATGAATTCTCGAAACAGCTGTTTCAAATTAATCAAATAACTTGTGTGGTGAGGAGTGTATCCATACGTAAGTGTTATTTACCATAGCACCCCACAGTCTTTGCTATTATCATTATAATCACCATTGCAAATATATTTCGATAAAGTATTAAGTTTAAGGTGCTCCGTTTTATTGGTCAAATCTATATATCGTTGCTAAATACGTAATAGATTTATAAATCGGCTGAAATTATTTATGCAAATAATGTTTTGGATCCAACACCAATAATGGATTAAGATCGTATTGCTTCATATTTTCCTATCTAGAGTGTATGTAAGCATAATCTATAGGCTGTGGACATGTTTTAATTAATTATAATAAATGAACCATAGGCCTATATAATAGGTTGATTTTTCATTGTTATTGAAATTTCCTGTGTACCATTAAGTGGTTCTACTCGTAAAATAATTAGCTGCTCGTGGTCAATTCCAGCCAATCGCTGTTTATTGTTAGTTGCACGCATGGAAAATGATATACATCAAGTTCAATGCATACGACATCGGATTGTCGGCCATGGGCTTCCTCATAAATGACGTTAAATTAAATTTAAAATTCTGCTGGAGGTGGAAGGTTAAATTAATGTAATTAAAGTTGATTACGTGGAGTATTGCTGGAGTAGTCCATGGGAAAAATTAGGAAAGAAGTATGTCTGCGTTCACATAGAACTTAGAAAGGGTAAATGGTGATATGAATAAAATCTAATTCAAATGTTTGCACCTCACGCTGACTAGTATGGAGAATGGTTGGTATTTCACTTAGGCAATATTTTTTGACAGACTAACCTGTCCTGAACTTAACAGTAATACGGAATATTAATAACCAAAGACATCAGATGAGCCAAGTAAATTGTCATTTCAAAATACTACTAGGACTTCAAATAAGCATTTTTAGAATATGACAATGGCGCTTGACTCAGTTCTTGCATTTATTATTAAGGATTCCTGATGCTTTCCACAAATTCCACTTTTACATATTTTTAATTTAATATTACGTTAAGAGAAGATCCCTGATTGCAAACGGTCTAAGATAATGTCTACTTTTAAATTCCGGCAACGAAAATGAAATTAGAAATTATAGACTTATACCGCTTATTTGAAGCAGTTATCAAAGAAGAAGGGGAAGAGAAAACAAAAACGGGAAAAGAAAATGAAGTGAAAAAAGAGCTGATTAATATATACAGACTGAGAACACAAGCTGCCAAAGAGAAGTAACAAGAATTAATACAGGAAGAACAGTTGACACAGGACTTGAATGATAGATGGAGTAAATTTAAAGGGAAATTTCTGCAAAGGCAGCAAAATCTTGTGGAACACAAAAAACTGGGACTAATAAAAAGAGAACCGCCTGGTGAAATGAAGAAATAAAAATAGCAGTAGCACAGAAGAAAAAACTGTGGAAATTGTACCTACAAAACAAAAGCGCGGAGAGTTACGGAAGATACAAGGAAAAAAAATGGAAATGATAACTGAATCGAAACGAAGATCATGAGAAGAGTTTGGAAGAAGGATGGAAACAAATAGTAAAGAAAATCAGAAAATTTGCTATAGGGTGTTGAGATCATTTAGAGATAAACCAAAACAGAAACTACATCAAGTGAAAACAAAAGATGGAGAACTAATTACAAGCGAGGATAATATTTTGAAACGATGGAAACAATACCTTGAAGAACTACTAAATGAAGATATGAACAAAGAACCGCTAGCGGGATACTATGATAAAGAATTCAGCCCCAGAGATTGGGGGACAAGGTAAAATAAGTAGGCAAGAACTGAAAGAAGCGATCAGGCAAATAAACACAGCAAAAGGATTGGGAGTAGATGAAATAGGACCTGAAATGATAAAGTACATGGGTTGCAAGGGAGAGGAAGAACTATTGAACATACTAAATATGCACTGGGAACAAAGGGATATACCAAAGGAATGGCAAATTGGTATCATATTACCGATCTACAAAAAAGAGTGCAATGGATTGTTCAAACAATAGAGGAATCACACTGCTTAGTACAGTATTTAAATTATATGAAAGAATTTTAGAGAAAAAATTGAGGAAGACGATAGAACACCAATTGGCGGATGCCTAAAGTGGATTCCGACCTGGACATAGTGTACAAGACCACAAATTTAGAAAAAATGATTAAAAACCAGGAAATATTTCTCTATTTCATTGACCTGAAGAAGGCTTTTAAAAGTATCAGTAGAAGATATGGGAAATTACTGTTCCTGACCACAAGAGATGAAGCAGTAAGAAGGTGCCAAAACAGAATGGAAAAATTTGTGGTAGGATATAAAAATTTAAAAACTATAAAAACAACCCATTTACCTGGAGAGTGGCGCTTTTGCAGATGATATTGTGTTATTTGCTAACTCGAGAAAAGAAAACTGCAAAAGAATATAAGGATTAGGAATGAAGTACTTTTGAAACAGAACTTGATGTTGAACATAGAGAAAACAAAGGTTATGACAATAAGCAATAGCGCAATGGAAACAGCGATAACGGTAAATGAAAACGAAATTGAACAAGTAGATAACTACAAATACTTGGGAAGCAACATCAACAACAGTGGAGATATAGAGGAGGTACTAAATGCAAGAATAAAATCGGCAAATTGTATATATTATGCACTACAGAATAAATTCTTAATTCGTAAAGATATAACCACAAAGGCTAAGATATCAATATGTAAAACAATGTATTTGCCAGTACCGTTGTATGGAGGGGAGAATTGGGTCCTAACTGAAAAACAACAAAAAAGATTACAGGCGATAGAGATTAAATTTCTTAGAAGAATATACTAGGAGTAAGAAGAACTGAGACGAAGAGATGACGATATTTAAAAAGAGTTTAAAGTTGTGTCCGTCAGAGAACAATTGGAACAGAAGAAATTGTTGTGAAGAATGAAGGAAGACCGACAGGTGAAAAATGTGTAGGAAGCAAGACAGATGGAAGAGAATAGAAGTGGTAGACCAAAGAGAACTTGGAACAACGAAATGGATGCAATTCTGAAAAAAAACGGGAAGTGATTGGAACTCACCTGGAGAAATGATTGGAGATAGGAAGAAATGGAAGAAATTTGTTAAGGAAGAGGCGACGGGACAAATGGCAAATGACGCCAAACAATTGATTATTTGAAGAAGAAAAACATTGAATTAATGTCTCACCTGATTTATCGCTTTTTTTGTTCCCGAATGTCAAACGAAAAATGCGTGGACAGCGATTTTTATCACCTCAAGTAGCTGTTGAAGCCTTCAGAGATCATGTTTTGGAGATACCACCTTCAAAGTGGAAAAAATGTTTCGAGAATTGGTTCGAACGCATGCAAATGTGTCTTCATCTTAATGGCGAATATTTTTTTGTACCAAAAAAATTGTCTTTGTAAAAACTTAAAAGGTATTCCTCGTATATTACAAACTGGAGTACCTCAAAGTTCCGTGTTAGGCCTGTCACTCTTTCTCATCTTCGTTAATGATAGAACCAACTATATGTAAGGTCGAAAGCGTCGAGGATTGTAAATTATTGCAATAGCTTCGATAAATGGATTTCAGATAATTTTTTAATACGAGTAAATGTAAATACAGATATATTTTTGGAATATAGCTTATGGTATCTATTACCTCACTTGAAAATTTGGTCTTCCTACCATTTGCACAGTGGACACAATTCTGCAATTCCAGAAGATACATCTGCATGTACATCTTTTAAGAATAAAAACTAATTTGCTTCTAATTCCAATACGTTTGAAAGTGTAATCAGTTAAAAAAGAACACTTCTAAATATGGCCCGATCATCCCTATTAGGTATAGTTGTATAAAATCTACAATCAAAATGAATTAAGTACATAAGTACATGAAGAATGTTTTCCAATTTTAAAAGCATTAAGTAAAGTCCGACTTTGCACGTTAACTGTTTGTTTTGCATTAAAACAAAGTTCGTAAAGTACATACGCTTTGAAAATTACATTGTTTAAGGTAAACTTTAATAGAACATAAAATAATAAAATAATGTACCACGAATTTGAAGTTTGTAGAAATACAAAACAATAATAACATCTAACTATATACACACGTAATACGTTGTGCAGGACCGAATTATATTAACATTAATATTGCTACAAATACAAATATGTAAGGAAATGTTACTTCTTATAAATTTTATTTCTACCTTCAGAATCTCCAAACAATTGGTATTGTGTTTGGTTACACAATGTGTGCATATTAAATGAAGCCAGACGTATATCCTTTTACTACAGGCCGAAATTCTATGTGTATACGTATGTGTAAGATAATACAGAGCTTACACATAGACCTGGCATTGTTAAGTTTCGCCAACTTCGCAACTTTGTAATGAGTATAATGGTAGTGTACTGTCCTGCATAATACTCCTAACTTTATCGCGTATACGTGCTCCTGAATAAGCGTAAAACGTTCGTGTAAAACTATAGAAAGAGTTAAAATAAACCGAAGGTATAGATATAACGGTCACTGTGAGAATTGACGTTATAAAGCCTGATAAAGCTCCAAAATAACTACGTTTGTGAAAGATTATACATACGTTTGCTGCGGGAAAACGATTTAGACTGAGCTATCAAAAATTTTGAAATCCTCTTACTAATACTGAAAATTTGTAGTGCGGCATGCTTTGTTTGCCTAACTTTGGAGATCATCTCCAACAGGGTAGAATTATAATTCATTTAATATTTCAACAATAAATGTGTAGATCCAACACACACATATATATATATATATATATATATATATATATATATAATATAGTGTCAAAAGCAAGTTGACGTGATAACATATACTAACAACTAGTTACGCTAATTATCTCCTTGATCTTTCTTACATACTACGCAATGTTGGTACCTCTGTGAATATAGTTCGTTTAATGATAACCGCTTTAATAACATACATACAGAAATGAGAGGGAATAAGATAAATTTTAATGTACGTGCACCTAACTTAACGATATTGCCAACTTGAAATATTCATTTCAGATTTTTATCTCATTCCCATTCTACCTGGGGAGTATTCAAGTCAATTGCAGCGCAAATATTTACCTTTTCCTCTTGGCAAGGCGTAGCGTTTTTGTTTCAATGCTCGATGGGGAGTGAACCAAATTAAAATACGCGATATAAAACGTAGTCCAAAGGGAGGAAATGAACTGATGGCTGCGAGTCGTGATCAGAATTCTTAATTGTTTCTCCTTTAACAGCGTTTACTCCCATGAAGGGATAGATTAATTATTCCCAGCTTTTTGCATAGAGTGTAACGTAGGTTTGTGTCGTTAATTATGTGCTCGTAATGAATTAGAAATAATAAATTGTAAATAATAAAATATGTATTTTTGAAATTTAATATTTTCAGTTGGAAATACTGGTAAGTTAGCGATAATCTAATAAGTAATAAAGGTATCAGCTAATTTTTATGTGAATATTACGACTACTATATGGTGCTTTTAAGATTTGACATTACTAAAGGGTGGTCAATCGGGAATGCCGGATTTAATTTTAAAATGAAACACAGTAAATTATTATTTAATTAGGCAATTTTTATTGATTTATAAAGTAGACATGTTGAGATTAATTATGGAATGTGATGTCGGCCAAATGGCCGCCGCGGCTGTGCTGGCATACCCTGACCCTTTTGATCCAATTTTCGAAGACTTTTTCCAAGTCAGTTGGCTCAATTTCAGCAATAACGCATTGGATTTTAAATTTGAAATATTTTTCTCAGGAAATTTTGGGAAAATTGTTAAATTTTTTAATTTTAAACTAAATTAACGATTCTTAGTGGGTTCGGGAGTATCCCTGGATGCCCTTTCGGCAATTTTATAACGAATTTCCAAATTAATAAAACGAAATTAACGAGTTTTAAAATTATACATGTAACTAACCTTGAAATTTGAACGACGCCAATGTTATATAACCTCTCTGTTTATATAACCTCTACAGGAAACTGCCTGTTCTGGAAATTTAACCCTTTTCTCTTCAAATAAAGACTTTGATTTCACAATCGAGCACTTTAAATGGGGATCGGAGTTAAGAAACACTTTGATTCAACCAAGGCTGAATAAAGATTGATGAAAAGTTATGGCGTCGCTCATCTTTCTTTTATTTTAAATCGCGAAAGACCGGCGATTGTTTTATTCCACAGCCAATTTTGATGATTTAACCCAAATAGAAACTTTTACGATGAATTTCGATGAAATGAAATTATTTCTGCAAATAGCATACGAGAATGAATGCAGTAATGCAACTAGGAGGTTGTATTTCGAGGATTCTGTGATAAAATATGTTACTGACAAGCTTTAAACGTGAAAATTCTCCAATAATGTACTTAAACCTTTCATCCTTTTCTAATTTTTTAGCATCCTTTCGAACAAGATGTTAGCTACCTGTCTTGACTTGTTTTTCTACTTGTTGGATAAATTTTTGTTGTTTAGCACCCTTTTTGTTTTTTAAACCGAAAGTTTTGTCCTCAATTATTTTCTCTTTCTTTTTTGCTCGGTCTTTTTACTTGGAGCTGCTGGTTTTGGTTTTGGAGGCATATTTAATAAAGCGCACTGAATACAAATTAAAAATTATGTGGCATAAGAATACCGGATCTTCAGGGCACACTTCTGTAAAAAATTCGATGTGCTTCGAGGTAAATGAGTGGTAACGAGTATAAGGTGTACCGATATTATGAATACTTTTGAGAGCTCCTTATAGACAATTTGGTGGACTTGAAGGGTTATTTCTGAAATTCTGGAGATGGATATATGAGTCAGTCGCTTCTCGTGTGGCTGAAATGACAAGTTATAGTTGCTTTATAACAGTCAATGCTGATGATTCCCAAAACCCCAAAATGGCATCAAGTCGCAAGATGTGGGCGGCAATTAACGTCAGCATTTTTGGAAATCACACGACCAGGAAAACGTTGTCTTAACAAATCGATGGTTTTTCCTGCTGTATGGCATGTGGCTTCATCCTGTTGAAACCACATTCCTTCGAGGTCCGTATCGTCCAATTGATTCCAAAAAGTTCAATATCATGTCACGATATCGTACTCCGTTTACAGTTAAAACTTGGCCAAACTCGTTCTGAAAAAAGAACGGCCCAGTTACACCTCCAGCCCATGATCCGCACTAAACAGCGGCTCTTTGTGGGTGCATCGGTTTTTCAAATATAGCACGAGGATTTTCATTGCTCCAAATCCGACAATTCTGCTTATTAACAAAACCATCCAAATGAAAATAAGCCTCGTCGCTAAAGATTATGTTTTTAAAAAAATTGTCATTTACCGTTTGGTTTTCCATCATCCAATTAGCGAATTGTCTCCGTTGCAAATGGTCTCGTGGCTTGAGCTCCTTAGTTAATTGAACTTTATAAGGGTGGAGATGAAGGTCTTTAGTGAGAATTCGTTGCAAACTTATTCTGCTAATGTTCAATTGTTGAGAACGATGACGTGTTGATGTTCCTGGTTTCTCATCGATACTCTCTCATTGCAATGTTTTCGGCCGACCGCACAGGACGAGGACGCGATAGAATTTGTTTCTCCATAACCAAACAAATTTTTTAAGTAATCTTCGAACAGTGGATTCATTAAGTGAAGTATGGGTACTAACAATTCCACGAACTTTTCGAACAGTCTCCGCAAAACTTTCGCCAAATTTGTAATGTGTTTTAACAATAACAGTACGTTGTTCTTTAGCGTAGCGATTCATTTTTAATAACTTCAATGACTACAGATGACACATGTCAAACATTAGGGTTGCCAACTTGAATATAAAAAAACAGGTGGGAAATTTAAATCTGGCGTACCAGATGGGCCACTCTTTATTTTCGTATAGTTTGATAATTGTTGTTGTCGAAGTAGTGACAGCACAGAAATCGACTGAGTAATTTGTATACAATTAGTGTTAAATAACAAGTAGCTTTGTGAAAGGATAGAAATTTTACGTGAAAGCCTAACACAACAACAATGCCTCGAATCGCCTAGTTCAAGTTTTGGTAATGAAGCACCATCAGAAAAGACTGTTTTCAACTGGGTCTACAGAATTTCACCGTGGTTGTGCTTCCGTCAATGAATTTCATGAAGGCCAACCAAAATCGGTTATTGTTCCAAAAGATATCGACATGATTGAAGAGGATTGGCACGTGACTTACCGTGAGATAGAGGCATCCTTAGGTATATCGAAGCTCGCAGTACATTCGATTTTGCATGAACATTTAGGTGTGAAAAAGATCTGTTTCAAATGGATTCCGCATAATTTGACCCAAGCACGAAAACGGCTCGTGTCAATTGGTGTAAGGAAATGCTCAAAAAATTCGACAGAGCAACTTCAGAATCCGTATACAACAGCGTGATAGGTAAACGTGAATATATTCGTACGAGTTGGAAACTAAGTCACAATCAACTATTGGGTGTTCCCAGATGAATCGAATCCAATAAAATTTGTTCGTTTACGAAGCACTTTCAAGCAAGTTATTGCCTGTTTCTTTCATTGTAATGGACACGTCGCAAGCATTGCTTTTGAAGTGCAGTATGTAAGTGAAGTATCCAGAAGGTACAAGAAAATACCGTTGGCGCCAATAGTGTAAAACAATAATCCCACTACATCTCATTGTAGGTTTCTTGCACTTAAAACGGTTAAAAATTCTGAATAAGCTAGTAAATTCCAAAGAAAAATAAAACTTGAGAATATAAAATCTCTCCCAACTTCCTTGTTCTACTTGTGAAAAGCAAATTATTCCTCGGGGCGGGCAGCTTGCCTAGTTTAAACGTTTGCATTCTCATATTATACCTATGTGTATATGTAGTGTACTTTCGGGTAACTGCGTCCGTTGAAACGTCCATAAATTTCAACGTATTGCGGCTGTGGATGTCCTGGGAATCGCTACAGGTGCCAACCCTTTCTCCTATATAGATGCCTATACACACACTTAATATAATGCAGTTTCGCCTCACGTTTCCTAGAGAATGTGATGATACATTGACCGAGGGCTACTGGACATGAAAAGCTCGCATCTGCAGTTAAGCCCGTGTATGACGTAATTTCCGTTGAAAGAACTTCGGGGTGGAATTTTAGATGGAACGCTGTATTCGTCGTAAAGACACCTTTTTTTTAGTATCAATTAATTACAAAGAAAAAAACGAATTGCGTTTCTTTTTAAGTGGAAACCATTAAAGGAAATCGATAAACTATCATTACAATGAACTTGTATCTATCTGTCGTCTATGACAAATAAAAAAAAATAAAGTGGGACGGAAGTGATGATGAAATAAATAGAGAGCAGTAAAAGGGCCAATAGCATTCTACATCTACGGAAAATTCCAATAAAATTCAGATTTTTGTATTGGTAAACTATTATAGCTGAAAAAGGTGAGCTCGTCAAACCTATTAAATTCTATCATACATTCTATCAAACATTTCATACTCTAAGTCTGCTCGTTCAGAGTTTTGTAAATACGAGGGTGAAATGTTCGCGAAATGAAGCACAGATGGCAGCATCAGTTCAATTAAAACATACGCAATGGATGGCGCCAATTGTTTTGTGCACAAATGTCAAATATGATATTGTTCCGTCAAGTAGTATCAATTTTGTTCTGTTGTGAATAAAACTAGTTGTGTGAGTTTGGCAAAATGGATAAAACTGAAACGCGCGCTGTTATCAAATATTTTGTGAAACAAGGTTGGAAAGCAACAGAAATTCATAAAGATATGCAGGATACTTTAGGAGATTCTGCTCCATTATTTACGACTGTGCATAAGTGGGTGACGGAATTTAAACATGATGACATGATGAACAAGATGACCCGCGCAGTGGACGACCACGACGCCTTAAATCGTCAATAAAGTCTACGATATGGTTATGCAGGATCGTTGATTAAAGGTCTCCGAAATTGCTAAGGGTATACGCATCTCGGATGAAAGAACATTTCATATTCTAACTGTGGAATTAGGGACGAAAAAGCTTTTGGCAAGATGGGTGCTGCGCATATTGGATCAAAACCTTCAGAGAATGAGAATTTGTCAAGAGAGTCTAGACCGTTTTAACTCAGGTAAAACCGATTTCATCTGACGATTTGTTACAACAGACGAAACTTGGGTTCATTATTATATCCCCGATGGAGACATAGCATCAAAGAAAGCAATGTCCGTGAAATCAGCTGGAAAAGTTATGGCGTCAATCTTTTGGGATGCTAAGGGAATATTACTAATTGACTATCTTCCCAAGGGCCAAATAATAAACGGTGAATATTACGCTAAACTTCTAGACCAAGTGAATAAAAAAATTCATGAAAAAAGACCTGGTTTGCGTAAGAAGAAGATCATTTTCCGCACGTCCCCATACAAGTGTTATAGCAATGGGAAAATTGAATGAACTGAAGTACGATCTGTTGCAACATTCACCTTATTCGCCTGATTTGTTTCGTTCTGACTTCCATTTATTCCTACGACTAAAAATTTTCCTCGGGGGAAAAAGATTTTCCACCGAGGAAGAAGTAAAAGCAACTGTCGACGACTATTTTGGAGGACTTGAAGAATCGCACTTTCGTGATGGCATAATGGCTTTGAACATCGTTGGATGAAGTGCATTCAACTTATAGGAGATTATGTAAAAAAATAAAACGTATTCCAAAAAAAATTCTCATTTTCCCTTTCATTTAGCGAACACTTCAAAGCACCCTCGTATCTCGCACTATACGCTGAGAATCGTTTACTTGTATCAAGGCTGTTCGCCTCAATTCAAGACAATTACTGTCTATCCACAATACAATAACTGTTTTAAATCAGAAGAAATATTTTCTTAGCGTTTTTTTCTTCGTTTGAACATATAACATAATGTAATGAAATAAATGTATTTCTTTGTTTAGGGCATTTGTTATCTTGATTCAAGAAAATCTTGCAGAAAATTTGAAGATTTTAAGTATAAGTAAATTGCCATTGTAGCACAAAACAATATTTTCTTAAGGATAGTAAATAGTTTTCTTAATTCCAGAAAGCGTTTAGGTATTGTTCAAAAATCAATAGTTTCATTTTCTTAAAATAAAGCATTTATGTACTTAGAATTCTTGAAATGCATATTATTTATATCCGCACTATTAGTTACACTTGCCTTGTTTAAAACAGTACGACATATCCGTACATATAGTAAATATGTTGAAATGA
This sequence comes from Dynastes maya, assembly GCA_029619315.2. Lineage (NCBI taxonomy): Eukaryota > Metazoa > Arthropoda > Insecta > Coleoptera > Scarabaeidae > Dynastes > Dynastes maya. The sequence continues at coordinate 1,958,872 of JAROYE020000020.1, forward strand.
AAAAAATACAAGATATGCATTTTTTATAAAATCCGAAGCTTAGTAATAACATACCTACTCTTCTTTATTTGTAAGTTAAAACAGAAACCAACAGAAAATTTCCTTTACGTCATTAAGATCGGAAAGTACCAACTTTGCCATCAAAATTCATTTGCAATGTCTTAACAGTATTATAGCTAGCAAAGGTAATCTAAGTGCCTCAAGACATAATACCGTTCATCCTCTCTTAGTTATGATAGCTTTTGTCACTATGCATCTAATTATGTCAGGGAAAAGTTTGTTATTAGTCAAAGCGTGTTCTCAGTTTTGCATAATGCATCCATAATGCTTTGTCATCAAACTTTCCAAATTAGTTTTTAGGATGGTAAAAATATAAAGCAATATTTAATTCATCAATAAAAGAAAGAAGAAAATAGTATTACGTAACAATCAAAATCTAACGAAAAAAAACAATTTTAAGTATATATTTTCTAGTGCATGCAAGTTAGATAGTCTCTTGGAACAATTTTTGTGCGGGAAGCTGGGACAAAAATAAGGGAATCCTTTCGAATTTTCACTTAACACGTACTCAAAGTTTTTAATTTCGTTTCAGCTACCGGAGGCAACCCGTAGAGATTCAAACTTTAAAATCTTATTACGGCTCTCTTACAAATTGTTTCTCTCGCTTAATACCTCATAAACACCTCTTAATCCACATAGCGTCGCGTTTGTTTCTCTTTTTTAATCCTTTTCGAGGATATAAATTAGTAAGCAAATTTGGAGGTGACCAAGAATGAACTTTATGCTGATAGGAAATTCACGGGAGAATGACTAAGTTTAATGAATTAATTGTCTACTTTGTTTCTTGTAAATTATCGATATGGATTTTCAATGAAAACTTTTTCTTTGTTTAGCGTTGTGGCGATAGTAACAACATCCACAACAGCAGCAAGTCTAATGATTGGAGTTATTGGAATCTCTAATATTGAAGGGAATAATTGGAATATTTAAAACAGTTATTTTTTTAAGGTAATCTTCTATAAAGTTCCATATATTTGGTATTCTATGGTGTTTGTTAAAAAAAATCCTTGTCTTATTATTGCAAATTTTTCCAGAAAATTTTACCTAGTTTGTATTAATTGTCACCAAATTTGTTGGGCAGGTATAATATGACAAATAATTCGAATTCTTTTAATCCGAACAAAGGAAATGAATCTTATATTTCATCAAAAGATGTCAAGTAAAAAGCCAAAATTAACTAGTTCGTAGGTTAGATTAATTATAGGCAAGAAATAATGATAAATGTTTATATTTCAAATTAGATCTTGGGAACCAATTTGTTAGCAATGAAAGGTTTATACATAATAAACATTGACTACTAATCAAAATTAACTTCCTTTAAGTTTTAGAATCCCAAGATTGATGAGATTTTAACGTATCGTAATTAATTATTTTACATACCCAACTAATTTAATTATCAATCCCTCTTGAAAACTGTATTTCCTTCCCTTTTAACCCTTATACTTATATAAACAAGTTTGTGCGTATAGGGTGGATAAATAGTGCGAGATTCTTTGATGGCACTTTTACTACTATTTTGACATATCGTATCCGATAAATTCACCGAAAACAATCCATCTAAAACAATTCACCTAAAAACAATTCACCTACGTAACAATTCAGTTGTTCAAACAAGTTGTAAATTTCTCTTGGTCATTATGCAAAGCCGGTAATTAAAGAAAGATTAAAAAAATAGAAAGCCGATAAGAGAAAAATCAATTAAGGGCTATTAAGAACCGTAGGTGTAGTTCGGATGCTTATTGGTTCTTAATGATTAGGTGTGCCCTATATAAAGAGTATTTTCTTACACCTTGACAGTTTACACTGAACTTTCAAGTGAAACACTTGAAGCACAGTATGCCGTTGCAATTTGTTAAAAGTGAGAAGAGGAAAGCAAAGTTGCTGCTCAATGGGTATTTGTACTTCAAAAGCAGAGCCTCTGCCGAGAAAATGTCCTGGTGCTGTACAGAATATCAGAAACTAAAGTGCAAATCTCGGGTTGTAACCGCAGGTGATGAAATACTCAAACATTCCGAGGACCACAACCATGCTGGAGATGCTGCGCAAATTGAAGTTGCCCTTTTTTCCAAAAATGTGCGAGATGCCGCTCTGCAATCGCGGGATCCCCCTCATTATATAATATCACAGCAATGCAGTGGTATTAGCGATGCAGCTAAAGCAAATCTTCCTAGTGTGCCCGTCATGAAGCGAACAATCAGAAATATTCATCAAAGACAACATGCAGGACCATTTTCGTATACAGTTTTAGGAAATTGAAACAATTGCAAGTAGAAATTGGATCCTAGTTGCTATTATAATGGAATTTTAGTGCATCTATGTAAAACAAAGGTTTCGTCATGACAACTAGTGTTACAAGTGTTAAAACAAAGCTATTGCAATTTAGTGATTTATTATCAAAATAAAACTGATTTTAATGTAAATTCAAACGAGCAGAACTTAAAAAAGAACAATGCTATTATGAATGTGGTAGAAATTACACTGTTGATTTATGAATAGAGCGGGCACTTTTTAAACTTCACGAATGATGTAAGTTGGTAGTTCCGACAATAAATGACATATACGCCAATTTCATAACGAAATACAAATATATCCTGTATTGACGGAATTACCAACTTAAATCATCCGCGAAATTTAAAAAGTACCCGCTCTATTTATGAAGATTTCGTACGAATGGGTTTGAGAGCAAGCTTCTATAAAATGAAAGCGTACCATAATTTGATTAGTAAATTTGAAAGAACAGGGTCTGTAATTGACCTCGAGAAATCCTTATAAACTGCAACGACCGTTTGATTTGAAGGATACAGATTTGACAATCAGATACGATTTTTTTTACGAATAGTGGCTCAGATTGAATCCAAATGATTATCCTGTATTTTATGGACAAATAAGGCCCATTTTTCTCTTAATGGTGGAGCCAATACTCAAAACTATCGAATATGGTCAACAGAAAATCCACAGACAATCATTTAGGAAGGTCTTCATCACAAGAAACTGTTAGGCGCGGTTCCACTGCTAATTTGCTCATTTTTTCGAGGAATGACGCGATCATAACTGTTACTGATGAAAGATACCTGCGGATGTTAAGAGATTATGCAATTCCACAGTTGCAAAACGAGGACGCAATTGAAAACACCATTTTTATCCAGGATGGAGCACCCCCGCGCATTAACCGACTAGTTAAAGACTTGTTAACTGCTATTTCTCAAGATCGTCTTTTAAGCAGACATTTCGAAAATTCATGGCCATCAAAATCTGGAGCCCGCGAATTTTTGACTTTGGGGATTATTTAAGAAATGTAGTGTTTAGAGTACGACCAAAAAAACGCTGGAAGATTAAAAAGCAGTATTAGGAAGCAAATTGCTGCAATTCAACCCAAAATGTTATATAATGCAGTGCATAACTTGAAGGAAAAGTTGGTGCTTTTATACCACCAAAATGGAGGTGGTATTGAACAGATGTGGTAAACAGTATTCGACATAAGAAATCCTATAATTCAAGAAATTCAGTTTCTATTGATTTTTGTTGTTGGCTTAATTTGTTGAAGTTGCATAATAAGTTGAAATACATCCCTTACTTTGATAACCTTGTATATCAATACTATTATTGCACCCCATTTCGAATATTGTGCTAGTATCTTATATTTCATTAATTTAATCGAGAAGGATACCTTACAAAAAATGCAGAACAAGGCTATGCGAATAATGTTAAGAAGATGCGACAGATATACCCATGTTTCTGGTATGTTAACTACTTTAAAATTTATGTCTGTAAGTCAAAGATTAGTCATGATGAATATGTTATTTGTTTATAAAATCATTCATAATATGTTACCTAACTACATGTGTGGTAAAATAGAATTTATTACAGAAATTCATCGTTACAATACTAGAACTGCTTCAAATATGTTCATTCCAACAGCCAAAAAGGCGCAAACCCAAAAATCTTTATTTTATAATGGTCTGGTTGAATATATAATAAATAAAGCGTGACAAACGGTTGCACCCGCTGTACATACCAGGAATCGAGTGGACGTTGGGTTATTATTGGTTGATCGCACACCACTCGATTCCTTGTATGTATGTATGTACATACATAGTAAACACAGCAGGTGCAACCGTCTGTCACACTTTAATAATAAAATACCGTTGTACGTATATATCAGGTCTGCTGATTGCTTGAGACAGTTCAAAAAATTAATTATAAGGCAAAATTATTAGTAATTGTAAATGTGCATTTCTTGAATTATATGTTAGGTTTAGAAATATCTCACGTATTATTTTGTTATTTTTATATTTATTCTTTAGCAGAATGTTGCTAATAAAGGTTCTATCTATCTATATATCTATGATTGTTGTATAGAAAGCTTCCTCTATTGCCGCACCCTGTACATCATAGAGCTTACCGATATGCAATCGTAAAATTCTCATCTCGGGTAAACTCTTCCTCCATCACCTTGTAATCATAGATTATCAGCTCTCAAAGAGTTAAAGCATCTCTCTGGGATGTTGTAATATTATCCTTAACGGTCTAAGTTCGTATAGAAGAGGATCAGACATCATACAACTTCTGGACGAAGTTAAAGAAATGCTTTAAATAGTTTATTCGAGTCTATATGACTTTACCGCTGTTCTTTAGGTGATACAATAACTTACGGGATGAAAATACGGTTGATTGCCTCTCTTAAACGCGCCGTGAGATGAATATGATAGCCAGATTTCGTTGGATATGAGTTTTTTCAAATTGACAATTCAATATATCGTTGCCTTAGTAAGAAAAGCACGTAACTCTATTTTTTATTCAAAATGAGATTTCAGTGCTATTTAATAATAACTGAAAAAAGTTTTCAGAATTTTGTTTCCCAATAATCATTAACATTATTCTGCAATTGCCTCTAAAAAAAAAACAAGAATTTACATTGTAATTATTGGTATGGGAACCATTCAATTCTCAAAATTGATGGCTTATCGGATATTCTCTTTAATACACAAAACGATTTACTTCTTCCCCAAAAAAATTTATCACCCTACAACCAATACCATGTGTATAATCGATAACTTTCGTAATGCCTTATAAATTTAGATAGAATCCTATACTAGACCGTTCTGTTTGCTTCGTAAAGCAAATACAGGAAAAAAATGAAGGGGCGTAGCTACAATGTCTAATATTTATTGTATGCGCTTTTTTTTACTCTGTCTTTCAAATTAAACCTTAAAATATTATTGTCACATATTGTTTTCTAAATATTTCTGTTATTAAAATACACAGAAGTCGTGATATTTTCAATATAATTCAATTGTTTATTTTGCATTTTAATTGACAATGCGCGTATTATTTAAACACGTCCTGATATTTGTAGGGGATTATACAGATTATAATTTGAATTTTAGTTTTGATCTTTTTATTATTATTGCCTTTATTTTATCGAATTTAAACTGAATAATATTATGGCATTTTTTAGATCTTATATGTCGGTTCAATTCAATTCCCAGTTTATTGGAAACCATTATATTCGGTTTTGTTCTTTTCGTGTGGCAATTGAAGAAAAAAGGACCTAAAAAGAACAGTGAAATGTAGCTGGAGGCAACTTACACTGTTGTAAAGCCTCGTGTTTTTTTTTTTTTAATGAAATTTCATACCCCGAAGGTAAAAACGTTTACCGGAAAAGAAATTTGAAAAAAATTGATTTTAAATATAATCTTTATTATTTTTTTATTAATAATACTAATAGTAAGTATATTTGTCATAAATTCAAAAGAATATAGACAATTGTCACAAGTGCACAATATCACATAATAACAAAGAAGTTTTATTTATAGTTGTTAAATCTACAGTTCTTATTCGAAAAATTCATTTAATGAATATATACAGTTATGTACAACAAAATGCTCTAATAATTAAAACATTTTATATTTGAAATTGATTTCAGGTCGCGAGGCATAGCGTTTCTCGATACTGGCATTGGACTGCCTCAAGGGTCTGTTTTAGGCCCTACACTTTTCTTAATATATATAAATGATTTACCTTTAAATTTACCCCAGGCACAAGAAGTAGTCCTTTATGCTGATGACGTAAGCATTCTTGTAAATTCTTCTAATGTAGCCGAGTTGCTGTGTAAGGTACAAATCATATTTTCTAATGTTTGTGCGTGGATGACAAACAACAGATTTCTTATTAATAATAACAAAACCAAGTTTCTTTACTTTCGCAATAAAAATAAATTAATTTCGCAAATAAATGTGAACGGCGATACATGGAATGTTGAATCATCGACGAAAATCTTAGGCTTAATAATCCATGAAAATTTAAATTGGTCCCTACATATAGATCATTTATGTAAAACGCTCTCGAAAACTTATTTTATTCTGAGACAATTGAAAGTAAACTGCTGCAATGTAGATACCTTAAAACATTTTATTATGCTAATTTTGTAGCTAGCATGCGTTATAGTATAATCAATTGGGGCATGACATCTGACATTGATAGAGTTTTTAAAATTCAAAAACGGGCTCTTGGAACAATCTTTGGTTTGGGCTATAGAGAGTCGTGTAGGAACATTTTTAAAAGTAACTCCATCTTCACGGTTTACGATCTGTTTGTTTATGAAACACTGCTATTTGTTTTCAAATACAGGGACGAATTCTCCCGATATAATTACACTCATGAATACCATACTCGTACGAATGACTACCTTTTACCTCCCCTCACAAAAAGACTATCTATCAAAAGAATCCTCATTTTATTGGTTGTAAATTTTATAATAGTTTACCACCCAAAATAAAAAGTGTTAACAACTTTCATCTATTTAAAAAAAATCTGAAATGTTATTTGCGAGAGATAAATTGTTATAATCTAAACGACTTTCTGTCAAATAGTTAATTAATTAATTTCTAAATTATAGTTTTAGGTATTATGTCCTTTTTTGTCCATGACTTGTTTCGAACATTTACTTTGTTGTATTTGTATTTGAAATAAACGGGTTTATTATTATTATTATTATTAAAGTGACGTAATCCTAGAATTCGGGGACACCTTTCTGTTAAATTTAAACAATAAGGAGGTATGTAGAAATTAAATTTAGATCTGGTAAAATACTGATGAATATTGTTACACAAAAAATCAGATTTATTTTTATAAACATATATAAGAAGTTCATATATATGGATCGCCGCAACGGGAAAAATATCCCATTTTAGGAAATAAGGTCTATTATCAATACCTGCCATACATCTAATAATTCTCTTTTGTGCTAAAAAAACCTCCTTAATAAAAGTTGTCCCGCCCCATACCGTGATACCATAAGATAGTCTACTATGAACATTAGCATAATAGTAAGATAGCATACTATTGTGTTCAATTATATAATTAGGTACTCTAAATCTGTGGCACTGGAACACTAAAACAGTTCACTAAAAACCCTTACCACAACACTTTACTCGTACTGGACGCACGTTTCGATAGCCAGGCTATCATCATCAGCAGCAAGACTGAACTAACAAGCTAAGTGAAAAACTAGCCTTATATAGCAAATAAATTATGCAATACGTGCGTCCAGTACGAATTAAGTGTTGTGGTAAGGTTTTTTAGTGAACTGTTTCAATGTTTAATTATATACTTTAAAGTTCGTATTTTATAACACAAGGAATTTAGTTTACTAATAAGTTCGTAGCAGTGTGCTTGCCATGTTAATTTATCGTCAATACATAATCCTAAAAAGTTGAGTTCACAGACTCGATGTATTACCATATCATTCGAAGCAATCTTAACATTGAATTGATTCTTATTTTGAGAATTATGATATATAAGATATTTGGTTTTACTAACATTTACAAAAAAATTATTTTCGGAAAACCATATGTTCATAGCATTTAACAATGAATTAGCGCTATTTTGGCTCTCTGATATATCATTGCAAGACACAACGGCACTTATACCGTCGGTATACATAGTCAAGTCATACTCAGATAAAAAGTTAGTAATATCGTTAACAAATATTAAAAACAAAATTGGACCAAAGATGCGTCTTTGAGGGACGCCTCTGTTGATAGGTGGGTTAGAGGAGTTATAAATTTAAATTTCATTGCACGCTGACTGGTGTTGAATACTAACAAACTGATTTCTTCTTTTCAGGAATGTTTCAAACCATAAATCAGAAACAACACCACGAATACCATATCAATTTAACTTTGCAATCAATCGCAGAAAATACCTATAGGGAATTGACCAACATCTAAACCAGATATAACAAGATCGTAAAAAGCGTGAAAAGCAGTCATTGTAGAGTTACTAATCCTTTATTCGTGCTGTTGTTTCGTTAAAATATTATGTTCATCTAAATGAGAAATTAACCTACTCAACATAGCACATTCAGAAATGTTTGAAAAAGTGGAAGAAATTGTAAGTGGACGATAATTGTTAATATCTAATTTGCTACCGTTCTTATGTATAGGGAATGATAAAAGACTCTTTCAATTTTGATGGAAACGCACCAAATTCAAATGATAAATTAATCAAAAAAGTAATTGCAGCTATTAAACAATCTGATACTCTTTTGAGAAAATTACATGGTACCCCATCAGGCCCCGAAGACGCTTTATTTTTTAATTTCTTAAATAAATCACGACCTTCTACTTCATTATATTTTATTTTTTATTTTAAAACTGAAGGAACTATCCCGAGGCACGGATCATAGTTTTCTCCTGCAAAAGTTTGAAACAGAATCATTACAAATGCGTCGTCACTTTAATTGTATAAAATTTTTATACAACATCATGAATAACACCATTGATTCTGCTTACTTGCTGTCACAGTTGAATGTACTGGTACCTAGACTTTCTGCCCGTTCAACCCCAACATTTTATATCCCAACAGTTACAACCAATGCGACGTATCACTCTCCACTATTAACCATGACCCGAAATTTTAATGCGGTTTCTCAGTTCTGTGACATAAATTATAATTCAATGAATGAAATTATCGATATTGCTAGAACACACTTGCAGTAGATCTTAGTTAATGTCTAGTTAATGTTTAGTTTATGTTTAATTATTGTTATCGTCAATGTTGTAGAGTGTTTTGGAAGTTGTTTGCAACAATGTTTTTCTTTTTCTTTTGTATTTTTATATTAAGGTGTCTGCAATTGAATTTAATTTTTGTCCTTTGTTTGGATCTTGTAATCTGTTGGACAATAAAGTTGTATTATTATTATTATTATTATTATTATTATTATTATTATTATTATTATTGTTATTATTATTATTATTATTATATGGCATTGCACACATGCTTGAACATAATCTAGTAATATAAATTTTGTTCGAAAAAAGATTACATAAAGCGAGTAAATTGAAGTCCAACATTCTAATTTAAACTCTGAGCAATAGTAATATACATATTGTGTGTGGAAAATTACAATACAAACATAGTAAATTCGGAAAATATTCTTATGGCCAGAGTATTAATTTGGGAAAACATCATAACTCCAAGTACAGATTTGATTAGCTCTCTATTTTATATCTTGGAAAAGTTCCAAATATAAAAGATAATCTTGAATCATAGGCATCATAAAATTATGCGAGGAATATCATTTGATGGTAATTATCTGTTATAACCCTTTCGAAGTAAATGAAAATGGTGTAAAAATAGATTATTTTAGAGGATTTGGTTTCTTAAAAACATTCTACAAATTTTTTAGAATTGATGATTAATAAACTCTAAATTTGCTTTAAAATTCAAAATAAACTAGGATTAACTTTGGATAGTTTTGTATATCAAAATTTTCCAAAAATTAAAGATAAAACAATTAAATATGTTTAAAAAATATATTTTTTTAAGGAAAGTAATTAATTTGCTAAAATACTAAGGATTCTATTACCTTTGAATTTTTTTGCAATAATTGGAAACCTTCACGTCAAAGAAATCCGTTAAAAGTAATTTTAAAAGACAAACATGAACATTTTACGAAAGATCTTTAAACGGGTCACCTGGTTTCCATAAAAAAATCGTGCGTAAACGTGAGATCTTTTAATGCATCAAGAACTTTAATTAACTTCGCCGAAAAAACTTTGCCGATTCAGATTTTGGTGACGTATGGCTACGCGGTGGAATGTTTAAAACTGTACGTAACGATTTTATACAACAATATTACCAATTGAATAGAAGAAAGATTTTTGGAACTCGAAAATGTTTAATGAAATTATACATGAAAGTAGAAAGTATTTGAAAACTTACCGTGCGACTTCGGGAAATCACCTGTTGGACTCTACTCGGAGACCCTCTGCTGGTGGTGGTTTGGAGTTGATCGTGTGAAGTAACAACTGCGAGATTCGCAGCAGAAACGCATACCACTTTTATAGTGAAAAGTCCATGGCAAAAGCATGCGCCTCGACGCCGCATCGCAACGCCCTCCCACCAATCAGCTAGCGTCGTTTAACTTTTAACACGGGACATATTTCTGGCCTTATCGCACCGTAATTAGGATGCTATGCGACCAGCGAAGAACAAACACGTATTTTTTAGCGGTACACGAGTCGTCATCTCTGAATGATCCTGCGATTGAGGAATACGTATCTCTTTTTTTTCATTTTGCGTGTGACCTGTTCCAAATTACACCACCACCTCCGTCGATTCATATTAGTCTATTTTGGATGTCGAAGAAAATAACGCCGACGTCTATAAATGCGTCTAAAGCGTACGCACGAGCTTCATTTGTCTCATTAGGTTACGAAGTTGTTTATCATAGATACCACGATTTTGTTTCATATTAAGGTAGAAGAATCTTGCTTCCACTCTAAAAAGAAGTGGATGAAAATTACCAAATTACCCCGAAAATAGAAGGCCTCCTATAATATGGGTGATTCCCTATGGGCGACATAAAAATATTGGCAGTTAAGTACTTGTTTTTATTCTGATTTACATGTGTTTGTACGTACGAGGAATAGCTTTTAACAATTTTGGCAAAAACAAAGAAAGAAAAAAAAAATGGTGAAAATCGTTTTATTGCTTTTCAAAATATTCGCCATTAAGATTTATACACTTTTGCATGCGTTTGAACCAATTTTCGAAACATTTGTTCCACTTTGAAGGTGGTATTTCCGAAACAAAGTTTTTGAATGCTTCAACAGCTTCTTGAGGTAATAAAAATCGGTCCACGCTTTTTTTGTTTGACAGTTTGGAACAAAAAGCTGTCGTTAGAGACATTAATTCCATGTTTTTCTCCTTCAAATATAGCCGAAAGCAGAAATCAAACGAATTTCGTCATAGTAATTTATGACGCAATAATTTTACTACGTTTATGTACTTTCGTCTTTGATACGTATATCATATTAAGACGCCGTATCATGGTAGAGGTTATGTTTGTACAACAAATGATATTTTCGATATCAATTTTTTTTTAATATTTATTAACTTCGAATTCAAACCTTAACTTTATTGATAAATGCATAACATGGTCAAAAAATAACAAATTATCACAGTGTGATAATAAATGGCAGTCTTGTAATGTATTTTAAAAGACAAAAGTGACCAATGACATGAAAAATATGTGTTATAATATTAGCTTGCAACCGATCTGTTAGATATGATTTCAAGAGGTCATGTATTTTACCTTTGAATCTCATAGGCCACAGTTTCATCAGTTGGGAAAACATGGGAGCCCAAACCACACATGACGTACTGGCTGTATACTACGGTGGTAAGACCCATGATAACTTATGGCTGCCTGGTTTGGTGGCCTAAGATCACACAGAACCATACGATAACCAGTCTCTTGAAAACTCAGAGACTGGCATGTCTATGTATAACTGGAGCCATTAAAAGCACCCCAACAGTTGCTGTGGAAACCATGCTAATCCTACCTCCTCTGAGATATATATCAAGGGAGAAGCCAGAATGGGAGCATACGGACCGAAAAATACTAACTGGAGAACCCATAGTGGGTCCGGGCACACCAGAATAGAAACAGCATTAACAAACCCTATCTTTGATATGGGTAGCTACACAACAATCTCCAGGATCTCCTATGACAAACCTTTCAAAGTTTTTTTGAATTGGGAAGAATGGAGAGATGGAGAGGGGAGAAAACCGAAAACCCTACTCTGGTACACAGATGGATCAAAAACGGGCACTACTTCTGGCGTTTATGTTTATGAGGAAAACTAGGGATACAAAGTATGTGCATCACTTGGGCGATACACCACGGTATTTCAAACAGAGAACAACAAATATATGCTATACAAACCTGCGCGTGGGAATGTCTGCGTTGGCGACCGCAGGGCGGAACGATTTGCATTGTCTCTGACAGTCAGGCAGCCTTAAAGACACTAGCATCTTATCGTATAGCCTCCAAACTAGTATGGGAGTGCCTGCAAAACCTAATGGTTCTGTCTAAAGGTTACACTAGTGTGGGTGCCAAGACACAGGAGTATAGTGGGGAATGAAATTGCAAACCAGCTAGCGAGGGAAGGCTCAAAAATGAATTATATTGACCCTGAACCGAGTCTAGGTATTACCAAGAGTGGAGTGCGTGGTGAAATTAATGAGTGGATCATAAACACAACACCAATTAAATTGAAACCGTGCAGCTGGACAAAAGTACAGCAAACGGATGATGGGAAGATCGTCGCAATATCTGACTGCTACCCTGTTTGAATTAAGCAAGATACAGCTTAGGGCAGCAACATGTCTACTAACAGGACATGGCTGTTTGAGAGGCTACTTGCATAAGATGGGGATTTACAAAGATGAACCTTTATGTAGACTTTGGGAGGAGGAAACAGCCCCCCATATTATTTTCGAATGTGCTAGCTCAACGCGGATTCGCTATGCAAAGCGCAATTGATCTACCAATGGAGAAAGATTTACTACATAGGCTGTTAAACCTGATCGAGGGAACTAACATGTTCAAGTAAAACGAAACCGAAGCAGGAATAATACAATAGACTACCAAGTCTCAGTATTAAGGATGCAAAGACTAAGCCTGCTTTGGTAGAAAATCAATCAGTAAATCAATCAATCAACTGGTCTGTAATTCTCTATACCGTTTTTGTCCCCGGTTTTATAAATGGTTTGATAATAGTCGTTTTTAGGAGTTCTGAAAATTTACCAGTTTTAAAACACAGATTGATCATTGATCATACACGACAATGGTTGACATAATACGTCCGCGTAGTGTAATATCTCCGCTAATGATGAAATTTCTTTCATTATTTAAATGTTAGATGATCTACAAAAGTATGTAAAGGATAAGTTAGATGTGCATAAATTATTTTCAGATGGAAATTACTCAGGGATAAAAATGCTTCGGAAAAATCATTCAGTTACCCTTTTCATTAATGAATATCACACTAACCCATACCTTTACTCATTTTTTATGTACGCGCTTGTATCTATAGTACATTTTTATCCTTCATAGCGATTCTGAACGTTATTTTAGGTAATTCCCGCCAGGCATCGGCAGCGTAATGCCTAATTAAATACCGATATCCTGCGTTATCGGACAGGTAGCCAAGTACGTACATAAATACATAGTTTATATGCCTATACATATGTTGTTTTGTAATTTAATTTTTTCCGCGCTTTTACCCGCGTTGTTGGCGCAAATTAGAGATAAAATCGGGGCTTATTAAATACGCGTTCAAGTGTAACGGACCATTATCAAATTTTAATAATACGCCAATATATCCTAATATGTGCATGTACAGAAAAACTCTTTCTTGTTTGCTGCGTGTGAAGGTAGAGCGTCAATATTATTTCAATCATTCTGTATTGTGTTAATAATTAATAAATACCACGGCACATGTAGGTGTTTTATTAATAAATAGGGTGGTATAAAAGTAGTGTTATCTTACTACAATACGATCATAAAAAACGTAATCGAAAGGACCATGTTTTCTCTATGAATTATTTTTTATTTTACTTTTACAACTGACATAGGCGTCCTCCTTTTTCAAAATAAATAAGAGATTATAAACTGAAATGATTTGCAAGTGATTAGAAAGTGAACCAGCTCAATTGAAATTGAAGTGATTGTTAAGAAAAGGAACACACTTCTATTTTTCAAAAACTGTCATTGAAAGCTGACGTTTACATATTTGTAAAATGTCAAAATGATATTTTTTTCCACAGAACGTAAAATTCTTTTACGTACAAGATGTAAAAAACTTTTATTTGTTCCTCACTTGTAAACATCAATTTATCAAGTCACTGTATTCACCTTGAAAATGTCTCTTAACTGGCTAGCCTGTAAAAATTTTACTGGCAAGTCAGTAAAAATTACACCTGTGCTCATATATTTTATGGTATTATAATTTGGAATGACAGCCAAAGTTAAATCTAGAAATGTCAAATAAAAACCTGACTTAAAAAAAAAATTAGAAAATAGTTATTTACAAGTGAGGAACAAATAACATTTTCAACAATACACGCAAGGTAACGGGTTTTACTGACTCCAGAAGGTGACTGGCTCGCCTTCGGTTCTCCATTCATATCTTTTTGTATGCCAGTAAAAACCCTTTTACCATACTAGTAACATTAAATATTATTACATTCACTCACAAAAATCAATGGAGATGATATATATTTTATTTATTGTTATCAATAAAAACGCAAACATAATTAACAATCAATCTAACAATCATTACGTTTAAAGTTTAAATTTAAATTCGTGAGTATACAATTGTGGAAACTCCAGTCGAGGATGGTAAGTCGCTCACTGTAACACTTTCCTGATTAAGGCACTGGGTACTTATTGAACAAGCATTAGATTTTGGAGCCAATAAGATGGTATTAGAAATTCAAATTTTTTTCTGAATGAATTCTTTAATATATGTATCCGTAACCGTTGAAGACCGCCAATTCCTATATTTTTAACACTGGTGAAATCAGCTTCTAAATCTGCTAACACTGTGGCAGATGATCTTTGAAAACAATGACCAGTATAGCTCTCTAGTCTTGCTAATTTTAAATATGTTACAATTTCTTTTGGAACAATTCTGGTGTTATTAATGCCAATAACATAACAAAAAATAATATTTTCCGTACAACTTAATGTCACCCAAATTTGAAATGACAAATTGGCATAGACAACAGATTTGATCTTCAGCTTTTCCTAGTTTAAATAGGTGATATTTTAGGGCTACATGGCCTGTCAGAAATCCTGCCAGTAATCTGAGATCCCCCTTGCTGAACGATAACGCTATTTTTGGCGAGCTTGATATGAGTGCTTTCGCCTGTTTTTGTCCTGGAACATTATCTCAGTACGAGGTCTTTTGATTGTCCCCCCATATCTTGATTACTTGCTTTATGTGGTTCTTTTGGAGACCACAGAACGGATTAGGACCAATGAAAGCCATATTCGCTGCTTCTTTGGCCAGTTTATCCGCCTTTTCGTTTCCTTCGATCCCTTAGTGGCTTGGGACCCACCTCAAAGTAACGTGGTTTTTGCGTCCTAATTGCCCTAAATTATGTATACATGCATGTGTAGGCCTTAATAGCCTTTAGAACTGCCGCTGAATATATTAATAGTTGCGCCTCGTATCTCTTTCTCGAAGTTCTTTATGGCGCACAAGTTTAAAGCAGAAATCTCTGCTTGAAATATGTTGGTGTGGGTCCTGTAGGCATTTTTAGGTGGAAGTTAGGACCACTAATGCCTGTACTTGTTCGGACACCTTCTATTCTCGAGCCGTCCGTGTGCCATTCCAGGGTACCTCTTTTACATTGAGGCTCACCGTATGCCCACTCAGTACGACTATCAGTGATCACCCTATAAGGTTGATCAAAATTATATTGCATAGGGATCGTGTCCTTTGCAATATACATCAGCTAATTTATGTTGGGTTCTTCAAGGATTTTGAGATGCTCTCTAACATCCCCAGGCTGTAATCCCTTCGTTCTAGTAAGAGTGAGGGCACTCGATATAGCCTGCTTCTGAATATAGATGTGAAGCGGCGTTATTCCCAGCAGGACTTCCAGAGCTGTTGTGTGACAGGTACGCATCACTCCTGTGATGTTGAGACATGCAAGTCTCTGAATATGTTGAAGCTGCTGTTGCACAGTCTTCTGAGTTGTTTTTGGTCACCAAATCAGAAAGGCGTAGGTGATCACGGGTCTGATTATAGCTGTATAGGACCAGAAGGTCATATGAGGCCTAAGACCCCAGGTCTTACCAAGTATCCTTCGGCATACTAGTGATGCCGTAATGGCTTTTTTCTGTAAGTTGGAGATGTGGGAGCTCCATGTTAGTTTTTTATCAAACGTAACTCCCAAATATTTTACTTCGTCGCTGAAGCTAATGGTTTTCCCTTCGATGGAGGGTGATTTAAGACAGAGTTTTCTTCTCCTTGTAAAAGGGACGGTTGTAATCTTTTGCGGGTTTATGCGCAGGCTATGATTTTGGCACCACTTATAGGTGTCATCAAGAGCTCTTTGCATAACTTCCGGTATAATATTCTCATACTTTCCACGGATCATGATTACCAGGTCGTTAGCGTACCCTTGCACCTCATACCCCTTAGAAATTAACTTCTGTAGGAGATCATCTACAACAAGACACCAGAGCAGAGGTGACAGGACCCCTCCTTGGGGCAGCCTCTATTAGCTCTAATTGTTGTCGTTTCGGATCCCAACGTGGCGCTTATTCGTCGACTTTGGAGCATGGCTTTGATCCATTTTGTAGACGACGGGTGAAAACCTTTGGCAGAAGTCGCTCTCTTAATACTTTCGAAGGAGGTGCTATCAAAAGCACCCTTTACGTCCAAGAATGCGCAGAGAGCTATTTCTTTTGCCGCAAGTGACGCTTGCAATTTACTTGTGTTTTCAATATATTCAACATTTTTGTGAATGCACTTCTGGGGGATCGAAGTGAAATGTAATTTATTTCAGGTTACGTAGCCCTAATTTTTTGTTTTTAATGGAAAAATCTTGATTGGTAGCTGTATAGGTACTGGGGATAGGAACGTGAACATAATCTTCTTTCCCTTTACATCTCGTTTGGTAAATGGAACGCTAATATAACTTGGGCGGAAGTAAATAATGCTCGTAAGATTTTATGTAAATGTACATCAGACCTGTTGTGAAGAGTGCTTAATTTAGCTTATCAACTTTCATAGAATCTGTCAAAGTCATATGTAAGTGCATATCGACATGTTTTTCCAAGGTCATTCAATGTGACCAATTTAAATATTTAAATCATGACCTACAATTTTTATCAGAAATCTGCATATTATCCTTTACTTCTATTAACAAATTAAAAAGTTTTTATACACTATCCAAATTAAAATTTTTCCCTAGTTAAAACGTTGCACTCGCTCTAATGTATTCATCTCTAATTTGACAGCATAAAACTTTACTGCATAGTAATAAACGCTTCATCTTCAACAGCATTAACTTCCATTTCCGCGAAACTTATCTGTTTTAATTAATAAGGTCTGAACGAAGTGGAAATGCGAACCTAATTCGAATTTTCGATTAAATACGGACAAAAGTCGCGTCTAAGCCTGAAACTAAGGTAATTCTTTAATTAACCATGCGTTCGCGGTAATGTAATTGTACTTACATATATGTTCGACAAAAATGTCCTTAACCATATACCTCTCCTAAGAAAAGTGAGCAACCCGAGTGAAACCGAGTTAGGAAAACTTCAATTCGACTTACCTTCCATGGAAGTTCAAAGTATAAGTAAATTTATTCCAGATATCGTACTCCTCCAAAATGCAGAAGGAGAAAGGGATGGACTGTGAAGATAGATGGTTCTAGTAAAGTTAGTTGGGCACGAGAATAATTTAAGAGTCGATAAGTAAATTATTTAGCAAACAATTTTATTGGGAAAATTGGAGATGGTAGAATAAAATGATGGATTCAGTAAAAAGATTTTAATATGATCGTAAATTGTAAGTTCGTTGTTTATCATGGTTTCTCCAGAGTTACAAAGTTATCAAAGCGTATACAAATCATTCTTGTGTACTAGCAATGAGTATAGTTTGACATACTTTTAAATTTTATGAGGTTTTCTTCATTTATAATTAGTGGGAAAGTGTTTCACAATGAAACTAAAAGTAGTAAAGCGAACAGTCGTTGGTCAAATAATAAAGAACAATTTATTAATAACAGTATATTTCTTTAAAAACAATACAGAAATTAAATTTTAAACGCAACCGTACATTTCTTACTGTGAAACATACGTACAACATATGTGCTCCACAATCGCATACGTCGTGTTCCACTATTAGACAAGGGTTTTACGGAATACCCAAGTTTGAAAAATTAGTTTTAAAGTTGAAATAAGACTATTGACGTTGCATTGGATTTGGAAGTACCATTTTAATATTTCTTATTCGTACATAACAAGTAGTTAAATTAAATTAGACTTCATATTCTTCTTCTAAAAATAAAAGAATTAATGTTCATGTTTTTCAGTTTCTTTTTTATCTCCGACTTAGATAATAAATATTTTTTACTTTTATCCTTAAATTCAACTAAAACAAAATTTCCTTTTTCTGGTTTTTTATTTATTATCTCTAAAATAGGTGCAGAGACACTTTAGCAGCTGAGGTTTCCAATGCTCCCATCGCATTCGAATCATTTTCCTCATCTGGTGATTTTTCACTTATTTCTTTATATAGTTTTTCTCTTTAATTGAACAGACTTCTTTCTTTGTGTTTCTCTTTGTTTCTCTTCCAAAGCATTCTTCTCTGGAGTGTCAGTTGCTACAATGCGTTTAAATGTTCCTCTCTCTTTTCTTACAATTTTCTGTTCCTTAGCCTTTGAATACAGTCTTTAAATTCTTATGGACTTTGAAACGTCTTTTCTTTGCCCTGGTTTAGTGAAGACTCAGCGGGTGGTGGCAATTATCATTATTATTAACACATCGTTTAACGGAAATTATCATCTGTAACAGGAAAATAATCTGGGTCACGTTTTTCATTGTCTCTGTCGGTTACATTACTGATGACAAAGTCATCGTCGGTAAAAACATGTTTGTCAAATGGATAGATTCCATTCCCAGGTAACCGGAGTTATTGACTTCTCGAATGCACAGGAAACACATCTGGCAATATCAAATACAGAAAGAAGTACTCCTGGATGTTCCAAAAGCCATGGCTGTATCGCAGCATTATAAAACTCTTTATAGTAAAAAAATATTGACAAATTCAGTGGCTGCGCCTTATTCGGGGTATGACGAGGCAAATTTAAAATAACTACGCCGTTGTTTTTAGCAAGATTTAATGCTTCTACAGTCAAATGACTTTCGTTATTAATCTAATATTAGTAGTGCCAGATTTGCTACTGTGCTGGATGTATGTTTGATGAAGTGTTGCATTACCCTTGAAAACAGCTCATGCGTTATCCAACCAGAATCTGAAATCAAGCCTAGAGTACCGAGTGGAGCTCCTGCAGTCATTCGAAAATTAAACTTTTTGCGGGGGAATACCATTACCGGAAGTATGGTGTTTGCTGATGCGGATATGACACTGCAAGTAGTTGCTAATACATACATCCCGTTCACCACTAGTGCAAGAAGATATCTGTTTAATATCCTCTTGGGCAATAATTTTCTTGAGTTTTTGAACGGTTGTTGTAGCGGTTTGGTCTAAATTGTAGATTCTGGTGCCATCAGCAAAATTATCTCATTTATTATAATTTTTTCCAGATTATTAAAAAATAGCGAGACATGTTTATTAAACGAAGTCGTCCTTGACAAAGAGCAACCTTCGGGTTGGCGAAGGTATAGATTTGGTCTCTCCAAAAATCCCGAGAAACCATTTAAATCATTAATTACCTCCATTTCATAAGCTAGTTTCCGTATATTTATAATTGCTAGTCCATAACACATTATAATGAACATGTTAAGACGCAATCAGCCAAAATATCTTCTTGTCCACGTGTAAATATTTTTCGGCATGCATGTCATTTTGATGTCTATGGTCAGGATTTGCTTTTGTATTTTACATATTCAAGCTGAGTTTGAAATTTAACATCATATCTAAGAGCAGCTTTGTTCAAAGGCACTTTATCCTTAATTACTACATTAACAGCAGCTCTCTTTTTATTTTCATCAAATAAATTTTTGTTAGTCTTTCGCTACCTTCCACGGGTCATATTTCTAAAATAAAATGTTAATTGTTACGAAGAATTAGTTACTTTATGTTAATGCATGATATGTTCCACAATCAGACATGTCTGATTGGAGAACATTTGTCATCAATAAGCCAGGCACAATCGGTCTTCGCAACAGAATCGGATCAGTCGCATGGGCTGCCAATTGTAAATAGTGCATGTGTGACTCACAGCCGACAGAAGTAATATTTTGAAATCAATACCCCAGTGTAACAAATAAAAGCTGACGCAATAAAAATGTTTGGTAAATGAAGCGAGTCTATGCACACGTTGTTCGCTGTGATGAAAAAATGTTCTTATATTTCCAGAAAGACCGTTCAACATCTACTGAAGTAACACAGGCATAATTAAAGTAATCTTTAAAGTTAGTTTATGAATCTGCAGATGCGCCACCACACATTTGTTTTAATCTCGTATAATCGGATTTTTTTTTTAAACACTGTCGAACTTTGCTATAACGCGACGGTTTTTTTTGCGTCGTTTATACCGTGTAGCAATGTATTAACTTCGTCCACGATTTGCGCTGATTCTATTAACGATAACCCAATATTTTGCAATTTTTCTGTTGCGTCTAGTAATCGTGCTGTGGTGGTTCGCGAATACCGGAACAAAGCCTGTGAAATGCTGGAACGGTCGTTTATTTTCTTTGCGTACGTTAGAACGCTGCGAAAGGTTGATGAAAAACTGTTGCAATAAATCAATAATTTCATTCGCTGAGGTAGCCCGTGCCGATTCATCTGCATACATATGTCGCGTCGTGGACGCGGTAACCTCACTTCTAAACTGGCGCGAAGCTCTCCGTGCACGGCCTAGTCATCAAGTATTTAACGGTGTACTACGTATTTAAAACATAACCTACATAATTAAATCACATCTTAAAACAAAGGTAATAAATCCATGTAACTGCAGATAAACATAATTTTACTTCACTTTCTACACAAAAAGTTGGTAGCAAAAATATGCTGCAAGCTAAAAATAAATCTTACCTGAAATGGTTTGATTGAAATCAAACAATTGCAATATTCGACGTACACCTTCACAAGTCGGGAATTCAAAATTATTTAAGTAGACCAACCATTCGTGTTACTAACGTCAATAGCAAACCGAATATTTTAAAATTAGAAACAGTGTGTGAAACTGTGGAACATGTCTGATTGTAGAACACTTTCCTCTATTCTTTACGGAGAATGTCTTATAAACTAACATCAAGGAAGTATCTTTGTGTGTATGTGGGAATCTTGTTGATTCAATGTAAGTTTACGTTCGTGTGAAATGACAATGACAAGTACGTAAGTGCACTTTGTCAAATCAAGCTAGACGACGTTAAAGTCGTGAATTCTCTTCCCGTAGCTGTAAAATTTTTACTGCGAACATGTGAATGATTTCAAGATACAAACAGACAAAACTAATGCTATTGGGTTCGTATATTTCATAAATTCAAAAGTAAATATAAGGATTAAAATATTCGTAGTCGCCTACGTCTAATGTAAGGACAAAATTGTACTGTAGCATGTTTTCTACAATTTCTTCAAATATTTCTTATTGCTATATATTACTATAAGCTTGCTATTTATTCTCTCTTCGGAATAGGGGATTTTTGCTTTTGTTGGAGTGATGTTTACGGTTAAACTTTTAATAGCTAACTTGAACTCTAGGCTGCAACTAATAAATTTATAACTTTATATCTTTGTAGCGTAGTCACGAAGAGAATAAAGGACTTTTTTCTAAAAGTGACGAAATGTTTCGGGCAATCTCGAAGACGCCAATACTGCCGGATATTTTATACAAAATCTAACAGAGAACTAAGATGTATGAAATTAATTTCAGATGAAACTTTAATTTTACTACTGCATATTTATTTAAAAAATCTGATAAAATAGGAAACTCGACAAAAATTTTAAATAGGAGAAAGTTATTAGAACTGTTTTTTTTTCGCCCCAAACGGTCACTATGAAGAATTGAAAATGCAGCAAAAAGGTCAATCCGGCAATCTACCCCTTGTTGATATGTTTGTGGTAGCAAATTTTATTTAAAATAGTAAATTTATCTCTTGGAGAAGCTCATGGTGTTAAAACAAATAAGTACAAATCTATTTTAAATTTATTACTTAGTAGTAAAAAATGCACATAACACGGAAAATTAGCGAGGCAAAATGTTACCACCGAAACTAGAAGGCCTCAGCGCTCTTCGATGACGTCACGCTGGGTTGGTGACGTATCGCCATGCACGATATTAGCCTAAGCGGTAAAGGAATCGTTTTTTTTTGCATTTTTTTTGGGGTTTTGGAGGGCTTCCGGTTTAAAGAGCATCTTGCATCGCAAGAAACGATCTGAATGTGTGAATGATCGACGGCCTACTTCAAAATACGTCACAGCCTGTTGACGTCAAAGTGCGCCTTGTGTATATCGTTCGTAACGGGCAAAATCATACGCTATAACGTCAGCTGGCTTGGCGCGCTTTGGAGGTCGTTTGAAATGCTTTCGAAACTCGCGAAATTTTAAACATTTTTTACCAAGTTATTATCGGTTTTTAAGGAAATGCTCTTTTTAGATATAACAAAATGATATTGACAAGTTCCTTACTGTTCTCTTGGTTTCCGGGTTGGAACCGCGTCGTTGTCGTAGCTTTAGTTGTCCTTTCGTCCACACTCATATGTGACATCTTCAGGGCTGTAACTGCACACTGGCTGATCAAGTTCTGTATTGGTTTATGGTACAATTTTATTTTTGAAACGATGATTGATTAAAAGAACGGGTAAAGAAAATGTTGAACATTTCCTAATTCTTGAGAAAGCTTTCTTGACTTGAGAACGTAATTGCTTGGAGTTAATGGAGTTAAACCTACTGAAAGTGATAGAAAACCATTCTTCTCTAGAGAAGCTTGTCTTTATTGACAAATAAAACAGTTGCAAAATTTGAATCCCGATATATGGTACTACGCTCCATCAGTGGATAGATGGTAACTTTCCTTACCACTGTTGACAAGTGGGTGAAATAACAGTAAAATAGCTCAGTAAGAAGTAGTAGTTGTCTAAATGTAAATGGAAGTAGAAAGTTGTAATTTCATCAAAGATGCAATACCAAATTCAGGTGTTAAATAAGCAAAGTGTATGGATATAATGCTCTGAAGAAATTCGATCTGCCCGAATCGTTTAGGCGGTTTAAAAATTGATAGGTGTCGGTTGAAGATGAGCCTTACATTGAGAAACTGTCCAAATCAGTAAACAAATAGAAGCCAAAATTCATGACATTATGCATTTGTTTGATGGTTCCACATCTAATCCTGGCTTCTTAGACATGGTGATTGTTGGTGATGAGAGTTGGGTGTTTGGGTATGTCTCAGGAACAAAATAGTCGCCTAAATAACACGCACTCACGTCTCCATAGCTGAAAAAGTCACGGGCTGCCAAGTAAAATATGAAGTTTATGCTGATAACATTGTTCGGATCGTCTTGGTGGTCGAACGGTTAGCATACTTGGCTTTCGATCCGAACGGCGCGGGTTCATAGCCCGGCTAGGGCGATTGATTTTTAATGAAAGATAAAAATCGGAGTATGCTTTCTTCTCGGATAAGGAAATAAAACCGTAAGCCTCGTGTCATTACGATGTTTGGTACGTTAAAAATCCCTACAAGAGATTGGAACATGGTGTATTCCCGATAATACAACAGTAACAACAATATTCTTCGACAATGAAAGCATGGTGTACAATGAGTTCATACCACTGGGAAAAAACGATTAATACTGCGTACTCAGTACAGTTTTTGTCACTTTTGCACGAATAGGTGCGATGGCTAAGACCATAAAAATAATGTCTTTGTTGGAAACTGCACCATGACAATGCCCCTAGCCAAAAAACGAATGCAGTTCAGGAGTTTCTAGCACTAAAACAAATTCGAGAGATACCTCTTTACTCACCGGATCTTGCATCTGCCGGCTACTGGATATTTCCTACTATTAAAATGGGACTTTACAGTGAACGTTTTGCGAAAATGGGTAATATCAAAGACAATGCAACAGCTGCTTTGCGGTTTATACCAAGAGAAGCGTTTCGTCGGTGCTTCTTGAAATCACAAGGCCATGGGAGCAAGTATTTGTTGAGAAAAGTTGTCTAGAAGGGGACTAGAATCACAAACATGTGCAAACATCGTATGTATATAAACGAATCCCAAGAATTTTTGGATATTACCTCTATCAAAGAGAATTGGTGGGATTATTTCTCGATTGAATATATAATTCCGGGATTTTTTCAAGGTCTTCATGTGGTATTTCGGTTCCGATTCAATTGTTTGTAGACCTTAGAAAAAGATCATTTTAATAAGTCGTTTTATTTAAATCCATTAATCTTTAACATTTTCAACGCCTAAGTGAAAGTGCCTTACCTAATAATAGTTTGCTTAAAGTAGATTAGAAAATAAAACAAACTAAAAATTGTTATCAAAAAATAAATGCTAATATAGCTCATGGTATTAGTGGAATCATTCCCGGCAAAAACAATGTAGCAGAGAAAATAGCGCTAACGCATGGACATGTTTCTGCCTACTCGGCGTCATCAGCATGGTTCTGAGCACTATCTCCTGCCGCTATCATTGCGTTTGCCTTTCAGTTTATGTTGCTAATCTCCAAAGCAGCACTGAATATGTCTCTCGGCGACACCTATCGCCAAGAAATACAGTCACGCCGTCCCAGAGGGTAGCAAGACAAACCGGAGTGTAGATGTCCACCACCTATCGGGCAGCTCCTGGGCTGCCAAACGCAAGGGGGCGTTGTGCCTAGGCACAGCGACATCTATACGTGCAAATGATTCCTCGGGCTTACCATGATGCATAGAAATACACGTGGAAAGAATGCCTAATAACAATGACCAAAAAATAAATGCTAATATAGCTCATGGTATTGGTGGAATCATTCCCGGCAAAAACAATGTAGCAGAGAAAATAGCGCTAACGCATGGACATGTTTCTGCCTACTCGGCGTCATCAGCGGCGTCATCATCTCTGCTACATTGTTTTTGCCGGGAATGATTCCACCAGTACCATGAGCTATATTAGCATTTATTTTTTGGTCATTGTTATTAGGCATTCTTTCCACCTGTAAAAATTGTTAATTTAAACCTTACAACAGAAGCCATCTATATTTATTTAAAATATACCTCATACACTTCAGTATTTGTATTTTAATTTTTTTTCTTCTAAAATTCGTAATATTGACCTTGACGACTGGAACCTACAAATTAGTTCCTTTCGAGTGAAATAACCAGAGCTCTTATTCAAAAAAACTTTATTTAAAACTTACGCAATTCACTATTAGAAATTAAAGCACATATTTCAATGGAAACTAGGCGAAACTAAACATTTTCCTTTTGATTCGAAACGTTTAAAATCACTTCGGTGACATACAATCAACGTACGTATGGTAATATTGCAAAAAAGGATGCAATCCTCGACGGTATTAAAGATATCGTGCATGCAGACCTTGTTCTGCGTATTCTGCCGGATGTAAACGTGCTTTGTGAATCGATTACAGATGGAAAAATATTTGGAACGTAAAGGATGTGTAGGCGATTGAATTTAATCTGTGTAGAAAGTGGCCCGCGGTCACGAGAAGATTTTATAGAAATTATGCTTTTGTTTATTTTATTATGGGGATGTACCTTTAGCGGAATAATAATAATGGTAAAACGCCTACAAGCTTACTATCGCATCAAAAAATGAAATATGTGACCTGGTGGAGGTGCCAGGTTATTACAGAATTTATGTATTTATCTCTTTTGTAACTCTTTAAATATCTTAAAAATAACATTTTAATAAGATATTCTATATACTTAACTAGCTAAATGTATGATTAAACGATTTATAAGAAGGAAAACAGAGAATATCTCATACCATTGTAATATAAGTTAACGATAAAATAACCAATGTTATTTTAAAAGGTTTTCATTACTTCTTGCTTAGTTTAGTACAGTACCGTGCGATCGAATTAGGGCCACTTTGATTTTATACAAATATTTGCTATTAATATTATAATAACCAAAATTTCTAAATATTTTCCGCAATAAAATGTTTTTAATTGTATTTGAGATAATCCTCTTAAGTAGGTATGAAATTCTCGTTATTATAACCCCCACCAAACATTCCTCTCTATCCAAGGTACGTTTAGGGTCGGTAATCAGTGACTGGCTTTACCTGCTTCAAGTTAGTTTACGTGTAGTTTTGATGGTGAAAAGTGCAAGTATTATATTTTCGTGCTATAATATTCATTTTACATGTTGTTTTAGTGTAATTAAATTGAAATTTCGTGACGTTTAGTTTTCTTTTTTTATTGATAAATTTTGTGAAATGGGCAAACGACATTTCAAATGAGAAAAAAACAAGAATTCAAGCGTTATTAGAGACGGGGCTGTATTCGCATCGGGAAATAGCCAGAAGAGAACGAGTTTCTCGTCAAACAGTCGACAGGGTAGCGATGTCAAAGAAAGAAAATTTACCAGCGACTTCAAGTGGTCATTCTCATTGTCGCGGTATTCGCAAAACTTCCCCACGGGAAGACAGAATTATCATAAAAAGGGCATTAGAAAACAGGCAACTGTGCATTAAAGAACTTCAGCGTATATTACAGGCTGATAATATAAAAATATCAGATCGAACATTAAAATCGCGCTTATACGAAGCCAATATCAGAAGTAGACGCCCTGCAAAAAAGCCGAAACATACTTTAAGGATGAAAAAGGCAAGATTGCAGTGGGCGCAACAGTATTGGCATTTTACTGTTGAGGATTGGAAAAAAGTATGTATCAATATTTTATGTATATTTTCAAAATTTGGAACATTTTTAGTAAATTCGAAAATGTAATGAAAATTTCTGTTTCTAACGGATGTTTTTAGTGACGAGTCACGGCTAAAGGCTGTAACTGAGGTTGCTCGTTTCGTTAGAAGAAGACTATCGGAACGATATGATGAAAGCGCAGTGGTAAAAACAGTGAAACATCCACCGGCAGTCATGATTTGGTTCTGTATATCAGGGGAAGGGCTTGGACCGCTCTATTTTGTAACGGGTACCAGGAATCAAATTCAATATAAACAAGTTATGGAATCAATCTTAATCCCGTATATGACATCTTTAGACCCTGAAAATTACTTTTACACTTTTATGCAAGATGGTGCACCCTGCCACAGGGCAAAAACAATTATAAAAATGTTTTCAACAAGAAAACTGAAGATATTGCCATGGCCAGGCAATTCCCCCGACCTGAATCCAATCGAAAATGTTTGGAATTCTTTAAAACGTACAGTTTATGCACCTCCCAATACAACAGTTGACGTTTTGAAAGCAAACATAACAAATAGCTGGCAAAATAATGCTCACCTTAAAGAAGTTGCAGCAGCGTGTATAGCAAGCATGCCAAAAAGAATTGCTGCTGTCATAAAAGCAAGGGGTTGTTCGACCAAATATTAATGTACGTGTTAATATATATATATATATATATATATATATATATATATATATATATATATATATATAATAAATAAAAATTGTTTTTATCAAACGTTGATACTTTGTATTATTTATTAAGCTAAAACTCAAATTTATATAGTGGCCCTAATTCGATTGCACGGTACTGTAATCTTTTCTAAAAAAAATCCATACTAATAAGCTAGAGTTGAAAAATATTTGTTAAATCATCAACATATGTTATTTTTGAAATGATTACATACCCTCAAAAATAATAAAACCATGATTAGGCAGTATTAAAAATCCTTGAAATGGAAGAAAACAACGTTATTTTCACCGTATAAGAAATGTCTCATTTCATCTGGAAGGTGTGCCAATCCAACAGCGAATTTTTTTGAATTGCCTTTAGAAATCCTTGTTAACAATTCTTTACTGCCCAAATTCAATTGTAAGTTGTTTCGAACAATAAAAAGGGCTGTAGAAATGCGAATTTGCTTCAAATTCTAACGTTGTTAACAAAACGAAAGGCAAGTCTTCTTTTGAAGCTAATCTAACACGCTGGTTACCGCTTTGTATTCCTAGAGACCAATGTATGTTTTTATTTATTTCTCCCCTAGACAAAAGTGTTTTCATGAGCTGCACAGTTGTTTTCCTAGTTTCTATTTATATTAGTTCTTTGCGGTATATCACATATAGACTACGGTGGTCTATTGATAAGCGAGAATCCAGAGAAGCTGACTGGCGCATGACGTGACGCGGAAAAAGCTGTTTTTAAGAAGTTCTAAATACATTTGTTCTCTGTATGAAAAGTTTATTTATTCAAAAAATAATAAAGATACATTTTTTCTAGTAACATTACTAATAAATAATCAAACGTGTATTTAGCATCTAAAAATATAGTAAAAATGTGAAAAGTTATCGATGAAGATACGTATACAGTGCGGTCCTAAAGTATCCTCCACATGCTAACTTTTTAACGACAGAAGCTAGCGTAGGTAAAAAAAGGTCCTATGCATGTTTTAAATAAGGCGAACCGTTTTCGAGATATTAGAGTTAGAAGAGGATTAAAATTCTATTAAAATATGATTCTGGCAACTTTCTTGGCTTAGTCACTTATGTAAATGAAAAGAGTAAGTAGATATATGGAAAGGCGTTAGAGGAAGTTAAAAGCGATTGATGAAGCGAAAATCGCGAAACATGTTTTTTAATGTAGATACAAAATGTGTTGAATCTCACAATCCTCTCTTCTGAGTGACCTCAGTAATAAAGAAAACTTTGTTGCACAGCTTGTACAAAAAGCGGAGAGTGTTGGCATTGAAACCAGTATCGCGAAAGACGATGCAGATGTTGACATTGTTGAAATAGAAATAAATGCCTCATAATTATACCAGCAAGTTGTTATTGTCGGGAAAGAAGTTGATCTTTTCACGTTACTCATAGCTCTTGCTCCAGAAAACAAATTCTCTTGATGTAGGAAGGTAAAGGAAATGTCTGGACCAGGTGTACCATTTCCATAGTCATACGTAATTCCTCATTCATCCATGACTGCAAGAAACCGATCCTATTTCCTCATGAAATAAATGGTTGTGACACCACTTCAGCCATGTTTTCGAAAGGGAAGTTGCATACGTTCCAAATATTCATCCGATCCCAACATCTTCATGACATTTCTCGAGTATTCAATGATCCAAGGTCGACTCCTGAGGCCATTGAAAAAGTAGGAGAAAAATTTACCTCCCTCTGTACACAAAAACAGGAAAAAGTAGCGGCGAAAACGCATTGGATGATCGCAGGTTTCAATGTTTTAATGTATTTGTTGAACAGGCAAGCAATGCTGTCATACTGTCACGCTTGCCACCCACTTTTGATGTAGCATTTAGCACTCCTACTACATATATTTACAAATCCAGATATGGTTGGGGAACAACTTGAACCCCAGAAACTGGGAATGGAGGGAATCAAACTCATCCCTCTCTCCAATTCCTGTAAAATGAGCACCAGCTCCGGGAAAGATGTTACTCCTGATCTTATGCGGGTGCACTTAAGGTTGCGGAAGAAAATGCAAGTGTGTGAAGGCTGACTTACGGTGCACAACAATCTGTAAAAGCTGTCGAGATCAAAGCTGGACTAATACGATTTCCATTGATTTAACGGAAGATTTTGGGGACGATTTTCTGTATATAATTATGACTATTGTTCAACAGATATTGTGGTATTGTGTTTGTGTAGGTGTTGTACACCAGATGACTGTAAATGCATTATAATGATAGTAATTCTTCTGTTTTATTAAATTTACCTTTTACACTATTTGCAGTAATTTGTATTTCGTGTTTTTTTAGACGATTTTGTTACCGTTTGTAACATGCACATAATATGACAATGGACTGTTGATAATAGAAAGGTTAGACAATTATACCGCACTTGTGGCTGGCTTCTGAACTAAAGTCGCAAATTTTTGACGAACCGAACTTGACGTCTTTAATTTCTCAATCGAATTTGACTGGTTAACGCTCTGAATTGAATTTGACTTAAATAAGGTAATTGTCAAACGTTACTATGTTATCTACAGCATTTAAAAACTGATTCAATTAAATAGAAGCTTATGCTTCATAATGATATCAAGGACTGTGCGGTAGTTTAGCAAACAGCACGAAGGATGGTGAGGAGTGTGCCGATACTTCATTGTTATTCTTATTTGAGTGGACAGCATTTTGGCATTTAAGCAACGCCCTTAAAATGAACTGTAACGTATACACAACTGTACATGTTTCTATAAAGGTGAGTATGATTTTACGTCGAAACGAAGTAGCCTGTGGGTCAGGATGAACGCTTATAGTACTCTACAAAATGTACTGATTATCATCCACCGCTACTACGGCTATGCATAATGACCATACACCGCACAAATTTAGTTCCTGCCATCCTCGCTTCATTATGGGACGGTAGCACGGAGTATACATACAAGACACATAGCGTATAGAATATAACACATGAGTTATGAACTGTAGTGCTTATTTGCAGTAGTGGTCGACTATTTCTGCTACTGTCGCGGACGTAGACGGTTTGCAGGTGAGACAAATATTCTTGCCGGTGTTGTGTATGAGGCATAAGAGGCGTCCTAAAATCATTTACCTTCTCATTGCATTTAGGCGGTACAGTAGGGTTGATCGCCTTTTGTGGTTCTTTGTACTGTACTGTATTAGTTCTTTCTCTTGAACGCAATAATTATGGTAGCAACGGTTATACAAATTTGTATATAAATTAAGGAAATATGGGTTCTTTTCTACTCGTGATATTTAGAAAGCAAAGTTGGTATTTTTGGTAGTATCGACTTTATTGAGAATAAATTAGTAAACTTAACGTTTCGACAACGTAGTTGTCTTCATCAGAAGCTAAAAAAAGTAACATAAAAAAGGGTCGAAATTAGACTATACTGACATATTAAAAATCATTAAAAGCTTCCATCTTAATAGATGCTAGCTTATTTATCAGTATGTATTAAAATACACTTAAACTCCAACCGTTCGAATGCGTAATAATACTGTTTGATACAAAAAATACGAGATATGCTTGTCCTGTCATATCTGTTCTGAAATGTTGTTACAAACCTCGCAGATAAAATAATCAAAATCCCTAAATGTCATGAATACGTGCACCGTTAGCCATGTAACCAATTAGTTCCGCTCAATCAGCTAAAACGTAAACGAAAAGCCTGTTTTATTTAATTGCAATCCCGCAAACTGTTAACTACAGGACTACGCACTAAATATATGTAGGTATGTATGTATGTACATTTGTAGAGATGTGTGAGACATGCGACAAACATGGATATCAATTTGTTGCGGTTTAGAATGTAAATAACGCACCAATTTTGTGTTCATTTAGAGATTGGAATTTTTAGAGAATGAAGAACGAGGAAGGAATATGAATAAATGTTTACAAAGGGGAATGTTGTGTTGTTCTACTGTTGTTGTTTTTCCCAATATTATATGTGTTTTGCATACTTTTTAACGTAGAATTTGTATAAATATTGATTGTAATAACTAGACTGCGGGCCTACGACATCCTCTATCTTACCGCGAAGACGCTAGGACATAGACGGGTATAACAAGGGTTGTCTGAAAAGTTGCCACCCTAACACAGAAACAAATACTTGTCAAATTCAGTTTTATTTCTTAACATAGCCTCCTTGCAAGTCTATACATTTCCTGGCGATGTTCCCATCTCTTTAAGCAAGTTATTACATTATTCTTCATCCGACACTACCTTGAAGACGACTAATTAATTTAGAACTTTTTATACTAACATTCCATGGCTTCTTTATGTAATATACTGAGTAATACTAATAGTTTATCTAATCTATCAAATGCAAAATAAACAAGATGCTCTTCAGGACATCGTAATGGGGATCGTCTTGTTTTTCCAAGACATTTTAATAATCTTGAGGTTGCCAGAATTGTAAAATTCTTATTAATTGTCCACGTTTATAACCCTATATCATGTTATTGACTCTCGTATCTTTCTGTAAACCACAGTATTCTACGCTGTTCATAAAGAAGAAGTATTTTTTTGTCAAATTCAGTGTTATTTCTGCTTGTAAGATTATATAGTTTCTCAATGATTCCACCATCTCTTTAATCTGTCCAAATAGTAGTTGGTATCTTCTTCTTTGGTTTAGCAAAATAGGCGTTTACGAGTGTGATGGCCTTCTTATTCGAAGAAAATCTCTGCACTCCAAACGAAACTTTGATCCTAGGAAATAGAAAATAATCGCTGGGGACCAGATCTGGTGAATAGGGTGGGTGGTTTACCAATTCGAATCCCAATTCGTGAATTTTTGCCATGGCGACCATTGAAGTGTTAGATGATGCGTTGTCTTGGTGGAACAAAACTTTCCTTTTCTTCAAATGCGGCCGGTATTCCGCAATTTTTGCCATCAGCGTGTCAGTTTAGTGATGCATATAGTATGGCCCCGTTATTGATTTTCCTTTTTCAAGATATTCGATTAGCACAGTTCCATTACTATCCTAAAAACAGTCGCCATCGCTTTCTCATACTCGAGTGTCCATCGAGTGTTTCATCTACAGGTATTAATTGACGCCAAAACTTCGATTTCTTTCATCCAAACAGGGCTTCGCAAATGTTCATTCGAACGCTCGGCTAGCTTTTTCATGCCTAAATCTTCAGTTAATATCGATTACAAACACGTTACTTCTAGATGAACACAGCCCCTGCTATCCCTCTAACCTGAATTCGTCGCTCGTTTAGCACCAAGATAATTTAGAAAGGAATAAATTTAACGACAAATTCAACATTTTCTAAAACCAAATAAATTTTACTGAGGTATTTTTGCTTAGTTAATTTGTTTCAGAATAAACAAACTTATAGGTATTTTTATTTTTCAGGTAATTAGATTTTGTTACATTTAGAAATTGCTATTGGTAGAATTTTCCCGAGTTATGAATCGTTGAGCGTATCAATTTCTGCTGGTGGATCGGAGTTATCGATCTTTTTTTTCGTAATTCGTAATTCGTTTTGTATGCGTCACAACTTATTTTCAAGTACCATCAATTCGGAGTACTTGACACTCTTTTGACAGACACCTTGTGGCCGTATCTTTTTTAAATTCTTGGTTTATTTAATTTTTATTCATTTTGATCGAGTAAATTCGTAGTCATCTAAAATACATCAATAACACTAAAAATTCTGTAATATTTGAGTGTTATTTTGATTTGTTAAATGAGGGAAATACATTGTACCATTAGCAGAATTACGAGATGTCTTGGAAACTCTTATTTAATGATATTAGTAATATTTATTTATTTATTCGGCCTAACAAATGATATACATACATCCAATTACAGGGACAGGAAATGAATACAGGATATAACTTAATACATAATACAAAATACTATAATATAAAACTAAAAAATAAAAGTAAAGCATATAAACAAAAATCTGTTTGGAAAAAAATTAATAATATAATGTAAATTATAGAAACAATTAGCTATCGTACTGGGGATTAACTAAGCTCAAAAGTGAACTTAAGGGAGAAGTGCAAATATCAAAATTAGAACTATAGTTGTTATTAAAATGGAGGCAAATTCTACGTAGGGACGAATAGAACAATAAATTGATATGTACGAGCAAATGAGCAGCAGAAGGTATTTACTTGACGGGTCGAGTACTGGGGGATAGAAAAGTAAAAACCATTGGTAAGCGGCATTGGATCAATAACATTATTCATTAAATTGAACAGAAATTTCGTGTCGGTTATAGTGTGTCGTTGTTCGAGAGATTGAAATTCAAAGAGATTTAACAGAGTGGCATGATCATAACCCCGCTGTAGATATGTGCCTTGTTGTTTAAAATACATATAATTTAGAAAGCGTCTTTGAACTTTTTCAAGAGAATAAAAATAAGTTTTGTAAAACGGTGACCAAATCAGAGAAGCATACTCTAATTTAGAGCGCACAATAGGAAAAATAAAGCGTCGTGAATGGATCTAATAGCGAGAAATGTTTTGTCTTGCGTATTATAAATCCCAGATACTTTAAAGATGACGCAATAATGTTCTTGATGTGTTTATTGAAGTCTGTGCCACAATATTGGAGGTCGATTAAGGTAGATTTACGTGAAAACGATACAATATTACATTTCGATATATTAAGGTTGGGATTGTTGTCAACACACTACCGATCAAGTATATCTAGCTGATTTTGGAGATGCATGCAGTCTTCGGGAGTACTGATTCTTGAGAATAATTTTAAATCATCTGCGAATAATAGTTTTCCACAATATAACAATGGACGAAGATCATTTATAAAAATTAGAAATAGTAATGAACCCAAATTGCTACCCTGCGGTACTCTAGATGTAGGCGAGTAATGACTTGAACGATGGCCTTTTTAGCTTACGTATTGTTTTCTATTAGAGTGGTAGGATTTGAAAAGTTATTGTAGTAACGAGAGGAATCCAATAGGAAGTTTCATTAAAAGCCTTGCATGATTTAAACGATCGAACGCTTTTGAAAAGTCTGTGTAAATAACATCAGACTGCTCGCTATCATCGAGACACTCCGACAAGAACTGCATCACTACAGCAAGATTCTATACTGTGGACCGTTTGCTAACAAAACCATGCTGATGTTCGGATAAGAAAGGTCGGAATAAAGGGTAAATATTGTTATACAAACAGATCTCGAAAACTTTAGCAAATAGGTCGGTAGTTATCCACCAAGGAAATATCACCTTTTTTGTGAACAGGACTAACTTTCACAGTTTTCCATATATCGGGAAAAGTACCAGTGGATAAAGATAGATTAAAGAGAAGACTTAACGGCTCAGCTAAGACAGGAGAGCAGTCCTTCAGCATGAAGCCAGGTAAATTATCATCACCCATGGTACACGAATCTCTAATGTTCTTCAAAGCATGTAGAACATCAGACTCAGTAATACACTTAATGCTAAGCAAAGAAGATTTTGTAAACTCCAAAGATGGTGTGGATGCAATTTGCGAAGAGCTATACATGGAGTTGAAAAAACTCTGGTATGCTTCAACGATGGTAGAAGGGGTAGTCGACATTTCACCAAAGGCATTCCGAACAGAACTGGGAAGACCACCTACTCTGTTTTTAGCTCGTATGAAATAGCAAGAACTAGTTGTTTAAAAAAATGTTTGTATAGTAAATTATAAAACATACATTTTCAATCTGTAATCGTTTTGGTGCATATTAGTTAATTTACAATTAATTTTATTTTGATTAATTGCCAACCATAACCTTAAATATTTTTTTTGCCAAATCAATAGTAGATTCCAAACTTATGTCTTTATTCATTAAAAATGCTTTGTCCTACTCTTCGTCTAATGTGCAGATTTTATAACCAAAGTGATAAAATGTGTAGTTACCCCATATCTTCGATGCAGCTTAATATATATATATAATGCGTATAATAAATTTGTAGTCTAATTGATTACAGAATCGATCAATTGGAGGCCGAACTTTATGGCTAATAAAAAAAGATTAACTCATAATTAAAATATGCTGGGAAAATTGTAAGTAGTGATTTATTCTATAAAAATAGATTGCATCGATTAGAATTTTGTCATTTGCAAAAGTTTTTGCTGAAGAACCTTATATACAATTAAATGAAAGTTGTCTGCTAAGAATTGTCCAAACTCTATCTCTAAACTTTAAAATTTACAGCAGCTATTTCACTGTTCATGTCAGTCAATGTTAGTGTTTCTGTAAAAATGGAAAAAATCGAATATCGAGGCGTCACCAAATTCTTGCATTTGAAAGGCAATATGCCTACCCAAGTTAAAGCCAAGGTGGACGCTGTTCACGGGGGCTCTACACCATCGTTTGCTACGGTTAAATTTTGGGCGCCTGAGTTTAAACGTGGTCGTACCAGCTTGGTTAACGATGAACGTTCGAGACGGCCAAAAACTGCAACCACTACCGATAACATCAACAAAAGTTCGTAAAATGGTGCTAGATGCCGTCGAATTAAGGTTAGATAGCAGAGGCTATAAGCATCTCGAAATGACGTGTCATATATTATATTGAGCGAAGATTTGGACATGAAAAAGTTAACTGTGCGTTGGGTCGAATGAACATTTCCAAAGCCCTACTGAAGCAATTTAAACGAAAAAAGTCGGGAGTTTGGCGTCAATTAATAACTATCGATGAAACTTTGACACACCAGTATACTCCCGAAGCCAAAGCACAGCCAAAACGGCGGGCTGCGAAGGGTGAATCGACTCCGAAAAAGGCGAAGATTGTTCCATCGCACAGTAATCGAAAATGCAAATTTAGGGGGACATTTATCAGAAAAACTTAATTCCGGAAAACAAGTAGTAATAAAATATAGACACTAACATGTCTATCTAGGGTGATTTTCTGTTTTTAGACATAATTCTTGAAAGTACGGACAGAGTAAGAATGTCCAAACTCTGTGCAGGTGTACAAATTCGTTCAGTGACGCTTTGCCGTCGCTGTCGATCGTTGTGTTTTTAAGTGAGAATAAGTGTTTAAAGTGTTGCTTGGGGCCGTTATTTCTATTTCACTATGTCTGCTGGTCCCTCAGGTTAGTAATACATTATTTCTTTTGTACAAAATTACATTTTTAGTATTAATAAATGCGATTTTTCGATACAAAGAAAAAAAGCCGTTATTTTTTTCTACTCTTCGTACTTTTTTAGAGTAGAACAAAAAAGTACCTTTTGTTCCGATGAAAAACTTAAATAATAACGTAGTAATATCGTTTATTATTCTATATAAAGCAGCTCTATAGTCGTGGTTGATCGGAAGTTACTTAATTTGAATTTGTTTGTCTCCACGTCTTCGTCATAATGTAACGAGATTGCAACTATTCGAACTACTTTCGAAAGATACTTCAGTATCTCAAGCAAATACTGTGTTGCGGTAAGAAAAAAGATGGTTGAATACATCAAATCTAAAATGCCAGGTGTACAAGAGGAAGAAGTGATCAACAAAATTCCATTTTTTTTCAACAAAATTGTGATTCGATGGAAAGCCAGTGGAAAAAATAAAAAAAGTTTTTTTAAACGTAACGAAGATTGGTTAAAACAACCGTTATACCAACCTACTAATCGATTACATCAGAATGACATTATTGCTTCACATAAGAGCGAATCACGAACAGTCAAAGAGTTTCATACATTGAGTAACAGATCAAAAAGAAGGCGAACGAAAGCTTTGGTGTTGAGTCATAATTCTGAAGAACTCGCTTTTGCTTCACAATTGAGTTACATGAAATTATGTAAGAGAAACGTTGCCTACGTTTTGAATAAAGCTGTAAGTTCTAGTCCTCGAATACTGAGAATATTAAAAAGATTGCTGGGGTCTAAAAGTACCGAGAAAAAACATTCAGCAGAGGAAGCTCTGGCTCTGATCGTAGATACGAAATTAACGAAAGCTCGGTATTTAAAGTTAAGAAAAGCTCCAAAAAATAAAGACTGTAACTTGTATCCTACTTACGATGAGATATTAAGAGCAAAAAACCCGGACGAAATACAGATAACAGAAACTAAGGGAGAGATTAAGTTACAAAGTCTGCTGGATCATACTGTTCGTCGTCTGGCTATCGTCCAGGCTGATGTGCTATCACGAGTTGTTATTGAAGGTGAACAACTCTACACATGACTTATAAATGGGGGTTTGATGGAAGTTCAATATATAAACAATTAATTCCAGAAAAGTTGTAATTCAGTAGATTTAGATTTGTTCGTGACCTCTGTTGTGCCACTAAAAATGTCAGCAGAGCACAACAATTCAGAAGAGATTGTATGGATGAACCCACGCTCGTCATCTACTCGCATACCGATTAGATTTCAGTTTATCAAAGGAACCCAAGACATAATTTTACAAAAGTTTCATGCTTACTTCAAAATTCGCATTTTCGATCACCGTGCGTGCGCATCGGCAGGAAAAGTGATGGCGATTGTTTTTTGGAATAGTCATGGAGTTGTGCTAATCGACTATCTTAAAAAAGGAAAACCAATAACCGGGGAATATTACGCATCACTACACTAACAAGCTGAAGGCCAAAATTGCGGAAAAACGGCCGCATTTGAAGAATGTCTTGTTTCACCAAGACAACGCACCATCTCACACTTCAGTGGTCGCCATGGCAAAAATTCAAGAACTGGGGTTCGAATTGATAGACCACCCACCCTATTTACCAGATTTGGTCCCTAGCGACTATTTTCTATTTCTTAGGTTCAAAGTTTCACTCGAAGGACAGAGATTTTCATCGGATGAGGAGGCCATCACACTTGTAAATGCCTATTTTGCAAAACCA
Source organism: Dynastes maya (assembly GCA_029619315.2). Classification (NCBI taxonomy): domain Eukaryota; kingdom Metazoa; phylum Arthropoda; class Insecta; order Coleoptera; family Scarabaeidae; genus Dynastes; species Dynastes maya. The sequence continues at coordinate 1,997,317 of JAROYE020000020.1, forward strand.
AAGAAGAAGATACCAACTACTATTTGGACAGATTAAAGAGATGGAAGAATCGTTGGGAAACTGTATAGTCTTACAAGGAGAAATAAAACTGAATTTGACAAAAAAATACTTGTTTCTGTGTTAGGCTGGAAGCTTTTCAGACTACTAAAGGATTATGAACAGCGTAGAATACAGTGGTTTACAGAAAGATACGCTAGTCAATAACATGATACGGGGTTATGAACGTGGACAATTAATAAGAATTTTACAATTCTGGCAACCTCAAGATTATTAAAATGTCTTGGACAAACAAGACGATCACCATTACGATGTCCTGAAGAGCATCTTGTTTATTTTGCATTTGATAGATTAGATAAACTATTAGCATTACTCATTATATTACATAAAGAAGCCATGGAATGTTAGTATAAAAAGTTCTAAATTAATTAGTCGTCTTCAAGATGGTGTCGGATGAAGAATAATGTAACAACTTGCTATACGATCCAAGACTTTACAGTTGTTACTCATTATCTCCGCTTTTATAAGAATACTTACACATACAATTCTTATTATTACAAGCTTATTTAAACTCGTATACCATTGATCCTACGCCTTGCCAAAAGCATCTAAACAGGAAAACGAAAAATCCTTAACACTACTAATAATAAGCGACCATCAGAGGCGGCCTCAGTTCGTTCGTTGCCACGATAATTAAATCTAAATGAGTTTTGAGGACGTCGTAAAAGTTTTATGGTCAATATTTTCATCTCGGATCATCGCAGACTCGACGAACACATTCTTGCTGATGATATTGTATGTTTATATATGTAGCTAATAGCGAATAAGAGGCCCTCTTTCGTTTTCTACGTCATCTATATCCATTTTCCTACATTAAATATTTTTCTTCTTGGGCGTGTGATACCGAAAAAATATTTGCTTATATCGGACATTTGTAAAAACGGATTAAAAGATATTGATTCTCGATGAATTGGTGGTTTTATTATGGGCAAATTTGACCCGATGGTTCTCATTTTTATTGAAAATATTAGTGGATTTTAATTAATTGATGTTTGTGAATGTTATTGAGAAATTTGAAATTAAGTTGTAATGTAAATTCTCAAAATTAGATTACCTTTGAACATATTATCTAACATTTTCTATCAAATTCCTTTTGAATGAGTTGGATAGCTACTGGTCAAACAAGGGATGTCCAAAACAAAGGGATATGATTATTTTTTCTCAATAAATTTTGAAAAAAGGTTGCAGTATTCATAATGAAAGCCATGTAATTATCTTTCTTGCAACAATTCTGCAAAGCAATTTGAAAATGTCAACATTAAGGCGATAGTATAAACGAAAATTAAAATGGGTAATATTTGATGCATTTCAATGATTTTTGTCCAACTGAATCAAATCAATAATAATAATAATAATAGTAATAAACCCGTTTATTTCAAGAAACTGGCCAGCAGACCTATTAAATGGTTAAAGAGGACTTGTCACTGGAGAAGACCTTATCATGTCATATAAGAGCAGAGATGTGCCCTTAAGTCATCAGTCATCACATTAGCTTATTGAATTGTTATAGACTGATTTTTAATCAACAAACTATAAAAAAAATATGGATACTAGACTTTAATCCACATACACTAAATATCATTTTTCACATTTTAATTGTCTTTACTTGTGCGGTTAAATAATGGCGTGCGTCTATAGATAAAATACATGAAATGTATGCATGTTTACTCTTAATGGGAATATTGTGAGAAGTTAAACAATTTTACAATGAATTTTGATGGACATAACTGCTTATGGGTATGAATTTACATCCAACAGCAGCGACATAGCGTAACCTTGACTGTTTCTAGTGAAATTATTTTTAAACCATGTTCTATTTGTATTATAATTAATTTGCTAAAGAATTAATGTACATGTGATAACTGTCACGTATTCGTAAGCTTATCATCTTTTTATATATTTACATTGTTTACATCTGCATCGTCTTGTAATCCGCCGAACTTTCGCTAGAGTATTCATTCTAAAATATAATATTCCTACAATAAAAATAGCTTAACAAACTTTCACTAGCAGTTTCAATTGGTCGGATCACTTTTACAACAAAAAATAAGTAATCCGAATAAAAAAATCTTTTTCGATAAACAGAAACGTTCGAAATTGAAGCAGTTATATTTATGTTGCCCAACTAACAAGTGCACGGTTAATAAAAATGTTGCGTTTTATTGATGTTGATAATTCTGTTTAGGTCGAAGGTTATAGAAGCGTTACTACGACAAGTGGTAATTCGAGTACGCATCAAAGATATTGTGCGCGACTGTATCGAAAGGATAATGTCTGACCGTTCAAAAAAGGTGCTTCGCGGACCTCCATTACATATCCCCCTACCTGATGGATCGTTGGGACATGTGTTACGAACTAGGATGTTGCAATACCGTGACAAGATTGCTTTCGTAAGTTATATACACAATTTGTTTCTGATTTTATGTATATAAATATAACAAATTGCAATTTTAGTTTGTATATTTTGATTATGGGCACCAAATCTTATTAGTCACTTTACATAGATCTAAAAAGTTGATTTAAATTATGTAATATAACCATATCAATATTGATTTACCTTGAGACGCTTCTAAATATTAATATAACAATTAACGACCTTGAATAACCACATATTTCCTTGCTACTAGTGATATTCAGATACCGCTTAAGTCATGTTAACACAGCACCAGTACGCGTTCATAAAAATAAATTATTGCCATTTTTATTATTTTATTCCTAATTATAAGTCTTCAGATTATTTTTTAAGTATCTGTGAGATGTGTAATAAATGTTTACAAACAGTACTATTTATGATTACTATAAAGCAACCGGATTATCTGTAAATTGAAATATCGGAATCAATGAATAGACTTGTTTTCCATTGTGTAGTTAAGAATGGCAAAACATTATAATCGCTTGATTTTAAGCGTCATTTGGGGGTCATATCTTATGGTATTATGATTTTAGTCATTGTCCAAAAGGTATCATTCATGGGGGACCATGATTTATTTAATTTTTAATTTTGAACAAATAGTGATAAATAGTGATAGCAAGGACTGTGAGGTAGTATGACAAACGACAATATTCTCGGCGCACTCCGCTCCATACAAATTATTAATTAACTCGAAAAGGCCGTTTCGAAGCCACATGGGTCTTCATCTTCAGCCGCGTACCGATTGGTGTGAGAGAACATATTAAATCTAACGAACTCGCCCGATCCCTACTCGTCAAGAAAAACGTATATAAGTACCTACTTTTGTCCCTTAGAGTAAGAAGCAAGTTAAAATAAGGAGGAAAGGCGCAAAAAAGTCTTATCACCACGAAATGCAAGACATGTGGCCGTCCCACCCTAATAAAAATAAAAATAAAAATGAAAAGATGTTAATCAACACTTTGGTGTGAAAAAAGCATACTTTGAATACATTTCAACCACAGTCTACTAGCTTTATGTTTCATTTAAACGAAATGACTCTTCTCGCCCTGATATAGAAAAAATAAACTTGGTAAAATATAACAATTTTTATTTTTCAATATAATCTCCCTTAACTTCGATATATTTATTACAACGATCAATTAATAATTCTATACCCTTGTAAAAAGAATCCAAAGTTTTTCCCTCAAAACGTTGTATTACTGCTTTCTGAGACGAAATTCATCGGGTCGCCGCCATTCCATCGACTCCTTTTTGAATAGAGAGTCATAATACAGAACCATTGCTTCATCTCCTGTGACAATGGACTCCAAGATCGGTGCCGGATCGTCTCCACACATGTTTAAAAACGAGCGCGCATATTCGACCCGACGTTCACGTTGAAATGTTTTCAAGCGTTATCAATTCAATTGGCCGACCGGGGCCATCATCTTCAAGGGATTCTTGCCCCAAACGGAAAAATTTTGCTCACTTTTTTGCAGTGGAATATGAAGGAGACAAATCACCATAAACGCCGTTTAAACGTTGTTTAATGTGATTAGACGTATGCCTTTCTTTTGTTAAAAATGTAATGATGGCGCGGTAGTCAATTTTCGTTACCTGAGACATTTTCATGCACTAGTCACGTTGTCTGGCTAGCTACCAAAAACTATTACTCTTCGAGGTAATAGGTAATAAGGGTAATTTATATAGTGTAGTGTTCAAAAATGTTCTCCTAATTTAGTCAACACTTAAAAAAATAGATTATACCAGCTATGAGAAATATAAGACCTTTTAATATAATTTATTATACCTTTTATTTAGAAAAGCCAGATTTTTTATAAGAAATAACATATATCAGATATTAAAAGATAACATATTTGTAATAAAGCTTATCACTTTTATTAATAAATAAAAAAAGAAAATATTGGTTTTAGATCGACGAATTTACCGAGGAATCCATAACCTACAATGACCTAATCTCCATAAGCCAGAATCTCTCAAACGCTTTAAGATATCTCAACTTCAGAAAAGACGACAGAATCGCGATATGTTCTGAAAACAGCATCTACTATATATGCCCAGTGTTATCAGCTTTATACCTAGGTTTAATCACGACGCCTATATACTACAATTACCTCGAAGGTAAAAATAAAGTACCCTCAGACATTAAAAACGTTGGCTATAGATTCTTTTAGAAGAGTTACGTAAAGCTCTACAGCTAACAGAACCGAGAATCATATTCTGCTCTAGAAATGAAGCTAGGTTCTTCGTCGACCTACGGAGGCAGATGCCCTTCATCGAGTACGTCGTAATTGTGGATTTACGCGAACCTGAAGATGGTGTAGAAACATTGAAGACGTTTATTGAGAGATACGCTTCCCATCATGAGGATGTGGAAGAATTCAGGATGGTAGATGTCGATGTGGAAGATCAAGTAGCGTTTGTTATGTTTTCCTCTGGTACTACAGATCTGCCAAAAGGAACTATGCTTACGCACAGGAATATGTTGACAAGTATTGTACATTTAACGTAGGTACAGGAAAATCTAGAAATATAATTCATAATTCTATGTAATACAGTTTTTATTAAGTAGAGACATGACTAATTCTCTAAATTTTCAGCGACCCCAATGTAAGGTTTGCAGATCCAAAAGAACCATATCTTTGTATTATGCCATTTTACCACGTTTTTGGATTAGTCACCACCCTTGGGGTGCTATTTTGCGGTATGCTTGGCAGAGTCTTTTGTACATTCGATGAAATCATCTTCCTTAAAACATTGGAGAAATATCGAATATCTCGTTTAAGTATGGCGCCGCCTTTAGTGGTATTGCTTGCCAAGAGCCCATTGGTTGAAAGTTACGATTTATCGTCATTAAAAGAAATTTCTTACGTCGTAGGGAACATCAGCGAAGAAACTGAGAAACTGATAAAAGAAAGGTATCCTCGATCCAAACCATGATGAATCTAATTTGAACCAAAATATTTTTTCAAGGTTAAATGTTAATAATATAAGGCAAATGTATGGATTAACGGAGACCACATCCGTTGCAGTTGCCGTTCCAGCTCTAACGGAAAAATCTGGCTCAGTCGGTAAAGTCCTTCCAACAATGTCTATCCTGGTTAGAGATCCAGACTCAGGGGAAAGTCTAGGACCAAACCAAATGGGTGAAATATGCTTCAAAGGTGATTTAGTAATGAAAGGTTACTACGGAAACCCAGCAGCTACACGTGAAATATTCATCGAAGACGGTTGGATGCGTACTGGCGATTTGGGTTACTTCGATGAAGATGAATACGTGTTCATGATCGATAGACTAACGGAATTGATCAAATACAAAGGATATCAAGTATTTAACAAGTAAAGATGGTCAAATTAATGATGAATATAAAGTTTTTATGTTGTTTTAGGTACCTCCGGCACAATTAGAATCTCTTCTATTAAAACATCCCGGGATAAGAGAATGTGGAGTGGTTGGTGTCCCTAACGAGGAATCCGGGGAATTACCAATGGCCTTCGTTGTTAGGCAAGCTGGTGCTTCAATTACAGAAAAGGAAATCATAGATTATGTAGCTGGTACGTGAAAAAATTAATTCGTTTTTTTCAATTTAAAATTATATTTGCTTATAGCCAATGTGAGCAATGAAAAACAACTTAGAGGAGGAGTTAGATTCATTGAAGAAATACCAAAGAATACAATTGGAAGAATGTTACGAAGGATACTCAGACTAATGGTTAGGGAAATATATGGAACGTAGGTACTACTGTGCAACACATCAAATTAACTTTACACTAATTGATATTGTATTTTTTTATTAATAAATTATTTTCTTTTGATAGAAGTTTTAAAACGAGAATTTAATTACATGTACGCATGAGGAAATCTAATTAGATATCCTCATTTGTACGTTTTTGTCGAGTAAATTACTGCAAACGCTTCTACAGAACTGAACAAATCGTTTGCTACTAATTCTGACGCGACAGTAGTCTCAACTACTGGCTTAAAACGAGATGTGTAACATCGAAACGCGCGTCCATAGATGGTGGATAGGTGATGGCATTACTTTTCAATTAATTAACCTATGGCGGTTTAAGCCAGTAGTTGAGACTACTGTCGCGTCAGAATTAGTAGCAATACGATTTGTTCAGTTCTGTAGAAGCGTTTGCAGTAATTTACTCGACAAAAACAAATGAGGATATCTAATTAGATTTCCTCATGCGTACATGTAAACATCTACTTCGTATATATACGATTTAAAATATTGAAATGCCATTACCTTCCACAAAGCTATGCCGACGAGATGTATAACATCGAAACGCGCGTCCATAGATGGTGGATAGGTGATGGTATTACTTTTCAATTGAGAATTTAATTGCTTCAAGTGCCAGACTTTAATTTCAGCCAAATTCTGCTTTACCAACGTCTGACAGGGTTAAGGCGTTCTGATTTCTTTTTCGATTTCTTCATCGGCTTATATAGCCGTGAGGCCTCTCCCTCCGAGTCTGAAGTTTTATTAAATGGAATCCAGCCGACTATAATTCCAGGGTTAAATAACTCGTGAAGAATATACAGCGTAGGCTCTATATTCTTCACATCCTACAAACATGTACAGAATAAATTCTTTTACCGATCGTGAAAATGATCTTTTATTTAGAACATAAGAATTTATATCAAATTCATAACATTACAATGTTTTATTTTTTGCTATAGTGAGGTTCTAATGTTTTGCTGTGACTGACTACTTGCTTATGAAACGCATTATTGAAATTAAACGAGGTTCTTCTTTGAACTTTATAGTGTCTGGCAAGACTTATTAGATCTTAGAGAGCTATTCGTATAGTATACTTCTACATCAGAAAAAAATGATCTCTATGGTAGATTATGTCTCCACATTAGACATTTTTTTAAATCTTCATTTCCAAATATATATTTTTTATTTTACTGCTTTATTTATGCAAAAATACGCAGGCATAAAACAGTTACCATACAAAACCTGACACAAAAACGTCAGATCAAAGGAAATTGATGAATGACTTCAGTTAAAATATCATTGGATGGTATTTCAGTATACTTGTCTCCATCAATATTCAGCAAGATGCTCTTACAAGAGATTCTCAGACGTGCCGTGGATCGATGGATCCAACTTTGCCTTAATATGACAACGTTGAGTTTTAATTTTTCTTCTGTTTAAAATGTAAGTACCTTTTCTTTATGTTTTAAATTAAATTGTCGCTTTTCTTACCTACCTGTGCCCATGAACATGAGTAGTAGTAACCAAAAAAATCGAAAACTTATCATTTCAATGAAGAATGGGAACTCGATTACTTTTTTACAATGGTGAATGTGTTCCGAGGATTGTTACTTCTTGCAAAGCGATCTTACAAATATTTCTAAATGGTGTACATCAAATAATCTACCTCTGAATATCAGCAAATGTAAAGTTATTTCCTTCACACGTGCATCTACGCCAATTACTTTCAACTATGAGCTTAATCAAGTTAACATCGAACGTGGTCGAATTAATTAAAGGATCTAGGGATTTTGTTTGATAGCAAACTCACTTTTGCGCAACACATTATCAGTATCTCCCATGCGGCTAGAAGATCTCTTGGTTTTATTGTGCGAAATTACAGAGAGTTTACCAATGAGCTAGCCTTGAAATCTTTGTACTACGCTCTTGTTAGATCCCGTCTGGAATACGCGTCCATCATATGGTGCCCTTACTATTTAACGCATAAACGCCAATTGGAATTGGTCCAACGCAGATTTGCTAAACTCCTCTGGTTCCGGGAAGACGGAGTGTACCCACCGAGAGGCGTTGATCATATGTTACTGTTGTTTCGATTTAATTTTCCCTCTTTTAACTTTCGGCGCATATCCTCCGGTTTGGTGTTTCTCTGGAAATTGTGCAATAGCTGCATTGACTGCTCTGCACTAGTTCAAAGCAAGATGGAAAATGTGAAAATTTAAATGATGAAACATGGCTTAGTGATTTACCATTTCTTACCGATTTTACTTCAACATTAAGTCATTTAAATTTAAAATTAGTTAAAAATGAAACAGTAATTGATATGATCAGCTTCATAGATGCATATAAAACAAAATTTATTTTGCTAATAGATCTGCAACAAAATAATCTGAATCATTTTCCAAATACGGCGGATAACCTACAAAAACATAAAAATATTAATTATAAGATCGACAAATACGTCGCGGAAATCCAAAAAGATTTTAAGATCGGATTCCAAGATTTTGAAAGAATTAAAGAAATTGTGGAATTTATATCTTTTCCTTTTGAAAAAGATTTAAGTGTGAAACGCATTAGTCAAAAAATTTCAGACATATTTCATATGGAGCAAAATGCATTAGAAAATGAAATTATAATTTTACAAACTGATTTAATCTTACAAGCCAGAAAATTTGAGGAAGATTTTTGGAAATACGTCAACCGAGAAAAATATCCCAGTATCACCAAATGTAGCGAATATATTTATTCTTATTTCGGATCTACGTACTTGTGTGAATCGGCATTTTCATATTTAAAGTTAACGAAGACTAAACAACGTTCTGTCTCATTGATTGATGGATTTTCCTACCAAAGCAGGGCTGGTCTTTACATCCCCAACACTGAAGCTTAATAGCCTATTGTATTATTCCTGCTTCGGTTTTCTTTTACTTGAACAGGTTGGTTCCCGTAATCAGGTTTAAGAGCCTATGCAGTAAATCTTTCTCCATTGGTAGTTCAATTATGCTTCGCATAGCGCATCTGCGTCGAGCTAGCGCTGCACTTTCGAAAATAATATGAGGGGCTGTTTCCTCCTCCTCATTGCAAAGTCTACATAAGGGTTCATCTTTGTAGATCACCATCTTATGCAAGTGGCCTCTCAAACAGCCATGTTGCTGCCCTAAGCTGTATCTTGCTTAATTCAAGCAGGTCAGCAGTCAAATTATCAGCCATAGTGGGCATTTCTATAACAACTTTTTCATATTTACGAACAAATAGTACAACTTACGCATGATAAATAAACTCAATTATATTTTAAGTTACTAAAAATCTATCTTAAAAAGGTGTCGAAAAATGGAATTTTTTAAGTACCGCCTATACGGAATGAACTGCAAATATCAAAAGTTGGGTCTGGAAATTTATTTTCTTTATGAGCCTATATCTTGAAAACTTAATAAGTGATCTAAAAAAAAAATAGTTTTTAACATATATTTTGCTTATCTACCCATAGCTTGCGGGAGTGCACCTCGTACTGAAACAGTGTACAAATATAGTATGTATTTCACACCTCCCCCTCCCCACTTAGACTACGTTTATGACAAGTCGATCGCGACACATTTTTAAGATAAAAAGTATATCATGTACACAAAAGTTGGCCAGCTTTGGTGGTGGCCCTAATGGTCTATACTGGTCTTTAAGCTCACGAGTGTTAGATATAAGTTAAATCAATGTCAACTATTAAAGATCAGTTTCCAAACACTTTCTAAGGAGAAATGAAACAAACATTTATCTCGAGTTTCGTTATATTTATGTATAATGTAATGTACATAACACTATGTATTCATTTTTTTGTTTTTAATTAAATCAAGTACGAATAATGACAATCATTTCCGGAGTTTATGTGCAACTCCGTCGTTATTAACAAGGTTTATAAGCACAATGGTTATGTATATTATTATGTATAAGACAAAATAAATTAACAAGTAAAAATATGTTACAAACGTTTTTTTTGTATAAAATATACTAAAAGTAATAAAGTATTATGTCTCGTGTATAATATATACACACATGAGGCAAATGCAACTAATTACTGCAATGGTATGTTTTATTATTTACTTATTTCCCTTTTTTTTCTTCTTTTTCATTTCATTATCTTCGTTTTTCGCGATTTATTATTCATTAACCGTTACTGATCATCATTTTCTCTATATAATAGTTTATTTATTTGTTTATTAAATATTATTACCACATAGTATACGTTTCCTTTTTTAAATTTAATTTAATTTGCCATGTCTCCTTCCGTCATGTTCTCTTCATGTTATTTCTTATTAAAACAATTTTTGGTTTCGCTTGTTTTAATTATTACTAATATTACATCTTTCTTACAGTTTTTTTTGGTATTTTGAGTGTGTGTACAGGATCCTTTTGCTTTTTATTTACTTTATTATGTTAGTATAGTACGTAACGGAAATAACTGCCATCCCATCTGACATTCAAGAAGCTTACAGAACACTGGATATTTTTTTTTTGTACTAATGCTACTGTTATTTACAATTTTTTATAACCTTTCAATCAATAGCGCTTTTTTTAAATAAATACTTGTTGATTATATTGTTGATAGATGTAGTCTAATCAATAACATTATTTTAAAGAAATCGTTATTAATTCTTTTTTAAAGATGGTATAAACATTAATTATTGCAACCTATGCTTTTATTCATCTTAATATTAACAATTGGCGCATTTTTTAAATAATTAATTAATTGAAAGTAGATAAAAATATCTAATTACATTCAGCAGAAACCTAATCGAAAACGTTCAACATTTTCTAGCTAAAATCGTAAGTAAAAAAATTGATTTCAAAAGCTTTAGAAGCCTTGTAAAACTTACCTTTGTTCAGATATAACTCCACCTCCTAATTAATTTCACATATTTCATTAATACGTCAATTAAAAGCTTAGATTTAACAATAAACTCGTCGGAGCACCTTACATCATCTAGGAACTACGCTCAATACTAAAAACACGGAGATGATTCCCTCAGAGAAAGAAAAACAAGAATAAACTGCAACCCAGAAATTTGGATTAATTTACTGCGTGTAGATTTTCATTGGATTTATATTCTGCAAATTATTACTTATTACTATTCTGAGATGGACAGGGATTTAAGGATATTAATATCTGATACCAACAACAATAAAGTTTAAAATTGCAATCATATGACTCTTAATTTTAATCACAGAAATTATTGTATTGTAGATTTAGAATTAGACGAAACTTTCAAATGCTACATTTTACAAGCAGATATGTTAAATATGTATTTTCTTGTGCAATAAATGTGCATTTCATGCTTTCTTGCATCTGCAGCTTGTTTTGTAAGTTTGATCTAAATCTATATATTTCAAATAAATCCTTGTATATTTAACAATTGATAATTGCTTCCTTTGAAGAACCAATGATTGTCAATGCAGGTAACGTATTTAAATTAAAAAAGGGAGCTCCTGCCGTACTTTACCTTTGAAGAAATTTTAGCTTTTAATAAGTTCATATTTTATTTAATATTGTCTTATTATTGACTCGATCATTATTGGTAACTTTTGGCCTGTTGTGAATGTAATAAATATAACCAGGAAACACAACTGGGTTTGGCTACGGTTGTTCGTAATAAATTAATTAGAAATTTATCAAGGTTCACCTGCACTTAATTTCTTATTTGAAATCGATTTCATAAAAGCTAAAAATATATAACGCAATTTATAGAACACTTTGTTCCTTAGAAAACAGTGTAGATTTTATAGAAGCTTCCCACAACACAATTGCGTCCGTAATAGAAAAGGATGAAGGTATATTCCATCAGTTTTCTAAGATTCAAAAGAAGTACAGCCAATTAATTTTGTCTTTATACCCATCTGTATCTAACGCCGTCTAGAAATCAATACTATCGAAGAAACAAAATCGGAAGTAGTTGATGTAGTAAATTATCGCGTTAATTTTCTTTTCAAGTCAGTCTTGTGTTTTACTGCTTCAATATCTAATTGTTACGTCACCTATTTTACTAATTTCTAAATTAAAGTCTTTTGAGTGTTTATAATTTTTATTAAAAAAAACCGCGATAGTTTGAAAGGTTAAACGATTACTTATTCATTTCTTTCATTGGAAAAAAACGTCTCCACGGCAAATTAAACAGTGTCTACAAGCTTTTAAAACAGTTAGCAGCACCGACTGCAGGCACGCATGGTTAATACTGACTGTCGTTGCCGAAATTAACAACGTTTATGTCGCCCGGTCTCTTTTCTTCTTTTTTTTTAATATTCATTAGGTAACCAACAGAGAACAACAATATTCAATGTACAATAATAATAATAATACTATTCCTCTCATCTCATTCTTCATCGTGACTACCTTTGATTTAATAATCTTAACCATCTTATGATCATTGTCGATTTAGCTTTATTTTTCATATTTCTTTTTTAATGATCGTTTTACGGTAATAACTAGGGGGTCAATATAATTATAATTAATTAATTTAATTATTAATTAATATAAGTCAATTAAAGCTTTTCTTTTCACGGACTTTGTACAGTGACTTCGAAGTACGCATTCGGCATTTTCTTTTTTTTATTATTTCTTTTACATTTTTTTCTTTGTTTCATTAATTTAATTATTTACTTTTTACTTTTTTGGTTGGAAGAGGCGGGAGGTAGGTTGCGACCAGACAGACGCACAGAAACTACGCATATTAGAATCGAAAATTTGTTTGTCTACTGGGTGATGTGGCCATATCAGGATCTACCCATCTCTTCTGGACGCCGATCCGTTGCGATGCGTAGAAGGTTGTTGAATTCAGCCTCCAAGGTTTGCCTTGCCTATAATATTAAAATATTTTATCATATTTTATACAATGATTGTAAATGAATTTGAATTTGAAGTACAAATTGTATATTCTAACCTGCGTATTTTGCGTTGCTATCTGTAAGGCAAGGGCCATGCTATTCGAATCGAAACTTTCGTCCAAGGCAATTAAAGCACCATGTACACCGGATTCGACTAAATTGTTGGCATATTCCTATAAGAGAATAAACGAACAGTATAAGAAGAATACGGTTCTGATCAAGAGATATTTACTTTTAAGCCGATTGCAGCTACCCATCTGATGAGCCGGTCGTTGCTCCAAACCAAGACGTCCGAATTTGTGGTCTCCGAATTCTTCCGCCTATCTTCCAAGAGATTTCGATCGTAATTTAATCGTTTCAAACACGATATACCGTATTGTAGACTAGTTCTGAAAAATACACAAAAGCGAATAAGTAATTTGATAGAATAATACTGATAAATTACAGCTGAAAAAACAGATATAATATAAATCCACTGAAGTTTCACAAATATTAAATAACAACCCAAACGTCTTTGAAACATATTCCTCATCACTAGAGCTGGCAGTCTGGGCGGCGCGACAGGATCGGATCCGATGTTGTGTGTAGATATATGTACAGTACCGTTCATGGAAGTTCGGACAAGCTAACAAATTACATTAACTGTTTATGAAAAAATTTTAAAATTATATAATATACATTTCTGCGAGGAATTATTAAAACTAACCTTTTCTGGAAGCTATTTACCAATTTCCAGGTAGTATTTGTATATTATAAGACCGTTATCATAAAATATATAATTAGGTTGGAAATCCCCAATAATTACAGTGACAAAAAATCTACAGTACATGATGCTATAGTTCGATTTAAGACAACCGGTGACGTGCAAGATCGTAATCGGCCAGGGCCATCAACAAAAACGACTCCTGCGGAAGATTTACGAATAAAAATAATTAGTAAGTGCAATAGAAGACTAACAGCATCAGAAATTGCTGCAGAATTCAATAATGAGCGAGATTCCAAAGTTTCTGTGAGTACTGTGAAACGTCGGCTGAATGAGGCTGGGTTGCATGGGCGAGTGGCTTGTCGAAAACCGTTACTCCGAAGAGGAAATAGGATGAAACGACTGAAATGGACACAAGCTCATAGAGATTGAACAGTGGACCATTTTAAAAACGTTTTGTGGACTGACGAATCCAAGCTTGGTTTTTGGAAATAGACGGAGAGTTTTCGTACGCAGATCAAGAGGGGAAAGAATGTTACGGGAGTGCATAGTTCTTACGGTGAAGCATGGAGGCGGATCTGTAATGGTTTGGGGTTGTTTTTCCTTAATCGGAACAGAGGACTTGCTCAAAATTGAAAGATATCGGAAAATCCTGGAGGAAAATGCCATACCGTCAGGAGTCCGATTAATTGGTCGTGGATTTGAATTTATGCAGGACAATGACCCCAAACATAAATCTAAATTGTGCACAGATTACCTGCAGCAAGAAGAAAATGAAAGAATCCTAAAAATTAAGGAATGACCATTGCAGTCCCCCGATCTGAACCCGATAGAGTTGTTATGGGAAGAATTAGACCGATGTGTTAGGAAAGTGTCCAAAATCAAAGGAACATTTGTGGACCATTCTCCAGGAGGTATGGACAAGCTTGCCCAATGAAACATTAGCAAAATTAGTGAATCGGATGCCGAGAATAGTGGCAGCAGTCCTAAAGGCAAAAGGTGGATTTTTCGATGAAAATCAGATTTAAATTATTTGTATTACATTGACTTTTTCTTTTTAATAAATTTGTGTTTGAAAATATGTAAAATCACGTAAGTAAGTATTAAATACATGGCCATTTAATATTTCTCTTATTTTCTTTGACTTCCGTACATTTTTTTGCTTGCCCGAACTTCTATGAACGGTAGTGTATATACATGGTGTATATGTATCTCTGATTGGCGGTCGATGTTAATATTCGCTTCGCACAGTCGGCTCACTGCTTGTGGTGTATACCGTGTTAGAAAGTTCGGTAATAAAGTGAGCCGCTAAAATAGATGGGCACTGCTGCAAAATTTGCTCGCTATAAAAGTATAAGGGCGGGGAGTTGCGCAACGGGAATGAATCCGTATCAGTAATAATCTAACGGCTGCTATAAGCGGATCTCACTAGACCCTAGTCAAGTGATGCGTTATACCCCTACTTTATTTCTTTAATCGTTTGTCGTTGCCTTTCTCGATCTTTTGCTCCTTTGTTATTTTTGATTTGCTTTGTATCTCGTAGTTATACCGTGGAATAGTTTTTTTGAATTATGTCCTTTCTAGGAAGTCGTTAAATGGTACTACGTTACTAGCAGTACTGCAAATGACTACTTATTTGCATATCTATCCCTTATCTATCCTAATAATAGATTCAATTGCATTTTTACACATGTATATGCGATTCATTTTGATATAAAGTTTCATTAATTAGATTTAGAAAACATGTTTTTGTTATGCACTTTATATTATTTGAACATCTAATATATTGGATATTTGGAAACGGAAAATGTAATTTGTTTTTTTTTTTATAATGAGGGGTTCTATTTATTTTTAGGATTTATCTTTTTTTTTTTTTAATTGAGAAGGATTTCTTTGTTTTATACACGGCAGTATTACAGTTAAGTATTTATTTGGAAATAATCAACGATTAAAGTCCATCAAATAGGATAAAAATCAAATAAGATGTATTACGAATTTCCTAAAATCAGCAGTGAAGTCGAGCTTATAACTGGAACACGTATGATAGGCAACTGACTGGCATCTGGAATGTTTGAGGGGAAACTGAAGAGTGAGGAGGACGTGCTTACACATAGACGGCAACGTTGTTCTCTATATGTATGGAACCGGCGCTTATAAATGAATCCTTTCCAACGTTAGTATACTTACTACTATGCTGGCGCGCCTCCCGAAAATGCCAACTGTACTGATCATGCTATGCTTAAATTTATCAAATTGACATTAAACAATTGTACTCTTTAGATAATCAAAATGGCTCTGATTTTAGAAATACAAGAACAAACGATATTCTAAAATCAACATTGCCACGTATTGCAGAACCCATAAGAAGTAATACTTTGTGATATTGACCTTCCAAACCACCTTTTACAGTTATCAACATATATATTCGCTTACCTATGAAAGCTATCGACCATCTTAAGCTGCCCTCTAAGATCCTTCTTCGTCAGATGATCCAGCATCCTCGCATCTACCAGACATTCCATAAACGTGGTACGGTACTGGGGTAGACCGAGCGCTGGCAGCCACGAGTTGCCGATCCACTCGTGGTTCATGTCGCCGAAAGCGAGCGTCGTCCGCGACGTCTTCGGGGCAGAAGGCGACGTCAGCGACACCATCTCTTGGATCGCCAGCCGCAGCTTGAGACGATGTAACGGGTTACTAATACCTATTTCTCTTTGGATTTCCGTATCACTGAGCGCGCTCATGATCGCGCCCGATTTGACGTTTGCGCGGCACGCGGCTACGTACCACGCCGGCATACCAACCCACAGCTCGAGCCAGGCGACGATCGTCGGCCCGTTCCATAGGGCGAACGGTGTGCCGGCCTTCATTGCTTCCGCTAGCAGCTCGTGTCTGTAGTCGCGATCCCTAGAATGATGACAGAATGCATTATCTTCTTGCGATCGTTTTCGATGGTTTACTCACTTCTTTTTCTGCCTTCGTTCGAATTCGCCCTTTTGTCCTAACTTGCTCGATATGCTCATGGAATCAGGAAGATCTCCGTCGGGCATGACGTTTCCTTGATTCATGTTGATGTTCTGGGTTTCGGGTATATCCTTGCCTTTCACCTGCGATAATATATTATCATGGTTCAAGATAATTAGCCAACATTATAATTACGCGTAATTATGCACAATTTGTTGAAAAATACACATACAAGGTGCACCCAATCATAGACACTGGGTATATATTGATGTCAATGGACACAAATTCGAATAGCTGTCATAGGGTAGACTAACCAATGATTCTAAAACTTTTAACGAAATAAATACCCCGTGCTTTCTAAAAAGTAACTATCAATGTGTTACATGAACAGTGCTGTGGCAGAAACTATTCGACAATGTTCACCCAAGGTAGATGTATTAATAGCAAGTACAAAAAAGTGTTTTTCCAATCTCCTAAACGTCTTTTATGTATAGATAATACGCTGAATGTGATAGACAAGAAACAGTTTTTCTTTTTCGTTTATTATCGTTATTTGCTATATAATGGGATAGAAAAACGGATTCCCTGAGCGGGACTACTGTGCTTGCGCGTAATTGCAAGTTGTATAACGCGTTGTAATGGAAGTGAAGTTATAACAAGGCATGTGTGTATCTTATTGTTACACAAAAACTTTCCTTTGCATTTTATAAAACAGTCTAATTTTTTACCAAAAAGCGACGATCTAACAAGATATCATCAAGAATATAAGCGTAAAAAGAGATATAAAATTTATTAAACACAATATGATTGTTACCAACCATAAGGTATTAAAAAAAAACAACTTTTCTTCCTTAACTAAAAGTCATAGAATTAAGGGAAATCTTACAATGATCATACCTTCTCCTTCTTACTGAAGAATCTTCCTAACGACGATTTAATGCCTTTCTTCTTCTGCGCAGCCGCGGCCGCCGCAACAGCTGCTGCCGAAACATCCCTCGGCACTCCGGTCACGGTATTCTTGTGCAAGCTCTCCTGGCTACTGTGACGAGAGGAGAGAGGTGATGGAGGTGTGTGGGTCTGTCCTTGCCTATAGACACTATACTCTACTCTAGACTATTTCTAAATCAAGCATGCTAGATCACATATGTTCAAAAAAGAAAGTGACGTGCACCATCTTGATGATTTCAACAAGTTCCAATCAAAAATCTAGTATTTGTAAACATTTTTGATACTTTAAAATCTCTGTAAATCAAGATGGTTTAGCTACGACGTTGTATTTTGATTGGAACTGTTTGAAATAATAAAAAGAACACCCAATATAAAATATAATCGCTACCCAACAAACCAAAATCTACCACAAATTAAAAACAGTGCAAAATAATGTCTAATCAGATACATATCATAATCACAAAGTGCAGAGAAATAAATTTAACATTTAGTAACCTGTAAGTGGCAACTCCAGTTGGTACGCCGCCAACACCGGTTCTTCTGTATTAAAATAATTTCAAATAGCATGAATAAGCATCATCGCATCCCAAGAAAAGAAATTTTAAGTAATTTTTCAACGAAATCGCAATTTTAAAAGGACTCTATTGTCTTTGTTTGTTTGGTTAATTGGACAAAGATATACTATAAATATATTATGTTACTAACCTTCGTAACTCTTCCTGACTATGGGCCAAGGCTTGGGCGACTCTTTCCAATCGTAGCGATCTTGCTGTAAGAGGTGATGCACCTCCTCCGCTAGTACTGTCAAGATGCATCTCGTCGCGTGATAATTCGGACGATAGTGGTACCAATTGCAACTACAAAGATAACGTAATCAAAATATAAAAGGATTCTATAATGGTTGTTATTGTGGGTTAGGTAAAAGTTTCTTTAATGTTGAAAAAATATTATATAATACTTTTAATTAATTCTAATTATTCTAGTGGTGGTCAAATGATTTTTGTTTTTTTTTGATTTTACATAACCCCTCAATTTGCTAACAATTTTGTTATAGATAACTTATAGGTGTAATGTACAATTGATATCGAAGAAGCAATGGTTATAGCCAACAAAATATTTAAATCAAAAAATTATTACTTCGTTTTAATTAACAGAAGAAATCTAAGAAATGGTACCGATCCTTGGAAGTTTTACATCTCATATCAACAGCTGTTGGTACACACTTATATTACAGATATAAAATTTCCGAGAGCGAATATTACCTTTCTTTAAAGACAAAATTGCATAAATGCATTATACACAGGGCCTATTTGTAAATTATTGACAAACTTTTAGATATTGTATTTGTACAGGGCGTTACAAATTTCTTTCATCAATACAATTTACCTCCGAAATAAGAAATATCTTTATGTACTATTGCTCTAGCAGTCCTGAAAGTTTGTTAGCGGATTCCAAATACACCCTGTATATATATAACCGTCACAAAGGTTGAAAGCAAACATGAATTTCTTAGAAACGTTAGGAATAGTCATTGTATCGTGAAAATGTTAGTCCTTAGTTTCCAATCAAATTACATAAATACACAATCCATCCACATTTCTTTGGAATATTAAATAGTGGAGAGAAATTGTAAATTAAAAAGTTTTATTGCGTTATTATGCAAATTAGGGTGTTATATATGAATCGAAGTGTGGTGACTTATACATGTTGGTCCAAGTCTCACCGGGATGCGAGATATATTGTACGTAGCGCGATTTGGCATACTACCGTAGCTCTGAGCTGCCTAGCCTGAGCGTGTCAGAACGCACGCTTTGTCTATCTATGCGCTCGCAAGATTCTAACAAGTGATCGAGGAGGAGACAGAAGTGATTTTTACATTCGCCTAGTCACCAAATATTTTATTTGAATTTCACAGAAGTAATTCGAAATATGTTTGGACGCGGGAGATATGTCACAAATTACGCTTAATATGCTACCAAACTCCATAACAGTAAAAAGCAAAGAATATGGTTTAGGTGATATTGTGGGACTCAATGGAAGCGGTAAATTCACTTGCGACTCCGCGCCAATACCGAACAATTTATGGGAAGAAGCCATTGAACAAACACACATTATTCTATAATAATGAAACCAACTACCAACAAACACCATGAACGGACGCGCGTTTCGCCGCCTAACGGCTCATCAGCGTACTTATGTGCAAGTTGGTAGATATATTTGAAATGTTAAAATTTTTTGTTTTGTTTTGTTTTATCAAATAAAACATTAAAAACTATTCTATGTTACAATCTTTTGGTTATTTTAACTTATTTTTAAAATAACTATTCTAGTCATTTTTGAATAATTATTTCAAAAATAAGGTAAAATAACCTAAAGATTGTAATGTAGAATAGTTTTTAATGTGTTATTTGATAAAACAAAACCAAAAAAACAAAAAACAAAAAAAAATTCTAAAGTGTTGTGTCAGTTGACAATGTTCTATTTTATGGACATTCTGAAGAAGACAATAAAATTTGTCGAAACGTAAAATGTTAAGTTTTAATTAACTCAAACAATAATATATTTAATAATTAAGACGCTAAAATCAAGGGAAAAAAAAGAAGAATTTCAAATTATTAAACAAAAACGGCTAAGAAACGAAATATACTTTTGCATTTAATTAGATACTCTCATCCATACTAGTATACACATTATTTTGTATACAATTTAACGAAATTTCCACAACGCAAATCAGCACAAGAGGAGCGCAGAATGTTGCCATTATCAAATTTTCAAAAACCGAAAAATTGGTGCGGTGGCTAATGAATAAGGGTTCGCCCCAACCTCTCATTCTCAAGTATCTCGAAAACGGTTAAAGCACAAAATGAAATTTTTGCGGCAAATCAACACAAAAGGAGCATAGAACGTTGCTGTTACCAATTTTTCAAAAACCCTAACATTGGTACGGTGGCTATTAAATAAGGGTTCGTTCCAACACTCATTCTCAAATATCTGGAAAACAGTCCGTAGGCTTCCGCGGTCATCAATAATGCTATACTCTTGGTTTCCGGGTTGGAACCGCGTCGTTGTCGTAGCTTTTGCCGATTTTTCGTCCACACTCTTATGGGATTTCTTCAGGGCTATTACCGCACACTGACTGGGGACTGTTCATTTAGGAGGGGTTTATATAGGGCTTGTTTTGAGTCAATGGAGAGGAAATGTTATGCATCAATGAAGCGTGGCGGTTGCTAGGAGGTTTAATCAGTTGGAATTTCCATGTGTGATGTAAGAGGTAGTCATCTTCGCGATTTAAATTATTGGGATGTTTGAAAATCTCTATTGATTCACGGATTTGTCTACTATAATAGTTGAGGATTGCGAGATAAGATGCGGGTAGAATTAAATTGGATTTAATGGCCAATTTCCAGTCTATGCTCAGCCAGTGCGGACCCGGCTACACGTAACAACCGCGTGCAACGGTCGTGCTCAGTAACACGAGTACTGATCGATCGCTTTGTTTCACCTGTGTACACATTATCGCACGAACATGGAATCTGGTAAACACCAAGGGCTTCCAGATGATTGCGGTCTTTGTTGGAAGACGAGTGTGAGAGCTTGAAATTAGGTTTGCTCTCAGACTACAGCCATGATAAAGGCTAAAGTATATGCATGTAAATAAATTATAATCTAAACAATATGTAAAATGTAAATATTTTAAGGATATACTTTAATTTCTCTTATATATGAATAAAAATTTATAAAAAATTCTCGGTATACATACGTATTTCTTTTTTCTAAAATTCATTACTGCTTTCAAACTTGATGATGGTAGCGTAAATATTTAATAGAATAATGCAAGATACATCTTTAACAAATTAAATTAATCTTATTATACCTTCAACAGTAAGAAGCATTTCATTCACATTTAGGTTTTCAATCCTACACAACTGGTTACAGAAAAAATTGCAATACTCACTGTTAATACCATAATAGAATAGAAAATACTACGAGCAACAGAAATCATAAATGAAAAAACGATGAAGAAGCAACACACTTATGCATGAGAGCAACTGAAAAGGGAACAAATGACAAAAATTATAGAAAAAGGAGAATTTTACAAATAAAACATCAATATTATGCTACGGAAAACATCAAAGAATATTTTTGAGATGTATTTTGATTTATTTTATAGGAGTAAAGTGGTATTAAGAATCAAATAAAGACGTGAACATGTTATTCAAAATGATGTAGAAATGGAAATAAACAGACTTATCTGATATTGCCTACAATCAAAGATATTATGTAATGGATCATAAACAATATAAAGTGCTTTATTTGGTTTTTCTTCTATAACTTTTTAAGAAAATTTAAAACATCAGTTTATTTCAATTTATCATCACTAGTAATTAACTGAGGAAATAGATAAAGAAATAAAACACAGAGAATAAAATAGAAGAGATTAGTCACAATATAGTTACAATACCTTTATCCAAAAACGTACTACTACACAAGTAAGTGACCCCCTACAAGGTACATCATATACATGGGTATAACTTCTACGAATCAAAACGAGTCATAATAGCTTTAAGACATCTTTTTGAAACGTAAAGATTTACTATCCACACATTTCGCACACCTTGCAAACACATTTCAATAAACATTATCTGTTCGTTAGTCTTCGAGAGTAAAAGGTAAAAATACATGACAAAAATCATACTATTGCATTTTTAATTACAGATAGTGAGTTTGACACGTACAAAACGCAAAAACAAATTTCTATTAAGAAAAAAGGAAAAAAAAATGACATGGAAGACGAACCTGACTTGATGGCAGTGATTCGGATAAGGCTCCGGGACTCAAAATTGTATGATACTGTTGCAGATGTGCCGGAGACATTGATGCAGGGGCCTACAAAACCACACACACATTGGCAGTATTACCTGAGTTGATTTCGGTTCGATTAACAAGAATTGCTTCATGATATCGAACAAGGGAGGTGGTGTCGAGCATTTCGTGTTGCACAAAACTAAACTGATAACATGCAGTGTATTGTAGAACATTAAAATAATTCAGTTTCCAATAAGTCGAAAAGATGGGAATTAGAATACAGAGCAAAAGAAGAAGAAGGAACTAATACTAAACTAAAACAGAAATATATGCATAAAAAGAAGCGATGACATGATGACTTCAAAATTAAAATAAAATTATGATATCTTCCCTTTACTTCATGTAGTTTCTCATTTTTTTTTTGATTACCTTACAATTGCAATACATTTTATTTACCATGTTCAGCCAATTATTTTTACACAAAATAAATAAAAAAAGCCAAGGATAATAAATGTTACATGGATTGCTCAATCCCTATGTAATCAGAGTCACGTAACTCCGTGACGTCAGTTGCGTTACACGTGGCGTCAAGTATCGCGTGCTTCGTTATATTTTGATCATTTTATTTTCTTTTTTTCTTGTTTAAATACTTTTAATTACTTTCAATTTAACTTTTGCATTATTGCTTGTTGCATTTATAAGTGACTAGTGAATGGGGGTGTTAATTCATGAAAATGATAAGGAGACATTGTTCATTTGCTGAGTGTAAAAGCAATCCAGTTATAGCAAAAGCTATCAAAGAAAATGTGGTATGGAACAATGGGTAACAGGGATTACTCAAATATTTTAAAATAAATTACTATTTTTGCATAGTTCAAGGGTTTAAAAATATATTAATATACAGGTAGCTCACGAGGAATTCATCGAACGATATATGAAAAGAGTATACATTCGAAAATTCTAAAAATTTATGAATATACTAAAGCCTGCATGTACTATTGAACTAAAATATTTTCAATAACGTAGGACTTCCGGTTATAGCGGAAGTAGCTGTTAACTTTATTTTAAATAGAAGATATTATATTTTTGGATTTTCAGTTTTTAGGATAAAACACCTATGTTGCTATTTCTAACCATATTTGAAATATTTGCGTTTTTTGAAAATTTTTGACAGATGGACGAGTACATGTGGACTATTACAAGCGTGAAAGTGTTCAACTAGGAAAATTGAAAGCTGGCGCGCCAGCTACTCAGCCAAGACAGAAGCAAATTAACACATTAGAGGCTACTATGAATGCAGCGGAGCAGATGACTTTATGTAAGTCTATTTTGATGAATGTTATATATATTTTATTTCATTCTAAAACTTTAAAGCCGTTTTTCTCGAAACGACATTTTTGAAGGCGGTGGACACGATTACAGACAAACTTCTCAACGGATTTCAATGAAACTTTGTGGAATTATAGTCGATAGAATTGTCTTGCCCTTGGACGAAGGAATTTCATTTCTGATAACAATTAATATTTTTTATGCACGTTAGAAGAGCCAAATTGTAAGCCAAAAAATAGCATTTTTGTTCAGGCGGTCGCCATTTTGTTTACAATCACCGTAAATTCATTTCCTTCGTTCAAGGGCAAGTTTCTTCAGTTTTATTAATATCAATTGATTTCGTTTGTTTCAGATAAGCGGTTCCTGAATTAGGATGTCCATCGCACACCTGTTCCGCTGACAGGTGCTCCAGGAGCCGGGCCATAACTCAGCCATTTTTGATTATTTTTATACACAAAAATTCATGAATAAAGCTTAAGACTAAAATATTCGAACGTATTAATTGTTGTTTTAATCTACCGTATACTCTCGGAGAAAAAAAAAAAATTTAAAAATGACCTCCGATCGGAGGTCGTGACTGGAGGTAGCCCCTCAAGAAATGAGGATTTTTCGTTCATCAATATATATTGGCTTCCGTCGATGATATGAAGATGCGTGAAAAATAAGTGATTTTGTTCCTGGCATAAACCCCGTGGTGCAGTGGTTAGCATGCCTGTCCAGCAGACGTGAGATGTCGGGTTCGATTTCTTACCGGGGTTGATATTTTTGAAAACTCAATTACGTCGGAAAAACCAAGGAAATCACGGATCTCGAACGTCATTTGTCACAGGTCCATTTTCTTTTTATAATGAACACAAAATTTAGCAACTCTGGCAAACTTAAAGCTGCCCTCGAAAATGAATCAGCCTATATATTGTACTGAAAATTAAAATAGTATTTTAGGTAAAAAAACTATACAAATACTAGTTTGTTTACTGTCAATTGTTTGTTATTATTATACACGCGTTTCTCAATTTACTTCAACATTTATCATTATAAATAGGAATAAAAGGTAATGGAACGCAGGTGACGTCACTAGTGACTTGACCTTGAGCAGATAAAGCAGTCGCATTAAGCAATCCTTGTAACGTTTACTATCCTTGTAAAAAAAAAAAACAACTTGAAAACACCGTATTTTAGCTGAACGCACAGAATCATCGGAAGCGCTATAATTAATTGATCGCACAATATAGCTAGCAGATGGCGTTAGTAGGCAACGTATTTCAAATTGTGTTGAAAAAAACTTACGATTTAGTGTATTCAGCGTGATTCTATAGAAGCTTTATGTGGCTTAAATAATTTATGGCTTAATTTAATTCGTTGTAAGCGTAATTTATTAATACATAAAAGTTTAAGAGCAAGAATCGCCTTGAAAATTATATAATTCAACGAAAATTAAAGCTTACATTAGAGAAAAATTTAACGATAGAATTACAAAAGCTTAGTTATTAAGACAAGGACTGATCTGGCACACATCTGATCAAGCTAGAGGAGGAGAAATGAGAGAACGCAGTTGGTAGGTTGAGTATCTTAGTTTAAGAAATATATGGTGCTTTAAAAAGTATGATCCAAATTTTAAGGGAGAATTGGAAATGTTAGAACAAGTAGAAAATTAATAAACTCATATGCTATTGTCAAAGATTATCAAGTTGAAATATTTTTTTATTTACAGTAAAGGTAGTAATATTTCAGCACTCTAGCTTCATCAGTTGTTTGTTATTCATTTAAAATTGAAGCCTTAACTTACCGTATGGTATTTGTGTAAATAATCTCTTTGCGGTGAATGGTGTGATTTAGGCGTTGATCTACCGCTAACAGGGGGACTCTGCCGTTCGATGCTTCTTCCCCTCGCCAATAAGTTCATATGCTCCATACTACCAACTCTCGACTCTAGCTCTTCAGCTCTAGCTTCGGTATTCTGCTTCTCCTCCTGTATGAGCCGTATCTCATTATTGATGGCGTCCAATTGCTCTTGCAGCATCATAGCCAGCGTTTGAGCGTCCGTATGACCGGAAGGCGATAACATATCGGCAGCGCTGAACAGGCTGTCGTTGTCGTCGCCTTCCGCATCGCTAGACACGTCGAACGCTTGCTGAACGTTGGCGAGAACGTGCGCCTGTTGCATCTTCTCCCATTCGTGTTCGCCCATCGATCGCGAACCGAAGGTCATTTTGGGGTCTTCGTCGATAGGCGTTCGGTTCTTGTTGGCGGCGGCGCGACGCGGTAACGAATGCGTATCGAAACTGGAATGGCTGGCGCTCCTCGAGAAGTTGTTCGTATCGACCGCGTTCGGAGAAAGGCTTCGGGTTAACGCGTCCGTCTGTTGGATGTTGAAAGCGATTTCTTGCTGGAGCATCTGCCGTTTGACGTTGTCGATTTCTAAGCGGGATTTGGCTAGTTCTTTCATGATATCGGTTTTTTGACCTTCTAATTCTTCTAATACCTAAAGTATTTGAAGAAACAGATTAACATTAATTACATTATAAACGTTTCAAATTGAAAGAGTATTCTCCGCGCCATAGTCACAATTGCTATACGTAGAAAATAGTCATGCGTATTTCAGTTGTTTACAGTTATATTAATTTTATTCACATTGTAGTAACATTATAAATTGTATTATTTCTATTTTCGTATTTGCAATTAATAACAATAATGTTGTTTTTTTAGTTTTATACAGGATGATTTTAAATATATGCGCTAAGCTTTAAGGGGCGATTCCTTGGGTTATTTTGATCATAAAAGTTAATATGAACCTACGTCCAAACCGGCTTAGTTACAAAAATAAAGGATATTTAATAATAAATTAGCAGTCTATATAATACATCGCGAAAGGAGCCACTGCAATGCAGGTTTCTATCTTCGTGGTTTTTATTCCCCAAGTATAAAAAATAAGGAGAGGAGGGACGGCGGCAAAATATTTTCGCACACAGGCGGCCAAGTTGTTTGGAACGGCACTGCCCCCGTTAAAAATCTAGAGTTTAAATCCGGAAACCGAGGACTTGTTGAGTAGACAGTTATGGATCTTCTTGGCCTATCCCACCAATTTGGATACACATCGTCCAAAAACTCTCGAGCAATTGAATTAAAATGTGCCGGAGTACAATCCTGCAATCGCAAAATACATTTGGAATCTTAAATGTGCGGGACTTCTAACAATAGTGGCAGCTCCTCTTCAACAAAAAATGTTAACCTATCAAGTGATTTCCAACAATTCTGGCCTACACATTAATAGAGTGTTGATGACGGGCATTCAATGTTCCGCGCGGGTTTTCTTCAGTTCACATCGTTTTGTTAAGAAAAAAATTACACATGTCAAAATCATTAATTTTTCAGTAGAGCCATTTTTTTTTCATTACATGACAGTTAATAGACTATATTCTTGGTTTCCTGGTTGGAACCGCGTTGTTGTCGTAGTTTTTGCCGACGTTTCGTCCACACTCGTATGTGACATCTTCAGGGCTATTACTACACACTGATTGGGGACTATTCATTCCGGAGGGGTTTATATAAGGCTAATTTCGGGTCAACGGAGCGGAAATGTTATGGGTCAATGAAGCGTGGCGGTTGCTAGGAGGTTTTATAAGTTGGGATTTCCACGTGTGATGTAAGGGATGGCCATCTTCGCGACTTACATTGTTAGGATGTTTCAAAATCTCTATTGATTTATGGATTTTTCTGCTACAATAGTGAGGGTTGCGAGATAAGGTGTGGGCAGCGCGGAGCCGAAAATAAGCCTCGTCGGTGTGCCAAAAAACTCAGGATTTTGTGCGATTTTATCTTCCATCCATTGACACAAAGCCAATCTTTGCGGGAAATTGCCTGGCAAAACTGCCTGTACGCGTTGAATACTATAAAGACACGAATGCTGACTCCTCAATATCCTCAATACTGTGGTCTGACTTATGTTTACATCAGAAGCAATTTTTTGGTACCTGTAATAGGATGTTCCTCAATTTCCTTTAGTACAATTTTTTCCACTTGTGGAGTTCTGACTCTGTGAGGTTGCCCATGCTCAGCCGTATATTCCTTATATTCTGTCACTGGGCCGTTTTTGAAGACGGGCAAATATCGAATGATATGGGATTACACGGTTCGGTTATCGCTCTTTCATAAAGACGTCTAGCTGCATGCGAATTGCCATCGGTAAGACCGTACACAAAATGCATCTCATTGCGCACATCTCAACATTTGTGTATTCGTTTTAAAGAACAGAAGTTAACAATAAACTTTAATGAATCAATACTTTAACATAATAATAACATATTAACATAATAAAAATAAACAATTGCTTTTGCAAGGCCAGCTAGATGTTAGATCATTTATTTATTACTAAACATCCTTTGTTTTTTATAACTAAGCGATTAAAGTTTGTCGCATATATTTAGAATCACCTTGTATATTTTGTAAAGAGAATTAATGATGCATGGCCTGTTGTTGTTTAAAAGTTAAGATATCTTAACTGGGAATAGAAGTCAAAAAATCGATGCGAAAACATACGAAAAACCGAAATTTAATTCATGAACATCTAAGGTACCGACGGTGAATGAGACATTTCTATAATCTGGAGTAAGACGATGGAACGTTTTAATTATTTCTAATTGTATAACAATGACGTCACCCTCGTAGTGAATTAAATAAATTAAACACTACAAGAATCTTAAAGCCAGTTTAATTTCCTTATTAAATCTGTTTAAGTTTAAATCTTGCCTAAAAATTGATTTGAAAATAGCAAAAATAAATTACACCACGCAACTATGCTATAAATGTTAGAGTATGTCCTAAAAAAAAAGGATAGTAGGCTAATGAAAATGTAAAATAGAATCATTTCAATATTTAAGCTTTCTTTTATAAAAACATGTTTGCATGGAAAGGAAAAATATTCGTAAACGGTCACAATTATCAAAAATCTGCCAAAATACACAGAATAAGTAAATTTTTGTAATACAAAGTTACAAGTTACAGATATTGAATAGCGCTGTTTTCTATCTCGCTCTAACAATGTACTAAAATATCAAACAAAAAAAAAAATATGTATGATTTACTTTACATGTACATCTCGTGTTGTAATCAACCTCAAGGGAGCAACAAAAATGATTCATTATATATGACAAATAAGCGAAATACATTGCCGTACGATCCAACCATTTTATTTTACAGTCCGCATTCAGAAAACAGGAGTTGTATATGTAAATTTGCAGTGAATCGGGAGTATTTTACAATTAAACTTCGTTGACACCAACAACTTTTGGAATTTTTATACAAAACTATTCGTTTCATCCAGTAGATCGTTTTATAACTGGGTTCGTTATACGAAGAAAAAAAAAAACGTTATGAAACTTAGATCCATATTTTGAAATAACCGCCCTCGAGAAAAGTCTTATCACAGGAAAAATAAAGCATATATTTTTATACGAATTCAAATTGAATATAAAAACAACTCGTGGAAAGTCTCCTAGGACAAACGGCAGCGGTGAAAGCCTACACCTAACTAAATAGCAATTTATTTTCACTTACTTTTCGTGTTTTTTCTAGTTCCTGTGTTAAATTATTCTTCTCTTCTAATGCGTGCATCCGTTCTTTTAAGTGGACTTGCAGTCGATCGTTGGATTCGGATAAAAGCTTATCTACGGTGGCGGAAAGTCGAGAGTTGTGCTCCTCGTTCATTTTCAGCCGCTGATTTAACCTAACTAATTCCGCGTTCTTCTCATCTAACGTAGCTTCTAATCTTTGGATACGATCTTCGGCTGAACCATGACGTTCTTGAGCCTAAAATTAGCAATGAGGTGTCTCTCAACAATGGGGACTGTGAAAAAGATCCAGTAATGTACAGTAATAAGAGAATGTTAAGCACACATAAATCATTTATTATGATGAGTAACGAAAATTGTTTTAAAGGAAATTAATAAATTGAATTTCCCGCCAATGTTTAAATTTTGTTCTCATCTCTTAATGTGAACATTGTGTTAATGTAAAAACTTCAGGAACGTAAAGTGAACTTTATTTAATAGATAAAAACCACAAAAATTATATGCTGTGCCCTCAATTTGTCATCAAGATCCCAATTTACGCTTACACTCTAAATATTAATATCTTTGGGAATTGCAACAAACAAAATGCTACATCCATCTTTTAAATTAAGTTTTGCTTCTATACGTCCTGTATCAATACCCAGAAAATATTGTAAATGCAAATATTATATCTAGATTTTAAAACAGTGTTAAAAACACAGATATGCATATGCAAAAGGACAAACACTAAAGACAGACTCGTAAAACAACATGCCAACAGTATTCTAGATCGGAAACTAAGCTCAAGGCTCACTTTCTCTATTGAACAACTAGACATTTAAAGCTAAAAAAACGGAACAGGTACTCTAAACAAGGATACACTATCCAAGATCGGTTCAAAAATCAAGAATAGTTTGCAATCTATTAATCTAAAAGATTAATACAATATAAGCTCGATCCGACAAAATACATCAAGTTACAAAAAGAAATCGAGATTATAATGTATTTATACTACATACATATTAATGTTATCTAAGCTAAGCTGACAGCTAAGTTAGGTTAGAAAACGGTCACTCAAGGCTAACTTGCACTTCTTCTAGAAAAGGCTGTAAACATAACAGAACTTGTCTTGGATAGCAATAAACGAGCAATAAACAGTAATTTAAAACAAAAATATAACACGTATAAACACTATAAGTATTAAAGAGGAAATGGTGCTTTTTTTTTAGAAAAAGAGACAAGGGACGTAATAATAATAATATATTAATAGTAATATAAAAAACGGAGAGTGAGCTAAGAGCTTCGTACCTGGCTTCTCACCTGGGTCAGGGCCTCCATGCGCTGCTTGAGTTGCTCTTCCATTTCAGGCAGATTCGAATACTGAGCAAGCTTTTGCTCGGCTAGTTCGAGTTTCTCTTGTATCGCAGCTATCTTCTCATCTTGCAGCTTCGAATCAGAAAAATAGTCATCTTTTAGTTGAGTAACCTGTACTACTATATTAAACTTGACAAATTTTAAATAGGCAAAAAGGGTATATTAAGTCTTGGAAGAAATTTTTGAGTGGGTAAGACTGCTCGCCAAACACAAACCATTTCTGGAAAAATTATTTACATGACTTTTATCATATAAAACCCACTTTTGTAAGCAGAATTGTAGCAAATAATATGTGCATTTGTGGCGTAACATTATTTGATCACAACGCAGTGCTACTGCTGTTGAAAATAAACTTTTAATCGGCTGTACTGATAATGTAGCAAATCTATTTAGGAAGCACTCGACTCGTATTGGTTCATATGACCTTGCGTTATTTTGTTTACTCGTAATGTAGGCCAACTAGTAACTCTAAAACTGAATAATGCATACGTAATGTCTCAGTAACTTTGGCAATATTCATTCACTAAAAATTTCTTCAAAGACTTGCAATAGTCTCTTTAAAATCGCAGCTGCTTGTCAAAATATTGGAATTAGAAAAACTAGCTCCTGGAAGACGTAGGTTGTTGCTATGGTTTAACAATAAGAGATAAGCATTATTTTGTACTCCAAATTTTTTTCACCTGGATATTAGCTAACGAGTTTTATAGAATAGGCTGGTTTCCTAAATCAAACAACCTGTTTTTCCGAACTAATCCAAATAGGATATATCCCAACAGCTGACTAAGAGTTATGGTTTCTATCTCATGCAAATATCTAACCCAAACCACTAGAAAGAACACCTTTATTTATATATTTACCTTAATTTGAGCTTCCTTATGCTGAAGTTCCTGCTCTAATTTCTCGTTTAGATCGTGCAACGATGTAGATTCGCGCTGGGCATTTAAATACCGCTTCTCCAGCGTAGCGATTCGTTCTTCTTGGTCTTCCTTTTGAGCAACATTCTCTCGCAGATCCCGCTGCAACGTCGAGTTTGCTTCCTGCGCCTTCAGCAGCTCCTTCTGCGCCTTCGACAGGTTCTCTTCGAGTTCTCCGACGCGACCGGTCATTTCGGCAACGCGACGTTGCCAAGTGCTTATCTCGCCGGTCTGTGGCAAACGGAAAAAAGACGCAAATTGAGTTCGTTTTAGGAAGAAGTCTTCTAGATGATGCGTTGGATTCGGAAACAACACACGGGAGTAGAAGCGACGTTCGTATGCGTTACGTTTAAACGGTGTCTTACCTGCTGTTCCAGAGCCTGTTGGAGGTCGGCGATTCTCGCTGACGTTTCGACGTCTGTCACGTCCACCCCACCGTTGGTGAGACGAGGCTTGGGCGACGCCTAACCCCACATAAACATGCCACATCACAACATCTAAATTACTTTTTAACATGCAATAAATTTGATTACGAAAGATACGCGTTTGTTGAGTTCAAATGTATTTGAAACACTCTTTGCAAATTTATAATTGGCTTAAGTCTTGGAGCTTAGAAATATTGCATCATTAACAAAGGGAAAGACACGGTTTGGGAAATTCAGTTTGTTAATACAGGGTGTCTCATTATATTTTGATTGATTTTGCAAGCTTATATTTTTCGAACGGCATAAAGTATTAAGATACGGTTTTCTCCATTGAGTTTTATATGAGTCCAAGTTTTCTTTATGGCTTTTATGAATACGTCATTCCTTCTATAAAAACCGATATGAAAATGGTATAATTTGGCAGACCCGATACTGAATTTTTTTAATGCAACGCTTTATTTATCCGCAGTAATTTGAAACGTCACTTCTTTTAGCCTTTAAATGTTGTTTACAAAATTAAAATCGGTTGAGAAATAACAGAGATAAACGAAGATACCCTTGTAAAATCAGAAATAGCAACAACAGCGTGTCAGCTGACAGCAGAATAAACAAAATCACAACACGTCAAACTTCCTAACGAATCCTTTAGTGTGTGATGGGTTTCACGAAACAAGAAAAATCTCAAGCAGTATTGTTGTACGCACAGACCAGGTCGTTAATTCAAACAAGACGAAGCTTTAGAACAGAGTTTAATAAAAATCCGCCGGCTACAAATACCATAAAAGCTTGACATTTTCGGGAGACTGCGTCAATTTCTAGAAAGAAGAGAATCCACGATCCTAACTTATTTTTAAACCAGATTTTAGCTGCATATGAACTGATTCAAAGGAACCGAAAAATGCCATCCCACCTAGAGTTGGATAAAACTAAGGTTTTCAGGGTACTGAAGGTACTAAAACTTAAACCATATAAACTTCAACGTTTGCAAAAACTTAAAGAAACGGACGGTGCGAAACACTGGTAGATTTGATTAGAAACAATCGACATGTGACAATGGTTATGTCAGATGAGGCTACATTTCATTTGAACGGTGTAAATCGTCGTAATTGCAGGATTTAGAGTCAAGAAAACCCGAGATTATTTGAGGAGCACGAAAGGGATTCCTCCAAAGTTAATGTTTGGTGCGGTATTTTTCGCGATAAAATTTACGGGCCTTTCTTTTTCACCGAAAAAGTTTTCGGCGATAATTACACGGATATGTTAGAAAACTTCTTTTATCCACAATTAGAACGAGATGGCATTTTAGAGAATCCCTACTTTTTCTTTCAACAAGGTGGGGCCCCTTCCCATTTCTCTAATATCCCTACAGAATCTGTTTCTGAAAAATTTGGTAACTGGATTGGTAGAGAAGGGCAAATAGAATGGGCAAAATCAGTCAAAATATAATGAGACAGCATTAGGATCAATTGATAAATTGAGTTTTCTAATTGGTGCAGAGCTATTCTTCAACGCTTTCATCACCAATTTTTCCACATATTTTTTTTAGATATTGCGTGATTTTTGTATTACTGCTCGATGCTATTATGGTTATACTGGCTAAAACCCTTAGAGGGATCAAAGTTTCATTTTTTTCAAATACATATGAAGCTCGCAGTCGTTGAGAGAATGCTCTATAATATTCTACCTATCACATTTAGAAATCTCTATATATCCTCTCTACAGAAATTGTAGAGCATCCTATTCTAATATTGCATTGAAATATAATACCCAATAAGCGATAACATCAAGTAATACAATTTCTAACTGTTAAATATATGTATATCATGTATATGTTAATATAACATAATAATTCCTAATAGTCTCAAGAGAGGCAGAGTACTGCAGCATATTGTGTGTTCACAATGAAGTAGACAA
Source organism: Dynastes maya (assembly GCA_029619315.2). Lineage (NCBI taxonomy): Eukaryota > Metazoa > Arthropoda > Insecta > Coleoptera > Scarabaeidae > Dynastes > Dynastes maya. The sequence continues at coordinate 2,031,305 of JAROYE020000020.1, forward strand.
CAGTAGTACAATGGAATCTAGAGTGGGTGAGAATTAGAACCGATTAATTGAAACATCAAATTACAAAGAGCGGTATTGGCTTAGATCAGCGATTCTCAACCTGTGGGGCGCGCTCCCCTGGAGGGTGGGGGGTCGCGATAATATTAAATGGGGGTGCGGGCATATCGAAAACAAGAAAAAATATTAACAAAATTATTTCATTTTTACTGAAAGAAAAGCAATAAAATACATTCTGGTATAATAAAAAATAAAAATATACGATTACGCTGATATAATACAATGCCTATTTATTCAGTAATGCATTTATGTCATTATAATGAAGACCCTTTTATTGCAAAAAAAAAGTAAGACAAAACAAAAAGGTCACTTGAGTAATTCTACTAAACAGTCTTTTTTAAGGTCCATGTTTTTAACAATTTAACTTTAGTGTAATTTTTAGAAACAGGTATTCCTTCCCCTAGCACGTAACACGGCTTGTATTCTTCTCATCATTCCTCCTACTAAGTTTTCGATGTTTTGTTGAGGAATACGTTTCCATTTTTCATTTGCTGCAATTCTTAGTTCCTGTAATGTCCTGGGAGGCGGGTTTCTTTTCCTGACTTGTCTCTTTAGCATGTCTCACGCGTGTTCTATGGGGTTAAGATCCGGACTTCTCGTTGGCCAATCTATTGTAGGTATTTCAACTTCTGCAAGATACTGTCGTACAATATTAGCAATATGAGCACGAGCATTATCGTGCATTAAGAGGAATCTTTCAAAGCCGATTAAGCCTGTATATAGAAAGACGTGTTCTTGAAGGATGTTTCGAATGTACCAGTCACCTGTCATTCGTTGACTAACCTCAACCAGCTCTGCGCGTCCTTCTAAACTTACACCTGCCCAAAACATTATTGAACCGCCTCCAAAATTTATGTTTTGTACCAAAGTACGTACATGAGGCAAAGCATTCGTTTCTACGTCTATATCCTAAATTACGTCCATCTGGCTTAAAAAATTCAATTCTAGTTTCATCGCAAAACAATATGCTGCCCCATTCATTAGCACCCCAGTTTAAATGTTCTAAAGCAAAATTCCTTCTTCCTGCTATATGGCGTGAAAGCAACAATGGAACTTTTAGCAGGACGTCTAGCTGTTAAACCACCTTCCTCAAGCCTTCTTGTGACTGTCTTCCAGCTAATGTTTGTTCCAGTGGCTTGCGATAAGTCGCTTCTTAGTTCAGAAGCAGTTGCACTACGATTTCTTAAGGATGTCATCTAGAGAAAACGGTTTTCCCCTGCTGTTGTACATCTATATCGACCTAGGCCAATCCTCCTGTTGAAAGTACCAGCCTTCCAGTGTCTTTTTACTATCCGTGATACAGTTGATTGGTACATTTGTAAATGCTGCGCGATTTCATTTTGCCTAACACCTACATTATAAAGAGCTACGGCTTGCGCAGCTACTTGCTGATTGTAATTGAGTCGCTAATAACGTAGAGAATTGTTATTCACAAAATAACCTATACAACTATCACTTTAAAAGTCACAACTAAGTCACAGTAACAAAGCAAAAACCCTATGAACTCACGTGGGCAACATAACAAATTTAAATTTCTTTCTCTTTCCATCAGCATAATCATTTCAGTGACGTAATCTTTAAATTTTTGAATACGTTTTATTTAAAAAATATGTAGTGAAATGGCTTATGACAAAAAATCTACAAATATGTTAATAATAACTATAATGTAAACCAATTTAAAAATATGCAATAATTTTGTCTATGAGTGTATTAGAAATTGACACTCTCGGTTCTTTTTCTATATTTATTTATATTTTGTCTTCAAACGAGTCACCGCAGAAAATCCGGTTTCGCAAAGGTACGATGTTGAAAATGGTAATAGTATACGAAATGCTCTTGTTTTCAGTGCAAAAAACTCATCATCCACCCTTATCCAAAAATCAAAGAGCGATTTATTACTAAATTGTCTTTTGATTTCGCCATTTGCCGTGAAGTCTATGAAGATTTCTTCTTCAGCAGTTGAGAGACCTTCGGGAGCATTTTTAAATGGGTCCCCTAACCCACTCGTAACTTCTTACCAAGTTGTCGTCAGCAAGAAAATACTTTTTAAATTCTCTACCAGCATGGCTAAATGATTTTCAATGGTTACAAAAACAACTTTCACATGTTGTCCTTCAGCCTTGTAAATTTTAACGCATTCCTCCACATTTGCAAACATTTCTAGGTTTTTTTGCTTTACATTTCTGCTCCACAATTCCATTTTTCTACAAAACGGATTAGCTTTATCATTCGTATCCAACATATGTGTGTTTGCTCCTTGGAGTTGAAGATTTAAGGTATTTAATTTCTCGAATATGTCCACCAAGTAGCTCAATTTCATCACAAATAAATCATCTCGAAACTTCTCGGCTTCCGGTCGGTTTTCTTCTTCTAGAAATATGGCAATTTCATGTCTTAATTCATAAACATGCAAAAATGCAAAAATCTCCCTAATAATCATCTTATCTCGCAATAAAATAGTAACGATGAATGTACTGCACCCATGTCTTTACAAAGTGCAGAAAAGATTCTTGATTTTAGGAGTCTCATTTTTATATAATTTACTACGATTACAACCGTCGCGTCGTTAGCACAATATTCAGATCAGAACTCATTTCTTTGCTTCTCTGTGGATCATGCACTGTGTCCAGATACACTGTGGAGATATTTGTTTCGCAAGTGCTTGTATACTTTGGAATCTTCCAGACATTGTACGAGTACCATCGGTGCAAATTCCGACGCAATTTTTCCACTCTATGTTTTCCTCGTTTACAAAATCATTTAAGATAACAAATAATGCAAGCGCTGTTGCTTTGAGTTCTATTGGTTTGCAAAAAAGTAGTTCTTCTACTGCTGACATACCATCACAAAATCGAACATAGGCAATTAAATGAACATCTTTATTGCTATCTGTTACCTCATCAAGCTGAATTGAAAACAATTTATTACGCGACTTCCCGAAAAGTTAATGCTGTTCATCTTCAGCTATATCACTAAACGCCATGAGAATTGTGATTGAAAATTGGGTCGCCAATACTGAAGGTTGAGAACCACCGGCTTAAATCAATAAGTACACTGAAATCTACGAGTTCAATATGCTTGTAAATATGTGTTTGTAAAGAAAAAAGAGATGCATATGTTACGTAAATTTAAATATACAAATATGAGATGGTATTGATGAGTTTTTATCGTGTTTGATTTAAATATATTTCCAAAACAGTATTAGTTTATTTCTTACTCCAATCAGCATCAATATCAGCTCACATGCTCAATAGTATTTAAGTAGATATCGCATTACCTCGCTAAATAAATGTTGTCCAATTAATAATAAAAAAAAAACTCCTACATGCCACGTTTAAAGAAAAAATAAGAACAAACAAATAAAACAATACGTCATGATCAATTTTGCCAAAGGACGATATAATATAGGAAGCCTAGGAGCCCTACCTAACGACGAAATGGAACCTACCTTATTCGAAATATTGTTGATTTGGTCCCCTGAATCGACTTGGCCATTTTCCTTAGGTTTATCTTCTGCAGGTACACTTGATGGAGGTGGACCTCCTAGTTTGTATTGTTGTAACTACAATTTTAACAATGAAGTGTTAAAATTTGTGAATCGACAATTTTTATGCTACAAATATTGATGATCCCAATTACAATTCTCCCGATCAGTTTTAAGTCTGGCTTAAGTCCATTTCCCTGGTTATTTTCCAAGAATCATTGAGATAGAGGAAACATAAAGGATTGCCAGGAAACTGATGTTAGCTATTTTGGGAAGAGTGAAATGTGAGAGGAATGCTGGAAGAAGGTTGTGACTTCTAAAGGGAAGTAATTTGAAAGAGACACTGTGTCCAAAAACATGATTGAAAATATTTTTGTAATTTCACCATTTACTTTGAAATAAAACGTAAATAAGTGACTTTCGATCACGTTTTTTCGATTTGGGACTACTGCGTACCGTTATCATCGACAAAAATTAACATTTTATCTTGTTACAGGATCTGGTGTAAAATTTTATATAAACTCGCAGTAGTTTTTCTTTTCGAAACAAAATACTTCTTTTATAGATGACCGGATTCAAAATCCTAGGGAAATGCATTATTCTAATCTCAAAATATTTATCCCCAGTGCGCTCACCTTAAAGTATGTAAATATATAAATCCATAGTTAATGAAGCATCAAAGATGAGTATGTACTATATAATAAACATAAAACTGATACGTACTTCTTCTTTGGTAGACGCTAATTCCTCCTCTAAAGCCGAATTCCTCTCCAACGCGACCCTCAGCCTCTCTCTCACCTAGAACACAACATCGCATCTGCTAAACTACGAGAGATAAAGTATATTGGTGCGGAAGTACAAACGCACTTTTTCATCTAGCGCTTTGTGGTGCTCGAAGAGGCTCTTGAGCGCCTTCAGCACTTCCACCTCGCTGGACACCCCCGATTGGGCGGCCGCCTGCCTCTTGACCACGGTCATGCGTAGCGAACGTTCGTGTCTGGAGACGAGGCATTCCAGATGCTCGAGGAGCAGCTGAAACGGAAAATTACTTAAATTACTTTGGACCACTTAAAGGAAGGCTTTTGTTCGTTTGTTCCCGGCGAACTTGCAATGTTATTTGTTCTAATGTCGTGCGGTTCCCGCTGGCGTTAACGTAAAGGGTTTAGCGTATTGTTGTTTAATTAATTCAAAATAACTCTCATCTACCCGGTACTAAATCTGTTTGTAATGTACTTTATACAGCTACTTATCTTTAGTATTACTTAAAGTATATACAGTAAATTCAAATAAGTTTTGCAACTATGAAGTAACTAACAATAAAACTCTATTTGAAGTTTAACATAAGTTATGTATAAATTGATGAATATACATGTGGCAATATTCTGTTTTTAGCTGAAAATCCTATTACTAAAATATACGACGATACCAATTGAATTACACAGATAATATGTTGAAAAGCGCAGTAACTAAGGGTATAAGTGGTATGAGTAATAAATATTAGTAACAACTGTTGAGTAGTATAATAAACACTACAGGCATCAGCATACTCGGCACCACACGGTCTGGGACACGGACTTACCGGTTCTTACCGTTATCGCAGAATTATTGACGTACAGTACCGTTCATGGAAGTTCGGGCAAGCTGACAAATTATATTAACTGTTTAGAAAAAAATTTTAAAATTATATAATATACATTTCTGTGAGGAATTATTAAAACTAACCTTTTCTGGAAACCTTTTACCAATTTCCAGGTAGTATTTGTCTATTATAAGACTGTTATCATAAAATATATAATTATGTTGGAAATCCCCAATAATTACAGTGACAATAAAGCTTTATAATAATCCCTAGGAAGGTTAGCTGATTCACTCGTGTTACCTGGAAATATTCGTATACCCTTTATAAAGTATTATAACATTTGTAAACGCAGTAGTTCCGAAGAGATTGTTATTGTGAAAGTATCTGTGGTTGTGCAAGTGAAAAATAAAATAATTTCGGTTTGATTGCTTAAAATGCCCCGTGGCCTCTAGCTGTTTTAAAACGATCTGCTATTATTACCTTGCATCAGGAAGGGTGCGCAGAAAGACGGATTGCGGATAAATTAAAAATAAAAAAATCTACAGTACATGATACTATAGTTCGATTTAAGACAACCGGTGACGTGAAGATCGTAATCGGCCAGACCATCAAGAAAAACGACTCCTGCGGAAGATTTACGAATAAAAATAATTAGTAAGCGCAATAGAAGACTAACAGCATCAGAAATTGCTGCAGAATTCAATAATGAGCGAGATTCCAAAGTTTCTGTGAGTACTGTGAAACGTCGGCTGAAAGAGGCTGGGTTGCATGGGCGAGTGGTTTGTCGAAAACCGTTACTCCGAAGAGGAAGTAGGCTGAAACGACTGAAATGGGCACAAGCTCATAGAGATTGGACAGTGGGCGATTTCAAAAACGTTTTGTGGACTGACGAATCCAAGTTTGAGGTTTTTGGAAATAGACGGAGAGTTTTCGTACGCAGATCAAGAGGGGAAAGAATGTTACGGGAGCGTATAGCTCCTACGGTGAAACATGGAGGCGGATCTGTAATGGTTTGGGGTTGTTTTTCCTTAATCGGAACAGGGGACTTACTCAAAATTGAGGGTACAATGAAAAAAGAAGAATATCGGAAAATCCTGGAGGAAAAATGCCATACCGTCAGGAGTCCGATTAATTGGTCGTGGATTTGAATTTATGCAGGACAATGACCCCAAACATAAATCTAAATTGTGCACAGATTACCTGCAGCAAGAAGAAAATGAAAGAACCCTAAAAATTATGGAATGGCCGCCACAGTCCCCCGATCTGAACCCGATAGAATTGTTATGGGAAGAATTAGACCGATTGTTAGGAAAAATGTCCAAAATCGAAGGAACATTTGTGGACCATTCTCCAAGAGGTATAGACAAGCTTGCCCAATGAAACATTAGCAAAATTAGTGAATCGGATGCCAAGAATAGTGGCAGGAGTCCTAAAGGCAAAAGGTGGATTTTTCGATGAAAATCGGATTCAAATTATTTGTATTACATTAACTTTTTTCTTTTTAATAAATTTGTGATTGAAAATATGTAAAATCATGTAAGTAAGTATTAAATACATGGCCATTTAATATGTCTCTTATTTTCTTTGACTTCCGTACATTTTTTTGCTTGCCCGAACTTCCATGAACGGTAGTGTATTTCAATAAAATAAAAGTGATTTCTTCTTCAGTAGTTTGTGTGAAAATCACCATATTCACATAGGGATGTTATACATGGTTAAAAAGCATTTTTATGATCATTTCAAAAATGTAAAAATCCAATATGACGCCCATAAAAAAAACGAAAATTGGGTACAAGCGCAAAGAACCCAGTGAGCCCAGAATTTGTCTAACGCCTTTTTTGAAGTCCTCATTACTCACTACTGTATTATTTATAATAAAAAAAATATTAAGGTTTTTAGAAAACGCACATTTTTGATTTTCACCATGCATCTCAATAACAGAATAGATTTTCAAAAATGTAATCCCAGATTGTGCGTAGCCGTATAAATGTGCAACTTTTTCCCCATTTAACCGACCTTGTATCTGGACACCTGGTATATGTTGGGTTTCCTTTGAAAGTTAACATTTGCTGAAAGGCTCCAGTTGTTCCGAGGTGAAATCTCTATTACATTCTAAATTGTACCCACTTTATGAAGACGTTCTTCTTTTACTTTTGCCTTACATTCAATTTGGGAAGTATGTAAAATCGAAAAGGAGTGATTTGTTAAAATGACTAGTTCATGATGTCCCCAGTTAAAAAATTGCTATAAGTTAGTTGCCCCAATAATTTTTTTTTTAACTTTTTGGTTATATTCTTGCCCCAACCTTACATTCTGTAGAACGATTTAAATTGCAAATTCTTATCCTTCCTTTTTCCCTATATTTTATTTTCCTTTCGCGTTCAAAATACAAATATCCACTTTTAAAATCATAAACATTCCTAGATAATTATTCAGGTCAACTTTGTAAGTTTGCACGAACGGTTATTTTCAAAAAGAAGAAGATCTGAGTTACGATAACTTCATGAATACAATTTACATAAAACCGTTAGAAAAAAAAATAAAGAGTAATAAAGGAGGTACTGCCGGAAAAACTGTATACCGCGCTTTTGTAAATACGCCCGAAGCACGGCCTACTAAACGAAAGTAACGTGATAAATTGCACACTTTGCTCTAAATAAATTTGAAGATCCCGTCCGTTCATTCGCCGAAAAGGCGTGCTAAGTTTATGGGCAAGGAAAAATTTGTCTGAAAGTACATATTTCGCAGGTATATAATGAGAAGAGACGGTTACGGCTAATGGAGCGTTGTTTTTTTGTTTTGTAGATTGTTTAAAACCCCTTTTTTCATCTCTTTAATCGTTTTTCTGTTTGAAGAGAAAGAATATTTTCTTGTTTTTCGCATATTTAAATTAAAAAAATTAAAAAAAAAAATTTATCTGAGCTGAATGTAAAAAATTAGAAATAGCATTGTGATTATTATACGGATCCTGATGAGTCGGCTCCAAATATTTTTTGAAGTCTCAAGTGATTCAGAAAACATAATCCATGTCTTAAGCATTTGGTGTTACTCAAAAGAAAAGATCTCATGAAGAATTCTACCACAAGAACTTTGAGGACAACCAAAAACTAATGCTGATGTAGCTCATGGTATTGGTAAAACCATTCCCGGAAAAAAACAAAGCGAAGAAAGGGAAAGCGTGGTTCCGTATTTCCGTTCTTTCCTCGCCATTGTTTTTCACCTCTCGGGTTTATGTCGTTATTCTCCACAAACAGAACTAAAATATATCTCCCCACGCCACCTTGCGTCGAAAGACATAGTCATGCCGTCTAGAGAATAGCGACAACAATTCGGAATGCAGACTCCCACCATCTATCAAGCAGCTCCTGGGGCCCGAGAGGTGAAAAACAATGGCGAGGAAAGAACAGTGTACGGAACCACGCCGATGACGCCGGGTAGGCAGAAACATGTCCGTGGGTTACGCTTTCCCTTTCCTAGCTTTGTTTTTTGCCGGGAATGATTCCATCAATACCAGGAGCTATATCAGCATTAATTTTTGTTTATTGGTACTAGGCATTCTTTTAAATGTGTATTTAAAGAGGATGTTAATTGGAATTTCCAATTTATTGGATTCTCAATGTAAATAACCTTTTTCAATTAAAATTTAGTAAGTTAAAAGTAATTGTCGGAGCAAAATTATTCTCTTCTTCGTATTGGAAAATGATTTATGAAGTCTTCTTAGACGAGGTTAACACATATAGTGATTAGTACGTCCAAAATATTGTCAAAAAACAATATTTGGGTAACACCAATCCAAAATAATTTTATTTCCAAATATTTTTGATAGCGAGTTATCGAAAAAAATAAATAAGAACGTTCTTCAATAACTTATAATTGAGATTAATGAAGTAGTCTCTATTCTCGAAAAGTCGATAAGATAACAAACAATACTTAACAAAAAATATATTACCCCCGATAATAGGAAACACGCAACTTTACTTCTTAGAAATTGGTCTTCCTACACATAAGTCAAAAGGATTTTCTGATTTCTCAACGCATTTCTAATTCTACATAAATAATTCCTAATCTCACCCGAGGATTTACGAAAAAGAAGTACATAAAATATTCCTCAATCCGCACATTACATTTTTAGTAAAATCCCGACCATCTCACATACCCCGCGCAAATTTAATAAGACCTGGGAGAAGTCGCGAAGAGAATCCTGCGCGAAAATGAAGAAAAAAAATACTTAGCTCTAGGTAGCTATGCTTCAATAAATAATATATTTAATTCTTTTAAATGTACGACCTTATTTACAAAAGAGAACTAGCTGCATGAGAGAGAAATGCTATTGTACTCACCCTGGTGTTGTTTCTTTCCGCTTTTAACTCCGCGATCTCTTCCTCCCGTTCGAGGAGCTGCTCTCTCGCCAGGTTCAGTTCCTTCGTAAGGGTGGCGAATTCCTGAAAAAGAGAAGGAGCTTATGATAAGATTAATCCTGAATTTTTGGCCGCCTGGTACGGGCGCGATATAGATATAAATTGAATTACATTGAGGTAATGACGGTGGAAGCTATTTGTAAAAGGAAGGAGGAGTTGATGATATCGAAGGATGGCTTTTGGGAAAAGTTTTTCCCCATTTACAAAAAAGCATAAAAAAGAACTTTCTATACTGCTTTTAAGCACTTTAACATATTATCATATCAATTATTCCATAAGACCCTAGTATTCCACTGGTATTTAGTTTTTGATAACCGTTCATAAAACGGTTAAAACAGGTATTATATAAACTGGTAAAGAATTTAAAGCAACCGAAATGTAGGAACCACGTTGTATTACAGTAGATTTACAACTCGTCAAAGGAAATCGAAGGCGGCCATATTAGAAGCGGTGAATCTGCTTTAAAATTTACCAAAATCTTGTTGTGGTCCACAGAGGAGTCTTTTAAAGCAAGAATTTAAAAAAATAGAGAAAAAAGAAAGATATTGTTTGTACTGGATTAACAGCAGAGAAATAGAGGTATACGAGGATACAATAATAATACAAACTTTATTGCAAACATGAGATGCATAGTAAAAATATAATAAAATAAAATACAAATATCTAAATTGTTTACTTTTAGAAAGGAATTTAAAGGAATAACCTTGATTAAGATTTAAAAGAATAAGAAGTGCATACAAGAACTGTAGAGAAATCTTCCGGATCTGTTGATCCGTATCCGTTCCGGCCTGATGGGCTTAAACAACGACATGAATCTTTAATCTTCAGAAGACATCTTCAGTTGACGGTATCACTAGCAAAACGTCAAAAGTAAACTCAACGTCATGGCATCACCCGATTATTCTACAGTAGACAACGGCCGTGAATGTCTAAACTCAATGAATTTAATAAAATATTAGCAAGGTTGAAGGGAAAGAAATGTTTCTAAAATAAAGACATTTATACATGTAAAGACAAATAAATTTTAGGTAAATCTCCAATAAGTTAAATGAAATGTGAAAGCGTCAACTATTCTACCTTCTTGAGCGAAAAGTTTTATATGGGAGTGGTGATCCATGACATCTAGTAAGTTAAATTGCTAAATATGCTTTCTGAACCCAATTCTATAATACAAGTTTGGCGGTGATTTCAAGAGTAAAATCTTGTGGAAAAAAGCAATGTAACCTACATTCCCTCCTATTGGCTTATCTAATAAAACAGTTCCACCAAAAACAGCTTCATGTTAGCAAAGCAGATCTAAAGACATTGGTAAAGTTGCATTCAATGAGATGATGAAGATAAATATTCTATAAGTTCAAAAGTTTATAGGAAGGCCCTGAAGCAATCTAAAGCCTGTTTTACACGCCGCAATTTATTGGCCAATTAATTGAACAAGTTGATTCTCGATTTTATCGTACCATGTAAAATAGCAAAAATCGGAACTATTTCTTGAACAATTTATCGTATAATTGATTGAAAAATAGAACATGCTCTATTTTTGCCACGATTCTCCGACGATTTTTCATTAACTTTGCTATTTTAATACCAATCCAGTAACAGAAAAGTACCTACGAATTTTGTATAGTGTTTTAAAGTAAAGTGAGGATAAATTTCGAAAATTTACGACGATTATAATGTAATTGATAATTTGAATTAACTAACCGAAGCTAAACAAGCATTCACGATCGTAAAAAAATTGTCCAAGTTATTGTAACATGTAAAACAGCTGATTTCTACCGATTTCTTGATCAAGAACTTGTTCAATTGGCTAATAAATCCCGGCGTGTAAAACAGGCTTAACGTAGTTTTACAATAGGCCATCCTTTAATGTTGTAAACATCAGCTCGCAATGAAAACAATGTGTTTCTTTTCTCTCCTAAAATTCAAATTTACAGATTTATCAGTACTAGGCTTCTAACGCAAAATAATTGCATCCGTTGTATTTTCTTACTTATTCAAAAATAATGCATCTAATAGAAGCTTAAAAATGCTAAAAAAAACAAAGACACACAAAATTTTATATCATATTAAAAACTAGCTATTAAAAAGTGATCGTTTCTGACATAAAGTCCCCGTGGTGTAGTGGTTAGTACGCCCGTCCGGCAAGTTGGAGATGTCAGGTTCGATTTCTTACCGGACCCGATTTTTTGAAGTATATATTTAATTACGTCCGAAATTCCAAGGAAATTACAGATTTTCATAATTCACCGACGGAAGCCAAAATATATTCATTTATATCACATTCATCCGCATCCCCAAATAAAGAAACAAAACAAATAAATCAAGTCACGTACCTGACTAAGATAAATTATCATAGCATATTTGTCTCGTTACGTATTAGTATCATTTAAAGTTAAATGAGGACATATTATGCGCATCAATCTTGCTGCTGGTGAAATTTTAATGAAACTCGAAAGGTTTAAAAGCTATAAACCCTTTTACTTTAAAAGAATTTGCGACAGACATGCAGAGGATATGATGGAAGCTTTTTTAAACGTGTAACATACAGATATACGCTTTGCATTTGTTAATAAGCTAAAAGGGGTTAATTTGTGTATAATTTAATTATTTTTTTGCTGTGGATATACCACGCTTATTTCGTTTGAAATTTATAAGAAATGTAAGCATTAGGTTTCCTTAAAGTGTCTAAGACGTCGGTTCTCAAAGTGTGTTCCTCGGAACTCTAGAGTTCCGTTAAGAAGTCTCGCAAAGGTTCCATGGAAAATATTAAACTTATTTTATGTTTAAAGAATTCAAAATTTCCCGATTCTTATTTGACATGCAAACGACAAACGCATTCAAGCACAAGGAACATGATTTTTTTTCTAAACATCCACTTGCCTAACGAGCATGCCAGAACACGTATGCCTATTCTAACAATGGCCAGAAAATTCTCTGATTGGGGATGGGAGCGGTAGCAGTGTACCTGACTTCCTTAGTTGATTAGGAACTAGATCCTATGAAGTCTAGAACTTTCAAACACATGTGACCAAGAGCGATGCGAGTTTTTCTATAAAAATACAAAATTGATTTTATCATTTTCATCAACGCTCCCATCGCTCTACTTTATTTTTGTCCGTAATTGTTAGTCCCAGATAGTCAAATTGCTCAACCCTTTCAAATTTATATTCTTTATTAATTCTTCTTAATGAAATAATTTTATTTGATGTTTTATCCACTACATTCATTTCTAGATATTTAGTTTTTTCTTCATTAATAAGAAGTCCATAGATTTCAGCAGGAATCCAACTTTCCCCTGTACTCTTATTATTTTTTAGTCTTTTTATAGTTTTCATTATTCCCAGATCGGTCGGTGCCTCTATCAGGTTTTTGTAATCAACTGTATTCTGTTCTATATTTTGTGTAGTAGCCTCCTGTGTGGTATCTTCCCCATCGTTTAGTAATTCTTCAAAGTACTTGGCCCACTTGTCCAACTTTCCGGGTATACCGGCAATGAGTTTTATCTCTACAATAAACTGTATTCCTATTGTCTGTTGTTTTATTCTTTTTGACTTCATGGTAAAAACTTCTGATATTATTGTTAATGAGATGATCTTCCATATTCTGCTGTTTTTCTTCCCACCATTTTCGTTTCTTTCTTCTACGGATTACTTCTGAAAGCTTTCTTGATTGTTCGTAGGATAATTTATATTCATTTGTGTTTTCTTTTATCATTACAATTCTAGCTTTGTTCCTATTTTTGAGCGCCATCTCACAATCTGAATCAAACCATTCTTTAAGTTTTGCCTGTTTTTTTTGTTCTATGTTATGTATCAGTTTCCGTTTGTCCTTCTAACCTTCTACTTAGATCTAGCACAACATGTCTTTTTATCTTTTCATTTTTTAACTGTTCAGTGTCGTACCGTTTTAGTTGCTTATTTGGCTTCTTGTTTACCAGGCAATTCTTGTATTCCAGGTAATTCTTCAAATTTCATTACCACGATGAAATGGTCTGAATTAACGTCTGCACCCCGATAACTTCTGGCATCTATATATGATCCATTTGATTCTTTGTATGTGAATCTGGGGAGATCCATGTGATTTTATGAATATTTTTATGATCAATATATATGATCATAATTTTCATGTAATATCCAGGTGCAAACTCGGGTCAATTTTTTTTCCATTCTCATTACTAATATTATGTAAACTCTTTCCTCCCTTTTTTTTTTGTAAATCTCTTCTTTTCCAATTTTTGCATTTAGGTCTCCAACCACTATTTTAACATCATATTTGGGCGTTTCCACTTGACATAATTTAAAGTTACAACTTTTACAGTAGTTAGTGAAGACTTGGGTTCCGCGAAAAGAAGAAAGTCCTTCAAAGAATGCGATGAAAAAACAAGCTTGAGATCAACTGGTCTAATGCATATGGTCAAGGCTGTATTTTCATAATATACTGTCTGTACATTATTCTATAAACAGTAATATATGCACATATTATGATTATGAAACAAATGACACTAAATCTAGTTTTAGCCTTCAGATGTTATATAAATCATCCTCAAAGGCGTCTGTAAATTCAGAGTACGATAACCCACACACAATTTGCCTCAAATTCCAATTACAATCGTCATAACGAACAGATTTGAATAACACTTTGTGCACAGTGATTTGTAACCGTGCTATTATTACATCAACATGTATCCTGCAGCTGTTAAATTCTTTACTATACACGCAGACCTGGACAAAATTTAATTTAATTTGCGAATTCATAAATAAAAATGCTCAGAAAGTAATCTCTTTCTCCCCCATCCTTACCTTTCTTTTTATATCTCAGACAATTTTATGTTGTATACTGTAGATACTAAGACGGTTGGTCCGAAATTAATAATTTATGTTCCGAATCTACTACTTCGGAATTACCCTCGCGTATTTTTTGTATCTTTATGACTGTCGACTACAAAGCAAGCCTCGCTTAAATAATTCTAGCTTCATATTCTTTTAAATTGCTTACATTTGGAAGGCGTTTTTTTTTGAAGGCTTAAATTTTAATTTTGAAACAAGACGGGCTAATACTGTCTCGCAAAAAATGAAAAATTTATTACCGGATCGCTTTCGAGACATAAAAAAATATTTGCTTTTCAATATTGTTTCTTATTTTTGAAAGAATTTATGAACAGATTCGTGGAATCCCTTTTGTAAAGAATAATTTCCGGTAAATCTCTTGATAAGAGTTCGCATTAATTTTAATTAAAAAATTCTTATGGGATTAAACCATATTTCAATAATCTTAAAGAGGCTATACAAAAATTTTCTTTGGTATTAATACATAATTCAATATTATGGCAGTTTATTGTCATTAGTATCGCATTAGCAAATATTCAAACATGCAGGAAATATTTTTTTCAGTAATATAAATGCATTTTCAATTTGACTAAAGTTAAAAGAAATGTATCAAATTTTGGAAGAAAAAACACAGTTTCCTAATAAAACCACTAAATAAAATATGGTTAACTGTTTTTTATTAAAATAACTGTTCATATAAAAAATACTTCATACAGCAATAATTTTACAAAGGTTTATGTAATTTTTTCGGTAGATATTTTTGAAAGACGTGTAAAGTATGATGTTTCGAAAACACAGCGTTGGGATCCTGTATGAAAAACCTCAAACGGGCATTTGATCTTGATGAAGTTGTAATCAATTTTTTGAGAATAGGTCCATAAAGTATATTTGGATAACCTTTTTACAAGATACAAACTACTAGTTCACTTGAAAAACGAAGGATAATTTGCCAATGGAATTGTGCGTGAAAACAACATGTTAAAATATCCATTAGAATCTACTAAGACCATGGGGAAAACCGCGAGGAGCAATGGATTTTACGTTATGATCATGTATGTAAATGAAATAAGTGTAGTACGTTGGAATGATAATTTCGTAGGTACAATGGCAAGTAATTGCGAGTCTGTGCAGCTTGAAGCATTTGTGAAACGATACAGACGAAAAAAAAATTATGTCTGTACCTCAACCAAAGAGGACTGCCAAATATAATAAATATATGTGGGGCGTTGAGTTACATGACAACACATTTGCAAATTATCAAATAAGCGTTCGCAGTAAAAAAACGGTGGAAGCAGGAAGAGAAACCTATCTCCCAGCAAGATTTCAGGTCTGAAGTGTAAGAAGCCTTATTACTGCCGGAAAATGTAAAACACAATCTGTTAGAGGACGTGGGTCTACTGGATCTTTACCATCCATTTCACGTTTGGATAATGTGGGCCATATAATTGAGGGAAATCGGGAAAATTGGAGACATTATAGAGTATGCTTAGTGTATTCTTATATAATGAATGTGGAATTCCGTTACATCCATACTGCTTGAAGGATTATCCTAACTAACGGTTTCCTTAACCTATAGTCCCAATGTTGCGTTAACGCAACGTAAAAAAAAAAACAATAATCGAATTTTCGTATTTTTATTTTAACTTAAGCACTGGGTTATTTAAGACTGAGTTTTTTCATTAAAAAATCTACTTTTTTCTTAATATTTCTAGTAGTAAGTGGGTTAAAATGGCAACAGTAGAAAACAACAGGTCATCAAAACCAAATCAAATAGATCGCACATTCACAACAGAGTTACTATTAAGCAGGTAAGCTTTCATTTTTACCTTAAACTGTATTAATTTCATAATTTTGAAAGTAATCGGTATTTTGTTGTAAATGTAGCTGATCGTATAAGAAAATAAGCATTCAAACAATGTAGAGGAATGGAAGGGCGGTGTCAGCGTGCCTTTAAATCGCAAATTTAATGTGTAAACATCTGTCCGAAACTTAATTTTCTTAAATAGATGCTTAGGCTCTCTTTGAAGGATGATCCTATGATACACTGTAGCCGCATGCAGAATCCGCCGATTGCGCATAACAAGCCAACCTAGTTCTGGCAGTTTGTAAGAGACATGGCCACATTTCCTAATACCAAATATCAAACGCAAACAGGAATTCTGCACCCGCTGAATACGAGCGCAATTAACAATGGCAAGGCCGGGGCAGTAGGTAAACTATCCGTGTACGGGGCCACTTTAATCGAGCTTTGATTAGCGGCTCGCGCTTTTAATCCGCGGGTAATTTCGGGGAATCGATGTTTGATTAGTGGCTCGTGCTTTTAATCCGCGGGTAATTTCGCGACTATTTCAAGGTCGCTGAACAGCTTCTGAACAGCTTTTGAACGGCTCCTGAACAGCTTTTGAACGGCTTTTGAACGGCTTCCGAACGGCTTTTGAACGGTTATTGAAGAGCTTTTGAACAGCTTCTGAACAGCTTTTGAACGGCTTCTGAACAGCTTTCGAACAGCTTCTGAACGGCTTTTAAACGGCTCCCGAACGGGTATCCGTTCAATGACTATATCTCTTGGTACTAAGTGGCGCTAGGAATTTATTTCCGGGTGTGATACGTTCCGAGTGTGATACGTTTCGGGCCGTATGGAAGCTATTGTTTGTGGAGGTGACTCATGTTTCAAATGTGTTTAGGGGTCAGATAGGTAGTAGGTAGGGGGTCACCTGAGCGTGGGAAAAAAAAACAGAAGTAGGCGGCGAATTCCAGGAAGCGGCGCCTTTGGATAGTAGGTAGGCTATGGGGCTACGGGGAAGCGTGTGACCTTCATTATCTATTTACGATCCCACTCAGGTGACCTCCTACCTACTACCTATCTGACCCCAAAACACATTTGAAACATGAGTCATCTCCACAAACAATAGCTGCCGTATGGAAGCTATTAGTACACCTATATAGTAGAACCCCTCAAATCCGAACCCCGGAAATCCGAAATCCCGGCAAATCCGAACACGTTTTTGGCAGGTGAAAGTTAAGAAAAACTCATATACATAGAGTGCTTTGAAATGTTCGCGAAATGAAAGGGAAAATGACATTTTCTTTTGCTTTTTTGTTTTGAAATTCAATCCAGTTTCGTCCGCATGGTACACTTGCTGGGGCGAATAATTTTTTAAAGAAATTAAATCGGCGAATTAATTTAAATATTGTTGTGCAGCAGCATTATCAGCCGATGACTTCTCTCCACTTATCGTCAGTTGTCTGATGCCATGCCTTTTTTTCCATCGATCCAACCACCTATTGCTAGCAGTGAAAAACGAATCAGCGTTCATTAGTTGATTTAACCGATTGGCCTTTTCTTGTATTAATGGACCACTTATCGGAACTCGTTTCTGCCTCTCTTGTGTAAACCACTTGGTCAATTTTGTCATTCACGGAAACTGTTGTTGTTTCAATGTTCTTTCACTTGTTGCACTGTAAAGTTGTTCAATCTTCGTTTGGTTCTTCTTCCAGTCACTTATTGTTGCCTTTCTTATGCCAAATTCAATAGCCAATTTCGTCAAACTTTCTCCTTTGTCAAGTCGCTTTAACACTTTAAGTTTTTCTTCTAAAGTACAAGAACTATGTCTTC
The DNA here is from genome assembly GCA_029619315.2 of Dynastes maya. Lineage (NCBI taxonomy): Eukaryota > Metazoa > Arthropoda > Insecta > Coleoptera > Scarabaeidae > Dynastes > Dynastes maya. Next base: position 2,049,285 of record JAROYE020000020.1, read on the forward strand.
GTTTGCTTCCATAATTAATCTTAGAAAACAAAATTCCAATCTACGCGGCATACTTGATAAACCTTAACAAAAACTAACTACATAATAAATTCTGTATTCAACAATAACTGTAGAACAAACACTCGAATAAATGTAATCAGTAAGGTTCGACAAACGAGTGCAACGTCAGAGGCGTACTGTTACCTTTTATTGACGACCTGATGTCCACTGCGACAACCGGGCTTACCGGGGCAGTAGTATTTTGTCGCTGTATCTCACGTACCTACTTTTGCGCGATACGCCTCTGACGTTGCACTCATCGCAGAGAAATGCACAGGAGAACAAACGCAAGATGACTAACTGGAATGTAGCACTAGGACTAGTCAGCTATTTTTAGCGCCCCCTTTCCCCTTCCTCCCCTGACAACTACCCGTTATTCAAGGTAAATAAATAGGGTTAAGTACTGTGTAACGCAGATTTTTCGGCAAATCCGAACTTTACGAAATCCGAACAGACTCCAGCCCCAATTAGTTCGGATTTGAGGGGTTCTACTGTAGTTGTTTTTATCTAGTATGTTGAAGGCATATATGTATGTGTTAAACATGTCTGCAATTACATTGCACATTTAGGCACGTTTCTAATAGGTCTCTAACAATTGAATTGGGAGTGTACCAATTCTAGCGCTTTGGCCACGACAGGAATGCATTTTGGATGTCTTCTTTTGTTAATGTGTCCAGCACTGTCTGTGATTTAACTTCAATCTTCTCTATTCCGTAAAATCTTCGCCCTTTCAACTTGATTTTCATCTTTAGAGAAATGAAGAAGTCGTAAGGAGCCAAGTCAGACGAGTAGAAACAATGTCCATGTAAATTTTGTTCCAACATTTCTTTCTTAAGTAATTAACAAAATGCATATTCAACATTAACAACGAGCGATTCCGAAATTAAATCGGGGCCAACTACCATCATAATAACACGATGGACACCTACTCAAGCCTTTAAAAGCGCGCAAAATTTCGTCAAAATCCAACGTATGATAATCGTTTGTAAACAGCGTTGGAATTACTTTGGCCTGCGGGTGATTTTTTTATTTTCCACTCGCGTAGGTCTTCAAAAAAAAGCCGGGGAAGAGCTTTTCAAATGCAAATTCTCATTTCCATTCAAATTTCGCAGGTGTAGTGGCGATTTTTACAATGGGGTGCTCCACGCTTTTTGGTGTAGGAGCTTCGCAAAACATTCGATTAGGGAGAGCGGTTCGCTCTATTTTCGCAAAAATTCCTCGCCGTGTGCGTGGAAGCTTTAGAAAGGGGTTAATTGGAAAATACTTCTTTAGAAAATTGGGGGCAAAAAATCGCTTTAATATTAATGTGGATTATAAAGTATTCAATCTGGACAGTGTGTGATTTTAGATAGGATTGCTTAGTAGTTGGTAATTTTGTCTTATTATTTACATACGTTTGCACGTCTGGCTTCATATCTTTGTTTAACTTATAAATTCCTTTGTCAAATATCTTCTAACAGAAAGAAATTTTAACAATGAATTAGGATGTTTATAGTGAAGCTGTGGTACTCGATAAGAGCATCGAGTTAGGGTGTGTTTATAGTGAAGCTGTGATAGTTGATAAGAGCGATGCATTAGTAAAATGGGTCAATCGGTGAGCGCTGTAACTTTGCGTAATCATGGTTACAGAAGCGAGCTGTGATACTCGATAAGAGCGACGATAATAGCGAAGCGATGAGATACATTGTTTGTATGCGGGTGTTTATGTTGGAATTACGGGACATCTGTGGACAGCGATGGTGAGCAAAGATAAGAGCATTTATAATCCAACTGTCAAATTTTATCTGCTTTCATCAGTTCCTAGTTTTAATGGATATCGAGAATTTATTAAGCGAAATGTACCTTCGCCCCCCAATACAGGACCAAACGCACCCAAATCAAATAAGAAAGGCGCCAATGAAAATATTTTGACAACTGTCAAACTGACGCGCTTGCCGAAGCTTTAAGCAACACGGACCAATCGGAGAGCGTTGCACCTTTCCGTAACGAGCACTGATTGCCCCGTTTTGATAACTCGTTGCTCTTATCGGGTATCACAGCTTGATTATAACATTATAACACACCCTAAGGGAGAATGTGGCATATAAGGCAGGGAGCACTTATATTGCCTTATCGACAACATCTTACTAGTTTAAGACTGTTTGCACAAAGGAAATTCTGATAAATTTTTCACAAAGTTGAATGAACTGGATACGAAACCTTGTAAGTCATGTTATCACTATGGTAGTCGACCTCCTGCAGTAAAAGAGAATTTTTTCAAAAGAATTGAAGAAAAGTAACGCATTGATGTAAGAAGTAAATACCAGTAATTCCCTAATAATTTAGAGGAATTTACTTCAGTAAGAACACGTATGAGGTAGGCGCTATAAATTCTCGGCCTGGTATAGAGAAAATAAACTTGGTAAAATATAACCAAAAATTAATGCCAATATAACTCATGATATTGGTGAAATTATTTCTGGCACAAAAAAAATTTAGCAGAGAAAATAGTACACACGGACATGTTTCTGCCTATCCGGCCAATAGTTTTCGAGCAAAATGCATGTGTTTAGTGCTTTTGGGTCATTCCATATCAATTCATCCACCCAAGATTTCAGATTTTTATGAAACTTTTTTTATTTGATCTAATTGACCATCCTAATTAACCATATTGAATTTTATTTGGATGTCTTGAATACTTTTTGAGATATTAATTTTCAAAAATTCCTTAAACTGCATATAACAGGCGTTTTTTAGTCCCTTGGTGTTGGTGACATCACTTTAAGAAAAAAGTTATAACTTCGTCAGTTTTCATGATATTGCAATGATGTTCACTAAAATGTACAGAAAAACTCACAGAATTAGGCAGAAATACATTTAGCAACCTAACTCTTAAATACCAATGATAATACTTGCTTATATTTTGATTTCATGAAGTATTTCAAATTAAGAACGTAAAATTTTAAAATATGATTTTGGGCAAAAGGCAAAGCAGCAACCAAACTAATTATGTTTTTCAATAATCCTAACAGTATGGGGTATTATTAATATCTCAAAAAGTATTCAGGATATCCAAATAAAATTAATAATATGGTTAATTAGGGCGGCAAACAGAACAAGTTTCACAAAAATCTGAGAACATGGGTTATTTCATTTTCAATTTTGGCTGGATGATTTGAAATTCTCACATTGGCCTTGTCTGGGGCGATTCCATCAATACCATGAGCTATTTATTAGCAATATCTTGGTTATTGTTTCTATGCACTTGTCTCATGTGTACTTCTACATTAAGTTCACTTTTGTTTGAATATTATTCTATAGATAACCTCTACCTTAGCCTTTTTAAAATCACAAGCAATGAGAATTTACTGCATTATGTAGGGATATGTCGTACTATTTTAAATAAGGTAAGTGCAATTAATAATGTATATATAAATAATATGTATTCCAATAATTCTAAGTTAATAAATGCTTTATTTTAAGAAAATGAAACTATTGATTTATGAGTAATACCTAAACTTCTTGAATTAAGAAAACTATTTACTATACTTAGGAAAATATTGTTTTGTTATAATGACCATTTACTTATACTAAGAATTCTTCACATTTTCTGCAAGATTTTCTTGAATCAAGTTAAGAAATGCCTTAAGCAAAGAAATACAATTATTTCATTACAAGTGCATACTTCTCTTAAGTGGAGAAAGAAGCGCTACGAAAATATTTTTTTTTAATTTAAAACAGTTATTGTATTGCAAATAATTGAAGCAGTAATAAAGGCGGACAGCTTTGATACAAGTAAACGTTTCTCTGCGTGTAATAATGAAGTTATTACAGTTTCAATTGTCCAATGCAAATTTTATCGTAACTGTTTTGTTTTTCATTTTTGCCGTAGTACTATAAGGATATTTTACGCAAAATTTAATTTCCTATCGAATAATTGAAAAATATACAGGATATTCAATTTAAAAAATATAAACAATTCAAGTTAGCGTTGAAATGCGACGTGCAATTGTCTTTTTCTCTCCACCATTGTGATCAGCGCAAAAATCACTACATCTTTGCTAATCTAACCAACATCGTAGCTACAAAATTTGCAATAGTGGCCCGATAACTTTAAACAACTTGTATACTCCATTCTTACCCAAAACAATGGTTGAATGCTTCTTCTCGACGCTAGATACCCAAAAAGCTTCATATAGGACGAAGAAGCCCCCTATGACCTAAAAATTAATCCAAAACCCTTGTAGAATTACTTATGCAGATCGTAGACGGTGTAGGCTTCCCATCAGCCCCGCCGTAACATCCTGCGAAAAGAAGCAGTAGATGTACCCCTGGAGCAAGCATATCTTGAGCTGTCAGACCCTCGTCAGTAATAATATGATCGATACCATTACGTACTCCACCTCCGCCTTATCTTCTTCGCGTCGGAGGTTCGTACAAGCGTACACCCACCGGGCATCTTCATCATGAAGTGCAGAGAGTAAAATATGACACGATGAGGAAGGAGTATATATATATATATCGAGAGACTATCGATAATCATTACGTGTGGTAATTGATATAGACTTCCCGGTTAAACGTGCATCGCGGATGTATTAGAGACATGGGAAGAGAAGGGGGCATCGAATCGACGAGGCTGCGAAAAGGACGGCGGCCTACGGAAGCTAACGGCTTCGGTATCGGGTCTCGAAGCTCTTTAATTGAACGTCGACCGAGGCTTAGCGATGCACACGGAAAACCGCATAACCTACTACTACCGCTGCTACCACACACTGCCTCCTATCTGCCACTTATCGCTCGGCGAGCTACGGTAAACTCGAGTGTGTAATTTCGCCGCTTCAAGCTTCAGTTGGAGCGTTGGAGCTGGTGCAAGTGATGTGTGGTGTGGGTCTAATTTTACTCTGTGCACTATATTGAAAAAAAGAAAAGAAAAATGTGTACGGAACTATGCGCAAGCTGATAAAACGTTAGAATTAGCTCCAACGTGTATTTTATTCAAGGCAAGTAATTCTCCTCTTTTGTTTAAATTTGGCGCCAATATAAACAAAAGTCAGTATAGGATTGATTTGTAATGACGTATCCATAACACTGATTAACAAATTCCAAACATTCGTTTTGGTAAATTTGTACTAACAATACGTGTTTCCGACCACGACCTACCAACCCGGAAACACGTACTGTTACACGCAGAGGAATGGTTTCTTGTTTGTTTTTATAGGTTACAGTATAATTAAATTATTTCTTTAGTAATGTAATTAAAGAGGGATTATTTTTATGTAGTTTAATAACTATTGTGTTAATATTTAAGTTGATTTATCCCTTTTATTATTATTTATTATATACTAATAAAAAACTATAGTTAAATTAGTACACGTGGTAAATGATAATAATAATGGTAATAATATTTGAAGATTAGTGGCATAAACTGAGAGATGTAACAGCAATGTGGCCAGGAACAAGCTTTAATGCTTTTCTCGTCTCATATTGTTTTTGCCATACCAATACCAGGAGCTATTTATTAGCATTACCTTGGTTATTGTTTCTAGGCACTTTTTCAGGTGTACTTCTGCATTAAGTTCACTTCTGTTTGTGCTGTCTCAATTTTACAATTTTTTTTACATTTTTATATAATTGTTCTTAATTAAATGAAAAAAGGTGAGATCCATACGGTATATTGTTGGAGTACGCACAGTTATATGTATTAAGTAAAAACATTTTTTCTCTCTTACCAATTTTAACTTTTTTTACATACTTGTGAATTATCGTTCAAACCATTATTAAGTCGTATAGTGTCTAGTATGACAAACTCAACTGAACGAATATACCCTTAACCTTAACTTCGATTACACCACTTCCCAATGCATATTTGCGAAATACAAACAAAAAGAAAAATTAACTATAAAAACGTAGAAAGTGTTTGGGATTTGGTCTTGCAGAGAAAAGAATTAATGAGAAAGCAAAATGCCGAATGTTTTGATGGTAAGTTCTTGATTTTAGTATTTTCCTTATGATGACGGAAGTGATAGAGGAAGCAATTTCATTAATTGCGGAGGGGCAGGACCCAGTACCGGAATCACTAGTTTACTTGCTCAAATTTATGTGGGAGGACAAACTCGATAGCAAAATTGATCCATTGGTTGGAGATAGAAACATCAGTAGCGATCAAAGACCAATACTTGATTGGGAAACGGACCTTCAAGAACTTTTTGATTCCATTAAGAAAAATAGTGAAAGAAATGAAAGAGAAAAGGATATCCGAAAAATCAAAAATTACTTTGGAGAATTTCGTGGAGTCCTTAAAGGAAAAAAATCATACACACATACATACATGCCAGACATTACTTCACACAAAAATGTTTACAACAAATATGCCAAGGAGGAGCTTCTCAAATTCTGTAGAAGGTTAGATAAGCTGTATTTCTTGTCGCAAATGGACACATCATTCGAAGAACAAAGTTTTAAATTTAGGTAAATCATTTGTATTTTGAAATAGACTTCTATGTCCCATCCTGCTCCAATGCCAGGGCAGAACAGACCAATCTGCATTTTCTTAAATTCTCGGTACTGTTGACGGTACGTGGACTGATTTATAACATTTTATTTCATAATCACACTAAAGCAATACAAAGGTGCATGAATTCTTGAATCATAGCCTTTTAAACCTTAGAAGTTCCCATTCTACTTAGGGATTTATACAAGGACTTTTAGTAATCAAGTATTCGAAATCTGTGCCACTGGAACATCAGCAGTAAAACTGAATTCAGTTTTACTGCTGATGATGATAGCTTGGCTATCGAAACGAGTGTCCAGTACGAGTAAAGTGTTGTGGTAAGGGTTTCAGTGAACTGTTTCAAGCATTTTTAGTATTTTGTAATAGATACAATTGTAATATTTGAAAATACATACCTTCAAAAATTTGTTTATGCATTCCTTTCCATTTCCTTTCAAGAATTTTTCCAAGATCTCATTCCCATTGGTCAGAATATATCCATTCCGATTACTCTTCCAGTTGTTAAGATGGTTATTGTTATTATTATTGTTATTGGACGCGTTAAAATTAGTAAAGTTCTTGACCGAATTTACTTTATTATTATTGTCACTATTCATGGTATTTTCGCTTTTAATTGAATAATAGTAATTCTCCTTTATTTACAGCCATTATATTATCTAAAAAAATACATTCGCAAAGTACAAATTTCAATTTCTATTTCTTCGTCCACAATCGGGGACATTAAATCTTGCTGATTTATAGGATAATTCCCATTAAATTCCTGCGAAGTGAGACTTCGAAATAAAAAAAACGTTCCACCCTCGTAACTCCCCTACGGGACACCCTCTTGTCAAGATAGATAGATAAATTATAGAATTAGTGATCGTCCTCCCTGTCTTCCCTCAAAGCGGGCGAGTTCCAGGGAATTCTCGGGCTATCGAACGGCAAAAAACGGCCAAAAGGACTGTCACGTATTCGCATTGACATTTCAACGTCGAAAACGAAATCGGGGCAGCGGTGGACGTATGAGGGAAAAAAGAGGAAGAAAATGAGTGCCATTCAACACAGTACCAGGACGAAGGAAGAGACGGATGAATATTTAATATTTTTTTCTTGGGGATGGAGAAATGTGAAAGGAATTAGGTACTTGGAGATTTAATTTTTAATGTAACGCAACGAAAGATTTAAGCTGGAAAAATCGAAAAAAGCGAATTTGCTCGACAAGTCAATAAATGGTGTCATCAGGGTGCCTTTTATTCCGCGATGTGGATGGAATAACCGAAATAGATTGAATTTTGTAGCTTATTGAAGGGTAATTCTGTTTGAGGTATGTCCAGAAATGGTTAATTTTGAGGAAGTTGCAAAGATCGCTGGTTATTTGAAAACTTTTGAAGACGATGGAGTATTAACACCGAAAGTAGTTGTGGATGGAAAAGAAATTTAATGACAACTATAGAATATTTTACTATTCTACAACATTAATGTTAATAGTACAGAAATATTTTACAATAACAAGGGAATCCCGGTAACCCGCAAATTTAAATTTAAATGAAACTCTAGAGACTGAAAGAGCACCTTAACATAAGGACAAGCGGCTGAATCGCCCAATTTAGGGATACAGTCCCCTCCAAAAATTGCACAATTTTTAAGTAAATATCTGGGAAACTATACAGACTATAAAACAAATATAATGTTTTTTTACAACATTCACTACCGCTCATAAGTATTTGGGCACCTCAAATTTCAGAGTAAATCATTAAATATTAAAATGGAAATATTAAAATATGTATTTGGTACTTAAGTATACACAAATATACAACTTTAACAATTAAAATTATTTATTTGACCTAAATTTTAGATTCGTGTATGTGACCCCCCTTTACTTTTAATGATTGCGTCGCATAAGCGGGGCATTCTTACAATTAATTTCAACGTTTCCGGAATTATTCGAAGCCTATGTTGCCTGTAATTTGGAAGTTGGAGCAGTTTTTCTCACTTCCCGATCGAGTTCTTCCCATAATAACTCGATGGGATTCAAGTCCGGGCTCTGGGGTGGCCATTTCATGATTGTGGTATAGCATTTTCCTCTAAGATGCGTTTGCATTGCTATTTTCCCATTATGCCTTGAATTTTTACGAAATCACCTGCGGATGTACCAGCAAAACAACCACAAATCATTACCGAACCATCGCCGTGTTTGACAGTAGACACGGTGCATTGCTCTAGTGCACGTTCACCTACAGATCTTCTTACAAACAGTCGTCTTCGCAAACCGAAAATCTCGAATTTGGATTCGTCGGTCCATAATACCTTAGTCCAATTTTCCACCGTCCAATTTCGATGTTCACATGTCCATTGTAACCTCTTTTTCTTATTAATTTGGCGAAGCAAGGGATTTCGCATCGCAATTCGTCCGTGGAGGCCGGTTTTTTTGTAGACGGCGTTTAACGTGGACACGCTAATCGGCTTCGGAAGTACAGTATTGATTTCTGCGGCTGTTTTTCTTCTATTTCGCTTGCCCGGCACCACGACTGCAATATCTTGAGCTGATGTTGTCGCCCTCGGTCTACCACTTCTTATTTTATTTAGAAAACTGCCACTTTCACTGTATTTTTCGGTGTTATAATCAACAGTAGACAGATTTAAATGTAATTTTCTAGCAATTTAACGATTGCTTATGCCTAAATTATGTTGTGCTACTATCAGAGCATGCGCTTCTACACTAATTTCTTTCCTTTTCAGCATGTTTTAAAATTTTAAACGAAATTATAAACACTATTCGTTAAGAGGTGTTGTGGCTACTAACATGAAACGATAACTGACCCAAAAACAAATATATTATTTCAAATGGCTTTATTATAGCTTCATGATTTATAATAGAATTACCAACTGTTACATATTTCCTGGAATTTCAAGAAATACGCACTTTATTGTCGCTACTACCTGCGCTTTTATGATGGTATTACCTCTCATACAGATAAAAGAAGTAAATAGACCGATGTTATTTAATGAATTTAAGTGAATCTTACTGATTATTAGCATTTTATTGAATAATGCTGGAATGTATTTCCTAAATACATTCTTTGTATACAAAAATCTAAAAGCCGAGGGTGTCCAAATACTTATGAGCGGTAGTGTAACTAAGTATATTACATCTCAAATTCGGAAAAAATATATAACGGAGGATCGAGTGCCTTGTATCCTTCATTTCTGTTATAATTTCTTTTTTTACTGAACAAAAATAAAGCCGGTGCTGTCTAACAAATTTAGACAGTCAAACGTTAAAGATATTGAAAAATAATATCTGTAATGTTTGACTGTCTAAATTTGTTATACAGCACTGTTTCTAAGTAAAAACGATTTTATTTTTGATAAATAAAAATAAGAAATTTAAGACAAATGGGGGGGGGGCAGGGGGTCCTTGATACTGTATTTTTTCCAAAAATAATTTAGATCACCCTTGAGACTATGTAATACGCTTCAAATTACGTTCTAAAAAAAAAATTCTATTTCTCATAGATTTCGAGATATTTACAAAAGCTTTAAAATCGTGCAAATTTTTGGTGGGGGCTGTATCCCGAAAACGGATTACTCAGCCGCTAAAGAAATGTATTACACTAAGGTACTTCTTCAGTCTTTAGAGTTTCATCAAAATCTAAATTTTCTGGTTGTCGGTGTTCGCTTGTATGTAGAATAAAACACTTTCAACCAGAGTTCGCATATCCTTAAACTAATATTCGAACCCGTCTTAATTTAAATATCCCTGAATATACATATGTACCGTACATCTCATCTATGTAGGTTACTCTCAAATATTAGCCTTATCTAACATATGCAGTGCTGGGAGATCCTCCAGATTTAGCTTTAGAGAGAACATTGTATTACACTTCTATTGTCTTAATGAATTAGGTAAATTCCGATTCCTGACATATGTCGCATATTCAATTGTGTAAATTAGGAATTTGAAAATAGATGAGATGGAGTAAGTTCTTACTTGAAAACGGGTTTGCAATGTAGTGTTTCGATGTTTAAAATCTGAATCTATAGATGGAACAATAAAATGCATATTCGTAGTATCAAGAAATTAAGTGCTTGGCTTAATTGCTCAATTTTGACAAGGAAAAGAATACACTTAAGACAGCTTAGAGAATCACCAAAGATGGAAAAATGTTCACATCAACAACATTTAGCAGGAAAGGCAATGGTTGATGGTAATTTTTTGATTACCAAGGTATATTGCGTCAATGCAAAACGATGTGCAGACATCTTTAAAACTTTTATGTCTCAGCTTCTGGAATAAACATGGAACCTTATAAGAGGTGTCACAGACCTAACTATTCAAGATCCACTTCACATAAATGTCAAAAGTTTTGGGACTGATTATTCTAACCAATTTACTCTAACAGTTTTCTAATGCGTACAAAAACCGGAAACCAACTAAAACTACTGGGCCAGTTAGATATTGTTTGACAAAACATTCTTTCAGTATATGTTGGGGAGTCTTAAAACATTCGTTTAACACTTTTGTCTTATCCTCGCATAATTTCAATGTGTTTGGACCATTAAAACAATCGCAGCAGGATAACTAATAGATGAGTGCACCAGTAAGATTCTTGCCTTAATAATGGGTGTTTCTTTAAGTCAGATAGAACTTAAAATTATAAAAAATAATACAAAAAATTAAATTCTAATCAAATTTTTTGTATGATTCGAAAGATTTATTCATGGCATTAATATATAATAATGATTTCGGACATATGGTCACCACGGCTGATCTTGACGAAGCGTATTCTGGACGTCCAATTTTGGGTCACTTTTTCGAGCACTGTATGTCACGAATAACACGAACACTGTTGCCGGTTTATTGACGTAAGCCAGTGACTTCACGTAGCCCCACAGGAAATAATTGAGAGTTGTCAAATCGCAATACCTTGGAGGCCAATTGACAGGTCTATTCCTTGAAATTAACTTATAATCAAATTTTGATTTGAATAAGATGGTTGCCGTCACCATATGGCACGTAGCGCCATCCTGTTGAAACCACATCTCATCTGGATCAATGTCCTCCACATTTTCAAACAAAGAATCAATAATCATGGTGCGGTACCAAGCAGTTCCTTTTGAAAATGTTTATGAAACGTTGTACGTTAAAGGTTATATTATTGCATGCAAGTATGGCATCTGTATTCCGATTTCTGTCGCTACTTTATAGGACGACATGACTATATCTCTTGGCATTAGGTGGCACCAGGAAATATTTCGGTGCTGTTTTTAAAGATGAGTGGCGTAGACTGAGAGGTGAACAGCAATGTGGGCAGGAGCAAAAAGCGTTAGTGCTTTGCTCTTCTCACATTGTTTTCGCCGGAAGTGATTTCATCAATACCATGAGCTATATATCAGCATTATCTTGGTTATTGTGTCTAGGCACTTTTTTATGTGTACCTCTACATTAATGTTTTGTTTAGCCTTTTTAAAATCACAAGCAATGAGAATAATTTACTGCATTATGTACGGATATGTCGTACTGTTTTAAACAGGGTAAGTTCAATTAATAATGTAGATATAAATAATGTGCATTTTAAGAATTCTAAGTAAATAAAAGCTTTATTTTAAGAAAATGAAACTATTGATTTATGAACAATACCTAAACGCATTCTGGAATTAAGAAAACTATTTGCTATGCTTAAGAAAATATTACTTTGTGTTATAATGGCCATTTACCTATACTAAGAATCCCTCTCTTCAAATTTTCAAGATTTTCTTGAATCAAGTTAATAAACAAAGAAATACAATTGTTATATTATTATATTACAAAGAAACGCTAAGAAAATATTTCTTTTGATTTAAAACAGTAACTGTGTTGTGGGATAATTGAAACGGTAGTTGCCTTGAATTGAGGCGGACAGTCTTGACACAAGTAAACGTTTCTCTGCGTGTATTAAAGATTGCTTTACAACCTCTGAACAAGTTTCTACTGAACAATCCTCGCAATTCTTCATTTTATCAAAGAATGTTACCTCCATTCCCAAACGAACCTATTCAAAGTTTAAAAAAAATCTTATTTCAGAAATACTGTGAACCAACAACTCATAAACATATGTATGTCGCACATGATTTGAACTTGATTCAGCGTCCAGCAAATTTAGCTTTTCCATTCGATCTCGTTTTACGTTGGAAAATGTTCGAAATCGGACCCTACCAATTACGGAGCGAAGTTGAACTTGTTCAAATTGCAAAAGCTCGAATGTGCTAGTTTTTGAGGCGAGGAGTTCAAAAGGAAACTTTGTACGGAAACTTTCTGTGCGCCATTAGAGGTGTTTCATTTCGGAATTTCGTGAAAGAGGAACATTTCTGTCAAGTTTTATCCATAACATTTTAGAAAATTAAAGTAGAATTCTAATTGGAAAGATTCTAAAAATAAAAACGTGAATTATGCAATTAAAAAATTTGTTGGATTAAATTAATAAGCCAAGCAAGCATATATTTCTAATAATAATAAACTATACTCATGTCCCCACATATACAATACAGTCTTTTATTGACACTTAGCATTCTTAATGTACTCGCGTCTCTTTGCATATGGAGAATGCTCCAGTAGAAATACTCGTCTCCTTAGGTCACCGTCTCACTAATATACATGTATACGTAGCGAAATACAAATGATGCTATAAAAAGCACCGCTCCTTGGATGCATTTGCTATTTCTTCTCGTGTGTAAATGCATTTCACAAGGAACATGTGGATAAATATAAAACTTACTTGCGTTAAAATCAAAGACAATGCACAGTAAAGCAAGTGCAGAAGCGAAGAAGCGGTGCATGTAATATTCAAAGTAGCATATAAAGCGTTGAATTGTTTGAAATTTATATTTTGTACGTTGTACCAATAGCTGAAATACGGGTGTAATAAACTAGAGAAATTTATTGTGCTGGATGCATTTTATAAACAGAAATTTGAAATCAGAACAAAAGTGCATATTGGAATTTTATACAATGGTATAGTAGTAATTTTACTACTGATGTATTGAAAGTTAATTTCCATTAAATGTGGAAGGAAATGATCATTATAATAATCATTACATCGAATTTTTCATATTAAAAGACTGTTCTAAAATCTTCTGGGTAAGAAAATCCGTGATTTCGTTCGTTTTTCCGACGTAATTAAATCCTCTAATTAAAGAAAAATTTTCGACATATCTCTGACGAGATATTACAATATACTGAAATGTTTCATTTCAGGGATTTTTGTAAAAAAATTGGAATTTTGCAAATTGATTAAATGTTTAACTTTTTGTGGGATTCGGGAGTATTATTTGATACTCTTTCGGCAATTTTTATGAATTTTTGAATTAATAAATGGAAATTAACGAATGTAAAAATTGAAAAACGAAAACTAACCTTGATTTTTAAGATATATAAACACTATGTTCCTTACGACATTTACTGGAAATCTGCTTCTCTAACCTTGATCCTTTTCTTCTACCTTGAATTTGTTCTCTAATTTCTATATCGGAATGATTGATTAATTTATTGTCGTCCCTATTCTGCTTTATTTTAATCGCGATGGCGATTGTTTCTTTCCGCCGCAAATTTTGATATCTACCCAAATATTATCTAACGAGGAATTTTTGATAAATAAAGTTATTTTTAGAAGTAGCATGAGAGAATGAATGTAGTGACGCTACTAGATGACTCAACTAGATGACTCTATGCTAGAAAATCCTCACGACAAACCTAAAAATACAAAAACTTTCCAACGTAAATGAAGATACCTTAACTGAACATATTTAATGTACGAAATAATGTTAGAAGTACATTTGAATTTACCCTGTTGTTTGGTTTACGAGAATTTTACATTAATTTTGAAGAGTTGCGAAATTAGGAGAATAAAAAGAAGAGTGGTTATGTTTTTGTTCCACTAAGATCGTCGTTATCTGGACGTCCACACTCCAAGGCCAGCCGGCTTAGGGGGAAATTGTGGCTTTCGAAAAATAGCTTTTACCCGCCAGAGGGACTTTCACTACTATGGGATGGCTGCTCGGAATAACCTATACGTTTAAGACTGACAGCTGATTTCCGATGTAAATATTTAACGTAACAATACTACCGGCCATTGAAGTTAGGACAATTATTAGAATTCTAAAAGATGAAATTTCTTCAATATTCAATACCCTTAGTATTACTGTAAAAACTTCTACAACAATGTTGGGATAACAATAAAGACGGAAATCCTCATTAGAATAAATGTTACAGAGAGAAATTTCAATTTATCCTAATAGCACGTAATAAAATCATTAGAAATGATATTTTTTGACCTATAAAATGTTTACAAAAGAGAGAATAGGTTTAGGAGGTCGTAAAATTTTACTTGCATGCCACGAGTGGTCCGGGGAATATTACAAGCCGAATAGGGCTACTTCGATGAGCAAAAGACATAGCCTAATATTTTAATGAGAATGTTTTGATTTATTTTTTTGTTATTTCTTCGTCTTATTTGTTTAATGTTTTTATTTCTAGCAATAATCTTCTATTTTCTTTTGCATTATTACTGTTTTTATTCACGTTTACAATTCACAATTCACAAGTTGTCCTAACTTCAATGGCCAGTAGTGTATCTGCAGATATCAAAGATCTAGGTATTAATTTGTGATTCAATCCTAATAAGACCCTGTGGTGTAGTGGTTAGCACGCCTGTCTGAAGAACGGGAGAAAGTTAGGTTCGAGTCCTTACCGAGGTTGAAAATTTTTCAATTAAAACATTTAATTACGTCGGAAAAACAAAGGAAATCGGATTTTCACATTTCGCCGACGGAAGCCAATATATAGTGCGCGGCAAAACTATGGAATAAATTCAATAAATTTGAAGCAATTTCCTTTTCCAAGAAATGCTCGAACAGGTCAATTTAATTAATTTATTTTTTTTAATAAACATTGTGCATCAATTTTAAGTTTTCCTTACTTCTGGCTTTAAGGTAATGACAACTCCCGATCTTTTTAATTTTCATAAATCATTTAATTGTCTAAATGATACTATCAAAATTGTAATACTTCACATGACAAAATTTTCGAACAAAAGTAATTTAAAGAGTGGAAAACATACATTTTATTAACAATAAAAAGCAAAGATGCTGTTGTTCAAGAAATTAAATGATTATTTATTTCAAACCAAATGTTCCGGGCTCTTGACAATAACCAAATCTATGGACACATTCATTTTGTACATTGCGAATGACGTCAGGACTAATTCAACCCATTTCATACTTAATACTTTTAATCTTCTAGATTTTGTGGTTTATCAACATAGATTTTTGATTTTAAATACCCCCATAAGAAAAAAAATCAAGGGATGAGGACCGGCGGACTCTATTGGTTTCTCGAGAAAGCAGCTGTTTAAAAACTTGCTGAAACCAAATATCGCCATTAATAAAATGTATGTTTTCCACTCTTTTAATGACTTTTATTCGAAAATTTTGTTATGTGAGGTACTAAAATTTTGATGGTACCATTCAGACAACTACATGATCTATCAAAATTCCGAGTTATCATTTAACGAAATTGTCGATTACGTCATTACTTCAAAACCAGAAGTGGGGAAAACATAAAATTGTGTCAAAAATGTTGTTATTACAAAATTAAATTGACCTGAGCAATTTTTCGAAAAATAAATTGCTTCAAATTTAATGAATTTATTCCATAATTTTGCCGTGCATAGTATATCTTCTGGATAAGATTTTGAAGAGCTTATTTTAAAAATGTTCACCTTTGAAAACGTTACGGTTTTATCAAATATACAAGTTACCATTCATCACCATACTCGAAATGTATCAAGTATGGTGATGAACTATCAAAATCTGACCAAAACAAGGTTTTTTCATTGTTGACATGTTTTTGAGGTATTTTAAATTTAGATTTCACAAAAACTGTATCCATTGGTCACTACATAATCATAGTGAGGTTTCTATGAGAATGCTACTTGTATCAAAAGTAAAATATTTCTTATCATATTTAATAAAGAAGCCTTTTGCAAAATCTCTGTCGCATTTTTCTTAATCTAATCCTAATATTTTTACAGCGTCCATTTTTTATGATCATATTATTATATTCAAATTTCCCTCGCCCTCCAATATTTTTTTTTTGTATCAAAATTACAGATTTTCTATTATATTTACATATCTGGTAGTATCAGTGGTAGCGTCAAATGGGTTATCAAGGTTAGGATATTTGCTTAATTTTGATGTTGTGCAAATGTTACGCCTGCTCGGATTACTCAGTAGTGTTTAGTTATTGTTTAAGTAGTGAAGGTTTTGTTTGAGGGTGGACAAGTGTTTTGTAAGCTAATTAATAGAACTAATAGGAAATATTAAATATTTTACCAAATATTAAAACTGTTCCGCAGAAGAATTGCAAGTATTTAAATGTTTCATCAAAACGTATATTAATGTGTTTGACAGTTTTAAACATATACATAATATGAATATTTTTCTTTGAAAAACTTCATTTTGTGGGGTGAAGCGGATCACAGGAAGTTTATTATAAAGTAGATACCTATATCTTTTCAGACATACCACGTGTCAGTAGACAGAAAATAGGCCAACATAGCAACCAAAATGATGAGTTTATTTTTTACACCTTAAAAAAAAAATTTTGTAATAAGGACGTTCTTTTGTATGCCTGTATGTTCCCGACATATCCGTCATAAAAAAAGCGCAAATAGTAAAAAAGTTGTTGGACATGTTGTCAGAGGTAGGTGAGTATTCAAAGACATTTCCAGTTATAATTTAGAGTAGGTTAAAGACATTTTTCATTATTCTCTTTTTGAATAAAAAAAGTAATTCTTACAAAACTGACTTTAAACATGTGATATATGGATACAGTCTGCTTCCTCGAGGCGTTTTTATTTACTTTAGTTATTTTTGTTGCTGTTACCAAAGATGTACGAAGTCTACTTGAAAAATAAACTATTCTTTAGAGTTGACTTTACCTCCTGTGCACTAAACTATTTGTTGATCCGCTTCACCTCATACAACGGTGTGAAGCCGATCAATAAATAATTAAAAAATTAAAGTAAAGAAAAAACAAGATAATAATAAAAACAATGTTAACTGATTGCGTAAAAATTACAGAGTAACATATTTTTTTGCAATTTGTTTTAGGTAAATATCACAATCAATAGTATCAAAAACGTCAAAATTTGATCCGCTTCACTCCATTCTACACGCAGAGAAATGGGTTCTTACATCAAGAAAGTAGATTTATATAAATAAAGTACAAATTTTTTATTTCGTTTGGGTTATTTCCATCTACGGAATTAATTTTTTCCATGGAATTTATTGTTCTTGTTACCCTATAAAGAGATCCAAAATTAAACACTCTGTACATTTGTGTACCTATCATGTTTGTTTACTGAAATATAACTCTATGTTGATGGAATTTTTCAATAAAATGCAGTCCGATAATGCTAGCGATAATGATATATCTTGATCATCACACCAAGCCTCCAAATTCCTGATTTTTCTAAAATTTTTTTTAGATTATTCTCTTTGAATTATATAAACAAGGAAATGAAATCTTTAATATTCCTAACCTAAGCCCTTTATAGCTAATAACTTGTCAAAATTCAATAAAACTATTTGAGACAAACTATAGGATTATATATAAGTATATATATAAGATATATATATAAGTATATAAAAGAATTGTTGACCTGATAGAATACCACTTCGAACTTTTATTTAGTCAATCTAATTAAAATCGGGATATTTTAACAATTAGTTAAAACGAATTACGTCCCGTCCGCGAATTGTATCTTTACGTTTATCAATTTATTTCGGTATTCCGGCCCGTTTTGTAAGCGAATATCCGTTTTATATGCCGCAAACACCGCCACAAAACAAAACAATGTACGAATCGTTTCGTTCAACGGACGAGAAAAGCTAACGAACTATGCGGTCCCGCTTTAACAAGCGGCGTCGAACACCTTCCGCTAAACAAGTCACTGAAAGCTCAAAGCAAAAAGCGTCCAAACGCGAGCCGCCCTACCACCGCTAGCTAGCGTCGCGGCGTTCTTCATCCTCCCCACTCCGGTCCATGCCTGCCTGGATAGGCTGCGAGAGACAAGGATAACGCGACAGGGACGATAGCATTAGCATGTAGAAATGCGGCGATTGCTGAAATCGTTCCAGACCAGCTACCAAAATGCATACATACACTGGCGGGCAAAACTCGATACATTTCGAAAATTCTTAATTTATGTCTTGAGTGAGATTTTATATAAGAGGATTGGTGTTGGATATACATATATACATGAAACGTATGACAATAAATACATTTTTAGTAACATAAAAAATATTTCATTGTATAGAAGGCGTTATCCAATAAAAACTATTTTACCGCATACAAGTGCTTTTTCTCACTGACTTTCTCCATACCACAGATAATTTATTATGTATTTTTAGGCTCCAGTAGTCTATATATTCTACCAATACCATGAGCTATATTAGCATTAATTTTTGGTTAAAACGATCTTTTGCTTCAAGATTCTTTATTGGGAATTTATTTTGAACCAAAAATTAAATACAACATCTATAGTAACATTAACGGAAAAAAAGATGGATGCCCATACTCAGTTGGGTACATTAGGCACATATACTACTCTAAATATTAGTAATTCTAAAAACAAAATAAACAATATTTAATTCTTAATAAATTTCTAATAGTTCAAGAATGGTAATTTTTGAAATAGTCGCGTTTGCCAGTGCAGAGTGTTACTTTGCACTTCGAGCAACTCCACCTAGCCCTTTGACGATGTTATACGCATCTCAACTGTTTGCCAAGTTTTTGGGGAAAATGCCCACCTTCATGTTGTCTTATGCTTACTGGTACCTGTCCAATTGGTCTAGTTTTCGGGTATGTGGACTTCCCATGACAATCCAAATAATGTCGAATAGACCTTACAAATTCAAGCAGACTAACGGTCTGCTCCGATACCAACTGGAATAATCTCCATGCATTGACAATTGCCATATTGTTCATATTAGTAAAAAGTACCCACCACCACTTTTTACTGCCAATAGACATTCTGTCGTTGTTTACCGATTGATCGTGTAAATCAACACCGCCCATATATTTATTGCAATTTTGGAAAAGTGCAGGTTGCGGCACATCAATTCGTTTCTTCTCGATCGACGACCAACGTTTCACTTTCCCTATAAGCTCTAACGAATCATGATTTGTAACCATAGTAACGGTGTTGTTGTCTTTCCATCGCACAAAAAGAAGTGCTACGTCGCTATCGTACACATGTTCGAATTCCCCTCTGCTTTTTCTCGAATATTTTGACACTGGATGGTGGACATCTTTTGGTTCGATTTTCTCTAGCCGTTTCAGTGGCTTTCTGACTTTGTTTTCGTAGCAATTTTAGTAGTCCATAACAACTAAAATAATTGTCAAAATATACGATATGATCAGAGGGTGCCGTCACAGCTTCTAAAAGACTAATTACTACTTGTGAACCCAAAGGGACGACGTAGTAAAAACCTACCTAGGTTTTACACCCAAACTTCACCGATTTCGCTTTATAAATTGTTTGCTGGAATGTCGCCCGAAAAACTTCATCGATGGAAAGCTGTTCATGAAATACACCCCACTGCTGACATTTTAGATTTAGCAGTAAGATCAAAGGACGCAATTTTGCCATCTTGTCTTGATTGTCAATGTAGAGTATTTTAAATGTTTGGCGAATATTTTGAAAAACATCTCCATAATCGCCGAATTAAAAGCCTTTAGGCTGATCTCAGAATACAAATTGGAAAATACAATGTTTCCGCCAAAAATTAACACCAAAAAAACTAAAACCTGAAAACGATTTCGCAGCAAAATATTTTCTCTCCGTTTTTTCTTTTTCGTAAAAATACTTTCAACGTGTTACTAAATAATAACATTACTTCTGCAGCGATATGATTTATTTGTTATAAAAAAAAATTGATAAATACTTATCGATAAAGATTTCCCAAATATATTTCAAATTTTGCCCGCCATTGTATTCAGTTTATATTTGGCAATGGAAGATCGCAGTTGCGTCGCCTTAATTGCAAAAAAACATGAAAATACAATGGTGGTAGCAATGGTAAGCGCGTTACCACTGGAAAAGGTGAAACGGTAAATTATTCATTTATTCATTTTTCACAGAAAAATTCATTTCGTTATGGTAATACTAAAAGCGAGGAAATGATTTTCCAGATACAAACTTGCATGGTGGATGAATCAGCACAAACTATCTAATTCGGCCAGCCATTCTGCATTTTTTCGTAGTTTTAACTGCGATTATTTCTATCCGGAAATGAGAAAGCATAAACCACTTCAATTTTTTCTATTTCCTTTGGGCTTGAGAATGAATTCGTGAACGGTTGTATTTTCAACAAAGAGAAGCTAAGAAAGAAAAAGAATTAAAATTGGCGTGGATTGTTTATGTTGTGCTACTATCAGAGCACGCATTTCAACACTAATTTCTTTCCTTTTCGGCATGTTTTAAAATTTTAAACGAAATTATAAACACTATTCGTTAAAAGATGTTGTCGCTATTAACATGGAACGATAACTGACCGTAATTTAAAAATATTACTTCAAATGACTTTATTATAGCTTCATGATTCATAGTAAAATTACTAGCTGTTATATTTTTCTTGGAATTTCAAGAAATATGCTTTTATGACGGTATTACCTCTCATACAGATAAAAGAAGTATATAAACCGATATTATTTAATGAATTTAAGTGAATCTTACTGATTATTGGCATACTATTCAATAATGCTGGAATGTATTTCCTAAATACATTTTTTGTATACAAAAATCTAAAATCCAAGGGTGCCCAGATACTTATGAGCGGTAGTGTACGCAATTATATTACCAGAATATTTTTGGTCTTAATGTTGAGGCTCCAAACTTTTTAAACTACTCTCGCACAACACCAATACTTGCAGTAATTCAGGATGTAATCACTTACGTATCTGCGGAACCTCTGTATTGAAATTGGTAGGTATCCATCAAAACTCAAGCTGGCTAAAGTGACGCTCATATACAAAGAAACATTTTCGATATTGAAAATTGGTAGAAGGTTGTTAAACATGGATCCAAAAATTACTGACAGAAAAAGTGTCTTTAATTTATATTTCATCCAGAACCTAATTAATTTTAGACAAATCTTCCCTTCAGATAAAAAACCCTAGATTCATTCGCAGTCAAGTAACTAACCTTAGAAGACACTGTACCGGTAACGATTCTTTGTTTTTTTTTCTTTTCCTACCGCCAATTTCTTTCAAGAAAAGGCAATTTCTTTCCCTACCGCCAATTTCTTTCAAGAAAAGGCAAGCATCGGAATTGCTTTGAACTAAATGAACGTTAAAGTTGTACATCTTAGAAATGCATCACGAAACTAGCAAAGGGAATAAATTGATACAGAAGTTTGATACCGAGAAGAGCAAAGCGCAATAAGAAATAAAACTAGACGTAAAAGGTAGACGTAGAAGTTCTAGATGTAACAAGTACGAAGGAAATTTGTGAAGAAAAGGTGCAACGAACTTAGACAAACTAAAATAAACGATTGTCTGGATCTAGTTGAGATAGGAAGTTTGGGGATAATTAGAATTGGAAATGATACAAAAGGATGCCTTTATTTTGCAAAAAGATCGCTGTTGATAGATACCTGAAAACTTTTTAACTGCATTGCAGAAATTAGTTGATATTCCAACATGTTTCGCATAAAACAATGTCCATTTTTGGTGGTGGATTAATGATAACGATTTTGTACTAGTTGTTTTAGATTTTGAACCAATATCTTTGAAACTCGGAAATAAAGAATTTTAAGTGATCGGAAGTGTTTGCAATGCACGGAGATCTGGTAGTCCAAAAACTTTACAGACTGAAGAGAATCTGCAGGCAGTTCAATAATAATAATAGACTCTATTGTACATATTTAGCTCTGATAATTACAAAGATACAACACAATAAGAGGTTAACAATAATATGTACCATCTTCGGACGATGTCCAGTAACATAGAAGCTGTGTTAATCCTGTATTGTTAGTGTGACAATTCTAACTTGTAGAAAGAAGGCCTAAAATTAATTAATTCTGTAAGTACCCAGAACCCACAAAAAACAATATAAACTACTCAAAAAAATTAAGGATTCAATATTAACAAACCCGAATCTAGTTAACTAATCGAATTGGAAGACTAATATCGATAAATTATATTAATTACGCAACCTACTGTCAAATATGAAAATTTTCCTTGAATTTTCTCCATTTCGTCGAACACAATTCGAAGTTTGGTTGTGGAACTACTCTCTTTGAAAACTGCATGATGTGGAACTACAAACTTGTCATGAATAACATCTTGATAAGAAGATTTTAATGTGGAATTTCTTAGGAGAAGTATCACCAAATTCGGGACAACAAGTGTTAAATGGATATTGTACTATGTATCTACCAGTAGAATCTCTAGTATGAATTTTAACAAAATATTCTTCAGCCTTTAGGTCGTCAGGATTTACAATTTTCAAAGATGAAACTTCTTCAATTTGCCACAAGCGTTATAGAATATTGTTAAGCGAAGTCTCACAACTGAGAAGAGAAACGGATTTAGTTTCAACAAGATTATTAATGGGTCCTATGATTATCCAAACAAATAGTGAGACAAGCTGAAGGAAAACCATTATTTCGCTCAATTTTGCCAGAAGTATATATTTGAGGCCACAGGTCAGGACCAAGCAAAAAGTCAATTGAACCTGGTTGATAGAAATGCGGATTTACTAAGAATTTATCTAAACATTGAGTTTGAACGTCAATAAAACAGCGGGAGATATGTCAGAAGTGATACGAAGCAAAACTGAGAGCGTTTGTTGTCAACTCAGGTTAGAAAGGCATTCTTGAGTTCAAAGTACACGAAACAATTACCTTTCTTGGAGTGCA
Source organism: Dynastes maya (assembly GCA_029619315.2). Classification (NCBI taxonomy): domain Eukaryota; kingdom Metazoa; phylum Arthropoda; class Insecta; order Coleoptera; family Scarabaeidae; genus Dynastes; species Dynastes maya. The sequence goes on from JAROYE020000020.1 coordinate 2,072,758, forward strand.
ATTTGTTTCTCCAACAAAATTAATAGGTAAATTATATTTATTGGAAGGGAAATTTAATCGTTGTACACAAGCTTCCGTTATGAAGGATTGTAGGGAGCCAGAGTTAATGACTAATCTCAGAAGTTGTAGTGCACATGTAACGTCTTTAATAAAAACGACTGCGGTTCCAAAAAGAACAGTAGCGAGTGGTTTACCTAAGGATTCGACAAAGATTCGACAAGGATTCATATCGAAAATTATTACTAGAATATTCTTCTGCTGCTTCTACAATAACAAATTTCCATACGTTTTTTTATTTTTTATTTTAAATACAAGCCCGTAAACTAAATTTTGTACCATCTGCACTCCAAAAAAATTAATATTAAAATAAATTGCTCACGCAAAGAAGACGAGCTTGAGAAACAGAGTTCTAATTACATCAATTCCAGCATGGTTTTTTTTCTGTAGAGATCTAGGTTCTAGATAATAACGATCGTTACGCGCAAGCTATAACTCCCCCGCCCCTCCCTTCAACGCACCTCCCTCTCGTCCCCAACATTATTCGTAGAAAGTGCGTACTGCTAGTACTAATTACAAACTTGTAGATTGTCAGCTGTAATTGTCAGGGGAAATTTTAAGCCGACCAAGTTAATTCCTATTGTGTTCAGCGTATAACCTCTTAATCAGAGGGTATGCCTATGCTCAATTTAATGCCCCGTAAAACGTGCTCCTGTCGATCTATATCGGAGCTCGATGCCGTAAGGAACATAACGTTATTAGTTCGGACGAGATAATTTGTCTGGTTTTCGGTAATTGGGAGCTACGTTGAGATAACGGGTTGTATACATCGTGCTCTGGGAGGTAATGGACGAAATTTGTGTCTCCTTGTTTGTTCTTTGGACTTTAAGCATGCATCCAAAGAAAAAGAACTCCAACAAGATAAAACCCTTTTTTAACACGACACAGTAAAGAAGTAAAGTAGATGATAAGCTAATGATAAGCTATAGCCTGTTTCACGATTATTTATGTAACAGGAGGTTGGTGCTTTGGTTATGTGAATTACGAGGGGCATCCAGAAATTAAATTTCCTTTTTTTTTTAAGGAAAACAGTTACATGAAAAACTGTATTGGAAAAAGATACAGCAATGTTTGAGCTGTTTTTGACATAGTCACCACCAGAATTAAGACACTTATATCATGGGATCAAATTTTGTGTCCCTGTGTCATAAAAGTGGGAATGGAACCAGTGTGTGGCAGTTGTCTTCAGCTCCTCGTCTGCGTGAAAATGCTGACAGGAATTTCTTGAGGTGCAGGAAAAGATGGAAATCGCTGGGAGCAAGATCAGGACTATACGGTGGATGACCAAACAGCTCCCAGCCGAACTCCTGCAGAACAGCTGTTGTGTGCCAAGCCGTATGTGGGCGACAACACCTGCACTAAGCATTCCATACCTTTTGTTTTGTATGGCCCGTCGCAATTTCCGTAGTGTTTCACAGTAACGGTCAGCGTTCGCTGTTTCACCTCAAGGCAGAAAGTCAATAAGCAAAATAGCCTGCCTGTCCTAGAATACCGTGCGCATCACTTTCCGCACCGACACCGTGTTTGAATTTCATTCAGCTGCGACGCCAATGCATCGACTGCTGCTTGGTTTTCAAGGTAAAATGAGCAACCCACATCTCATTGCCCGTGACGATTCTGTCGAGAAACTCGTCGCCGCCATGATGGTACCGCTGCAGAAATGTCATTGCTGCTCCTAAGCATTTCATTTTGTGTTCGGGTGTTAGATTTTTCGACACCCACCTGGTACACACTTTCTTGAACTGCTTACTGACAATTTCATGCAACGAGGATCACGATATCTGCGGAAAATGCCCGCTGAGAGCCATAATTGTGAAGCGACGGTTCGTCATAATGCGCTGCCGCACCAGCCCAATGACGACCCTGTGTCGTTGTTGATGAGGGACGGTCGTCCACGGCCCTTTACATTATGGACACTTTGACGACCCTGGGAAAATTACCTACACCAACGATGCACCATCTGTTTGCTTATGACCTGCGGCACGTAGACCTGATAGAGCTGATGATGAATTTCGATCGGTGCTATGTTTTGTGCATTAAGAAACCTTATCACAGACCGAACCTCGTAGTCGGCGGGAAAAAGAATAAGAGACGCCATTTTCAACCACTGCTGCAGCACTACCGAGACCAGTGGGGACTTGCCCGGCCGGTATATGATTGCTACGTCATAGATCCGTTACGCATGCGCAATATTTTCGGCTAAATACGTTTACGTTAAAAAAAAATAGGGAAACTTAATTTTTGGATGCTAATATTACATTAACCGGTATCTTTTGAAAATGTTTATGAAACGTTGTACGTTAAAGGTTATATCATTGTATAGGTAAGTATGGTATCTGTATTTTGCTTCCGTCGCTATCTAGGACGACATGACTATAAATACTGGCACTAGGTAGCGCCAGGAAATATTTCAGTTGCTATTTTTGAAGATTAGTGGCATAAATTGAGAGGTGTAAGAACAATGTGGCCAGGAGCAAGAAGCTGTAATGCTTTTAGCTTCTCATATTGTTTTTTCCGGCAGTGATTCCATCACTACCAGGAGCTATTTATTAGCATTACCTTGGTTATTGTTTCTAGGCACTTTTTTCATGTGTACTACTACAGTAAGTTCACTTTTGTTTGAACATTATTCTGTAGATAACCCCTACCTTAGCCTTCTTAAAATCACAAATTATATAAATAACTTATTGCATTATGTACGGATATGTCGTACTGTTTTAAACAAAATGAGCGCAATTAATAATGTGCATATAAATAATATGCATTTCAAGAATTCTAAATAAATAAATGCTTTATTTACTCAGAAAATGAAACTATTGATTTATGATCAACACCTAGACGTTTTCTGGAATTAAGATAACTATTTACTATCTTTAAGAAAATATTGTTTTGTGTTATAATGGTCTTCCCGAACGTTCATCGTCAACCAAACTGGTACGACTACGTTTAGCTGCCCAAAACTTTAGTGTGATAAGCGTGAGTCCCCGTAAACAACGTCCATTTCGGTTTTAATTCGCGCTGGCGTATTGCCTTTGCAAGAATTTAATGACGGCTTAATATTCGATTTTTCAATTTTTACAGAAACACCAACATTGTCCGACACAAACGACTGTTAAACAACAACTTGGCCATGTTCCAACAGATCCAAAATTTTCAAAAGTATCTGTCAACGCATGCGCAATTACTAGAATGTTTTTGACGAGTTCTTCTTCATGTTAATGTTTGAGACTTTTCAGACTGCTCTCGTATATGAAAGGAAGTATCTACCTATGAATAAATGAAACCTTCCCTAGAAGAACGATTTATATTACAATTGCTAACAGCGTAGCATAAGGCTTGAATTACAAAATATGAGAACGAAATTATTTTGACAACATAAAGATTTATTTATTTCTAGACGTGGATAACATTTTATTTTGAGAACACAGTGTATAAAAATATAATATCCTCTCACTTACGAAATTATTTACGCCAATTTCACACCTAATCAAAAAACGATTAACTCAAAACACCTTTCCAAATTTCCTCTTTCAATATTTAGAAGAGATGGTAACAATCAATCAGTGGATCTCCATACTCACTGCGATCCTCCGTTTATACATACGTCCTTAAAACACAAACTTCCGCTCTTCAAGTTGTAATAATTACATCCATTTAGACCCATAAAATAATTAGTTAACGATAACTTAACTCTTAAGACATTTAAAAATTCCGAAAATCCATTAAAGAGTTCGTGGAAAGACGTAGAAGATCACAGACTCCGATGAAACTCGTCCGACACGTTGCATTTGCGACAAAAGACGATGCACAAGTACGGACATTCGTATTTTTGTAGGGAATCTAAAAATGGCCGTGATGGTTAGCACATGTAGGTCACCAAGAAGAACCGCAGAAGTCAAGTCTTAGTTGTCGTAGTAGTTATTTTAGATTTTACGCAATTAGTGAACCGAATGAAACAAAGAAATTAGACGGGAACAAATTTAATACTGCAGTAATTTTTAGATAACGTAAGGAGTAAACAATGTGTACGACAGATGTGTACAAATTTTTACATTTATTTAAAAAATCAAGTCATCGCAAAATTCAAAAAATGTCAACGGTACAAAATAGGTTCATCTTTTCGATATACAAGGTGTAAAACAATTGCTAGTCTTGCATTTAACAGAAATTTTTCTTGGAATTATTAAAATAGTTAATGTGTGCATCTCTTGAGTGTACTTTAAAGAATATAAAGGAAATAAATGAAATCGATTCCTCTTAAGTTAATGAAAATCAAATTCGAAAAGATATATTTTGCTTAAATAAATGCCTAATTTATACAGAAGAAATCAAAAAAGAAAAACATTGGTCGTATTTTATACAGTTCTAGGAAAACATACCAGGGTAGTCTGAAAAGTTTCAAGCCTCAACATAAAGATGGCGTTATTCGTCAAAAATATTCTGGTAATATAATTGTGCATGCGTTGAAAGCTACTTTTGAAAATTTAATATTGAGCGCTCAGTTGTTGTTAACCAGTCGTTTGTGTCAGTCGATGTTAGTGTTTTTGTAAAAATGGAAAACATCGAATATCGAGCCGGTATCAAATCCTTGCATTTGAAAGGCAATACGTGTGTCGCACTTGCTCGCAGGACCAGAAATGCATTCGAATGAATATTCCCAAGGCCCGGTTGGAGCAGTTTAAACTTAATAAGTTTTGGCATCGATTAGTAACTGTAGATGAAACTTGGATACAACAGTACACTCCTGGAGCCAAGGCACAGTCGAAAGAGTGGACTACGAAGCGTTAATCGGCTTCGAACAAGGCGAAGACTGTTCCATCGGCCGGGAAAGAGGTGGCGACTGTTTTTTTGGATAGCCATGGAGTTGTGTTAATCGACTATCTTGAAAAATTAAAAACAATAGCGTAGGCATACCACGCATCATTACTTACAACATATTAAAGGTAGGAATGGAAAAATGGTCCAGATTTCAAAAAGTTCTATTGAGAAATTAGGCGACCGCTTTCGTGTTCAAAAAACGCATCATCGGGCCAGCTACAAGGATATCCAATAAAAGAAAAATTACAATAACAGGAAAAAAACTAAAGTTAATAATTAAAATTAGGAGCAAGTGAATGAACTAATGAAAAAAAAATTTTTTATAGTTTTTTTTTATTATTTACTTTAATCTGCCTGACAGCACAAATACAAAAACAGCCTGAAAGCACAAATAGATATTTATAAAATATCTATAAAAGTATTATTATTCCATGCGGTTGCACAGACAATATCCATTACGTCCCTGTAATCTTCACCTCGGCAGGAATGGGCGTAGATCCTTCGTATTCCGGGCTAACGGTAGCGAGGGGATCTTCAGTTGTTAAAATTGTGTCTGTAGATCTTCATTTGTTTTTATTTAACATCTATGTATTTATATTTCGTTTTTCAGCAATAGCATTTTTATTACCCTTTTGTAGGTTCGATATTGTAACTGCTTTATGTTGTCTTGTAGGTTGTTACATTGCCTTACAGCTAGTGTTAGTTTTTGTTCGTTCTTCTTCCTTATATATTTGTGAATTCCGATGTGTGACTTTCCTCTAGTTTCGTATGTGCGTGCTTCTGCATTCGTTGATAGAGTTACGTTAGTTCTAGCTAATCTGTTTTGGATCTTACGTAGGAGTAAGAGGTTATTAAAATTGATTAACTGCTTTATGTTTAGTTCTGGTGTCTTTTTATGTACCGATTAGGAAAATGCGAAATTAGCCATATCGCTACGCCCTTCTCGCACTCAAGCGGCCAATAGATGGCTCAAGGTTACCGATGTGGTTAGTTACAAGGTAGACTGCCTTATGTGCGAACGATCTTAGTAAGAATTTCTAAAGTATTTATTTTTCTTTTCTTTCATTTCATCAGAATCTGTTTTTATTTTCGTCTTTAGAATTTCTTATTAATTTCGTCTAAACTTCGTAGCAACGACAAAATAAATATGCGAAACTCTCATTTCCAAGCGACCTTGACTTCAAATTATTACGTGCATTCTTGTACACAGTAGGTATACATCCCAATATTGTTCCAAGTGGACAAGCATCTCCCGCATCGAATTGCTGGGATATCATTCAGTCCCCTCCACGCTCTCTCGCCGTACATATAGCCAACGTATATATATATGTACGCTGATATAGCGATATGGCTAATATTACATTTTCCCAATCAGTATATATTTTTAACACTTTATTTTGCTGAATTTGTAGTTTGCTAAGATTACAGTATAATTAAATTATTTCTTTAATAATGTAATGAAATAGGGATTATTTTTATGTAGTTTAATAATCAATATTTAAGTTTATTTATTATTATTTATTGTATATTTAAAATAAAACTATAGTTAAATTAGTACACGTGGTAAATAATAATAAAAAGAAAAAATATATCACATTAGCCGGTATCTTTTGAAAATGTTTATGAAACGCTGTACGTTAAAGGTTATACCATTGTATGGGTAAGTATGGTATCTGTATTCTGGTTCCGTCGCTATTATCTAGGACAGCATGATTGTAACTACCGGAACTAGGTGGCGCCAGGAAATATTTCACTTGCTGTTTTTGAAAATTAGTGGCATAAACTGAGAGATGTAAGAGCAATGCGGCCAGGAGCAAGAGACTTTAATGCTTTTCTCTTCTCACATTGTTTTTGCCGGTAGTGATTCCATCAATACCAGGAGCTATTTACATTAACATTATATGTCGTACTGTTTTAAACAAGGCAAGTATAATTAATAATGTGGATATAAATAATATGCATTTCAAGAATTCTAAGTAAAAAATGTTTTATTTTAAGAAAATGAAATTATTGATTTATGAACAATGCCTAAACGCTTTCTGGAATTAAGAAAACTATTTACTCTCCTTAAGAAAATATTGTTTTGTGTTATAACGGCCATTTACTTATACTAAGAATCGTCTTCTTCAAATTTACTGCAAGATTTTCTTGAATCAAGTTAACAAATGCCTTAAACAAAGAAATACAATTATTTCATCGTACGTACATACTGCTCTTAAGCGGAGGAAGAAAGCGGAACGCTAAGAAAATATTTCTTTTGATTTAAAACAGTTATTGTATTGCGGATAATTGAAACAGTAACTGTCTTGAACTAAAACAGACAGCTTTAATAGAAGTAAACGTTTCTCTGCGCGTGTATTAGGCTGAGCACTTTTCATCTTGTCCTAATCCTGTTAGGAAATTACAAAACCTCTGACTAATCTCACCTTACGACTTAATTGCAACAGCAACCATTAAAGTAGACAATAGAATCTGTAATGCAAGGTTATCTATGTCCAGAGAAATATTGCAACGTATTCTGTGATTACGACTTATGTAAGCAAAGGCCAATCAACAAGTTATTATATCATTTGCATGTGAACACACATATTCTCCATAGATATGAATGTATATCAGATCATATCGATGCATCAATTGATAGATGAAATCCATTTGTTATTCAGCGCAAATTTGGCTCTTCACCTCTCCCCTAAATCAAGATGCCTCCAAAATTTATTAATATGCAGGAGTAAATATGCAAATATACTCAAATCAATAATTTTGAAGCGAACTCGCGCATTTTAGACTACCAACGTTACCATCTATTGGTGGAACGGTAAACTATATTATGGAATTACCTGCTTCCATCTAAAAAAAAAACTTTCAAACGTAAATTTCAATTTATTTAATAACTACTTAAGACATGAAAACTGGGTATCTGTTTACAACTGTACCAATGCAAGTAAGTTTTTTTAAGTTTAACCTACTGCAGGCAGAAAAATCCAACCCAATATATTCAGGGACAATCCAGGGTCAACAGGCTATGTAAAACAAAAAGTAACTGCAGAAGATGTGAGTAGTTTCTGGAGATTATTTATCGATGATTCGATGCTGAGACATATAAAACAATGCATCGAGGCTGAAGCTAGAAGACAACTAGACAGTCAAGACTGGCAATTATCTTTAGGAGATCTAGAATCCTTTATTGCCATTCTATACGCACGTGGTGCTCAGGATTCCAGTCACTTAGAATTAAATTCCTTGTCTAAAAAGTGGGGAATATCATTTTTTAGTCAAACGATGTTTAGAAATAAATTTATAGAAATCATGCGATATCTCAGATTCGATCTCAAGTCTACAAGCGAAGAAAGATTGGAACATGACAAGTTTGCTTTAGTTTCTGAAATATGGTAAAAATTTGCTTACAATTGCAAAATTTGTTATGTGCCCGGAGAAAATATAACAATAGACGAACAACTTTTTCCTTAAAAAGCAAGATGTCGATTTACGCAATATATGTCCAATAAACCGGATAAGTTTGGCATTAAATTTTGGCTTACTGCTGGCACTGAAGCTAAATATGTGTTGAATGCCTTCCCATATTTAGGAAAAGTTGATTCGAGACCAATAGGACAATCGCTTGGTGAATATATCGTTCTAAAATTATTAGAGCCTTACACCAAGAAAGGGGGAAATGTGACAACGGACAATTTTTTTACAAGTTTGGAACTTGCAAAGAAATTAGCAAAACTAAACACCACGATTGTTGGAACTGTGAACAGGTCGAGAAAAGAAATTCCCGAAGTAATCAAAAAACGCAAAGGTTCCTTACATGAAACTGTTTTATTCACAAGTAAAGAAAATGTTTGCACTTTGACAGTGTATCAATCCAAAATAAACAAAAATGTTCTCCTTCTAAGTACGCAATATCCAACAGTTTCGATTGATGCTGGTACAAAGGAAAAGCCAGAAACCGTTTTATACTATAATGGCACAAAATATGGCGTTGACGTTGTAGATCAAATGGCCCGAAAATACAGCGCGAAGGCACCCTCAAAAAGATAGACAGTCCATGTTTTTTATAATATATTGGATCTTGCTGCAATCAATGCGTTTGCTGTATAGAAAGACATCACTGGCAAAAAAACAAAACGTCGCGACTTCATTCTGCAATTGACAGAAGAACTCTCGCAACAATCCAATAATAACTAAGAAGACCCTCAGGAGGGAACGTCGAATCAAAAATGCAACAAGAACTCACAGGCTGGATCAAAGACAGATAAGCAATCTCGCAAAGGACGTACATGTCAAGAAAAGAAATGTGAAAATAAGACTTACGATAGATGTAAGAACTGTGAATAAATATACACTTTTATGCAAACAAATTATGTTAATTAATAAAAACAGTCGAAACAAAATTGAGTTTTAATCAACGGTCAATTTGACCGGGGCGACGGTTCGAGGTATGAGGAATTCTCGGCCGTTCTAGTGTTAATGAATCTGTGCGAAACTTGTTTAAAATGAACAAATTGTTGACTATACGATTTGTATAGTTTGTTTTGTTTTCAAGCATTCAGATCAATTTGGTATTAGCAGTGTTAAGGAGTGTTAATTATATCTTACCTCCTCGCCTTCTTTAAGAAAAAACCTATATTCATGGGGTGTATACTTTTCAATAGTTTAGCGCAGGAGATAACAGTAATTGGTGCTTATAATAATTTTAGGCTTAAGGTAAAAAAACTGATATTGCAATATAATTGCTACAGCCTAAAAGAATTTTTGGATTACTTATTATTATTGTGTTTATTTCGTATAATTTATAATCAATAAATTGGGTAGTTAATGTTTAAATAAAGATAAAATCGCCTGTATAGAACTGAATTCAAATTTAAACATTCATTGGATTCCAATGAAAATAGGGATAATGAATACGTATTAAAACAGTAGAAAAGGTGGACAAATTAATTACCCAAAAGGCTAATATGGAACTAACTCTTTTTCACCCAGTAGACCTCGCGATTCGCTACTGTTTTACGCTTATATTTCAATTAGGATAACAAGAAAATGTGTGCACATCTGTAATTAATGTTACAGCTCCGCTACGAATGTACATGTGAGCATATATAAAATTACAGTCCTAATTAAAACAAACTTCCATGCTTGTGCAGTTGCAAATTATACGGGCTACCCAGAAAAAAAAAGATGAAAACAAAAGAAGAGCGTGCGAATTTTAAACGGAAAACTATGTTATTAAATTAGATTAAAAAATAATTATATATGGCATTTAAGCAATGGTAGTAAGTATAGGAAAAAAAAGCAAAACAAAAACGTTGATTCCATTGCATTTTATACCAGTTGTCAATCAATTCTAATTTAATAGCCTACATACGTATCTAACAGAGAGAGAGAGAGAGACGGTACCACCTAATGTCTCCCACCACAACGTTATTTTCTCTATTAGATACATAGCTATTAAATCAGTTTTGGTTGACAACCGATATAATAAATGAGGAGCTGATCTACGAAAGGCACTAAAATTTCCAAAATTTAAAAAAGTGATATAAAGATGCCGTTAGCTTCAGCTACTACTATTTAACATGTTAGTGAAGTTTTATCGTATTAGACACAATATCTTATTCCGAAGATGAAATTGAACTTGATTTTCAAAACGTACTTTTTATCTATGGTCTGGTATGAGAGTATTTTGATAAATTCGTAGCCTACCATAGAATAAAAATGAAAATATGTTTTTATTGGATGTATTCTCCTTTCAAAGTTATACACTTATTAGAGCGATCCTGCAACTTTTGTAAACCCCTTAAATAAAATATTTCTTCTTGCTCCGCAAACCAACTCTCGACAGCTTCTATTATTTCTTCGTTCGAAGAAAATGTACGTCCTTTCAAACATTTTTTCATTTGAGGAAACAAATAATAGTCGGACGGAGCCAGGTCCGGCGAATAAGGAGGATGCTCAAGAATTTCGAACTCCAAATCATGGATTGTGTGCATCGCAATGCGCGATTTGTGTGCAGGCGCATTGTCCTGCAAAAACAGAACACCTTTGGACAATTTATCAGATCTTTTTTCAATGATTTTTTCTCGCAGAGTTGTTAATAATGTCGAGTAGTATTCTCCAGTTATGGATTTGCCTTTTTCTAAATAATCAACCATAATGACTCCACGAAAATCCCAAAAAACTGAAGCAAGAACGTTTCGGGCGGATTTCTGCACCCGAAACTTCTTATTCTCTCATTCCGTCGACTGTTGTTTTGTCTCTGGATCGTAAAAATAGAGCCAGGTTTCATCCATGGTAGTAAGACGATTTACAAGATCAGGGTCGTTGTCAAAACGGGCGCATGAAGAGCGCGACGCTTCCACTATTGCTCGCTTCTGATCAGCATTCAAGCATTTAGGAATCCATTTTGGTGAAATTTTTTTCATGTCTAAATCGAAGTGAATTATATGATGTACACGCTCACATGAAATTTTCAACGTCTCAGATATATGTTTTATCCCAATTCGGCGAGCTGACGAAATTATGTTTCAAATTTAAAATTAAATGAAAAGGACCTACATACATAATTCAAATTTAATAAGGTTAAGCTTGAAAATGTTGAAAAATTACTAGACGAATATAATTTCGAGTGTGTAAGGCAGAATTAAACAACCTTTTTGCGACTAGGTCTTGCATAGAAGATTCACAAAATAAAGATTATGAATGATAGAGGTTTAAAAGTGTAAATTTATCTTAGTGTAATCATAGTAATCATAGTTTCAAGACTCCTTGGTTAGAATAAACAATAGTTTTTAAATTCTAAAACATAATAATGTATTTTTTGTAGACAATAGAATAAATGTCCTTAAGTAACGCAATAAAATCGTAATCTTCCTATTTACGAATGTGTGATGATAATTTCGTGCTACAGCAGTTTTTTGCATTTATCTCGAAATCAACGTTTTTGCAAGTAATGCGTTTTGCGGTTTAGCTCCCCAAATTGTCCAGAAGTAGGCAGAATCATTCAAGATACCCATTGAAAGACAAAAAAACGTGATTCGACATAAGCTCTTGATGGGCCTTTTGAAATATTTAAATGAGAATGTTTATTGGATTATATAAACAGTAATTGAAAGTGGAAATAGATATCTTTGGAATCATGTAAAAAATGCTGTTGAATAAGAGGAAAATATACACGTTAACAGCTAAACCTGATTTAGTATCTACACTACCGTTTATGGAAGTTCAGGCAAGCAAAAAAATGTACGGAAGTCAAAGAAAATAAGAGAAATATTAAATGGCCATGTATTTAATACTTACTTACATGATTTTACATATTTTCAAACACAAATTTATTAAAAAGAAGAAGTTAATGAATTACAAATAATTTAAATTCGATTTTCATCGAAAAATCCACCTTTTGCCTTTAGGATTGCTGCCACTATTCTCGGCATCCGATTCACTAATTTTGCTAATGTTTCATTGGGAAAGCTTGTCCATACCACCTGGAGAATGGTCCACAAATGTTTCTTCGATTTTGGATACTTTTTCCTAACACATCGGTCTAATTCTTCCCATAACAACTCTATCGGGTTCAGATCGGGGGACTGTGGCGGCCATTCCATAATTTTTAGGGTTCTTTCATTTGCTTTATGCTGCAGGTAATCTGTGCACAATTTAGATTCATGTTTGGGGTCATTGTCCTGCATAAATTCAAATCCGCGACCAATTAATCGGACTCCTGACGGTATGGCATTTTCCTCCAGGATTTTCCGATATTCTTCTTTTTTCATTATGCCCTCAATTTTAAGCAAGTCCCCTGTTCCGATTAAGGAAAAACAACCCCAAACCATTACAGATCCATGCTTCATCGTAGGAACTATGCACTCCCGTAACATTCTTTCCTCTCTTGATCTGCGTCTATTTCCAAAAACCTCAAACTTGGATTCGTCAGTCCACAAAACGTTTTTAAAATCGTCCACTGTCCAATCTCTATGAACTGGTGCTCATTTCAGTCGTTTCACCCTATTTCCTCTTCGGAGAAACGGTTTTCGACAAGCCACTCGCCCATGCAACCCAGCCTCTTTCAGCCGACGTTTCACAGTACTCACAAAAACTTTGGAATCTCGCTCATTATTGAATTCTGCAGCAATTCCTGATGCTGTTAGTCTTCTATTGCGCTTACTAATTATTTTTATTCGTAAATCTTCCGCAGGAGTCGTTTTTCTTGACGGTCCTGGCCGATTACGATCTTGCGCGTCACCGGTTGTCTTAAATCGAACTATAGTATCATGTACTGTAGATTTTTGTATTTTTAATTTATCCGCAATCCGTCTTTCTGCGTACCTTTCTTGATGCAAGGTAATAATAGCAGATCGTTTTGAAACAGCTAGAGGCTTTCCACGGGACATTTTAAGCAGTCAAACCGAAATTATTTTATTTTTCACTTGCACAACCATAGATACTTTCACAATAACAATCTCTTCAGAACTACTGCGTTTACAAATGTTATAATACTTTGTAAAGGGTATACGAATATTTCCCCACCACAATATTCTTTTTCGTTAGATAATTGACCATTAAATCGATTTCGATTGTCAACATGTATAGATTTAAACGAACCATGATGTAGTATAACAAATTCTTCCAAAAAGATCTTTCACAAAGCCTCACGAAAAATAGTTACAAACAAGGATGGGAAACATATCCAAAAGCTGCCGTATTTTTCGTTGAACTTTAGTTCTACTAAAAATATAACTTCGCATTTCGATAATTAAAATCATACGAAGCAAACTTCAGCAAAATGCTAGCAATGATAGAATCAGAACCAGAAGCTCTATCTTCAATACGATTAATAATTTCCAATTACTCTCAATATTAATATCTCACCATATGCTCTCTATTTCTATTGAAGAATCCTTGTAGCTACAAGAGCTTAGTTCTACATATGTGCCTTAATACATTAAGATAATGCGACAGGACAGATGTTACTATAAAGTTACTGTTAAGACACCGTACGCGCATTTTGCACAGCGTTATATTTCAATGATAATTGCTTTTAAGGAAACTCTACCCAGACTGAAAACAATAAATTCAACAGCGTTGCCCCGCATAGTGATAAAAACGAATGAAACTAATCACCTTTTAATAGCTGTAGCCAACTTTGTAATACCTTTTACTTTATTACAACCATTTTATTCGACTTGAAACAGTTTTTTAAAGGTTCCATCTTACAAATTACTAAAATATGGAACTGGAAACCATATTTTATTCGGAAAATCGATTTTTACCTATTCCCTGACGAATCAAAATTTCTCCCATTTAAATCTTCGCTATAAGAATTCCCTTGCGGTCTCGAAGAGTATCTGTTTTTGATGAGACGGGGAAAACTTTTTGACCGACGCACGAGGTTAAACTTCCGGTCGATCGTTAGCATCTGCTACCGTTGAGTGGCTAATGCAAGTTTAATGGTATTTATCAAGTTAGCCGTGTTTTGGGTGAAAAAAGAGCTATTTAGCTTTAAATTTTGAACGGTACACGAGGTTTTGTTTCACTGTCGATGTTTTGTGTTGGATAATTTGATTGGTTAGATTAAATCATTCGTATTCATTACATATTCCTACGAATTAAAGAAGTATTAATTGGCAACATGTTTTATTTTTGCGACCTGCAATTCCATAAAAAGTTGTAAAAACAAATAATATACATATCCGTCAACATCTACAAGCAAACTGGCGTCAGAATTAACACTGCCCCAGACTCGAGTATGGAGAACTTTACATCGAAGTAAGCTTAAACCATCCAAGGTTCATCTTAGCCACAGCCGTGATATTTTAAGATGACGAGTATTGCAACTAGTTAGTGGGAAGATTAGAAGACGGCGAATATTTTTTAAATAAAATCATCTGGTCAGATGGATGAAAGTTTAGCAACGCTGGAATCTTTAACAGAAGAACGGAACAATATTTGACGGTTTAGAATCCCAGACAAAATAGGGCAAACAGACCATAACATCGTTTTAAATTAAACTGCAGCATTTATAGTGGCAACAAGACGGCGGCGCATTAGTTCAGAGTGCGACAATTGTGAGGAATTACTTAAGTCAAGAGTTTCCAAATCGTTGGATTGGAAATAGTGGAGCTGTTGAACGTTAGAGAGTATTTATAAAGTTAATGTCTCACAAAAGAATGAAGAACTTCGAGGTAGACTCCAGAATGCCTTCGATGTAATTTCTAGAACCATACAAAAGGCAGTTCAACATGCCCGAAAGCGTGCGCATATCTGCATCAATGAAAATACTAATGCTGCAGGTGTTTTCGCCAATGCATAAGGCGGTACAAGAAACTTGGCCAAATATTACAGTTATTGGCTATCGATTTCAAATTTTGCAATCATGGTAGTACAAGCCTTTGGTTTAATAAAGGAATATAAAGAAATGTCTAGTCCAATCGGGAAGTGGATACGAACAACATTTGCCTTAACATCTTTGGACCCAGCCGAAATCGGCGACTGTTTTGCCTTGGAGAAATTTGAAACAATGCCTCAGGACGAGAACGTTGCAAAATATGCAGATTATTTAGTGGATAATTACATATCGGAGGATTCCCTGTTTCCACCAACCATTTGGGCCGAAAATTCAACTAGTATTACGCGTATAACTAATGCATGCAAATCAACACTAAAGTGATTCCATGTATAAGGCGCATCCAAATCTATTTTCGTAGAAAAAATTAAAGCATTTCAAATAGATACAAACATAAAAATTCAAAGTTTATATTTCGTTCCAAAAATTCATAACAATGTGAAAAAAAGACAATTATTTATTGATACTATGATTAAACGTTATAAAAACAATGAAATAGACAGTTTCATTTTTTTTTTTTATGTTTATCCTTTCATTGCTGAAAATAAATGTATAATTGATTTATTTTTAAGTTTTATTGACGTATACCTATGTGTGAGCCTATGTACCAATGTTTATGTTAATAAATGTGTGAAAATGAGTTATTCCAAAAATTACTTCTATGCCAGAAGGGTCATTAAAAATACCATTGGCGAAATCGACCACAGGATTAACAGAGATTAAATCGTTTAAGGATTAAGATGCCGGTTATTGGCGAGTTCGCCTGTCTTCCGTTATTGTTGTATTTTGATTTGACGAATAAGAAATACTTAACATATCTTATTTCTAGAGTAACCTAAACTTGCGGACTCACATAGGCGTCGGTATTACGGATTAATATAAGAATACGAAAAATTCATAAATAAACTAAACCGGTAGAGAAGCAGGCATGTAGTGTCGACCTTGAATATAAATCATGTTAAACCGCGCTGAGAGAGATTTCGTTTTAGTACCAGTTGAGCTGTTGCAGAGATTAGTCGAACGGTCAAGGTTATGTACTTACGTGTCGCTTTTGAAAATATAGCTGGTGTTTTTTGTGTGTTGTAGTATTATACCAAGTACATAATTAGTGTATCGTTTCATATAGAACTAATATTTACATACCTAAGAAAACAATGCCACGTAATAAGATTTGCTACTAATGTACATAGGTATGTGTCACTTTTTCCCCATTTAAAATATGACGGTAGTGCAGTTTTTTGCTTAATATGCAATGTTCGTTTGGCTGCATTGGACAGAACTGATTGCCAGAGGCATGTCAATGGTATTAAGCATATGAGAAATGCAAGAACTGAAATACCTTATACACTATTCCTCATACATTTATTAATTATGTTTACCTCTTGTAATCTTCCGTTGTCGTTGGTGAGAAGAGCAGCATTTAAAACGTTTTGGCGACAATACGTTCCAAAGTACTCATTACCTTCACAAACACAATTACAGAATCATTTGCCGCGAATGAAAGAGATGCTAGAAAATGTGTGTAAACGTGATTTGTGTTCCAAAAAAATATGGATTACCGTGGATGAGACGACCGATATAAAGAAAAACATAATACATATAACCTGCGTGCTGCATGCTTTGCATTTAGTTGGTGAAGTTGTTCAACAACATTACGGAAACGTTGATCGGATGATTGGAAGTACTAAAGCAGTGTTTCGTAAATCTCCTAAACGTTTAATAGAATTTCGTAAATTTTGTCCAGGTATTCCAGAACCTCCTGAACCAATTTTAACGCGATGGGGTACTTGGCTAACAGCAGCTTCTTACTATTTGATCCATTTTCAACAAATTCAATCAGTTACAATGCGATTTAATCGGAATGAATCCAAAACAATTAGAGAAAGTCAAAGAGAATTTCAAATTCCTCAACTTTTAGAAGATTTAACAACAATATGTACCAATTATACAGTATTACTAGATGCCATCAGAAAACTACAATGTACTGAATTGTCATTGCAGGAATCATTAGACATAGTGGAGAGTGTAAAAAATAAATTACACACATTAAATGATACGCCAGGATTATGCGCTAGTCAAAAGTTGGCAGATGTTTTAAGGAAAAATCCCGATTTTAATACTTTAGAGGCCGTTTATAATAAGTGCAATAGTGAACTTTTAAGTGATTTTGAAAAACAGTTTCTACATGGAAATGTAACTTCCTTAGATGTGGAGAGATCGTTTTCTATGTATAAGAATATTTTTTCTTGTCGACGCACAAGGTTTAAAGAGGTAACTGTGGAAACATATGCAATGATGCAAGTTTACAGTAGTTCACATCCTGATGCCTCTAATTTGTTGAATAATTAGCAAGTAAGTTTATTTATGAATTTTTCGTATTCTTATATTAACTCGTAATACCGCCGCCTATGCGAGTCCGCAAATTTTAGTTACTCTACTTATTTCTTTCTCTTTTCTCTTCGTTAATGTACGACATTTTCCTATTATTATTGAAGAACAATTGAAATATTTGACAGTTTGAAATTTCATGGCTACCTTATTTAATCTTAAAATATCAATTAGAGCGTAATAAGAAAACCATTTGTAAACAAGTCATACATGGTTGAAATCAGAAAAAAACCTTTTCTAAGAGTGTCAAAATTAAATACGGCGCCGATAAGAAATTAGAAAGTTGATGATGGCCACAAAGAACCAAAATGTTATGTCATAAAAATATTGAGCACACCATTAGATAGAAGATCGAAAAAGTCTTTGAGAATGTGTTTTTAGTTTTTCTATGCAAGTCTAAATATCGGTGCTAGAGGTAAAAGAAGAAAATCAGCTTTTTTAATTTTTTTGAAAATTTGAACGTCATTTCGCACAGGTCCATTTTCTCTTCGGATTCATAACAAACACAACATTTAGCAACTTTGTCAAATTTAAAACAACCTGTATAACAAATCATTTTTATGTTTTATGATCCGTACGCGTTTCAAAATCAAACCTTACTTAAAAAAAACTTCCTGCAAAAACCAATCGCTATAACCGCCGAACTATAGCAATAGATCTTTAAGTACGATATACCAAAAAAACGTTGCCATTCCCAGCGAGTCATATCTTATAAATTCCCAGTATCACGCTCTTCTGGGCAACTACTCCGTCCAAGGCAACCATTATATACACAATTTCCGATCTGGACAGTTATAAATTGCGAAAAGCAACGAACTGTACAAGCAATTGAAAATACATCTATGTACCTCTAAATTGTACGATTTCTGAGCTAAACTTTTGAAATTCTGCTATAGAATTATAGCTCTCGGTAGCAATTGCACCTGTTATACGGACGAGAAGTATAGTAAATAGCTTCTAATACATAGGTTGCAAACACAGTTATAATCACTAAAAATATCAAGCTATTTACCGAAGAGGAGTTGGTTTATATAGATATCTTAAGTAAATATGCAAGTTATAGGTGATTATTATAAATAAATTACATTCGCAAATATTGAATGTAGGATATCGAAGTAAAAATAAAGTTACCACCAATTTTAAAAATATTTTAAATCGCAAATAAAGCGATTTCATTTGTTTATTACACGTAATTCAGAAAAAATTCCATAGTCAATTTTACGATATCCCGAGGCGTGCAAATCCAAATCACGTTTGTAGCACAGATAACGGTTTTCAAGGTTCACCCAATACGATTTAAATACTACTACCTTCATTATTAGGCCGGATTATAATGAAACTTATGCAAACATTTCTCAATCGGCAGACCTAGTTTTTTCTGCAAATCATAATCGAAAATGACAAGTGAATAACGTAGAAGGTAGCAAAACGAGTTTACAGCAAGTTAAAAGTGAAAGTCGAATTTGTTAAATTTCATTCATAAAACTGTAGCGAGCGCACGTTGATCGTACATCGATGAGGAGGCACACAATTTAAACGCATGTTGAAACTTGAGAGGAAGTTATTGGTTATGTGAAATCTAATGGGAATTTCGCCTAACATTTTGTTCTATGATACATACTAATTGTATTCGGTTTTCTTTTAGATGGAAATTAAAAAATAGATGAAAAACTAATAGCGTACCGTTTCCAAGGAAACGTGGTTCTAAGGGCGAGTAGTAAATAGTGGGGATGAGTTTATAGATCGACCTGCGAGGGGGGTCATCGGTACTTTAAATGCATTTTTACCCGTACGAGAAAACACTCGTAGAAGACGTATGATACGTCCGATTGAACCGCCGATTTTCGATTTCGAATGCGGAAAGGTTTTCCCCAAAGAATCGATCGAGCTCCGATCAAAAAAAAATGTCACACTTACCTGCGGCAGATTCGCAGCGATCTGTCTTTGGAGTGCATCCCGTTCTTTTTCGACTTCGGTCAGTTTCAATTCGGTATCGCTCAGTCTATCCTGGGTCTCTCTAAGACTGTCCATCAGCTTATCCCTTTCGTCCAACATGGAAACCATAAGCTGTTCGAAATTCGCATCCTCCTGCGAGAATTGCGAACTCCTCTGGCTGATACTGTCTTCAGAGATGGTCGGCATAACGTCGCACATCATATTCCACATGGTTGCTGGTTATTTTTTTGAACTATTTACAACACTAAACGGCAACGAAAATTTACAATTTACACCAAGTTAAAACTAACCCTGTATACTATATCTATGTATAAGCCTTCTCTTAGTTTTGTCATTAACTAACGGGATATTCGGATCGACGCGCTATATGAGGCGTTTCGTTCATTATATGTACAATTCCACTTATAATTAATAACATTATAGTTCGATATCTACATTGACACACCTTCTAAATCGAAACCACACAATGTAATCTACACAAACTTCTCTCCTTACAGCCATTTTGAAACCTATGTCAAATGAGCAGCGCTGATAAAACAGGGATTTACTTCCCGCACATTGACCGACTTAACTTTTATACCTAATCAATATTATACAAATAGCATATTTACGCTTTAATTTTAATTACATCTCCTCGATTGATTCTAATTTAACTCGATTCCATTAATTTCTTGCGTTAGAATACATTATCTGCAAAATTTGAAGTCAAATAAGCCTATTCATTTGAAAAAGCTTAGCGGTTTGTTCAGCCAATCGTAGCGGAAATACAAGTAATTGATTTAGTTGTTTTGTTATATTTTTTAATTGGATAAAAGTCACGTGAAATTATAGAAAATATTTCTAAAGTTATATTTTAAATCAGAATAAGTGACTAAGGAACGTTGATTCGAATTTATATTACGATTGATTTAATAAATATGCAATATGAACTGTATACGCAATAAGCACCTATATAAGTGCACATTACTCGTTAAATGAAGTACATATATTCATATTATTGCTAATAATTTATTTTATATGTGCTGTAAATTGTAGCACAAAAAAGAGAAAACTGAACCCCTTGTAATTTATTGTAGAGTGCAATTAATCAACAGTGGCGTACTTTCCTTTGGATACAAATTAAGAAATCGAAATTTTTTCATAAAATAGGATACACATAGTAGAAACATTTTCGCATATTATTTCTAAACTTTGTCAATTTCTACAAATTTAATAAATTCAAATTCTAATTAAGTAACAAACTTTAGTATGTCATTATTGTCAAACAAGACTTCTATCATTCAAAAACGATTAGCCTTGTACTCATTTTTTTGCTTGGTTTTGTTCTTTTTTAGTTGATTAAGCACCCCAAAACACGGCTGAATATTTATTTCTTTACTTATCTTCAAAGAATTGTATACACTACTGCAATTTTTATCTTATAGAGAAGTAGGGGTATGCCCGATTTTGCTAATAAGAAAAAACGGGCAGTCTATCATGGCTCGCGAAAAGGGGGATATACGCATTCGAAGTTTAAATATCGATAAGATATTCTGTTTAAAATGTAACGCCTGCAAAATTTGACGAACGATCAAGAAACATTTTTAAAATGTCCAGACCTAGAAAAGGGAAGAAATTGTCACGAACATTTGGAGGTTATATCATTAATATCTAAGGCAATCTTAACACTAACATTTTTTTGCTCGTTTCAGATGTAACTTTGAACGATTTTGCTAATTCGACCGTATGTAAAAGCAGACCAAAAAAATCTTCGAGTAATGTAACGCATGTGATTAAAAAATTAGAAGAGGACAATAAAGGATGGGATGAAAAATTAGATGAATTGGACGGCAATTTTATCGAAACTCAAGATGAAGAAGGCAAAGTAAAATACGTATTACAAAAGACGGATACTAAAAAACGTAGCAAATCAAAAAATATGATAAGGAACTATCATGAAAGTGGAGATGGTTACGATTATCCAATCGATATTTGGTTCTTAATATCGGAATATATTGGTCCCGAAGACGTTGGCCGATTTGCTAGAATTTGCAGGACATCATTTGCTGTAACAAATACAGCAAAATTCTGGTTTAATTTATACAAGCGTTATTATAAAAGTGTACCCAATTTGCCAGAACGATTGCAACCTGAATGTATGCTACGTTTTTATGGCATACGAACTTCAGTTGTAAGAGCATTATATCACATGTATCTGCCGTTTGTCGAGAGATTAAAAGCTTCCGTAACATTTGAAGTGCATCCAGATTGTTTAAACAGATGTCTTTGCGTGTGTATGTGGTTCCATAAACAAAATGTTTATTGGTATTACTGCTTCAAACTTAAGGAAAATAATATACAATCGCTACCCAGAAGTTCTAATTATAGAAAACCTGATCTAATCGAAATGCTAGAAGATGTAACTGCAAACTCTGAAGAAAATTGTCGCATATTGGAGGTGACTTGCAAATATTTCATAGCCATTCCAACAATACAAGGTTTGACACTTAACTCAGTTCTAATGACTTTATCGCCAACATTCCGACATCATAAATTACAAATGGTGTTTGGTTCTGGTGCTACGTACGTTTCACAGAAACCAATCGGTAGTAATACAACTACTGTAATACTGGACGGTGTTATAAACGTAAAAATATTGGACTGGTGGCATCCTTTATATCCTCATAATCATAATATAGACTTATTGTTGAGGAACGACTGAAGAATTCTTTATGACAGTAATTGTGATTTGAATAATAATACATGAGTTGTTTTATTATTCAAAGTTTGGCAAAGTAGACCCGGATGATAAAATGAAGTTTTATCTTTTATATTAGAATTACTTTTATTTTATTTTTTTGAAATATATGTATATTTACAGAACCTTTTTATCCTTTTATAAGAAAAGTACCTACAAATAACCGATATTAGACATGTTATTAGTAAAGCGTGACAAACGGTTGCACCCGCTGTGTTTACTATGTACATATAAGGAAACGAGTGGACGTTCGGTTATTATCGGTTGATCCCACACGGATCAATCGATAATAACCGAACGTCCATTCGACTCCTTGTATGTACAGCGGGTGCAGCCGTTTGTCACGCTTTAGTTATCAGAGTTATCTATCTTTTAAAAGTGCAAGGATAGGAGGAGTGCCGATAAGTTAGGGACAGTATTTTAAATCTTATTATTCAGTGGTATTCAAAAGTTTTTTAACTGTTTTTATTGTAATTATTAATTAACAAAAAACTTCATAAGCTTAACATTCCCAGAATATTTAAAATCATTTTTTAAATTAAAAGGGACTTGTTAGAATTCTTGAAATACAATTTTTTATCTGGATTCGCTATTGTTTCCGATACTTAATGAAATGACGCATTCATTTAACGCTTATTAAATAAACAATAGCAATTTATTAGTCGAAATAATTCCCTTCCAAGAAACAACAATTGTACCGCACTAAAAAATTAAATTTAGTATAGTGTATCACAATGTAAAAATCGACAAATATGGTGCTAATTTGTAACAGATCGGTGGTTATATGCCCGCAAAAATTTTTGTAAAGTGGTACATCGCGGCAATTTTCAAAACAAAAAAATCAATTCGTAGCACCGACACGAATTAAAATGTAATCTAGAATTAAGTTAAAGTGACAGGTGGAATGTCACAATTGCAGTCAATTAAATAGAAAGACTATCACATTTTACCTGACATTTTGACTTAATCCGAGATTAAATTTTAACTTGTGTTGGTGCAGGTGCAATTGACCATGAAGTAACAATTAGATCATTTAATTTTAATCTTGAGTGACTTTTGGCTGGGTAAATTTATAAATTTCCTGGCCCACAGACAGGTCGGCGAAAAAAATAAAACAGGTTTGATCTAACATTATTGTGGGTCGTGTGTTCACACGCATTCTAAATCCTATGTTTTAAATCATAGTGTACATTGTGAGCGATTAAATTGTCGTTTGCCGACTGTCTGTCGTCTGCGCTACGCCTCGCCTTAAACGTTTGTAAAATAAAATAAAATTTCCTTATCTATAAATAAATAAGGTAGGCATCGGCTGGATTATGTAATAAACAGAAATGATAATTACGCTCTATGAACCTTGCACTTGATTTGGTATAATTTTATTTTAATTAACATATTGAAGATGGATACAGAAGAGTGTATTATAAATTTGTAACTTATAAGCTCGTAAATATTAAAAGAAAAGGTAAAAAGTAACAAAATATACACCAAACAATTCTTGGGCTTCTAATGCTGGGTGACGCAAAAATGTGTATAGGCATGAGGTTCAAAATTTCATTATTTAAAAAGTAAATATGTCAAAATAAATTGTGACCTTCGTATTCTCAAGCGATTTTTTTTTAAAACGACCGTGTTAGATTTTTTAGTGACGCAAACATTCACCGAAAGTAATCAAAAGATATTTTTGAGCCTAGTTATACAGTGCTAAACGAAAATATCGCAAATGGACGTTAAATAACGAAAATCCTTCTCAATTTTTTACAACTACAATACTTTTATTAAGTTTTTCACGTTAACTACCTTCTATTTGTTATCTTTGTAAAAATTGTGTATTCAAAATGAAGATGGTAGTATAATTAATCAGCAAGCAATATTCCGTATGTATACATTTTATTATCACAATTTCAGGTAAGGAAAACAATTATTCTAACCTCTATCTTCAACAAAGTGATAGGGAAGCAACACACAAATTTATTAACACGAACAATGGCAACCGTTCAAGATGATGTTATTTTTGAAACAGTTAATAATGCAGGAGTAATCACATTGAATAGACCGAAAGCGTTGAATTCATTAAATCTATCGATGGTTGAAAAACTATTGCCAACGTTGAATGAATGGCAGGACCAGAAATCTTTCGTATTAGTTAAAGGCATAGGGGAGAAATCATTTTGTGCTGGTGGAGATGTTCGGGCTATCGCTGAAGCTGGTCGACGTGGTGAAAAATTAGGGCATACTTTTTTTAAGAAAGAATATACATTGAACGGACTTATTGGAAGCTATAAAATCCCATACATTGCTTTTATTGATGGTATTGTTATGGGTGGAGGTGTTGGCATCTCCATTCATGGTCATTACAGGATTTGCACTGAACGTACCTTGTATGCGATGCCTGAGACAGCTATCGGATTGTTTCCCGATGTAGGTGGTTCATACGTTTTACCCCGAATGCAAGGGAAACTAGGTTATTTCTTAGCATTAACAGGAATTCGTCTAAAGGGATCTGATGTTTTAAGAGCAGGAATTGCAACGCATTATATTGAAAGTAAAGACTTGAAGAATCTGGAAACCAATCTATTAAAATGCAAAGATCGAAAATGCATTGATGAGACGTTAAATAGTATGTGTGCAAAAAATATTAAAGAGTTCTCTTTGAAGCCGAATATGGATACAATAAATAAATGTTTCGCTGGGAAAACAATGGAAGAGATTATGTCATTGTTAGAAAAGGATGGATCAGATTTCACTAAGAATATTATTAAAACGTTGAATAAAATGTCCCCGACTAGTATGAAAGTTTCACTTAAGCTATTGCAAATGGGTGCTTCAATGAATTTGCACGATTGTTTACGTAACGAATATAGGGTTGCTGTAGCATGTTTAGCAAATCACGACTTTTTCGAAGGTAAGACTTTTACATAACGAATTTCGTTCCTATTTTGCTTATTGGATATTAATTTTAGGAGTGCGTGCACTACTTATCGATAAGGACAAGAACCCAAAATGGAAACCACCCACTTTAAAAGAAGTATCAAATGAATTAGTCGATAGTTTCTTTGCTACCTTGCCAGAAAACGAAGAATTACGCCATAAATTGTGATAATACAACTTTACATTTTCTATATGAAGTAAAAAAGAAATAAAACGCAACATGTATTATAAAGCAATTTTATTTCAACAACAAAAAAATTGTACGAAACAACCAGAAACCAATTAAATGATGGAGAAAAATTTGCATCTTTCTTAAAAATATACAGCACGTAAAAAAGTTGATATATCAAATTCACAAAACTTTGTTTTATTTTAAAAATTTCTGCTCTGAATAAAGTAATCAAAGACAAATTATGTAAAAAAAATAATTGTGATAATAATTGACAGGAATGGGGGGAGCTAGAATTTTATTAGAATAAATTTATAGATAAAAGCCGACCATCAAAAAAAAAAAAAAAGGGAATGGTAAGCTTTCAAATAATATAATTATAATAGTGGACCTACTTATTCTGCAACATTGAAAAATATTAAAAATCTTTTTACCTTGATAATAAAATATATGTTTATAATTATTCATTCTTTTAGACATACAAATACAATTGATTTTAAACTTGAGGATCAAGGCAATTTACAAAAATTTATTTATTGCGTAAACAAATTATTACAAACTAAATCCTGTTAAACAAATACCAGCATTTAAATAAGGTCATAATACCATGGTGAGTTATGCTTCAATATGTTGAATAAATATATTTGAAAATAGACAATATCAAGATTACTGACGATTCTTCCAAGGATTTGTTCGCAATAGTAGTAAAACATTTATAAAGATACCACAACAGCGCAGATTCAGTTTTTGTTTACATATTAATTTTTTTCATTTGTTTCATTTTCCTTTTTTGTTTCATTTATTTCTTAAAAAAATGTCCTATTTTGTTTCATGAATCGTTTGTTATTTTTTTTATTATTATTATGTCTTATCTAGCCTACTGGCTATATCGAAATTTTATTTTAATATAGGTATTTACTCTTAGTCAATATATTGGGCTAGCCAGCGAAAGCCTTCGCCGTAACCTTGTCGTTTCAACACTGAGCACATGTACAGTTCCAATGGACGGCCAGGAATATCTGATCTTGCCACTTTTCCCTATAAAAAAAAATACCCTGTCAATAATATACTTCATAAATTTACTTAACACAAAATTACTACAAATTTATTAAAAATTGCCCTACACAAATTCAAAGACGTCGATTGGCCTCAAGAGTAGTTAGAAATTGAGCCGTTGTTTTATCGCAAAATTGTGTTTGGCGATGAGGCTCCTTTTTGGCTTAACGGGTTTGTGAATAAAGAAAATTGAGAGACCCTACAAACTCCATTACGTCCAGAAAAATGCTCTGTTTGGTGCGGTTTGCACGCCGGTGGCATTACTAGCCCTTATCACTTAAAAGATGAGAACGGAGCTCGCGTTACCGTCAATGCAGATCGTTACGCACCATGATTAATGATTTTTTGTTTGAAAATGTGGAGGACGAGATGTGGTTTCAACAGGATGGCGCTACGTGCCATACGGCAACCATCGACTTATTAAAATCAAAATTTGACGATAAGTTAATTTCGAGGAATGGTCCTGTCAATTGGCTTTCTAGGTCTTACGATTTGACACCTCTCGATTTTTTCCTGTGGGCCACGTGAAATCACTGGCTTATGTTAATAAACCAGCAACAATTGACGCCTTATAAGCCAACATTGTTCGTGTTATTCGTGACATACGGCCAACAGTGCTCGAAAGAGTGACCCAAAATTGGACGTTCAGAATACACTTCGTCGAGAACAGCCACGGTGGCCATACGCCCGAAATCATTTTCATATGTTAATGCCATGAATAAATCTTTCGAGTTAAACCAAAAATTTGATTAGATTTTAATTTTTCGTATAATTTTAAGTTCTATCGGGCTTAAAAAACACCTATTGTGTTTACTGTTCTACTTTCCTTTTTTTCAAAACAAAAAAATATTACGCTTTTAATAATTTTAAAAATTTTCAGATATTGTTTCTTGTGTGGGGTCATTTTTGGTGTTATTTAATGATTAAAGTATGTAGAAATGAAAGGCAGAAAAATACATACACGCATTCAAAAATAAAGCGGAAGATCTTCCAAATTCATTACATTAGAATATGCCACTACATTTTTTAAGGGATAAGCCGCATTGGAAAATATTTGGTTGGGTTTAACAATTAACTAAGTATGATTAATATAGTATTGCAAATAAAAAATAATGGATCTCGACCATATTTACCAGCGGATCTTTTAAATTTTATTATAACGCGGAGTATTTAAAATATTTTCTCTTGAAATGTATTTTTGATCATCCTTTTTTAGGAAAGTTAACATTCAACAGTTTTTATTTTTAAGATCGTAAATGGGGTTGGTAATTAGATACCTACTTGGTATTTTGCAAATTTCGCTGATGATTTGGATGAATAGTTACGGCAATAAGACATATTCGCATGCGATGCGCTAGGAAATTGATGAATATGTCCTTTTGTCGGAGGAATCAATTTAAATCAGCCGCCAAATAAAAAAAGGCCAAATACATCAAAGACCAATCAACTAAATTATTTTAATAATAATTTTGGATAGAAAATCAATAAATTAGGTAAAAGCATTGTGAATTATGAATCCAATTAGCTGGGAAAGCCTGTTAGGTGTAGAAAATAAGCTTATTTATCTTACCTTTCCGGTAGTCTGGCCGTATAAGCCATACACCTGCCTTAATTCATCTTCGGAAGCCGCTCCCGGAAGATCAATCTTATTGCCCAAAATTAGCACGGGACAATTGGAAAGTGTTTCGTCTGTTAGGAGAGATTCTAATTCGTTTTTGCTTTCGACAAATCTTTCCCTATCATGGGCGTCAACTAGGAACACTATAGCATCAACCGCGGGAAAATAGTCTTTCCAAACTCTCCTAGCTGTAAAAAAAATACGGGATCAAGGTTACCTACACATTTCTTTAATTATTTTACAGGTTCAAATTCGTATGACGTTTTATAAAGTGAATTGTCGTTAAATGAGATAATATCTGCAATTAATCCACATATCAGATTATAGTGATCATAAGTCTATTGAATTAATATTAAACATTAATCGGGTACTTTAAATCTGTGGCACTGGAACAATGAAACAGTTCACTAAAGCCCTTACCACAAAACTTAACTCGTCCTGGACGCACGTTTCGATAGCCAAGCTATCATCATCAGCAGCTTGGCTATCGAAACGTGCGTCCAGTACGAATTAAGTGTTGTGGTAAGGGCTTTAGTGAACCGTTTCAGTATTAAACATCTTATCTAAACTGAATACTTAATTTACTACTGTCTTATTTCTCTAAGGGAACCATTAACGTCGCGTCAAAATTCAAACACAAGATTTGTCGGAAACTTTTGCTATCGCCTGTATACAAATATCTTAAAATGAAGAATTATTTAAACTTGAAAACTAAAAAATTGTAAATGGAGTAAATGCATTCATATAAATGTGACATGTACAGCTTTTGACTGTAATAGTCATATTCAAAAACTATTTATCACCATTCATTATATTCAAGTAAATAACGTTTACATTATATATTTGCATTTAAACAGCAAAAGTATTACCTCATTCTTTGATAATGTCACGAAATCAAACATAATAGCTTCCAATCTTAATCAATAAACAATTTTGATAAGTTTATTGCAGTAATAATAATAGAAAAAAATCGGTATAATGTGGAATTGATTTCAAACGAATTAAATTTCAATTTTCATTGGGATTACAATCAAAATAAACATTGATTGTTGTAGATTGGAAAAGAATGTGTGCTTACCTTGGGTGTGACCACCCAAATCGAATGTGGTGAATCTCATATTTCCTATCGATAATTCCTCTGAAGCTGAAATGGATAAAAGTGTTTAGAAAAACTTATAAAATCTGATTTCTTACAAAATATCGTTGTTCTGTTAAATATTTGCTTGTAACAAACAAAAACACACTAGAAATTAGGGTTGTTTATATTTAAATTGAATCCAATTATATATTCTGCAAACATAATAAAGTTATGTAAATTGTGTATTCTAGAATGGCATAGAATAAATAGTAACTGTATTTACATAACTCTCTTAAATTGCATTACAAAGAAAGAAATATATAAAAATAAACAAACAACATAAAAATCGACAACAAAAGAATATCCAACAGCATGACTAATTGTTCACCAGTAAGTTACAAGGATCAAGCTATGATACGACTAACGAAAGAAACAAAAGAAATAATAATAAAAGTTATCTTACTAGGATGAAGAGTGGGTACATGTTGTGCGAGTCGATCATCCTTGAGCATGTGTAATAAAGTAGTTTTTCCAGCATTATCAAGACCCAAGAAGAGCAGCTTACCCGATTTCTTCCATAAGCCTGTACACAACATGCGATCTTAGTTAATGCAACGATCGAACTCACCTTTTGTATGTGATGTATTATCATCGAAATTATCAGGATACGGAATGCAATCAATTAAACCCTCCTCAAATAATAATTTTATAAGTGAAGCCTTGCCAGAATTTGACAGGCCCATTACAACATATTTTCCCTTGCGTTTAACTAAACCTATAGTCAATACAAAAGAAGCGCATTACAAAAGGATGTTGTAGGGTGCGAACTCACCTAAATATCCTAAAACGCCAGTAAACCAATCCCAAATGAACATTGTTTCCTCTGCAAAGAAAGACACAATAAAATATAAAGATAACCTTGATTATAGAGTCCTTTTGTGACTCAGCTGTTTTCCAAGGATTGTCAAGTCAAAGGGACGGGAATATAGAATTCGGTGGCAAAATTATTATTATCAGTGTTAATAGAATGAGATACAAATAATAACAATAATTTACTATTTTGGTCTTGTTGTTTTGACGTATCGAAAAAGATGTCAGGACTTTTAATTTCGATTTCGGCAGGTGATTTTGTAACGTGCTGGTAAGTTGGACATTTACAGTTAGAAATATTAAATTTACTTACATGAATATAATATCTATGTACACAATACTTAAAAACTTATTCGATGTTGCCTGTTATACGGCGGCGATGACAGCCAGATGATTACAGAACTTTTGTTGGCACCTGAGTTTGTGATGTGACATTTCCGGTTACAACGAAAGTCTACGTATTATAATTTACGTAATTATGAATGAAAACACGAAGAAAATCGCTTCAAAAAATTAAAAGTGCTACTATGAAGCGTCGTGGCTTAATTTCTTCTTCTAAATTTGGATATTATCATCACCTTAATGCACTTTTTATTTGTTTAAATTTAAAAATTGTTTTCAAAACAGTGTTTCCGGTACTAACAAAGTCAAATTGTACAGGGTGCAAATTTAAAATTAATTTAATTAAACAAGCCTTATAATTGACACTTTATCATTGTTATTTATTTATTTCATGAATTCTCCGATAATAAAAATTTCGTTTCAATTTACCAGTTTTTGTAAAAGAAGTACATATAAAACATGAAATATGTTGTAATTATAACTTTGAAAACTGACGTGGAAATTGAATACAAGCATAGTACAAGGTAAAAAAAAAATTGTTTAGGCTTAAAATTTATGCGATAAATTCCCTAAAAATTGTCGTTTTATTAAATGTGATTTTTGTTTTATCCTCAATGTCTGGAGGAATTAACTTTTATTTTATTATTGATTTCTTATTTCTTTCATGTTTAGAAATTAATCAATAATTTTCTCTTGTTCAGGAAAGGTTGAATATACTGACCTTTCTATTCTTATAGGTATGTCTAGAAACCGTAGTAGGAATATACAAAAGAAAATCATCCATGAAGACTTTAGTGAAAATATATCAGCAAAATGGTTTGGTGATTACATTTTAAATGGAGCTAGTTTTAGTGGCATAGAAGACGTAAACAATGCTGCATCTTACAGTGAAATTGATACAGTCGATAACTTAAGTGTAAGTAAAAGTTCGTCAAGTTCTTTAAGTTGGGGTGAAGATTGTGAAGCGGAAGCAACTCAGAGGGTGAAGTATGAATATGACAGGATGAACAATGTTCTGCAAGGTTTAGAGCCAATACCTCCTCATTACGATAAAGATGAGTACAAGCTGTGGATTAAAACTTTCCCATGTTTACGGTAATACTCTTACAGCTTTATATATATAATAAAAATACTTATCTATTATATTTACAGCTCAACTCATATAGAAACAAGTAAAAAGACAACTAAATCAACAATTAAGTGTAATTGTGATAATGTACAAGAGGACTTGTTGAACGATACTGTGATAGATAGTTTATTGAATAAAATGTGTTTTAAATTGACTACCACTTCAAATGATACTAAAACATTAGATAGAAGAAAAAAATCCGAAAATAGACAGGTGCATGTGAAAAATCAAATTAATACATGTAAAGCTACGTTGCAGGATGATTTCTCATCACTTCTCCGGATATCACCAGCTCCCACCTATGAAAAACCATCAATGTTAGAAAAAAGAAGACGATCTACACATTATATGGAGGAAATAAATTCTAGCGATTTGCACAGTAGGGAATATGCATCACTACCTCATTTACCTCCTTCAGACAATAATTGTTCTAATACTAAGCATAAAAATTCAAATACATTGAAAGGTAAAAACAGGAAACGTCACTATACGAATAAAATTATTTTACCACCTATCGACGTGTCCTTAAATCAATTTAGGTCAATATCGGCAATACCGCTACAACAAAATAAGTGTTTCTCAGCTTTATCCACAAAAACCAACTTTGCAGTCGGCTGTAATAATTCAAACAGTACTGTTTGTAATTCTAGTGTTAATACAAGACGATTAAATGGATTTTACTAAATATTTTATATTTGTTTCTATTTTTAATTTTTCCTATTTCCGTTTCTTGAAAAGCTAACTTGAATTTTCAACTTTGATATATTCAAAGTAGATATTACAAATTAAATAAGATAGATATAACAATAAGATATTACAAATTAAATAATTTCCGGTTGTAAGGCGCCCTCTGTGCTCCGTAGACTATGCATATCTCAAATCTTTATCTATGACCGCCGGTAATTACACGATTTTCTTATTACATATTTCCGCTAATATTTATCACTAGAACGAGCTCTTTTTAAATTTCGCCGATGATTTAAATTAGTAATTTCGGCAATAAAGGATATATCTGTGTCTGTGTTACGTTAAGAAATTGGCGTGTCATTTATTGCCGGAACTACTAATTTAAATCATCCACGAAATTTAAAAAGTGTCCGCTCTATTTATCATGTATATATCCCGTATTCCTAGTTAGCGTTTCTTACCGCGTAAACTAATTGCTTGACCTTGACCATTTATGTTTTTTCCCACTGCACCTAACATCATACTTTTATATTCCAGCGTTGCCAGATCAGAAAAATTAGAAAATTAAGCAACAATATAAAAACAACTTAGGGCATTAAGATAAAAATGAAACAAAATATAACACAAAAAGGTTATTAACAATATTACGAGCGCCAGCTATGGACGCTTCAAAAATTAATTCTAAGTACTCGGATTTGAAATCTGTATCGATGCCATCTTTTGACGCATGTATTAACTTGGCTATTAAAATTTGATAACAATTCGGTAATTCCCCACCACTTTGCTATAAAATTCAAGGAAGTTAAAGTAATATAAGCAGCATCGCACACTACTCGCGTTTTTATACACAACCTTGGGAGTTTGGTGTGAATATTTTGGTTTCATGTTGGCCTCACTTGCTTCTTGCTCTTTAATAAAGGTGCGTAAATTACAAAAGATCTTAGAATAGTTTGTTAATTGTAAATTGTGTTAGAATGTAGTCAAGTATGGCAATTTGCAACTGTTTTGGCTCCTAAACTAGGCAAGAGATTTGAAAGATGTTGCAGAGGTATTTATCTGTATGGTTGAGTATCGATTGCTATTTTAATAAGTAAATAAGATATAAATTCACAACTTAAAATGTGTATTTAAAACCATTACATTGATTTAGAAATAAATATGACTTTATTTTTAGTCAATGTTTTATCTATAATAAAATGCATATAAATTTATAGTTTATGCTTTTATACTTCAGTTAATTCATGAATACAAAACCAGGAATTGTCTTTGTCATTTATATATGACATTACTTATGGTAATCGCAATTTTGTAGTTCTCTCTCTAACACAAGGTCATTATTTATTGCGGAGCTATAATATCTAGTAATTTTAATGATATTTAATTTAAAACTACTTAAATAATATTATACCTTCCGATTTATAATTTTGTGTATGTCCAAAAACATTTCTCTTACTCTGGAATTTTTTTTTAAGTACATTGAAAACCGTGAGATTCTATGTCCCTATCCTGAGATCGTGAGATTTTCTATGAAATCGTGAGATCTGGCTGTTATCTTCTATCCTAGGGTAATGAGCGTACGTGTGAAGCTAGCTGTTTGCTAATTTCTTAGCATGTCCTTTATTGCCAGAACTACCAACTTAAATCATTAACAAAATTTAAAATATCCCAAATGCGTACTTTTGGAATACGCTGTATGAAAGGAGATTGCATATTCAATGACCTCTGTTGTCAATAATGGCAAGTAAAACCATTATTATTATTACAGCCTTCCTACCAACAATGAAAGCAAGTGGTGTTGTTTGAGTTGCCTATTTATGGATAGCTAACATTTTCAAAATATACAATGTCATCAACATATTTATATTATCTGTAATTAAGATAACTGCTTAAAATTTCATAATTTATTAAAAAAAAAAGGGCTAGATATTAAACTATAAATAAAAAGTATAATAAATTATACACAATCGTTTCTTCTATGCACTGCAAAGAAATTATTTGAGCTACAAGTATTTCTAAAGAAAGAAAATCCGTTTGCGTATGATGCAAATTTGAAAAGAGGTCACCTAATGTTTCGATAGATCACTGTAATCAATTTATGGAGGTAAAAAAAGCACCAAAGCCAAATGTTGCTTTCATCGAATCCCAATAGTATCGATCCCAGTTCTGTTTCGTAACATCCACTTCACCTTTCGGTACGCCAGTCTGTACGACTTGCACCTCCGTATGATCATTCTGAAACAGAATACAAACAATCTTAAATGCAAACTAGTAAAAACAAGAAGAAATTACAAATATTACATTACCTTTTCATGAATATTTATAGTAACTATGGAATAATGTCCTTCAGGCCATTGTTTGTATCTCCACTGTTGAACAATCTTTTTTCCCGGTATTAATTCAACAAATGAACCAATTATATTACCTCGGAATAATTCAAATTTTCCTCCTTTAACTGGGTCTATCTTAACATGTCCTCTAGTGAATGCGGTGACCATCTCTATCCGAGTCATTGCATCGTAAAATTCTTGCGCTTTACATTGAAACTTTTGTGTAATGTTTATTGTACTTGTTTCGACTTTTAGCCCGATTTGTTTTGGTTCCGAATTAATCGGAACCATGTCTATCTTCTTATTAAATCCGCTTGTAAGGTTATTTATATTATCTGGTTTGATTTCATCTTTTTTTGGTAGAATCATTCCTTTTGAAAATTCTTGTTTTAAGCCCATCACATATTGGCATAATTTATCTCGGATCATGTCTTTGCCCTTTTTAATCATTATTTCTTTTAACTTATGCGCTTCATCATCGCTATCACTTATTGTTACTTGTATCTAAACAAAAATTGTTTTAAAACTTAGTCAGTTTGATAAGGTGCATAGTACTTACATCTATTTCACTAACATCATTTTCTTCCGATAGATTTGGAATTGTAATCTTTCCATTATATTTAGCGCTATCTTGGAACTTTCCAGACCATTTTAAAACGATATTCCATTCATAAAAGAATATCAACTTGCCTTTCCTATTGTTCGCTGATGCTTCTCCCTCACACTTATCCACTTCACAAATTTGAATGTCTGCTTCATCCGAAGGAATCTTAACATCTGTAAACAGTTCTTTGATGCGTTCTTGTGACCAGGGGCTTGCATTTCTTTCAGTCCAATGCCAATTGTTTACGTTAGTTGCATCCGGTCGCTCTTCGACTATCCATCGAGGATCGCCTTCTCCCCATTTAGCCATGGTAAACTGTTTCTTAAAAAAAATTTTCATGTTAGAATCAAGCTGAATTGAAACGGACTAGGTTTTACCGTACCAAAACAGTAACTGCTGTGAGGTACTGTATTAAAAGTAGCCTTTTTACTGGATTTAGTTTTCTAATCGGAATCGATGTACAGTTTGTGTTAATATCCTTATCGAATTTGAAGTCGAACGTACTTATAACTATATCTAAATCGAAGACGATGTGACACCTTGCTTAAATATTTGCAGAAAATTCTAGAATAAATGTCAAAATTTACTACATTTCGCGAGTTTATTGTTAGATGGCGCTACAATTTTTTCTTCTAGAATTTTCGTTTTCACATCTGAATAAATTTTGAATTTTTATAATTAATTTTAAAATAAAAGAAAAAATAGTATTGTGCATATATATTTACAGATACATACAATGAGCAATTTTCAAGAATTCCTGCACGATAGATCAAATAACAAATAAAAGTCTCAATTTTTTACGGGCGTGTTTTCCTCCAAATTCGCCGACAGCTAGCAACTGCGACCGCGTAGTACTAATTTGCCGAAACATTAACTGTTTTCCTCCGAACAGGTCAGTACTTTTATTCACCAGCGAATATCGTACAGTTCTGTGGAAAATGAATATTAATAGAAAGACACTCATTTTAATGTTGTTTAATTATCAGACTCTAGAGGAAAATTCGCTTCTAAAGTCCATTCACTGTAAGTTCCGTCTTTTTAAAGGGCACTTCCCCTCCACAGTGATGCCAAATCCGCCAAACTGACGTTAGCCAATATAGGTTAGAAATCACAAGATTTTTAAATCACCGAATAAACCAATAAAAATATGGGAGTAATTAGTCATTCTGTTAAATTTAGGCAAATTTCTGGATATTTCTATAGTTATTCCTGTTATTCAATGCAAGATTTCAAAAATTCATAAATACGATTGCGAAATTATAAACGGATTTACATTGCTAGAGGATAAGTAATGGTTTTAACCTGCAAAATTTTCAGATACAAGACGTTATATTAACTTGACCAATACACCTTGAAGTATTACTCTATCAGAATAACAAAAAAAGGGAATGCATCAATACAGAAAGAAATAAATGCGAAACAACTAGACTGTTTATTAAATTTGTTGAATACATTATGCAAGACATATAAAATTCATTCAAGTCATTTATTGCTGTAGTGAGAAATATACAAGAGAAACAAGTGGTTATCTGGATTTTAAATACATAGGTGCGAAATGAGTACAAATGTAATTAAATATGTGAAAAACTCAATATTCATTCTCAGGTTCCGAACTTGAGATAATTTCTTCATCTGAAGATTCCCCTTCAAGGTTTATTATCAAAGGTAACACCTCTTCTTGGTCAAAACCAATTTCTCTCTCCCACCATTCAATGACAGTGTTTTCTGTATGGTTAACAGTATTGGACCACATTTCCGTTGTAATGTGGTCAATTGACTCTTGCCACATACTCAACACTTTTTCCATCCCAGATCCATCTCTTCCGATATGATTGTTATAGTAAACCTTACTTATACCCCAAATGTTCTCAATAGCATTGAATATGCAATGGTACGGTGGCAATCGCAAAACTCTATGTCCGTACTGGTGTGCCAGTTCATCCACAGCATAAATTTTGTTTGGTTTATGTCTAAAATAGATATATATATATGTATTGTATATATTAAAAAATAGTAAAACAACACTTACAATTGAACTAAATGTAATAGTTGCAATTTTAACATATCAGCAGCATATACAATGTTGTTTTGTGTCAGCCAAGTTTGAATGTCCTGTTTTTTCCAAGCTGCTGTTGGAGAAACATTGACGCATGTTCTGTGATATGGGGCATTGTCCATAATAATCATAGACGGTTTTCCAAGTTTCTTAATAAATAATTTTCAAACCAGTCCAAAAATGTCTCTGCATTCATTTCTCCGTGGTAATCTGCATTTTTTGTTTTTGATGGGAAAATCAATGATGCACCAGGAATAAAACCACTGCGATTACCTGCATGTACTATGATATATCTAAAAATAATATTCATGTGGACCTCATGGGGCTATAATATCAGTTCACTAACCTTTTCCCATCAATTTTTGTTCTTTAACACTTTGCACGCTGGTATCTTGCCAGGATCGACCAACTGTGCCATTCTCAAATACCCATGTTTCATCAAGGAATACCGGGTCCCAGAAATAACTATTTTTAATATTTTGAACGTAGTTTCGAAGGAAATCAATTCTTAAAAGAGCAATATCCGAACGTTCCATCATGGCTCTGCGAGGATCGTCTTTTTTCCAAGAAAACCCAATATTCTTTAAAATTTTCATTAACGAAGTTCTCCCCCAGAGAAAATTTCATCATCCTTCAATTTTTGTAAAAGTAAAGTTAATGTTACTTGTTGTTCTGAAAAGATACAAATTTAGCACTTCAAACCGCATTAGAATATGTAATAGTATTACTTTGTCTATACATAGTATAGAGTGCATTTCGGATTGCCACAACAGTGAAATCATCAACAGCTGTCACTGTTTTTACGCGGTGTCTGGTTTTCTTGGGGCTACTGAGGGGGCGGCATTCTTTTACTTCTGTCGAGATACCACAAACGGTAGATTTATTAATTGACAGGGCATCTGCAACTCTCTAAAAATTAAGTTGTAGTATATGTATAATACTTTTTATAATTTTTACCTGACGAACAGAGACTAATGGAATAAGGGGTCCACCATTATCACGTTCTCTTTCAAAATAATTTATAAGTGACGCGACCAGCGCTTTTGACTGCGAATTTAAACCTCTCGGCATAATGCACAATTTGTTCTGAAAAGACAGTTTATTAAACGTATATAACACGATATAATATAACAAATGCAACCAAAATGGAATAAGAAAACGTCAACGCACGAGAACAGTAAACAACTGATGTTTTGGTTATCTTGCAACGAAGCATTGTGGAGGGGTGAAAGTTATTTTATATACAATTTTCTTTTTCTATATTACAGCTTCAATAATTGAAATATTAGTTTTCAATTTAATTCAATTACTATATTCTTATAGTTCCAAAGGTGTTAAATTATTTCTAACACAAAAAGCAATTGTATTCTTTAAATTATGTTTTTGGTAATTTTGTTTTTCTTGATTGGCATCATCAGCCCTCAATTTGGGGGAAGACGGAACTTAGAGTGAATCGACTTTATATACTTTTGATGTTAACTAAATAATTTCTTGCGATTCTAATTTTGATTCAGATGTTTGACTTTTAGACATATTGTACTTTTTCATGGATAGAGCAATAAAAGAAAGTATGCAGTATTATATACCCACGTTTCGTAGATATTCTTCATATTTTTTAACAAATTGCATTATTTTAATAATATTTTTTCATTAGAGCAGATTACATACTTCATTGTTAATATCATTTTCTAAAAAGATTAAATAATTTTTAGAGATTATATATATACTTCATTGATATGACATACCTCAACATATTATTATTAAATTGGAAAATCTATAATCTCGTAACAATTTCTCCACCTGTTGATCACTCATTTTACATAAATTATAATATAAATTTTATTTACGTAAACAATATTTACGTACTTCAAACTTTCGCTTTCAAATGGATTTAAACTACGAAAGATACTGTCCAGAAAATTAATATTTATCTACGCGTCCAAACAAAAGTAAGACATGAACGTCTGTGTGAGTACGATTACGGGTATTTAACTTTTGAACAACAAAAGCAAGCGTTTTAAAAACATAGGTGGAATTCCATTTTTTTTTGTAAGTTGGCGTTATCGGCAGTTCGTTTACATTTTTGGTGTCACCGAAAGTGATATCAACTTTCTTATTTTAAATAGAACGGACAATAGATTTTTACGTTTTTGGAAGGGCAAATGAAAGACAAATTCAACAACACCAGATAGATTATATTTTAGCTTAAGAAATACTTCGATATACAGCAATAAAAGTTTTGGTAACCTGTTTTTGCTATTATGCAAAGTTAACTAAGAAACATTGCCAAATTATCTCCTTTGACGCTAGGATAATCCAATGAGCTTACTGTTAGGTAGCGTAATCATAAAATTTGTCCCAAGAGAAATCACAAGCTAGTCAGAGCCAATCATATACTGTGAAATCCGCCAGAAAACATTTTCGGATTGTTTTTAGCCAATCGAATCGCGTCTGACTGGTTTGTGATTTAAATAGGCCACCTATATATTATTTAATTTTTTAACTCCTAGTTCAATATTAAGGTTTGTCTGATGAAACAACTATGTTGCTATTTCCAACCATTTTTGAAATATTTGATATTTGATGTATTTTTTGAACGTGTTTGAACTTTTATAACTGGGAAAATGTTTAACTTGGAAAATTGAAATTGTGTAGAACTGTTCACCGTCTCGGATAGGATTAGAAATCGAATTATTTTTTCGAAAAAAATATACACCGTGTCTGACAATTACGGTTACACTTTTAAATACAGAAAGTGTCGAAACTTTTTTTTAATACAATTACTTATTTTTCTCTTTCTCATCAAATTTATCTTACAAAAAAACAAAAGAAATATATTTATTACGCATCTAGAGTGGATACTTCTCTACATTTCTTGTAAATTTGGTTTCATTTGTCTAGATATTGTTGGTCAAATATAATTCGTGCTATGTTTTTGAATTTTTGCCTTGATTGATCCAAAGTTTCTCAAATTCTGTATCATTTCTGGAACGTAGGTTTGCGCGGTCGTCAATAATATTATATTCTTGGTTTTCGGGTTGGAACCGCGTTGTTGTCGTAGCTTTTGCCGACGTTTTGTCTGCACTCAGGTGGTCAAATTTTGCCAAATTTGCATAATATTAAAGTTGGCCCAGCAATTTTGCATGGTTCGTGCCAAAGCCATCATAAAAGTAGCATCACAAAAAAACTAAAAAGCCTACATATTGTCCATCAAAAAGTAACAAATTTAACAAACTTACCATAATTAATTAATTGCAATAAAGTTCGATAAAGTAAGGAAGTAACAACAATTAGCAAAACATGTTAAAATGAGCAAAAATAATAACGAAAACAGAGAACGAAAGTATGACAAATGAAGGATATAATAACAATAAACAACAAGAATAATTTACGCTTTTGGAATTAAGATTTGACAGTTTGGTAATTGTCATGCTTACTTTGCATAGTAACTAGCTCCTTGGATCAATCTTTCGTTACAAGAACTTTGCGTAACAACAAAAACAGATTACCAAAACCTTTATTGCTGTATATCATCATATTTCTTAAGTTAAAATTAACATATGTGGTATCGTTGGATTCGCCTTTCGATTACCTTTCCAAAAACGTAAAAATATACAGGATGTTCTATTTAAAATAAGAAAGTTGACGTCACTTCCGGTGATACCGGAAATGCGATTAAACTGCTGATAACGGCAAAAGTCAGTTCACAAAAAATTGACCTATTTTTTCTAAAAACGCTAGCTTCCGTTGCTAAAAAGTTAGCGCGTGGGGGTACTTTAGGACCTCTATCATAAATCATTAATTAGAACAAAAAAAAAACGATAAAGACTTAACGATTAATAAAAAGTAAAAATAAAACCGAAAAGAAAAAATCTGAAAAATGTAGGATATAATACAATGAAAGTTTGTGTGAATCAACACAAATTTAGAAACCGTTTAGAGAAGGTTAACTTTCCGTACACAACTCGAATAAAGGACACCCATTATAATATTCCAAAAATGCATAAAACTATCGGTCAAAGATGTTACCTATTCTTAGCTTCAAGATCCTACGCGAATTTGCCTTCAGAAATACGAAATTCTGCAAATATTTACACTCTTAAACAAAAAATCTGTCAGTATATGTATATAAACTAGATCTAGAAAAGCATACATGATGAGATTGATTTAAAGAATAGATACTGGGTTTCTGTAAGTTGGACAAAACCGACAATATTAACTAGAACTGAACTGTCCGAACATTAACCACCTTTAGCATTTTGCATTCATGTCTTTTTGTCATCATAGTTTGTGTATTCATATGTGTCCCTCCACGCACAAGCAATAGGCTTATGTGGGTATTTTATGTATATTTACTTATATTTGCTTAAATTGTGCAATGTTGTAATTATTATTTATTGCAAATATATTATTATTATAACAATAAATAATAAGAATAATTTATGCTTTTAGAATAGAGATTTGGCAGTTCGGCAATTTTTATGATTAGGTTACTCAGCAGCGTATTTTTCTGACTCTACGACGCGGATATTACCGTATGGGACGAGATTTTATTTTAAATTTGTAATCGAAAGTTTAGTCGAGATCATCCCAGGTATTATAAATACTTTATATAAATACTTATTAATCCACATGTACAACAGTCCGCTGGTTGAGCGTAGAGAGTCAGGACCTCAAGGTTCGGAGTTCGAATCTGTCATACGACGTGGTTTTTTATTCCGTTTTTCTGTTATTTTTATTATTATTATAAAAGGAAAATATTTACGAATCGATTTATTACGTTTTCGAATGGAGGCAGCATCAGGTTAGACATTTCTAGGTCTCTTTTCTGAAAAAAATCCATCTTAAGAACAGTCACAGTGACAAGTAGATCCTATACCACGTTATCTCGATGATGCACTTTTTAGGTGAATATATTGTTTTGAAAATTGAAATGGAAATGAAGATTATGGCGTCTTCCAAAGGAAACAGTGCGTATTTGATTGTATAAGTAACCGATTATTTTGAATTTCGCCTATTTAAAAGAATACGGCTTTACAGGAGATAATTTGGCGCTTATCTCTATCTAACAAAAATAGATTACCAATTGTTGTGATTACAGATTGTTTTCTAATCTAAAGTTGGATGACATTTTAAAAAGTTGCTTAAGCTACATCTTCATTAGTGGGTACTCTCTTTTTTTTTTGAAGAAAATTGTGTTGTAGTGCATATTTTCTTAAATATCTTGAAAAGTATCAATTCTAAATAAATGCGCAATGAATATTACTTTTTTTGTTTTTTTTTTTTCTAATATCAATTTGATAAGGAAGAGAAAAATAAGTAGTTGTATAAAAAGTAAGTTTCGACCCTTTTAGTATTTGAAAGTTTAACCGTAATTGTCGGACAGACTGTATAATGTTTTCGAAAAATTAATTCGGTTTTTAATCGTGTCCTATACGGTCAACAGTTCTGCACAATTTCAATTTTCCAAGTTAAACATTTTCACAGTTATAAAAGTTCACATGCATTCGTCCATCTGTCAAAAACTTTCAAAAAATGCAAATATTTCAATAATGGTTGGAAATAGCAACATAGTTATTTTATTAAACAAACTTTAAAATTGAACTGGGAATTCAAAAATGGAATAATAGGATGTCCTATTTAAAAAAAACAAAGTTCACAGCTATTTATATAACCGGAAGTCTTAGATAATTGAAAATATTTTAGTTCAATAGTACATGCCGGCTTTATTATATTACCAAGTTTTCAGAATTTTCCAATGTATAGATGGCAACGTAATTTGCCATAAATACCAGTTTTATTGTTTAAATAACAATAACACTCTCTTACAATACAATTTGTACAACACATGACCGCTTTACGAGTCTCCTTAAGAATTTCCAGTGACGTCCTTGTGTGGTTAAGATGCAACTGCCTCGCATCCACGCACAGACGAGCCAGCTGACGTCATCGCGTATCCTGCGCTTTCGAATCTGTGCTCTTGCAGCTCCACGAGGATAGTATGAGATAGGGACGCCCGAGAAGAACGTCCCGACGGCCAACGGTAGCGGTAGATCGTATTGTACGAGCATCAGTAGCAGCACTCTCCAGTTCGCATCGCGGAAAAGGCCGAAACGTCGGAGGCCGTATCAAAATAACGCCGTACGTACTCGTAAAGGTATATCTCACACGTTCGGAAGCGATGAGGGAACGGGCC
This sequence comes from Dynastes maya, assembly GCA_029619315.2. Taxonomy (NCBI): domain Eukaryota; kingdom Metazoa; phylum Arthropoda; class Insecta; order Coleoptera; family Scarabaeidae; genus Dynastes; species Dynastes maya. The sequence continues at coordinate 2,116,113 of JAROYE020000020.1, forward strand.
CTTGCTCTTCTAAAATCAATGAAAGCCATGCGCGTCCTGGGAAGTGGGAGACCGACCGCTCCATAGGCGCCAACCGGGACAGTCCACGCCTTTGGTGTTAGCTGCACCTTTCAGCTCAAGGTACGAAGAACTCTTAAACTCTGTGGTGCGTGATGTGTTCTATGGGTGTACGGGGGCATGGTTCGACGCGATGTAGAAGTTGAGGTGAGTCTAATGCATGCAGCAACCAACCATCGCCAACCCTCAATATTTGACACCGGAAAAAAAGAACGTTTTATCCGTCAGCATCCTCTGAGAGAAAACAAGAAAGTTCTCATCTTCATGCCAAGACGAGGAAAACTAACAAAAACCTTTTATCAAAGACTACTCAAAAATTAAGAACTTCAGAGCAATTCTACCTATTCCAAAACTTCTTTCGAAAAGGACCTCAATCGAACACATACAACAATTAAAAAAAAGGAAACTCTACGATCTCGACCTATTTTCCAACCTCGAAATGGGGTTCTTTCAATAACCACTTCCGAATCGACATTCTATATCAGAAACACATCAACCTAGGCTATAATCTGGTAGTAAAAATGGTCGAATATAAACAAAATAGTATCTTGCCGTAGATGGCTTGAATTCAATTTTATTATTATTGATTTTGCTCGAAATAACTCGTCAATATGATGATACCATATTTCCACTGGGGATCCGTGCTTTTCATACGATGTCATAAAAATAATTGTTAGAATTGGATAAGCGGAAATGAAGAAAATATCTTTTATTCAAGATTCCATATCCAACACCTACAGCTGTTTTATCCTAAATAAAGATTCGATTAAATTAATTCTTTCGGCGGGGTATTATAGATCAAAACGCATGACGCTAGTAGATGAAATATTCGCGCTCTTGAGGAATGTTAAAGTTTCAATGTTATTGGAGATATTTAAACGATTTTAACACTTTTTTGTATATATATTATTTTGAAGACGTCGAAAATCACTTCCGATAAGATTTTGAGGTTAGGAATTTATCCAAAACAACAAAAAATCAAGTCAGCATCATTTTATTTTTTAAGTAGGTTATAATCAATATTACAACGTATACTTACATTATCATTAAACATGTAAAGTTTATCTTATCAACAATTGAGATTATACCACTCATAATTAATTACGTCTAACAGTAAATAAAAACATAAACATCCCTTTTCGCAATTTATGGCTTATTTCCGGTGCAACTGTTATCTAAAATGTAAAGTTTTATACACAACTGATCGCAATGTACTTGTTTTCTTTAGTATAGTACATGTGTGAAGATCTCCAGTGAGCTCTATTTCAAATAACAAAAAAAAATGATTTATTAGGCGCCGATGTTCCAACATTGCTTGTCTTAAATGCTACTAACTCCATATATACATGCCATAAGTACATTTTCTTGAGATGCACTTCAATCCTAATTAACGCGGGAATTTTATATTCAGTTTTTTTTAAAATGGCGGAGGTGCTTCCAAAGCATCAAGAAAAGATGGAATTAGATGTTAAATCTATCCCATTTTTATAAAGTTAGCTGGCAAAAGATGATTTGCATCATTATACAAACGTTTGCGAGGGAGGGAGCCTGCAGACTTACATTGAAAACTTGCTAGCTCTCTTATATAAAGTTTATTTGTACATAGACATTAACTGCGGTCTGTAATTAAGACGGAATCCTAATAACAATACATATATGAGGTTTCTATCCCTGGCCTTTATAAGACTTCTTCCAGATCTCATACATACAATGATTTAAATTATATTGACCATGCTATGGCTTGCATCCTCTTATGCTCTATAAAATTGGATTTTTCCAACTTTTCTTAATCAGTAAGTAGTGTCTAAACAATATTCCGCAATTTATTTTAAATATAAAGATGAAAATTATTTTCCTGTACAAAAACTGCACGTAAAATTTCTAAATTTTAAAAATAGAAAATACAAAACTGCATTTCCCAAGCACTCAATGTATTCCAGAAATTCATCCTCTTTTTCTTAAGCGATAAGTGTTGTAAAACTCTGGGATGAGGACAGTTAATATCTTGGTTTCCTATCTTCCGAAAGAAGTAAGAAGTAAGTTCTGTCAAGGTTTATCAGAATAAAATATCTGAATATTCATTCAGCTCCTTTTGGAATGGAAAATTCAGAATGGTAGTATGTTTAAATTTTATTTCATGTGATAAGAAGCATTTAGAATGATAAAGGCAGTATAGTTTTGTGTTTTGCTATTTGTTTTGTTATTTGTTTTGTATATAAATGGAGTTGCATCTGCAAACATATAAATTTTATACTTTTGAATCATAGTTAAACATCTATCAAAAACTATAATGATGATTAAGTTGGGTTTAAAACCAATCTATTGAACAAGATATTATATTTAATCTACATTTTGGTACCTACCTACCAAATTAAACACAGATACTGATTCACCACTTAACGTGGTTTAATATCTTGACAACTGTTCTATTTTTTTTTAGTTACTTTTTATACTATTGCCAGCGTTCTCCTATACATACCTTTATCAGTGCACTACGCCATGAAAAATCACTTTGATTCTCAAACTTTCTAATATTAAACAAAGACAAATTGTAGATGTTCTTCGTAAGCTTATCGGTAGTGAAAACCCTACTAATTATTTTCATGATTCCCGCACCTAAAGTGCATATGTTTACAAGACCGAAAGGATAATATTTCCAAATCAGTACTGAACCAGGTCATCAGGATTATTCTCAATACAAAAAAACTAGGAAACTTTTTTAACAAGAACCACATTTATTACTTTATCGTCGTCTCTTGCACACATACCACCAATTGGCACCCAGTATCGCTTGTCTGAACATAACAGCCATGAGTAAGCAACTTAAAAATATAAAATAACTAGGCATATTAACGCAGGAATACCAACTTCAGTGCCAAGTTAAGAATACTTGCAGATTTCTTATTTAACCTCAAATCTTTGTTAATAAAAGCTCTAAACGAAATGTTTAACTCCTGCTAATTTTCAAAAATTCCTAAACATGATAACCAACACGCCAAATAATTTCGAAATAAATAAAAATAACGAAATTATAACTTTCTATATGGTAATGTCAATGTCAATAAATGAATTTGAAATGCGAAAGTTTATCAAAAAAGCGCCCTCTACTCCGCCGAAATGACGAACCATCCTCATATAAACTTGAACTTAATTATAATTGCAATTTCGAGGGGAACCATTACCTTCTTTTATCTTCCGCACAACGTCTCCCAGTACGTGTACTTAGTTCAATTAGTATATTTCTTCGACAAGGAAAAGCTCTAGCCTGTCTAAGAACCTTTTACGGAGATGAAATACGCTACTCATTATAAAACCGTAACTTCGGGTCTTGCGCCCAACATGCAGTAGTGTACCGATGATAAATTTCCGTACGTGTCGTTCCGAGTCGCATAATATTTACGAGCACGGTGAATGGGGATTTATTACAATCTCCCATAGGAAATCTGAAGATTTGTATTTGAATACAGGTTCTTCTGTATACGTACGATGAAAAAAATAAGCTCTTAATACATATATCCTTCTATCGCTGCCTTGTTTTGAATAGATTGAGCGTTGTACAACGGTTCTTAATCGTAAGAGAACGAAGGGAAGTGTAATTGACAAACTTGCTTTAAATGTTGTGCCTAGGGTTAGTTCAATACTGGCGAGTACTCATAATGTATTCATACTTTCCATCCGATACTATCATTTGTTGTATCGTAATAATACATTCAATACCAAGTAAAATATCAACCGACAGATAGTGGTATCAAATGGTATTGAAAGAAAGCCAGACCGATTGTTAGGTGACATGCGCAGAGGGGAACAATAAGCTAATTAGCCAATCACAGTCCGTGCAAGTACCTAACAAGGGAATCTACTTAAGGAGATCGTGTAACTGCTTAGGTTATAGAGCCCGGTTTTCGAGCCGAACTGTCCATCGAATGCCAGCTTCAGAGATTTGCTGAATATATCAGGAACGCTTTCGAGCCAAGGGAAACAGTTCAAGTCGTTTTCTTCGACATTAGGAAGTCATTTGACTGCGTGTGACATAAAGAGCTTCTTTTTAAACTCATGCGCATTGGACCCAATGCTAACTTATTGTTAGTTAATGTTCTAGAAAACTATCTCTGAGGAAGAACTCTTTCAGTCCGGGCAGGCAGCAGATCGACGCATAGGCCAATATCGGCAGGAGTTCCCCAAGGCACTCTTTTGGAGCCAGACTTGTATATCCTCTACACCAGTGACATATTTAGACCTCCGGCGGTGGAATTGTCTATTTATGTGGACGATACAGGAATACATAGTCCTCTTCGAGAAATTAAAGAATGCTGATTCGGCAGATGGAGACTCCAAGTGAATAATGATAAGAGCATCGCAGCCAAATTCACAAATAAATTTAAAGAAGCTTCTAGAAAGATCAGAAAGGGGGCGTTTTAGCTTCCTTGGTCTTCCTCAGTCTATATTTATAAGTACCTAGGTTTAAAGATGGATAAGAGGCTAACTTATCCACATTACAGAAATTAAAAGCAAATTTACTGCTGCTAATTGCCTCTTAACACTTCTCTATACCTCCGCATTGAGATCCATTCTAATATACGCAACAATAGCGTGGTCTACTGTGGTTGAGGCGAGGATCAGGACGTTGGAAGCTGAACGAAGTTCAGTACTGCGCCTAATCACGCGAACTTTATATATAAGAAACGACAGAATAACAAGATCTCCAAATTCCATTCACCGTAGACTTTCTTAAAAAACTATAGAAGAATATTTGGGAACCTCGTCGAATCACCCGCGGTCCAACTGATAGTGGAACCGCAGGATAGAGCGCTACTTCGGAATGTAGTCATAAGGATAGTAGATAGATTGCCCCAAGGGGAGGATGAGCAGATGGCAACAGATGATTAAGGAATACTAAGAAGCACCCAGAAGGAAGAAGTTTAGCATAAAGCAGGGGTTCCCAAACATTGTCAATCCAAGGCGCACTTACAGGTTTTGTATTTTGTCCAGGCGCCCTTTTCAAAATATGTGTACAATGACATAAATCCACATGTAACCCGACATTACATGTACCACAATTTTTTCTTACATTTCAAATTTGTTCACTTGTTGAAAAGAAACGAACCCAAAATATACACCATCTGCTATAAACATTATTGACTGATATGTAAAAAATTACATTAAACTGTCAAACGCACCTGATATATTTTTCGCGCCAAGTGGTGTAGATAAAATTTCAAAATCCCCAAATGGGGATCGTGACAGTTAATGGGTTACAAACGTTAATAAATTAACACACTAATCGAATTAAGTACACGGATACCTTTGCACAAGCTCAATGAGTTAAGTGGCGTTCACATAGAGGAGTGCGAAAGTAGTGCAAGAATGAAGGTGTAGAGCGAAAGTTCGCACAATGCAAATCAATGCGAAAGCTCACCTAGTGGTGTGGTGCAAAATTATGAATTAATGTTGTTCGAAGCTATACTTGCGTCAAATTTTAGCGCCACCCCGGTGCCACATCAATATTTTCCACATCTGTTTTTGAATTTGTAAGTCATGGTTACCGCAGAAACTACCAACAAATACACCATATAATGTTTTTGTGTCATTCCGTGCATTACAAAAGACATTACCTACTAATATCAACAGAAAAATTTAGGTTACGTTATGACAAGGTAAATCATTGCTGTCAGTTGTCAAATTAGTGCGAAATATTACGCTAATTTCGCATTACACTACGTGAACGCAGCCTAACTTGATGTTAAACATTTTCCATGCTTTGACTGCTTGATAGGTTATCCTTTTTTAATTTATGTTAGGTTTATTGATTCTAATAATTAACGAACCATTAATTTGGTTGGTTGATGTTAAGAAAATAACATTAACATCATTCGGAACATGACTATGTTACTATGTTTTAATGTAACATTACCAACACTAACATATTATTAACATTGCCATCGTTGTGAACCAGATATAATGTATTTCTTTCATAGTCTCAAGCGTATCAGATGTTTCACATCAAAGTTATTGATGTGAGCTTTATATTTTGTCGTGCTATTTTTCTTTCAATATTCCGCAAATGTCATGCTCAATAATTCTACCATAACCTTTTCAAAGACAGATTTGGCCAATATATACTCCTCCAACTATAAACCGATATTCAGAAGCCATTAAGCTTGGTATCCTGTTCTTACTATTGAGATAGCTTAATATCAAAGATTGTGACCCTTCGAAAGGGAAAAACGCAAATATTTGTTTTCTATAGTTCAAATTCTAAACCCAACAAAAATATATGTTTTATATTTCTTCTTCCGCTCATTTAAAGTCTTTCAAGTTTCTTTAAATTAAAGAAAGGAAAATTCGCATTGAGGTCCATAAATTCCGTACTTAATATCATTTCCTCGTCTCAGAGTATTGGACGGAACGTTGTTGGAAAACCAATATTACTTTCGCAACAACAATTACGTTTAATTTAATTTTGGGGACGGTCGAAAACCGTTTTGTCTCTCGTTGAACTTGTAATCGCCTCGACGTTGATGCCAACGTCAGAAAAACAATTTATTTGTATGTCCTCCGTTTACTTGTAAAATTAAACATGCGAAGCAGAAACGACACGATAAAAATCGACTTTGAAAATTACAAAAGAAATGGAGGGTTAAACTGGCGAAGTTTTTAAATGCGAACTTGTTCAATTTACTTAAGTTAGAAGTTAAATTGTTGTAGAACTTTGCAAGGGATACTTTTCTTTAAAATTATAAGCAGGTAACTCTAAAGAATTGATAAGCTGTCAATTTTATGCCAATGTCAATGTTGTCAATTAAAAAAAAAACAAAATACGTTTTTAACAAATGTTAAAGTTTTGTTTTCAATGTAATACTTTTGAAAATCAAACGCTTGCCGCCTTTTTATTCTATTAACGGAACATTTAACTTCATATCTATGGTAGCGTGTGAGTGGAAATAAGGAAATGAAACTAGAGATGCACTCCTTTGTATACAACGCAATATTTCTATCCGCTTAGCTGCTGCCATACACTGCCTCGACTTGAAGTGCACACTGCACTTATTCAACAACAAAGAATACTCGAAATGTTTCATTCTTTTAGCTTGATTGTTCGTTTACAAGCCACTTCTTTACGTCATTTTCTGTCCATTCGTGTATTGATGCACTTTAGCTTCTACGAAGCTATTAGCGGCAAGTGGAGAAGCTGCACAACGGCTTCTATATGCATAGTTTGTAGATGATTGCTTTTGTTTTTACGCGATACAACTTATATTGGAAGGTCATTAAGTCAAGTTAGTTGAAGAGTTTTGTTACAAGGTGTATACCGATTGGGAAAATGTGAAACTAGCTATATCACATACGCTAATATAGCGATATAGCTAATTTCACATTTTCCCAATCGGTATACGTTACCGTTACTTTGATAAATGAAGGTAGTGTGCATAATAACCGGGTATTATACATAACACCAAGCGCTTCTGATTAATATGATAAATATTTTATATTTTAAAGAATTAATCACATTAACGTGTTATTATGAGTAATATCCCAGCACCCTCTGGTTAGTATGATAAATGTCACACTTTATTGAATGCTTTTAAGAATAAGAAGGAAAATAGTGGGATTATGAGTAAAGAAGGCTACCAGAACTTAATTGAGAAAGTGCGAGTGTCAAAGTCTAAAATCAGTGGGAAAAGACCTGAGGATTATCAACGATTGAAGCGGTACGACATTATGAAGTTGGGTGATAGTGAAAAATTAATATACCCGGTGAGTCCGTTATTATGTGCATACAGAGCAGATCTTCAACATAATTCACGCCACACACTTGGCGATTGGACATATGAAATTTGTACAGTTGCGGCCTTTGAAAAGTAAAAGAGCAGAGGAAGTTGCACATAACCTGGTTGATATTTTTACAATTTTGGGCGCTCCTAACATACTGCAAAGTGATAATGGCCGTGAGTTCTGCAATCACATCATTCAAGAAGTATGCGAAATGTGGAGTGAATTGAAGATAGTTCATGGAAAACCGAGACATAGCCAGTCGCAAGGCTCTGTGGAGCGCGCAGATCAGGACTTTGAAAACATGCTGACGATTTGGATGGAAACTAACCAAATTCCACACTGAAGAATAGAACCCATCATGAAGGCAAAGATTGCAGCCCATATGAGGTCATGTTTGGGGTTCCAGTAAAAACCGGTCTTACAATATTATTACTTTCTACTGATGTCATCAGAAACCTCGAATCTGAAGAAGATCTGGAAACCTTAATCGACTCTTCTTCAGGTGCTTTAGTACGGAATGAAGATGGATAAGCAGAGAATGATGGCGAGGAATGTGGTGAAGTAATAGAGAATGGCGAAAAGGAAGATGAACAAACAGGGGACGGAGATAGTGCTGTAGAGGACATTTCAGGGGAAAATATGATTTCAGACCAAACCAACATTATTAAAAAGAAGAGGGAAGATGCCATAAGTGCATTGCGGTACCAGGTAAAAAAGATGTAGCTAATGTCTGAATCGAAGTTTCCAAAAGGCAAGGTTGGAGATACTGTAGAAATACGGGTTCCTGATGTCGACAGGGGTAGAAGTGACTCCAGGAACATTCTTGGGGTCATTCTGCAGATGGATGCTGATGGCAAGATGTATGAGATTGGCACTAAGGAAGGACGATTGGCTCAAAAGTATTCTAGGAACCAGTTTGCCATTTGTAAGGAGAATTTCATGTCACAAAAGGAAGTTCCCGATGTAATTGTGGCTCTTTGCGAGTGTGTCAAGAAATCTTCAATCGCAGGTGGTCAAGGTTTCAAGAGATACAACTGCATGGGAAAATGTCTTTCAGGAAAATGTAGCTGCAAGAAGCATGGGTTACTCTGTAATTCGAAATGCCATGACAGTTTGCCATGTTCTAACAAGTGGAAGGTTGTTTGTTTACAAATGGTAAGAATAAAACATTTTTTCATTGAATAAAACATTGTCTTTTTATTTTACAAGCATTGATGAAAATTCCGTACTTCCTAAATACTGTAATTTATCACTTCAGCCAAGAGGGTTTGGGTTGTATGTAAAATAACCGGTTAAAGTAATAAATTGCATACATATTATTACATTAACCACCTTTATTGGTTATTATGTATAATACCTGGTTATTATTCATAGTAACACATTTATCAAAGTAACGGTAACATATACAAAGTGTTTGTCCACCATTTGAGCTAGAGCAGCTTTTCATTGTAATAGAAATCATTTAGATTTTGAATTATCCGAGATTGGTGATACCAAATTTGGTGTTGTAACACTGTGGGATTAGCGAACCATATTCAACAAATTGATTGACAGTTACTAATTTAACATGTTAAGTGTAAATACACGAAGGTACATGTAAACTATTTGATGAATGAATTTGATTTCACATGCAATTAATAATACCAACTTATTAGCTCAGAATTGCTTGAATTGTATATTCCATCCCTTTTTTGCTCTTTTAGTAAGCAGAACGACATCGTTATCAGAAAAATGCGGTTTGGTATTGTCTTGTTGAATGTAGATGGGTTTTGCTTTATGTACTGCTGGAAACTTAGATCTAATAGCTGGCAAAATATTTTCAATGATCATTCTTTTGCATTCGACGCCGTTGATAGATTGGATGGGTCTGGTTATTAATGTTTCTCTTCCTCGATTTTTATTGTTTCGTTTGGCAGGTGATAAACAAATGGCCAATGTTCTACCTTTCCGTCAAAGTATTGCTTTTTAGCAGAATCATACCTCGGTTTGGCTACTGCAGTCATGAACATAACCTTTGTAATAAAGCGCTTACTTTTACAAGATCTTTCAGGCTCTTTGTTTATCAAGCAGAACATAATACGATCGTTTTATTTGAGTCATGTAAAACCATTTTTCGTCAATATGTACGTAATCATACATGTCATGAAAAAATTCATTTCCTTTTACCTTCGACAAGCAAAATGATAGTCGAGCTAGTTTATTTTCTTCTGTTAATATTGGTTTCACTGTTGAAGATATCCGCTTTAACTGTTTACCTTCTTTAAATATTCGGAAAATGGTTGATTTTGGAATTTCAGCTGCAAATGATAAACTGCGGATTGTACCGCGACGATTAAACGGGATATCTCGGATCTTACTCAAAATTATTATGAATCAATTAATTTATCAACATGATTAAATACATAAACTCCATTAAATTTCTATAATTTTAAAGAAATGTATACCATAATTTGGGACAGAGGGAGTATGACAAGACGAAACTAGTTTTAGATATTTGCTTAAATGCAACTATATTAATACCAAAGTACGCATGAGATATAATTATTTTTGTAAAACTAGCGCACACGCAGAGGAACGTTTACTTGTATTAAAGCTGTCCGTCTTAATTCAAGACAATTAAGCTTCTTGCTCCTGGCCGCATTGCCCTTATATCACTCAGTTTATTCCACTAATCTTCAAAAACAGCAACTGAAATATTTCCTGGCGCCACCTGGTGCCAGTAGTTATAGTCATGCCGTCCTAGATAACAGCGACGGAACCCGAATACAGATACCATATTTACCCATACAATGATATAACCTTTAACGTACAACGTTTCATAAACATTTTCAAAAGATATCGGTTAATGTAATATTGTAAATTGTTGTTCATCTCTCAGTTTATGCCGCTAATCTTAAAAAATAGCACTGAAATGTTTCCTGGCGCCACCTACTCCCAAGAAATATAGTCATGCCGCGTTAGGTAGTAGCCGTAGAAACCGCAACACAGATGCTATACTTAGTCATACAATGATACAACCTTTAATGTACAATGTTTCATAAACATTTTCAAAAGATACCGATTAATGTAATATTTTTCTTTCTTTTTATTACTGTTTACCATTTGTACTAATTTAACTGTAGTTTTTTAAAATATATAATAAATAATAATAATAAAAAAAGGGATAAATAAAGTTAAATATTAACTCATTAATTATTAAACTATATAAAAATAATCCCTATTTAATTACATTATTAAAGAAATAATTTCACTATACCGTAACCTATTAAAAAAAACTTTTTCATTAGTGCATTCGTTTACTCCTAATTTCAATTATTAACTTTAGTTTTTTTTTCCATTATTGTAATTTTTCTTTTATTGGATATCCTTGTTGTTGCTGCTTGATGATGTGTTTTTGAACACGAAACCGGTCACCTAATTTCTCAACAGAACTTTGTGAAATCTGGACCATTTTTCCATTCCCACCTTTAATATGCATGTTTTCTTAATTTAAAACTAAATAATTTACTTGGAAGAAACATTTTTCTGTCTATTTATTTAATCCAAATAAAGTTTATGTGTATATTTATATGTATATATAACTATGTACATATGTATGTCAATATCGAAACCATTTTATATGTCCACTGTCGTTATATGGATGTATATTATCGCCTACCATTCCATTCTAAAATTATCCCCGACGATGATCGTTTTTTGTTGTGAAAAAGCGAAGCGAAAATTGTCGTTCATTACATTGATAACGGAGAGTCATTCGTAATCTTCGCTAAAATCTCCGGTTTTCAAAGCGAAACGCTTCGTATAGGGCTGTAGTTGTCGTTATGCTCTATGTATCAAAACGACATTGTAATCAATATGTTGGATGATGGGAATCTCGCACAACAATAAGCGGTAGTCGTTTAAAAGCGAAGGAGAGATATATCTTCGAGGGGATACAATGGCCCGTTTTCAAGTATTACTATTTAATCTGTAGATGGAAATTAAATGCAGTTATCCTGCGAAGAAGGCATCTTTTGTAAAAAAAATATCAAATGTTGGGTGAAAAAAACAACAAATAAGTAGTATGTATAACAAGTAGGGGTGGGTGATGATTCAATAAAAGCTTAGTTAATTTAAAGTTAAAACCTGTATGTAAAATAACGTGGTTCTGCATGACTCAGGTGGTATGCTGGTACTTTTTGAAGATTTACCTCAAATCTAAGAGTAATTTCCTGCTCCACCTTTTTCTACACTTCTAATTCGGCGTTTTTATTTTTCTTTAAGCACTCCCGTTGTAAGCCTCCCAATATTTACACGCTTTATCGAAACAGACAAATAAGCCCCTTTTCGTCTCGTTAAACTGAGTACGCTCACGGTCTCTTACCGCAATTTGCGCGAATACCGTGGCTCCCTTCCAAAATCGATCATCCGCGAAAAAAACCCCTGATAATCAAAGTATGGAATCGTGTGATGATGCCATCGTTCCCACCTTTTTGGAAACACCTCTACATTTGAGTACGTAACATATGTAAATGCACACATATGTAACCTGGGCAAATATGCGGTAACAGGGAGAGGCGTGGCGAGCGCATAAAAGTTTACTCATAAAATAGAAGGTAAGAAATAAATTATCAAACGTGCTGAAACACTTACCGTTTTAAAAGTCTTCCGTGAAATCACAAACTAGGTAACATCTGTTAAATATTTGAATCATTAGATATGTTTCCACAGCTGTTTCAGTCGAGAGTGAGTACGACGTGCGGAATAAATGTTTTTTAATGCCGAAAACGACCTTTCGACATCTAGCGATGTTATATTTGCATATTTAAAATAATCTTTGAAACAACTTAATTCATCTTCACACGCACCTTCACAAATTTGTCTTAATATAAGAAAATCGGAGTCTTTCTCTAAAACACTTTCAAATTTTCGTATTACACACCAATTTGTTTCGCCTTCTACAGCGCATAACTGTGCGTGAACATCATTCACAATTTGAACAGAATCCACTAGCGACATCGAAACATTTTGTAATTTTTCTATTCCCTCCGCTAGTCCGAAGTAATTGTTGTGAATAGTTTGTAAATCTCTTTTAACCTGACTATCTTGAAATATTTCCTGGCTTTTCTTGATTGCTGCAGCTTCTGTCGGATTTAATTTTAAAACTACCTTCTTTACTTGATCAAAATATTTGTTGTAGTAAAACGCAGCCTGCAACCATGTTCCCCAACGTGTAACAATCGGCTGTGGTGGTTCAGGTAAATCAGGACACAGTTTGTGATATAATCGGGTACATTTCGGGGACTTTAGAAACACTACCTTTGTACTAGCAATCAATGCATTTACTAGTGGAAAACATGTAGGAATCGTTTGTGCCGCAAAATTTAGAATATGGATTTTACACGTTACATGTAAGAAGTTACCACTGTGTTCTTTAAGAGATCGGCCCAAAGAACGCATGTTTGCGGCACCATCACTTATAAACATTAAAAGTTGCTTAGTTGAAACTTCAAATTTGTTCAATGAGTTCAACACCACCTTTAAAATCTCATCGGCAGTACAATTTATAACTCTTTTGGAAGCAAGTAAGAAGGAGGATGACGGTCGATGTGGTTCGATTGTACGTACCATTACATTAACCACAGAATGTTTTTGACGATCTGTTGTTTCGTCCACACACAACCACAGTTTTTTATCTTTCAATTCCGTTTTCATTCTTCTTTCTATATGTTCACGAGCAAATGGCACTACATTTCGTATCGATGTCCGACTAGGTAATTTACAGTCAGCATATTTATTCCAGAAGGAGACAGATGCTTCTTTGTTTAGTAAACGAAACGTTAGATTACATAAAATAAGAGTAATACATAAATCAAATGTAAATTTTTCTTGGTCTCGTATGCCATTTTTTGCAAAAGAATGCTGTTTGCTTGCGCTGTGACGTTGACAAATCTGCAAATCCATAATAAAATAAAGATTTCAGTGTCAAGTTGTTCTTTGCTACTGGTCCACCATCTTTTTACACTGATATTTAGTAGGTAATAATTTCTAAGCCAACTGCTCACTTCCTCAGTTACATCGGATTGTTTTATCTTTCAAATTAAAATATCTGTGCCTATTTTTTCAAATGCTCTTCTATAGTCAACAAACACCACCTTAGCTATATTTCTACTATCTATGACTTCCTCTCACTTCGTTAAAACCGATTGTAGAATTGATTCACACGAATGTTTCTTTTAATCTATATTGATTTTCGATTTTAATGTACGTTTTTCAATTTTGACACTTCAATCTTACATATGAAACTTGAGAACTTCTCGGAGTTAGTCTCACATTAAGCCCAACACTCAATTGTACGTGTTTAATTCAACCTGGCGCTTTCTTTTTCGATTCCAGAGCGAAGACATCAGCGTCATGAGGCGAACGGCGTGCCAGTCCTCGTGACAACATGAACTCAACTGAGCCGGTGAACGCAACAGCATCGCAGTATTCCATCACCGAAGTAGTCTTCATCGGCACCATTGCGGCGGTACTATCCGTCGTCACCGTAGTCGGCAACATTATGGTGATGATATCGTTCAAGATTGACAAGCAACTGCAGACAGTCAGCAACTATTTCCTCTTCTCGCTGGCGGTGGCTGATTTCGCCGTCGGACTCATCTCGATGCCTCTCTTCACCATCTACACGCTGCTGAGGTATTGGCCATTGGGAACGTTTATCTGCGATACGTGGTTGGCCTTGGATTACTTGGCCAGTAATGCATCCGTGCTCAATTTGCTCATCATCAGTTTCGATCGTTACTTTTCCGTCACCAGACCTCTAACATATAGAGCCAAAAGGACCACTAAAAGGGTTGGGATAATGATAGGGTAAGTTAACGTACAGAAAAAGTTGGTAGAATTAGAAAGGAGCTACAGATTAATAGGTCAGTTAGAAAGCTAAAACTACTTGTAATGGTTGCGTTCAGGATACATAACTATTATACAACCACTGATATAGCGTTTTCGACAACAAGTAAAAGTAACTTATTGTTAGTTGTATAATGATCACTGCCAATTGAAATGTTGATACCAAAACCAAAAATATTGAGTGATCACCATGCAAATGTAAACACACATATTTTTAAGTACAAAATGGGAGCCAACAATTCGTTGATTAGTTGACTCCAACTGTTTGACACAATAATCTCAAACTGTGAACTACCAAAGAAGGATATTTTACACAAAAAAAAAAAAAGGAGCAACCACGAGAGAAAATGGAAATGACTGATGATAGCATTTGCACGAGGGACAGTGTCATTGTGGATAATAGTAAATAAGTTGCCCATTCGACATCATTTTTGAAGTCTAATAAAGAACATAAGCTAACTAATATGCAGTATTTTGGAACCTCTAATAAACATTCTTTTCTCTGCGCCTGATTTTCTAGCTGCGCGTGGGGTATTAGCCTTTTGCTATGGCCACCTTGGATCTATAGCTGGCCATACATCGAGGGTGAAAGAACGGTGCCGGAGCTGGCATGCTACATCCAGTTCATCGAAACCAATCAGTACATCACCTTCATCACAGCGATAGCCGCCTTCTATGTGCCTGTAACCGTCATGTGTATACTCTACTGGAGGATATGGAGAGAAACCGAAAAACGTCAGAAAGATCTGCCGAATCTTCAAGCGGGGAAGAAGGATAGCAGTAAAAGAAGTAATTCCAGGTAAACATGTTTACCTTGACAGTTTCTTCTAATTATATAAGAGATCCAAGATCCAAGGCAAATATCTCACTGGCGTTATATTCCATTAGAGTACACCAGTCGTAATCTATTAAATCTATATTTGTATTTCCTTGTATGGAATACATCTGGCACCTCCACCAATTTTTTCACTCCAAAGTGCTATAAATCGTGAAACAATTAAACGACAGATTCAAGACCGTCCATTAAAATCTCGTCGTTCCTTTGTTTTGCCTTTTCTTGAAGTTTTCACGTCGTTTTACGCAGTTAAATGCATTAACCTTCTTTTGTTTACCCATCAACCGGCATTACTCAACGTCCGACGTCGGAATAAACACAAACATCATCCGTGGGACTTGCGATCATTCACTTGTAGTCGCCAATCTGTCCCGCGTTAGTTGACCAATAAAATAACTCAAGCAAATTGAAGCTGATTGCTTTAATAGGACTTCTACAATGTTTTACAAAATTTTTCAATATTTTTAAAATAAATTTCTATCGCGCTATTCTTTGACGTTTTTCTCCTTATTTTCCATATATTTTCGTCTCTGAAATGTCTATCTATATAGTGACGAAGCAAACACCGCCTGCTCAACAGTAGATTTAGAAGAGTGGCGAAGACCGCGTTCGGAATCGTCTACAGGTGCGGATAACGATTCTGTTTACATGCACAGCTCGGTGTGTGCAGATCATCACACCCAGCATCGGAAGAAATTGGTGAGTTTGATGTTTATTTAATGCATGATCCAATAGCTACGTTTATACGCAGAAATGTGTTAAATAAATCCCAATTTACGCTAATTTAATCTTACTTAATTGTCAGAATTGACAGGTAATTATAGAAAAGCATTTATAACCTTGAAATTTTGACATAAGATTTGACATACTCATTTTTGACAGAGACGGTTTATTTAACATAAATGTTACTTTTGATCGTCGCTGTATAGAGTCTCTTGTGGATGATTTTAAAGTCGCAAAAGAGAGATGAAACGCACAAAAGGAATAAATCCACCATGGAAACTGGACTGGTCTCTTGGAAATGGTTCGCAACATCGAATATTTGTCAAATTATATACAATTTTCACATTATACGCTACTTTTTAATCTCTCCTTCGCTAGATTTACACCTTTTCTGTAAACAGCTTAGAAAATTGAATTGAAAAAAAAGCGTTGTATCAAAATACATATTTTCTATTTATAGAAGCGCTTTGATAACTTTATTTTTAGTTCTATGATGTATAATATACTACACATACATATTTGGATAATGTTTTTCTACTAAAATATGTTTGCTGAAAGCGATATTAATTTTGCTTTTATCGTTTATTAAAATAAGTAGCGACATTGCTGCAATAAAAAAGTATAAAACAAAAAGCTGTGCTCCGTTTGTTAATATTAAAAACGTGTTTTTATATGAAAATTGTGTATTATTAATTTTATCTAACGTTACCCTGACAATTTGGATGAAATATATTTAACAAAATGCATAGTTTCTTGCTTCGGTTGGGATTTTTTAAAATTTCTTGTTTCTGCAATATAATTTCAATTTTGTTTCTATAAAATTAGGTTCAAATTGGTTCGAGGTACAGAAAGCTTATATAAACTAGAAATAAGAGAGACATAAAGAGATTGCATTAAAAGCGCAGTATTGGACGCCAAAAGACCGTGGAATATATTTTGTTATAAAGTTTGGAAAGGGTTTTGAATCAAAAGGGGCATTATTCTTAGAGATAGAAAAAGTTCTCTATCTATATTCTCAGCACACTCTGCACTACACAAATTATTAATTAACTTGGAAAGGCCGTTTCGAAGACAGGTGGGTCTACATCTTCAGCCGTGTACCGATTGATGTGAGAGAACATATATTAAATCTAACGAACCCACTCTACCCCTACCCTTCAAGAAAAATATATAGTACCTACTTTTGCCGCTTAGAGTAGACAGCAAGTTAAAATAAGGAGAAAAGGCGGAAAAATGTATCGCCACGGCGAAACGCAAGACATGTGGTCATCCTGCCTTCATAAAAATAAAAATCGAGTGAGACAACGATTATGTCCTTTCTGCTCGTCGAATTTGTGTTCTTTCCGCATCTACCCTTAAAACTAAAGATATATACATTACATCGAATAAATCGAAATACAGGAAAAGTGTAAAGGTCCCTTCTCTTTATTGATTAGGTTTGCATTCTTATTTATGTAAATAGTCTCATATACGTCCAGTTTAAGTGGCGAAATCACGTTTTTAATCAATTTTAGGTTTTCTAATTTAATATTATGCCCGGTATCGTTTATGTGTTGTGCTACACTAGACGCTTCTATCTTCCCGTACCTGTAACACCTGATCGCTCGTTTTGTTTGACCAATATAGGCTTTATCACAATCACCACATGCAATTTTGTAAATTCCCGACCTTTCTCTCATGTGCGGTTTATCTTTCGGATTGCCTTTCGATACTCTATGGAAAGGAAGTTTCACAAATTTCTTATCGCGGGTTACTGTTGGGATTAAGGTCGTGGAATTTCTGACAAAGCCTATGTTGGACTTTCCTAAGCATGCTATCGACATCTATAGAAGAGTAACCGTTATAAATAGCTACATTTTTTATGAATTTTAGCTCTTTATTGTACTTACCTTTACTCAAGGGGAACTTCACCCCAATCTATTAATTAAGAAGCTAATCGTGCCCATTTTATGTTGTCCACCGTGGTTGGAGTCGGTTGTTTTCTTCTTATTTTAATTTGCTGTCTAGTCTAAGCGGCAAAAGTAGGTGCTTGCATATATTTTTCTTGAAGAGTAGGGATAGAGCGGGTTCGTTAGATTTAATATATCTTCTCTCACAATAATCGGTACACGGCTGAAGATGGAGACCCACGTGTCTTCGAAACGGCCTTTCCGAGTTAATTAATAATTTGTGTGGTGCGGAATGTGCCGAGAATATTGTTGATTGACATTCTACCCCACAGTCCTTTCTATCATTATAGAAAAAATGCTTTTGAAAATGCATAAAATAATCAAGTAATATGGTGTAGTGAATGTGAATAAAAAGGATGCAGGCAACAGTTACAATATTCTTTACATGCAAGCTCTTAGCTCGAGTTATTAAGTTATACAGATTGGGAATTGTTTTAGGTGGTCGATTATCTCCTCATGCTTACTAGAGCTAGGCTAAAACCTCTATGCTTCTTTGTCACACGGTGACAGATCCTTTCTGTCTGTGAGTGTTGAAAATCAATTTCGACGCATAGTTAAAGAATAAGAAGAGAAAGTGACAGAGAAGACCTGTCAATGAGTTGACAAGTGAACGACTTCAGAATCGGGTGGAGGACGATCAGTGGGCTCCACTGGTACCTAGCCCACCAGAGCGTTCCAAAAGTTTTCCCTTCTCTCCAGGGTATTCTCTGCCAGCTCTTTAAAATATAATTTTATGCTAGGGATCTTCGGGTCTTCTCGTAACCGATCGTTTTTGACAAACCAGGAATCCTGGGCTATTAGTTTAATGGTCTTGTTTTGTAATACCTCTAGCTTATCAAAGTGGGTTGCGGCATTAAACTGGCCTAAGCCAGGGCTTTGTCCGAAGATGAAGGGAGCTGTTTTTGCATAACAGAGCAATAATCGAGTTTTTAGCTCTGAGGAATTTTGCCCTAATAAATTCAATGTGTGACTTCCATGTTACTAGCTGGTTGAATATCAGATCAAGATATCTACCAGACGTGCTCTATGGGATCATTGTCTTATCACTCTCTATGTTTTCTGATGGTAACCTGCTAATGATCATTCTTATCGTAACAACCCGAACTAATTTTCTGCATCAGGTTAGTATGGGGTTCAGCCTTTTCCTCATTCGAATAGACTAACACTGCCTCACCTTGCAAAGGCTGTACTGAGTGCCTAGTGTCTCCCCTGAGCACCCTAGTCATGCGCCAAAATGAATTATCCACAACAGTCAAAGGCTACAATTACTCTTGGCCGCTGTTTCGATTTGATCAATTGAAGATATTGATATTGGGAGTGAATTGCATTTCTGTATGATCTTAGGTGGCCTTACACACTTTTAGTTGTAAGATATCTTGCAAAATTCGCATTCTGAACATGCATTTAGACCTCCGTCTTTAAAATATGGGAGATATTGCATCCGGTATGCCGCAGAGGTCTATATTGGGACCGCGATTGTTGTAATTCTAATTTTCACTGACGATCTCTCATTTACTATACCAAATTTTGTGACGTGACCACGCTGAAATTTTGAAATGTACATATTTTGCTTACACTTTTTATGTATATCATTGTCAATTATTTAACACCACTGATCTGTAATAAATAATCACTGCTACTCATAACGCTGAGCAGTGAACGCTATTGTAAAAATAAATCGGATACAAGACAGCGTTATTCAGAGCAATCAGGTCCTGCTATACTAGCACACTCTTTAATGCCACCACCATTAAGTAAAGATCCGATTTCATAATCTATTTTTAAACTAATTGTCTCTTTTAATGGAGAATCAAGCGAATGGCTAGTTTTTGGCGCATTATCTTCTTAATTCTGACATTAAACTATTATTGGGGTTACGTTCTATCGACTTCACACGTGAATTGACGTGAATATTTGTTTGGTGGGTCATTTGGAGTTATTTCTTGAACGAGGTTATCGCTGTTTATAAGAGAAAGAGTGAACAAAAGAATATTAATATTAATAAAAAAATATATTAATATTGATACATTTTTTAAATATATCGAGTATTACAGTAAATGTACTTTTTGTTATTCGTAAACTATGGAAAAGCGAAGAACATTCTGCGACAGCAAAATTAGTTCATTAGTTACGATACAAATTGGTTTCCCATTCACCATATTCGCCAGATTTGGCCCCTGTGACTAATTTCTTTTTCCAAACTTGAAAAAATGACTTGGCGGAAAGCGCTTCACGTCAAATGAAGAGGTCATTGTCGAAACAGAGGCTTATATTGCAGAGTTCGACAAATCCTATTATTTGGATGGCCTAAAGGAGTTGTAACATCGCTTGACTAAGTGTGTACAGCTACGAGGAGATTATGTCGAGAAATAAATTTACTAAATGCCAAACAATTGCGTTGTCTTCCTTAACACAGGTATTAAAATGTTTATTAGTTACTGTCACATTAACAGTAATATGAATTTGGCCCTGAGTATTTAACAAAACATAAACTTCAGCTAATCAATATATTGTAATAGGTATAAGACCAATATAATGCTAATTACCAATGCTGTTTCAAAGAAAAGTTA
The DNA here is from genome assembly GCA_029619315.2 of Dynastes maya. Lineage (NCBI taxonomy): Eukaryota > Metazoa > Arthropoda > Insecta > Coleoptera > Scarabaeidae > Dynastes > Dynastes maya. The sequence goes on from JAROYE020000020.1 coordinate 2,136,908, forward strand.
ATAATTTGTTGACCAATTTAATGTCAATGTGGTGCAGCTGGATGTGAAATCATTCCTTTATCAAACATCAGGAATATTCGACAGGAAATGTGTCTCTTCTGTAGAAGTATGAAGTCTGTATATAAATGGAAGGTTGATATGCATGTACAAAACATCTTCTACAAAGCACTAAAGCAAAATTCCCCATTTTCCCAGAGCACCAACTTACATCATACCTACTCTACATATACCCTAATACGTATATTACATATATATGCACTGCACACTTGATTCTAATAGTTACTGTAACGGAGTACTATCTTTCCACCGCCGGGCGCGACGATTATGAAGCTATTACGTACATTCCGAGAGGCCTTGATCGTCCCCCGACTAGTTGGGAATTTCAAAATACGTATACCCTACGTTATATACGCAAAATTCCGATTTGGAATATTTAGGAACGGAGCGAAAGGGCATTACCGAGGGGAGAGGGCATAGGGATTGTCGGATGGTTTGACGAAGGGTGTGAGGATGATCTATGCGTGACGGGGGTGAAATTTAATATTCGACAGCGCGCGCGGGGCCTTTATAAATATTCATGTATGTACATGAGCGTATATCGACAATGCCCCACCGATATTCGTATACATATACGAGTTTACGGTGTATGGTGGTACCTACGGCAATATGGCCATCATCGTAGTAGAGTTGAGCCAAACGGATGAGGGAGACGGTAAGGAATTAGTTTATAATGGCGCCGGCAACGAGATAATTAATTCATTCGCACCCGATGTCATGTTAATGCGAGTGGAAATTGAGTTTTATCGGTGTATTTCCATGACTTCGTTTTCTACTAATTTTCTAGAGATTGACGTGCACCTCCAATTCGTCTTGAATTAGATTGTTCGTTAAATATAATAATTCACTGTGCTCGAATTGGAGACTTGTTTTTGCAACAAGCCGGGTACCTCGGGGGGGGTTAACCTAACTCGGCGAGGATGGAAGTTTCTAGAAGTTCTCGAATGGTCCATGGAAGGTTCTCGAAGATTCCAAAAAACTGTTCGACCATTGATCAGATTTTCCAGAAAATTCCAGAATGTTCTTTGGGTCTAACATTTTTAAATTAAAACTGTTCGAAAACGCGAGCTAACTTTTTAAAACGGTTGGCACCATTGGATTCAGCGTACTCGACTTAGGTTTACCGCACGGGTGCCCAGCTTGTTGCATTTTGCAACTAGCACAATGTTATTAAATTGTGAAGTACACTATGAATTAATACTCTAAGACTAGTGATTTTTCCATTCTTTTTACATACTCCCATATCCACGGAAGTCCCATTAACACAATCAAACTTAATTTTCTAAAACTTGGATAATATCCAAGTCAAAATGTTTCATTTTTTGTAAAATTAATCACGTTAATAGTAATAATATAAATACAATATAATAATAACAGTAATAATAATAATAATAAATAGTTTGTTAACAAATCGACGCAACGTTTAATTCACCCTTCATTATTCAATCAAGTTTTAATATTGATTAAAGTCAGTTTCAACCGTGTCCAAACGATTTCACTATTATCGCTCGGTATAGCCTTTTCCTAATTCTGGCATTCCCGTATATGCTTGCTTTAGGGCTTAATTTGTGGAATAGCTGATATTATCCGCAACGGAATTTTGCGTTCTCCTTTAGAACCACTTTAGCCATTTACTCAGATTAAATTATTTATCTCAATGTGTGCCGCCCCTATACCAGTAGCGCCACCGTAGAGAATTTAATAACGCAATAGTAGAAATTAATGAGGTAGCAGCTGATATCAGGTGTATGCGATGTTGAAAACATAATACCCTTACTAATGTTTAAATATGTAGTTATAATAGTTATAGCATTTAATTTATTCTGTTGAATTTTGAACCCTCTCGATGGAGAAAATTCAATTTACGAATGGAGAGAAATATCATAAAATTGATAGAAAATGTTTTTCAAAAAAGTTAGAACACTACGGTTTAACTGAAGTATTATAAATTACTTATCCGATAAATGAAAGTGATGAAGTAACATCTAGTAAAAGACTAATAAACTACGGCGTTCCACGGGGCTCTGTGTTAAGACCTCTATTGTTTTTGATTCACTTTAACGGTATAATAGAGAATGTCTCATAAAACACGCTTTTAAATTTATATGCGGATAATATATTATTATCTCTATAGAATTAGAAACAATTCCAAAAGTGCTGAAAGAGTTATATAATTAGGAGAAGTGACAGATGCTTTAATGACATCTGTCACAAATAAATTTTTTAGCTTCACGTCGAAGATTGGCACATATTTCGTAATCCCATTGTTTACACTTTTGGCACTATATCATGCTCTCAATAGAGTTCTCTTCACAAATCAAGCAATACCAGTCTTGGGGATTGAATTTGACCTGAATATTGGAGGCATTTTTCTTTTTGTGTAGAGGTGGATGCTATTTTTATTTTAGTAAGCGTTTATTCTCCTTTCCATCTTCTAACTGCTATTTATATGGGCTGCTGGTTAACATAATAACGGACTGTGCTTGCTTGTGCTTTTTTGTTTGGACATTGGTTTCTGGAAGAGGATAAATCTCCTTTACGGAAACATTTAATTCATTTGATCTGCTCTTATTTGCAGTAGAAGCGGTAGGTTTGGAGTGACATGTTTTCCAGTTCCGATTCATCGTTGCTGTCATTATTATTAGTATTACATTCTTCCAACGGATTAGCTCAGGCGCAATAAAATCGCTTTCACTAATTGTAAGTACTGTTCTGTCCACTGGTTAGGTACCAGTTACTTTAAAGTCATTAACGATAGTAGCTATGCAAGCATCTCTAGAGTAGGCTTCGTTTCGTAGATAGCCATATTGTACAGTGAGGTCCTAAAGTATCCACCCCATGCTAACTTTTGAACGACAAATTCTAACGCTTTTATAAAAATCTTTTGTAAATCAAATAAAAACCATAACATTACAGTTTCTCGCAATATTCTACAGACGTATCATCCATTTCTAGATCTTCCTTCAAAATTCTTATCTTCTTTCCTTTAGATCTGACACTATCTTCAACTTCCGTAGAATCAGTTCCCCGGAAAGCGGACATTTTATATTTATAGATGTCCCTCTTTTTTCGTTCTTATTTCTGCAATCCTAACACTTACGGCATCAGGAGCAGTTCAGCAGGGGCGTGCAAGATTAACGGTTTGTATTTTACGACTCCCGGCACTAAAACTGCCGGCGTTACATTTCGCCATAAAATTATTTTATATTATTATATGCGCACCATAGACTCGTCGCTATAAAAATGCCGTATTCTTCTATTTTATATGGTTTTAATGTGCGCTCGTGGTGGGCTCAATCTTGATGATTAAGGTCGAACCAAGCCACGAGAAAAGGGAAGGTAATTATAGGAATTAGAAGGCAAATTTTATTGAAGATCAAAAGACACTTATTTTGATAGTTTAAGCTTTGTATCTATCTGCAAGAAAAGAAATTTGTTTGTCGTTCTGTTATATGGAGAAATATATAGTTTCAATATTGACGCTCATTATGTGCATTCATGTAAGAAATACGTTTATTAATAGGAAATAAATGTTATAGTTTATAAAATATTGAAAATAAATCCTTTGAATAAACAAAACAGATAGATTCTTCGTGTTAAACACCGGCAAATAGCTCAAAACGGTGAAGTGTGTGAAGTTGGCTTCAACACTAATCCTGAATCAAAATAGCAATCCAAAAGATGAGATTGTGAACCTACACCCAAACAAACCCAATCACTTTCATCTGCTCGAAAGATGATAGCCACAATATTTTGAGACACTTTTTCTATTACTGGGAAGAAATTTAAGTTATTATTTCAACAACTGATTGATTATACGAGTTTTACGAATTTAAAAATACCAACCAGAGAACGTCTTGGAATCAACAGGTTATATATATTATATTGTTATGTTCTTCCATTTCTTCATACGATATAGTATTGATCACAGCTTCAAGCGTTTGCAAGGGAATTCTAAGTTTTTGATTATTGACAAACACTTTGGAATTATAACCTTTTCTGTTTACGAAATGTAACTGTATTCATATCAATTTGTCAAAGATTTGGTATGTCGGTTACATCAAGAATTTTATTTTATATTTAAAAGTAAAACCTTTTTCTTTTGATATTCGTATTATTGACATTGGTCAACTTGACATTCCCTCGATGACCTTCGCGTCCTGGTACCCAGATCAGGGTAACCTTAGTTCGGCTACCCAGCCTATTGAGCGCATTCATGCAGTCCCACACCAGTTTCGACTTTGCCTATGCGGAGTCCAGTGCTTTTATCACTGCTTGACTGATAGATATCAATAGATCGATAGTCACTTGCTTGCTTGTTTAGTTCTTAGTGACTTAGTTATTTTTGCACTAATCCCGCAAATTCTGGCTTCGATAAATTTGGCTTTGCTAGGCGTGCCTTTTTTCCATTCTTCTCTATCTGGTATTACTGTTTTATAGTTCTTGTCGAAGCTGTATTTGGAACTAATGGCGTTACTGGGCCTGCTTGTTATTGGCCCCGCCTTGAGTATCTTTAACAGCTTCTGATGATTTGCACCATGCGATCCAATTATGGGAAGTTGACATTCATTAGTCTGTAGCTTGTTAGCCTAGCCTCTCCTTGAATATGTACATGTAGTGGTTCTAAATTAAGGATGACCTCCAGAGCAACTGCCGGCGTGGTTTTCATGGCCCCCATGGCACACACACATGGTAGTCTTGTCTTTGCATGCCACTTAGCTGCCTTATTGCCCCCACCTGCAATGTGTTTATCCACCATATCACCGTGCCATATGTTATCATTGGTTTGATGACCTTCATCTATAACCATAGCATCATTTTTGGGTTTAGTCCCCACATTTTTCCACACAATCTTGTACATCTGCCTAAGGCAATAGTAGATTTGTTGATGGTTTTATTGATGTGAGAATTCCATCTAAGCCCTTTGTCGAACCATACACCAAGGTATTTTGTTTCTCTGACAAATGGAATCTCCATTCCTCCTAGCATAATTGGCTTTAAGACTCGAATTATTCGTTTCTTTGTGAATGCGATGATTTGTGTTTTTTTGGCCACTGACTATAAGTCGTTCCTGTTTACAGCAGCTGTTTACTGTATTTAGGGCAGTTTGCATTCTTTCTGATATTACCCCGGCAAATTTGCCTCGTACTACTATTAGGTCGTCCGCATATCCTAGGCAATGGAGGCCTTCTTTGGAGAGTTTTGCTATTAGGTCGTCGACGAGAGACGATCACAAAAGATGGCACATTTCAATATTGGTCTATTCTGTATTATAGTTGAGCTATAGTAATGCACACAAATGTTGATAGTCTGAATAGCAATTGTCATTAGAATCACCACCAATGACTAAGGAATTGAAATATTTGTTCAGTGGTTGGTAACATTTCAATTTAAATTATTCGCAACCATCTAGAACAGTGGTTTGGTGCAAAAGACGCGTTCAGGAGTTGCGAGCCAAATTTCTGCATATAAATGTAGTCTGAACCAGAGATATTGTTACGACATCTGATTTTTTATGTGGTGCAAGAACACATTTTTAGACTTTAAGAGGTATTGGTGGCCGAAAACGGGAAGAACCACTGGTCTAAAGAAGTTCCTCTAATGAAAGTAAAATGTTTCTAAATCAAATCAGAACGCATTGAATTTGGTTCCAGCCTATACAATAAGTTTTCTTTATGGCACTTGATGAAATCCACAGAACCCTATGCAATTTAACTATAACACCGTCCAAACTCCAAAAGTGTTACTTAGACATTCTTAAATATGTCTTATAATACAAATACATATGTATAATAACAACTTTCCTCAGCAGTAACAAGTTTGTTAACTCTCCCTACTGTTCGGTTCCATCAATGTCTCTTTGTAGGGAGTTTCCACGGTTAGAACTTCGAGTAAAAAAGCCGTAAATATGAGCGAGGAACGGGGAAGAAGCATCCTCCGCCGACTCGGGCTCCATCTGGAACCGCCGCACAATGTTTGCCGTTTGCGATGGCTGATGGTGTTTGATGTTGGCTGTTTACGCTTCGGAAGTTCGAAGGAGCGAAGTTTATGGACGATAGGCGGAGGGTTTATGTACAGAGCGACTGTAAATTAGTAGGTGTGCGAGAGACATTTTTATTTTGATACGTAGGTAGAGGACAGTACAGAAATGTGAACTCATTTAAGCGGGAGACGCAAGCTCTTTGAAGATATAAAGGATGCAAGTAATCGAATTAAATACGATGGAATTTTTATTTGTAGGAAGGAAATTTATATATTTTCAATAAAACCCAGAAAATTTTTTGCATTAACTGGAATTTTTTGGAATTCTAACAGGATAATTTCCATATATTTAAGTAGAGGATGCTACTATTAATGCAATTTTTTTGCTAAACTATGGTTGTGGCTATTGGCAACTAGAGGACAAGACGGATTTCTCAGTATTTTGATCACAATAAGACCATTATGCATAATCTCGATACTACAGAGCCCTTGAGGCCGTCAACCAACTCACTACTTTGGTATAAGTTAGCTCATTGCCTAGAGCAGGGATCAGCAACTAGCTAACTAAATTTTATTCAGTAATCGACAAACAGTGCAACATTAACCAAAAATTAGTGCTACTGTAGCTCCTGGTATTGGTGGAATCATTCCCGGCAACAACAATGCAGCAGAGAAAATAGCACTAACACACGGACATGTTTCTGCCTACCTTGCGTCATCAGCTTGATTCTGAGCACAATTTCTGCTGTATACAATTGCGTTTGCCTCTCAGTTTATGTTGCTATTCTTCAAAAACAGCACTGAATATGTCTCTCGGCGACACTTATCGCCAAGGAACACAGTCAACTCTGATGACCCCGGGTAAACATGTCCGTGTGTTAGTGCTATTTTCTCTGCTGCATTGTTTTTGCCGGGAATGATTCCACTAATACCATGAGCTATATTAGCATTAAAACATTTAAGGAAATCGAGAGTTATCTATATCTGGGTGCATGGATAAATAACAAGTGCGAAGAAGGCCCCGAAATAGACTTCAGATTGACAAAGAGCAATAGATGTGTGGCAGCGCTACAAAATGTAATGAGAAGTAGAGAACTATCAAGGGGCTAAAGATAGGGATCTACAAAACAATAATACGACCCACCCTGCTCTGTGGAAGTGAAACATAGCAGCATAAACTGAGAAGCAAACGCAATGTATGCAGCAGAAAATTGTGCTCGAAACCACGGTGATGACGCCGGGTAGGCAGAAACATGTCCGTGTGTTAGTGCTGTTTTCTCTGCTACATTACTTTTGCCGGTAATGATTCCACCAATACCATGAGCTATATTAGCATTAATTTTTGGTTTTTGTTACTAGGCATTTTTTCCAAGTGCAATATTATTTGAAATTTAATAGGAAAAATTACACTTTTTATTTTGAGCTACCTGTCTGAAGTCTGAAGTAGTTAAATTTATGCAATTTATTGCCATTAAGTCCTGGGATGGTCGCTGGTGAGACGAGATCGAAATTTATTTTTAATTAAGTTTATCTTTGAGAGCGCTGCTACACACGTATGTTGAACCGAACATTGTACAAAACTTTAAAGCTACATTTCTGAGTTCTGGGTATTTATCGTGAGAGAAAAATCCAGATTTCTTGGGAAAGAGCTTTTGTAAGTTTCTTTTTTAAAACAGTATTCTTTTGAAAATCAATCATTTCCATCTGTAAAGCAGCTTTAGTATTTCTGAACCAGCCAGTAATGTCCTGTCAGAATCCCCACTACAATGCGAAGATCCCACAGTCGTAGGTATCTTAATGCTGTCCGTTGGTTCGGATGCGTCAAACTGATAGTTTTAATGCTTTTGTAAAAAGCAGACACAGGCACTGGAATGGAAGGTTCTGGGTCGTGAACTACCATGCCCGAATCCACCTCTTGGTCCTTCACCTCCATTACGTTAATGTTGTTTCTTCCGAGATTAAAAACAGAGTTCTGTGGCAGTCTAGTTATTTCGTTAAACTAAAACCAATACAGACCTTTAGTTTATTGAACAGTTTGCGTTTAATCTACTGGTGTTTTGGTACTTCTTCGAAATGCATTTCGTGCAAAAGAGGAATTACTCAGTGATAAATCTTCAAAAAAAGAATCATTCCCACAAGTCTATTTCTATCGACAAAATGCATTCCGATTGTTTTTTTTAAGCTTTTCTAATTGTAATCAATAATTCCTTTTCAATACGCCTATGGCCTTTTATTAGTAACCAATTTTACGTAGATCTTGTACAAGTTATCTTATTAAGTCTGTTTCTAAAGTTTCTATAACAAATTCATGTTATCATCATGTAAGGTAATCGCCGCAATTGAAGACATATGGACTAAAATCTCGCAAGTAAATCTTTAATTATCGTTAAGACACCAAGGAGTATGACGGTCGTTAGGAACTACCACATGGTTAAAACTGTCGAGATGATGACCAAAGCTTCAGAAAAAATGTAACTCTTTTAAATTTCATCAATATTTCTAATATAACTTATAACTTTAAAATGAAAGCGAAATATTGGTGAAATTAAAAGAGTTACATTTTTTCTGAAACCGGTGGCCATTCTGACAGTTTTAACCACGTTGTAATTATCGTTCCCAAAAGATCAAGATCTATCGCACTGGATACACAATATTTCTGGAAAAAATGGTTTCCTTCCCAACTTTTTATTTCTTGGAATCGACAAGGGCTAAAGAATTCAATAACCTCGTTCAAACTTGACAAATTCAATTTTCAAGTTCTTATAATTGATATTAAGGCACTGTAAATTTTGGAAACGGAAGCAATCTAGGGATACCTTTTATCGTAAAATCTACCAAAATCTCACATAAAAACCATGTAACCAAAGGCAATATTTATATTAAGTGAAAAGCTAATAATACCTCAACAATAGATATCCACGACAAAAGTCATTAATGACGTAGATTGAAATCCTCCACCTCTAGACAATGTCGTCCATGAAGAGAAACAGATCCATCCACTCCAAGATAGACCGTCTTTTTTCCAGAGGATTCTAAGAGGAGAATGACAGCAGCGCTAAAGAGACCGACAATGTCAGCGAGTTCACTATTCTCAGTATGGACAATCAAAATGACGCAGAATCGTATATATAACATACGTACGTATGTATTATTAGAGCGGTAGCATTATCTGGTCCTCGAACAACGTTTCAGCTCCATCGTCTGGCGCGGAACAGGAGACAGCCGACGCCATCTATCGCGACCGGAAGCTGTCAAAATATCATGGTCTTCTTGTGTGCTAATGAAATCTTTTACGTCCAAAACCTTGTGCGGTTTACGTGTAAGCTATATAAATGCTTTTCACCTGAATAGATGGAACCTTTATCAACGTTGATGAACAGACGGGTTCCGTTTTGTACCATAGAAATAAAATAACATGGATTCTATATTCCCAATAATCAACAATAGAGTTGGCTATATCTGAATGTTATAATTCGCTGCTTTTTAACAACTGAATTTTCTTACGAGGGGACACAGGCAAGTGCATTTTACCGATTTAAATGAATCTTTGTGGATTTATAGACCGATGTAGTGTAAGAACAACGGCAACTATCTTAGCTGCCCAATCGCACACTGGCGGGGTGTAAAGCAGCCTAAGCTTGACACTACTCTTCGCTGTTTGACTCAATAACCCAGAAACTATAAGAGATATCAAAAAAAGGTAAAACTATAAGCAAGAAAATCACGTATTCGAGCATAATTTATTCATAAGCATCGTACCTTTTTTTTGAGTCGTATAAGACTTCTTCAACTCTGATTATGTTTTATAATCAACCAGACTCAAAAATTAAGGTACAAAAGTGTAATATATTATATATTATACGAGCAGGAAACTAAGTGAGAATATTGCATCAACTTAACGCTGTCCCAAAAATGTTTGACTCGATCTTACTTCTTACAGTATACATCTTCAATATCGCCTGAACGTCTTCCAATGGAAAAAAACAGCGCTCGATGCTGCCGGTATCTCCTTCCGTAGTCGGCGAAATCAAAAAAGGAAATTGAACGTACCTGATGCCGTCCGTCGCTTCTTCAGCTTCCTTTTCACGTTGCACCTTCGAGTCCGCCTTGTCGATTCGCCGAAATCGATTCCATTCCTCTAGGCTTAATACGATTTAGTAATTGGAATTTACAGGTTGCTGCAATTCGCTTATAGTTTAGTTTCGTTCGCGTAATTCGATTCGCGTCTTCTCAGAAGATTAGCGAGAAAGTAAATGGGGAAAGGAAATAAATTTGATTGGATTTGCTAGATGGTAGTAATTGAAATGGTTTAGTACGGTCGATCTGCATGGAAAAGCGGTGTTATCTTTAAGAAATGAAGACGGGAAACTCAAAATTAATGAAATCATTTCGATATTCTAAAAACATTAACTGCAAGTTTTAGAAAAGTAATTAAGATGGGTAATTAGACCATTCTAAAAATCACGGCTTTCTGGAGATTCTTGTGACGTTTAGGACGTTTTTGTAACTTAAGGGAATCAAAATTATGAATGATGGGTTGTTATAGCAACGCAGTAAAGTGATTGGAAAACCTTTGATATCAAATATTATTAATTTTACTTTATGTTTTAATAAATAACTAATAATTAATTAATGACCGTTAAAGTTATAAAGTTGAATAAACTTTAGCTAAGACGAGTGTTCATATGGGGTAAGAAAAAAAGGCAGGTAGAAGATACCAATTCCAAAACAGCAAACAAAATGCTTGTACCAATTACTCATGTATAGTTTCTTTTTGTCAATACCATAGCAAAGAGACCATCATGAGCTAAACTATTATCCATTTTAAATTACAAAAACTTAATATGCGTCTTCAAAATGTTGCTACGATTCATTATTTTACCATATTCGATATGGGAAACTGTATTATTGTCACCATCTCCTTCTTCTTTCCAAGAAATGTTGACGATATAAAACAACAAAACATCGTGGAACTCCTAAGATCAAGATCATGACAATTGCGTTGTTGTGAGATCAAACTTTTGTAGTACGAGGATGGTATGGGAAGTACCTATGTTTGGAGACAGATGGCGCTTTGTGAGAAAAATCTGCATTACCGACTGTGAGTACTATTCTTTAGTCGATGTCTGTCGAAGAGATTCATCGAGTAGTGCCGTTTTAAGGGCACATACGCACTAAGCGGTTACCCGTCATGCGGCCAACCGTCCGGCTGACCGTAGCTGGTGGTTGAACCTGCGGGTAGCCGCAATCGCAACCGCGGCATCCGGTTGAGAAACCGTTATCAATTGCGGCCGGAACGAACCATTTCAAAAATGGACTTAGAAGAAGCGGTATCTGTTTATTACATCTATACTCATTGTGTAAAGAACAAAAGGAAGAAGAAAAAGCACTGGGCACATCATTTTTTGCAAACGCGAGAAGAAGCAATTTGAAGTATTTTTCCAAGAGCTTAAGAAATATGAAGTTTTCTGGATAGAATGAATTGTTTCAAATTTCTATCGGAGTACTCTGAGATTTTTGTATTCCAAATCTCTGGTCTATTCTGTATTTCAATAATAAATTTTTCAGTATAGAACTCCATTTGCATTGTTTCTTCGCATGTCCTGAAACGACGACGGCTACCCGCAAATTGATCGCACAATGTGAATAGTAACCGTGCCCTGGTCGCTGGATGGGTCGCAGCTCTCCAAGCGACCGGACCGGTTGACGGACAGCCGCATCCCCGTGATGCGGCCAGCCGTCAGGTTGACTGCATGCAATAAAATGTATTGCTATACATATCTCTTTGATGGCTAGGTCGTCCCATTGAGGTGACTGCGGACCGTATGATCGATGAAGTTCATGATATCGTGTTAGCAGACTGCCGGGTGAAGATTAAAGAGTTCGCTAATATGGTAAATATCTCAATTGAACGTGTGAAAGCTATCGACGAGATGGGTGCCGCGACTGTTGACGATTGATCAAAAACGGAATCGCGTGATAACTCCAAAGCATTATTTGGACATGTTTAAGCGCAATACAAGTGAGTTTCTGCGGCGTTATGTGACCGTGTATACATTACTATACGCCAGAAACCAAAGATCGGTCAGCAAAAATGGTTTTCCCGACGAACGTGCACTAAAAGAGGCGACGAAGATTCCATCAATCGGAAAAGATATGGCAACGATTTCTTGGGATTCGCACGCATTATCTTAATTGATTATTTGGAGAAAGGAAGGATAATCACGGGATAGTACTATGCTGATTTAGTGGACCGATTCGACCTGGGGTCCCATTCCATGGCCTGCTAGGTCTCCCGACCTAAATCCCTTAGATTTTTGAATTTGGGGTTACTTGAAAAGTTTAGTGTGCGAGACACTAGTAAATAATCTTGCCGTACATCCTGTGTCGAAATGGAAGGAGGACACCTCGAACATCTGTGATTATCGTGTTTTGTAGCGCTAAACGCTAAAAAATGCAAAAAAAATAAAAAAAAAATTAAAAAAACAATTTCACTTATCTCGAAAACGGTTGTTTTGCGGACCCATATTCATTAGAGCATTTTTACTTGTTTTTGATCGTAATATATGCTCCTTTAATATTTAAACGTTTTTTTTTAACACCCAGTATAGTTTCATGTCATATAAAAACAAAAATACTTGCCGTTGAAGCTGAATAAAATAATTTTTTGCTTAACTATAGTTTAATTTCGACTTTTTTTGTTCTGTACATTAATAGACGTATCCTAAGGAAGGTCTCTTCAGTGGAATATGGAGGATACGAGCGTGGTGCGTAGCTTGGTGGCATTCGGGCAGGGAAGACAGCGACACTGAAGAGGAGAGTCCGAGTGAACAGGGTCAGGGCTACATAACGCCGTTGTCCCTTGACACGCCTCTGCCCAGTTCCGTGTCGAGGTGTACGTCGCTCAACGTTATCAGGTAAAAAAAATCAGCCCGATAGACGGTAGGGAAAGACGGGCGAACAAGTTAAAAATGAATAGAATTGTCTGTATGTACCGTGATGCTTACGTAAAAGTAAGCTTCGCCTACGCTTTGTCTAAAAAAACACACTTGGGAATTGTTATTATCAATCACGTCAAATATACATTTGAAATTATTACCATCTGCTGTCTCCACTTGAGTTTTAAATTCCCGTCATTTCAAATGAATATAAAATAACCCCTAATTTTCAGAGATAATTATTAAAAATGCTTTTAATTTTTGCTGAAATTAATAATTCCACTAAAAGTTTAGGAACATAGAAACTCCCTAAATTAAAAAAAAAACGTTTTCAAATGCGAAACTTCATTTGGTATTATAATTAAACAAAAAAATTCCACTGTAGCGAATTAAAGCAAACTGTAACCTTCAGAACCTTACAGAAAGCAAATTAAATATTTAATCATGGATTAGCACTTAATTTCTGATTAACTTGATTTTGTTACGTCACTACTCACAATTAAACAAGTTCAATCGTCGATTAAATTAATTCGTGATTGAAACAAAATGTCACTTCGACATGTGTCATTACTAATGTAGAAAAAGTAAAATACTAAGGAAGTGGCTGATATTTGCACTAGTTTAACAAGAATTTCTTTAAAACAGATTAGATAATAATCTAAATATAGTCGTTAACACAGGCTACCATATTTTTATACTACTGATCGTTGCAAATGCCATTTTAATCTTTAATTAAACCAGCTCAAATGTATATGTAAATTAGGGATGGGTCGGTGTTTTGGAGAGATATTTCGTTGCCGCGACGTGTCGCGCTCTGGAATACCGACATAACTCGTTACTTTGGAACGATGGGCTGTCGCGCGACACGGGAGCGATAGTGGTCTACATTCGCGACGTTCCTGTGGAACGGTAGCGTCGCTGAAAGGATAAACATTTCCATCGTTAGTTTGGAACGATGCGCTATAGCGCGACAGGAGCGAGGCAAAGTCGACTATCCTCGAGAACGTTGCGATTTACATTCGCGACGTTCCTGGTCGCGGTCTCATGTAGCCGATTGATAAACATAATATGCGTGCATATTATTGAAATGGTAGATGCTATATGCAGCGGAATTGTTAATTGTAGCAGCGTAAAATAAATATGTAAACTATATTTATTCAAAATAAATTGAATTCTAAGAAAATAATAAAAAAAAAATAAATCTAAAAGTAGCTATAACGTAAAGAAATTAAACAATTCCTTTGTTATAATTTGAAAATAATACTTAATCGTTTTACCATAGCTGAACTTAATCTGCTTCTTCTATGTGATCAAATTTTATCAGTTTTTATAAAAATACTCATTATAGATCTTAAATTACAGTGTGTTTGATATATAAAGAGATCAACCAGCGTAATAAGCGACGATTTCATAGTTATATTATATCGTTCCAAAGTAACGGTATTTTGTCGCGGTATTTTTGTATCGCGGTCGCGAAAGAAACGTTCCATGAGTGGTGCGGTATTTCCCATCTCTAACGTAAACAGTAATTAATTTAATCACAAATTAAATTTTAATTGATAACTTAAATCAAAATTAAAACATGTTCTGTAAAGCGGTGGTAAATCTACTAAGAGGGTAATGGATGGTAATTACGATATTAAGATTAAGTTGGCATGGCTACCACTTATTGATGCAAAATCGAAACTTCACGGATTACAGCGCCAACTGTCCCCTGTCAAAGTTACATTTTCTCTCGACTTATTTTAAATGTTATCTCAAATAACTAATTGCATTTGAAAATGATAAAATTGAAAAAGGATTACTGAAGTTATATGAACGAAGATATATATTTCAACTGCCTTTTAGCGATTATATAATGTATTTGACTCAAACTTTGGCATCAGGGATCGCAAGGTAACTTTATATAATCTTTCTAGATAGTGGTTAATCCAAACATTAACCATTTAGATGTGCCTGACATTAGCAATACAAAATTTAGTATGGCAACACTATCCAATTAGCGAATTTGTGGTATTTATTTTGTTGTATATGTTTACGTTACTATGCGGAACATAACTATATGTTGTCAGGAGACCCCCATGAATTACCATATAATTATCAAAAAAACCTAAATCATTTTATGACCATTCAAGAAAAGAGCTATTTTTACAGATTAGACAGGTCCAAAGCACTGATATTTAATTAATTTGAATTTCTTTCAGTTTCTAGTAAACAAACATGCTACGTGCTATTCGTCGTTGGAACTTCAACGGGGTTTATTATACAAAGTCTGAAACGGTTCTTTTCGGTAACGCAGTGCAAATTACGGTATCATAATGACAAGTCAATCGAAAATAAAGGTAGTTCTCGTTGGTATGCCCATTTTTCTATTTCCGCGATTTTCGGTATTTACATGAATACTTTGTATTTCAGTTGGTAATTATAATTGGAGCACATTTTATACCTTCAAAATGGCGGACTGACAATACTTCCCTGTATATAGACATGTTAAATGGATGATTGAAACCAGTTTCGCACTTTTGGTTTCAATAAATTCATTGTACTGAAAATTCTCTACTTTTGCTGTATCAGAATTTTATAATTCCAATCATACAGCACTCTTTTGCATCTAAACTTAGCGGAATTTCCACTAAGTTGGCAACCTTTTTTGTTGCTATTCTTGAAGATGGATCATTCCTAACTTTATTTCGTTTTTAGAGAGCCTCAAGCAGCAGGAACCACACCGCCACGCGACCAACCCCCTCCTCAAGTCAACGTAACACCAACGCGTCTCGCGCCGCGCGATTCTAAAAGCCTGCCGACCGCTAATCGCATGGGTGGTCGTTCGGCTTCAACAGACAGCGTCTACACCATACTCATCAAGCTTCCGGGCGACACCAGCGACGACCCGACCTGCAATGAGGTACCATCCATAAAGATGATACCAGAAGGCACGCCGAAACCTGGCCGACAGCAGATGGACGGCGAATTCGCGTTGGGCAGTACAATGCACGCCAATCATCTGCGGCGACCTTCGGCGATGCCCGATATTCGGATCCCACTCAACGCGAAGATCATCCCGAAACAGCTGGGCGGTAAAACGCTGCTGGCGAACGCGACGAAGAATCAGGGTAAGAAGAAGAAGAAGACGCAAGAGAAAAAGGCGGATAAGAAGGCGGCGAAAACGTTGTCCGCCATCTTGTTGACTTTTATCATTACGTGGACGCCTTATAACATCCTGGTGTTACTAAAGCCGGTGACGACAGACCCCGATTATCGAATACCGGACAAACTGTGGGATTTTTTCTATTATCTGTGTTACATTAATTCGACGATAAATCCGATGTGCTACGCTCTTTGTAATGCAAGTTTTCGACGCACTTACTTGCGCATCCTTCAGTGTAAGTGGCATAATCGTAATAGGGTCCCTATGAACCGCGGATTCTATAACTGAAATTAGTAGAGAGACGTGTTGGCGTCTTGTTGATAAAAAATAAACAACATAACTAATATAAACGATATTACCTTTTCCTTCAATCTCCAATAACCCCTTATCCTTGATTTACCAAAAAGTAAATAGAAATGATGTAATCGTGTACTATATAGCGACTTTCTCCCATTTATTTACCTCTCCCATTGCCCTCTAGAGGATAAATAAAACAGAATCTATTGCTGTAACCTTCCTTACCTCTGTGGGTATATATACAAACATCCAACACATATATATATATATATTAAATAAATATATATGTACTTTATTCTCTTTTTTCTTAAAGAGATTATATTATAAAGGACAGTATCTAGATGTTTTTATATTTAAATGTGCTCAAAATATTCGCGAGATTCCCGGGTTTTAGATTTTAAAACATGTATTTAATGTGGTACAGACATACATGCATTAAATTTATACAGGGTAATTCGTATTATTGCTATAATACTGGTTACCATGGTAACAGCTTTTGGGTTTAGGTTAGTTTAATTGCCAATTTTGATGAAGCTGAAGGAAATTAATGATTGGAACTACATCACAAATTAATTCAAAACTTTTTTTCTCTAATCTGACAATTTTAATTCAACATGGCTTTAGGATTTGCCATCAATTTTTACATCTGTAATTACATTAACAAAATGTCCTTCAATGTTATTCTTCCACACCCAAACGTTACTTCTCTGTTGCCAAAATTTTTCTGATTATTATTATGTTGTGTATTAAACTAAATGGAATTTGAACAGTGACACGTGATTTTAACATCTATTCAAAACGAATCATCCTGTATACTGTACAATAAAGTAAAATATTAACCAAAATGAAAACATACATACCCTCTTACATATTAAAGATGAACCCTAACAAAAAGAAGAAAACCCAAATGGAAACAATGAAACAAATGATATTTATATTAACTAAAATACTTTACATACTATACATTCTATAGAGGCTGTGTGTTAGATTTTAGTAATAAATTATAATCATTGTGGCAACACTGTATAAAATAATTCGTTCTTTTTCTTTACGGAGAAACCTATTTACGTTTAAAACTTTAATATTTGCGTTGCAATAAGTACGATCATTGTAAATGAAGGGTTAAAACAGAGGGAAAGCATGGTTGTCTTCCAAACTTCGCGAAAGCAAAAAAAGCTGGCAGTATTATATTACGGAAGATAGCGGAAATATACAATAGACATAACAAAAGAAAAAGAATTATTTCCATGTGTGCTAATTTATTGTATGTAGGTAAATATATAGTAGTTTGATAGTCGTGTAAAGAGAATTATTTTCAAATTTTTGATGTATTCTACTACTCTTTATTCATCAAATAAAGAATAAAAAATAAATAACAGATAAAACAGACTGAAAAACAGCGTAGTTATACAAAATATGTAAAAAAAATATGTTAAAAGAATCAAATATTGTGTTCTCATTTTACTTCCATGTAGTTTACAGTTTTGAACGATATAGTTACAAACGAAAGTAACTAGATGTGATTAGATGTGTCATTTCATGCGTGCCAACGCCAGATATTTAAAAAAAGTACATTATT
The DNA here is from genome assembly GCA_029619315.2 of Dynastes maya. NCBI lineage: Eukaryota > Metazoa > Arthropoda > Insecta > Coleoptera > Scarabaeidae > Dynastes > Dynastes maya. The sequence goes on from JAROYE020000020.1 coordinate 2,154,909, forward strand.
TAACGTATTTTGAAACTGTACAAAGTGCAAAACTGTAAACTGAGAGATATATAAGTATTTGGTAAGTTCCTTATATTCAAATATGTAATATCTATTATACCGAATTTATATACGAAATGATCTAAACAGTTTTATTTTGGATATGTTCCAATAAATTGTGGATTTGATACAAAGACAATAAAAATAAAAATTTGATCGTAAATAGTGTCATTGCAATTTTATTTCTACATAGGAAGGTGTATAATTGTAATTTTGAGTTTGTCACAAGAATAGGTCATTTCGTGTATACCTACGACGTATTTTATTTTAAATAAACTAACTTTGGAAATTTGTAATTTTGTAAAAGAACAAATATGTGCAAATGAATTATTTTTATATTTTCGAATTTAAATCATAGGCGTCCCCTTTTCAGAAAAAAAAATAAAATAAAATAATTTTAATATCTCGCAAAAAATATACAATAATCAAGCAAAATGGTCCAATGGTGCCAATACCTAAAGCAACTAATATATCGTTTTATTTTATATATAAAGAAAGGTAATATTTTCCCACCTCGATTAGGGACACCTATGGTTTAAAATGGAACAATTGAAAGGCGAGTGGGAGACTATACTTGTTTGTTTTCTTTTCCTTTAATTGTGTGATTAATTTTTAAAGTAAAACATTTTTTTTCCATAGGCGACAGGAGGCAACGTTTATTCTAAATTTAATAAAAGCAATACTCGTAAGGACGTTAAATGGCGCAAATTGAAAGCATTGCAGTAGTGCCAAACTTTTTGTTCAATGTGTGCCAAATATTCTGTGACTGATAAATAGAAAAATTAAAATGAAAAGGTGCCAAATTCAAATTAAATATAAAATAAAGTACCAATCGATGTCGTTACTATGTGGTTTAAAATTAGCTAAGGAAATTGTAAAAAAATTCATCGTATCCTCGGACAATCTATGTGTCTTCGCCCAATACAAAAAATTTACTTCCACGGCAATTTTTAACATTACTGAAGAAAGAATATAATAAAAATAAATAATAAGTTTCTTTATGGTTGCCTTTTTCTAGATGTCCATTAAATTTAAGATTTTACACAAATTCTTTGTAGAGTTCGTAAGGATTTGTAGATAAACAGCCTGGTTAAAAGATATTAGACATTTTTGCAAGAAAAAACAATATTTACATGAATACATGAATAAATATAGCTATGTCCTTTAAAATTTAATAACGTGAATATTGTGTTTTTGTAATATCAATCACGTCTAATATCAATCAAAGCTGTATACTACAAAATCAAATTCTTTAAACAATGATTGTTTTGAAAAATACCTAACTCAATATTTTTTAAATTTGACGATGTTTGTGTTGAAAAAGTGTCTTTATCGTTCCTTCCTTGTCTAAAAAAGAGGAGGAACAAGCTTCAAAATAGAGTGAAAATGTATTCAGTGATTTATAAAATAATGAATATAATACGTATACTACGTATGTGTACATAAGAGGACTGTGTAGACTTTAGATGCGTATATTACTAATTATATTCGAACAAATTAATAACTAATAAGGAATTCGTTAAAGCAGAAGGAAAATCATCAAAATATGTAATAGTATACAGCGTGTCTCAAGGAAAACAATCCAATCGTAATATTTTGTTTTATTGTTGCGAAAACGGACTGTCAAAATAGACAAAAATCAGAATCATTTTAAACATAATACAAAGCTATCGTTTTAGATCTTCAAAAGTAGGAAATGATTCTGCAAATGTTATGATGTAAACTAGTTTAACTGCATAAAAACTGTATACAAATTCAATAATTTTTCAAAATCGAGCATATTATTTTTTGAGATAATATGGTTAATTCGACGTATATTTCAGTAATAAACTTTTTGTTTTCGTTATTTATTTGAGTAAAAGAAACGAAAAATAAAAATGAACACAGATTTTCTCATGGTTGACTGTATTATTTTGTTAAATGTTACATTGTGTTATGTTATTCAGTCAGGTGTAGTTACACCCCAGATCTTAAGCCTGACATTGTGTTTACCTATTCATAATTGATCTGCCTATGTCTTCCTTCATAGTATAAGCATAGGAAGACTTGAGGAGTTGATTTAGGCTGATTGGTGGTTACCTTCTTGACATTTTCTAAATTTCGCGGTGATTTAAATTTGTAGTTCTTGCAATAAAGATCATAGTGTAAGCGTACATTACACTGGCAAATATGTATACACGTTATTGTCGAAACTTGAATCACCCGCGAAGTTTAGAAGATGTCAAGTTGCCCAAAAAATGCCAATGGAGTGTTTACATTTCTTCTTCCCATTATGTTCCATGCATATTGCCCAGGATTCATACTTAGACTACATACATGCTAACTAGATGCCGCATTTAGTTAATTATTAAAGCATTAAAAGAAAACCATGTCCAATATAAGGTACAAAAGAGGGTATACCATCATTGACACGCAGCTCTGTATTTGCTGTCAAAGATACCACTCCAAATCGATATTGAGCTTTCACAAGATGTATCGAATATTATATGCAGCGCATTTTCATTTACCCAATGGTACACTCTAGAATAATAATAATGAAAATTTTGCAGGCAAAATATGGATTCATCTATGAACAATATTTTCTTCCAATTATCAATTTGCCAATATGCACGTTCCTCTGTGAAAGCTAGTCTCACTTTGAGGTGCTCCACAAGTAACCGAGGACTGTTTGGTGGTATCTGTGTCAATACCATAATAAACTGTTTTCAAGTAGCTGGCAACTTTACAAAGCAATCTCTGCCGCACCCTTGAGTCGTACCGTAACTATGTGTCTGAATAAAGTATTTACTGTATTTCCTTTAAAAACTACTAGTGAGAATTTCTGAATTGACATTATGATCAATGGAAGGCCAAATTTAACGAAACCATGAAGAAAATGTCGAAATTAAATATTGGACTACAGCCGTGAAAACCTATATTTTTAAATTATCTCGATTTTTTTTGCTCACAAATTATAAAAAATAATAAAAAGCTTACGGATTATTTGCTTTAGAACGCTGTATTATTCTTAGGACCGTTTGTAATGATGGAAGAATTTGCGCAATATTTTGTAAAACTCAAGTTCAGAAAATTGTAGCGTGGCAAGTGTATAAGAAGGCTGCAATTGATTGTGCAACAATCAATAGAAGATAATTTAGAACCTGCTCTATTTTTCTTGTAAATCCTGTGCGTAAATTTGCTGAAAACGTTTTATATTTCTTGACAATTTTCGGTCATCTATATGATTATGTTTGCTGTAAGTTATATATCCATGAAAGAGTTAATAAACAACTTTCCTACTAGCGGCTACGTGAGTCCATCATTACTGCTCTGATTGGATGGACGTAAGTGCGATTTACGGGTTAATATTATGTACCTTTTACGTAAAAGGCAATGAAATTTTGCATACCTAGGGAGGTAAAGTAATAATACATTAATATAGCAATAGGTGTCAATGCATAACAGAAATTAACAATTACATAAGTAGGTACAGGTCGCGCATTGTAGGATGGCGAGTTCTGGCGCTGTCCGAAGATACTGTCGGACATCGTTCGGGAAAATTCAAGTTTGAATGCAACATGCAACGGCGTAGCTGGATTTATTTTTTAAATTATTTTAGCATAATAAAATAAAGTCTTGTATTTCTACCGCGCATCTGAAGCGTTCGCCATCCTATAACGCACAAACTGTATATAAGTAATTGTTGATTTTTTCGAAATGTTGGGCTGGTAGTAGGAAAAATATTGTACGCTACTCGGGTCGTAAATACTTTTGCAAAATTGCATTTATATCCCTTGTGATATAAATAACTAATTTGTCCTTTATTTATTTAAGTGCGACAGCAAAATTATCGAAGTTATTTTTTTATTATATTTATTGTTAACCGTTTTTAAAAGTTAGCCCGCGTTTTCGAGCGATTTCAATTTAAAAATTTTAGGCCCAAAGATCTCCAAGATAATCACTTTTTGACCATTTATTGAATTTAAATCGGTGGAATACACATCTAGTAGAAACTATTTGTAAAAATTGAATCGATTCAGTCGATTTTTCATTTTTTTTTTTTGCAAAAAAAACATTTTTCTTGATTTTTTTCATTTTTCATTCTCTGATTGCCCTGATTCTTCTGTATCGTCATCTTCTTTTGTAAATTCCAACAAATGTCACACAAAAGAGCATGTAGCTTTTTGCCGTTGTACCAATGTTCAAGCCTCGCCGTCACTTGATGAAAACGCTCGCCATGCTCATCGGATTCGTTTGGTGCTTGTTCGGCGAATTTTTCTACATGGCAATGCAAAAAATGAATTTTTAATGACATTCGAACATTTAAACGGTGAAAAGCAGTGAGCATGTCTTCAATTAGCCAATTCTCCGATCGATGAATTCCGAGAACATTGTCAATAACCGCTTTCACACAATCCCATACCACAAGCCCCATGTCGATGAGTGCATTTTCAAATCGTTTGTCCCTTATCAAACGACGAATGTCCGGTCACATTAAATATTCTTATAAAATAAATATTATACAAAATGAAATTTCGATAGATCAACATTCACATTCAGACATCTACCTTCTTTTATTTTCATCCCACTTAACCGTGGAAAAACACGACGCAATTCGTTGAATGCATTTCCTTCTAGGTTCAATGCTTTTATGAAATGTTTAACAATTCCTAGCTTGATGTGGGGCGGTGGTAACCAAACCTTTTCGATCGGCATAAGTGGAATCTCAATAATGTTCTTTTGTCGCAATCTAAATTCCTCACGTAGAGGCCAGTTCCGTTCGTTATATTGGTCGCCGGCAAAACGGGTATTTCATAAGCACATGTAGCACATATTTTTGGTATAACCCGTTTGCATACCTCTTAAAAGAGCTATCATTTTCCACTTTTACACTAAATCGATGATTTTTTTTTAGCAATGCATATGTCCCTTTTGTATCGTTGCTTAGTGCAATCAGAATTGAATTTTTTGAATTGGTGTTGTGTAGCAGAACCGCTTTCAAACTGCTTTTTGACGAGTCGATAAAGAATCGCCAATGCTCGGAATTATATTCATTTTGCATCGTTAAAATCAAACCACGGATATCAATGCAATAAGCCAGTGAATTATTTTCAATGGATTTGAAAAAATTCGTAAATCGATGATGGCAATTGATTGCTCCGTACATCCGAACATCTGCTGCCAAATGTGCGTTTGTTTTAAGTCCTTTGCCAAAAGAATGGACTGTCGCTGTGATAAATCCAGGCTTCTTATCATATTATTCAAACGAGTTTGCGCGATTTCAATGTGATTGCATGGCGCAGTGACATTTGATGGTTACATACATTGATACACCTGCTTCTTCGGTTTTCATGGCTTCTAATGCTGATAGTTCAGATTGTTCTGTTGAAATTGGTCTTAAACGGATACTCTAAAACTGTGGCACTGGAACACTGAAACAGTTCACTAAAACCCTTACCACAACACTGAATTCGTACTGGACGCACGTTTCGATAGCCAAGCTATCAACATCAGCAGCAAGACTGAACTAACAAGCTAGGTGAAAAACTAACCTTATAAGGAAAATAAATTAAGCAATATGTAAATTTAAAATCGTAAAATTTAATGAGCCGCTTCATTGCACAGGACTATAAATAGCCTAAAGGTAAATGGGCCGAATGACGTGAGTTAATAAATCCTAGATTACAATGAAGCGGTTCATTGCACATGGTTAAAATTACAACTATAAATGATTAAACATGATGTAACAAAGGATAAAGGCTGGAATTTAGTGGTCCTAAATCTGAATTCATTAAGTGAGTTTTGTTTTTGTAAATTTCCATGCCTTCATAACAATTTAATTGAGAAGTACTCCTTACGTTTTTAATTAACTTTATATTATCAACATTATGGTTATTTTCAAGCATATGTAGGGCAACGCTAGATTTATCAAACCTTCTGAATTTGAGATGAGCCAAATGTTCTTTGTACCTAATTTTGATTGATCTTTTTGTCTGCCCAATATACACTTGATCACAATTTTTACATGAAATTTTGTAAATTCCTGATTTATCCATGTTATCCACTGGGTCTTTGGAATTTCCTAAAAGGTTTTTAAGGTTATTGCTCGAAGAGAAAACAATCTTGCGGTCAATCTTACAAAAGATTTTTTGAAGACCCAACAACACTTTTTATCAACAAACGGAAGGAACAGCAATGGGTAACAGCTTATCTCCGTTTATGGCTAACCTCTTTATGGGTAAATTTGAAACTGACCTGAAGAATACTTTCGCTTATTTCCCTCGGCTTTGGATCAGATACGTCGATGACATTTTTTGCATCTTTGACATCAGTAAATGTTCAATAACGGATTTCATAGAACAACTTAACTCAAAATTTCCCTCTATCAAATTTACCCACGAAGAAGAAAAAGACAACAGGATTCCTTTCCTCGACATGTTAGTAATAAGAAATAAAAATAAGTTAGAAATAGACGCATATAGGAAACCTACTAGTAATAATAGATTCATCTTACAGGATTCTAATCACTCATATGAACACAAACTTTCGGCTATTAACTTTTTGGTGCACCGGTTACTCAATTTTCCTTTAACGAAAGATAGACATCAAAATGAACTAAAAGAAATCATCAATATTTCTAACTTTAACGGATTCTCTGAAGATGTCGTCTATAATACTATTAGGAAACATAAGAATAGATTAAGAATTAGAAATGGAAGCACATTAGAACGCATTGACGGCCGTAATAATAAGAAATATGTTAAATTACCCTTTTATCCATGTTACACCAAGGGTCTTCAAAAAATCTTTTGTAAGATTGACCGCAAGATTGTTTTCTCTTCGAGCAATAACCTTAAAAACCTTTTAGGAAATTCCAAAGACCCAGTGGATAACATGGATAAATCAGGAATTTACAAAATTTCATGTAAAAATTGTGATCAAGTGTATATTGGGCAGACAAAAAGATCAATCAAAATTAGGTACAAAGAACATTTGGCTCATCTCAAATTCAGAAGGTTTGATAAATCTAGCGTTGCCCTACATATGCTTGAAAATAACCATAATGTTGATAATATAAAGTTAATTAAAAACGTAAGGAGTACTTCTCAATTAAATTGTTATGAAGGCATGGAAATTTACAAAAACAAAACTCACTTAATAAATTCAGATTTAGGACCACTAAATTCCAGCCTTTATCCTTTGTTACATCATGTTTAATCATTTATAGTTGTAATTTTAACCATGTGCAATGAACCGCTTCATTGTAATCTAGGATTTATTAACTCACGTCATTCGGCTCATTTACCTTTAGGCTATTTATAGTCCTGTGCAATGAAGCGGCTCATTAAATTTTACGATTTTAAATTTACATATTGCATAATTTATTTTCCTTATAAGGTTAGTTTTTCACTTAGCTTGTTAGTTCAGTCTTGCTGCTGATGATGATAGCTTGACTATCGAAACGTGCGTCCAGTACGAATTAAGTGTTGTGGTAAGGGTTTTAGTGAACTGTTTCAGAAATTGGTCTTGTTGGAACAGGCATTGTATTTGAATGCGGCGGCGGCAATTGAGTATATGTTGTTGGAATGTGTTTCAAAGAACCACTTCTTCTTCTGTTCATACCGCCAGTATAATTCACGCACGCATAACATTCAGCTGGATCATGTTCTCTTGGATCTATAAAAAATCATCGGAACACCAAATGGCGTACCGACTCCGGTTTTTGTCCATTTATTCAAATTCAAAATGCATGTTGTATAAACAGTAGACGGCGTTCAATACACATCACTAGAAACATTTTGTGAGGAATATTGTTAATACAAATCAACGGTTTCAGCACACAAGTGGTCTTAATTACAAATTTTCCACACACGTAACAAAAGGTATTCAATTTAGAACATCCATTTTTGATATTTCAAATTAATGAACAATTTCGAACTTTTCACTATTCACTTCGGTTTGGGTTATTTGCTTTAATATTTAGATGTTAACACTTTGACTTCTGAAAACAGACTGAGCTCTCAGTGGTTAATGGCGCCGCTTATTTTTAAATTGAAATTGCTTTAAAAACGGTTGGCACAATTGGATTCAGCGTACTCGAGTTAGGTTTACCCCTCGGGTGCCCAGCTTGTTACATTTTGCAAATAGCACAATGAATTAATAATAATTGTGAGCATACCCTGAAACAATATTTTGTGCAATTTTTATACTATAATCTTGCCACGTTGCAAACAACTTAATGGGATAAAAACAGTTAAAAATTGCACGTTTTTTATGTAATCTTGATTGCAGAAAATTCTTCACATTATTGCATAGTTACAAACCGATTCTAGATACGATACCCTAAAATTTTGTGATTTCCTTGTGTACATACGATATCAATACTAAATTCCCATTATTCTAATTCAATGTGAAAAAAGTAAAATAAATAATATCTCGAAATCAATGTAAATTCCTCGTTTATTAGATTAAGATAAATCACGAAACCAAAGAAAATGAGACGATATACCTAAGTATATCTATCTGTATGTAATATATTAATATAGAATAAGATATATACCTTATTGTTTATTAAACATTACAAATATATATTTTTACGAATATTATTGCAATTTCTACTGTTATTAATGTTCTCGTTACTACTACGTTCGATTTTTAAATAATTTTAATCTTAATATGTAATAAGTACGGTCAACCCAGTCGAACTTTCAAATAAAAAGTATATATGTATGTAACAATTTACGCACATTAGGTACAATTATATTATATTATTATATTTATAATATTAAAAAGAAGAAAGTTGGTTAAAAATGAAAAACTGAAACACTTGGAGACGCAAAAAATGTTTGTAATGTTTATCATTCCCGAAACAAAAACAATATTATAAATAAATAAATATACATATATATGATATAGTGGTTTGTAAAAAAATGATGTTAATAATAAATAAATAAACTGTTGTTTTATATACTAATATATTAAAGAAATTTTATTAATAAAATGATCCCAAATTAATCATGAACGTATTACGGGTATTCAATTATTATAATTACTAATAAAAGCAATGACCTAAACTAATCATAACAATATTTATAAAACTTAATATATACAGATTAATAAATTTTAAAAAGGGAGGTCAAAACCCAAAAACGTTTAACTGAAATTAATAAAAAATATATATTATATATATGAGTGGTGATAAGTTAAATGAGGACAAGGTTTATTAATCTTTAGTATATTAATTTATTTGCAGAAGTGTGTTATACGTATACACCCTTGGCTAATATTTATATTAACTAGTATTAAATTTCAAAAGAAAAGAAGGTGACATGTACGCCTGCGACACTTTCTAATATTTGTACGATCTAAAGGTTATCTTTAGCCCTTTGTTTACAACATGGATAGTATATATATGTATTGTTATGTTCAACGTTGTATGTACAGCCTCCCTCGATCGTCACTTCGGAACGACTAAATGTCAAGCTGGCCACTCGTTGGTAACGAAATATCCCTCTTGCGGGGAAAAATGGAAATTTCTTCGTTACCATCTCCCCTCCAGCAAACTGGCTATGGAGTGAGGACATTATATTTAAAATATGTCTAGATAACGACGACTGTGGGGTAACATGGACAAATCTACTCGTCAGTTAATTTTCTTATTCACGTAAGTTGTCCAAATTCATGTAGAAATCGTCTGAAATAAGCAACAGCGTAAATGGAAAGGTATTTTAAATAATATTTCATCAATTAAATATTTATCTGAAAGGTTTCTGTAAATTAGTAAAGAATTTTTACGTTTAAAGCTTGCCAGTGACATTTTGGATCATAGAATCATCGAAATACGACCTCCTAGTTGAGTCACTGCATTTATTATCGTATGCTGTTTGCAGAAATGATCTCATATGATCGAAATTCATCGTAAAAGTTTCTATTTGGGTTAAATTATCAAAATTGGCTGTGAAATAAAACAATCGCCGGTCTTTCGCGATTTAAAATAAAAAAAAAGGTGAACGACGCTATAATTTTTCATCAATCTTAATTTGGCCTTGGTTGAATCAAAGTGTTTCTTAACTTCGATCCCCATATAAAGTGCTCGATTGTGAAATCAAAGTCTTTATTTGAAGAGAAAAGGGTTAAATATCCAGAGCAGGCAGTTTCCTGTAATGGTTATATAAATAGAGAGTTTATATAACATTGGCATCGTTTAAAAATTCAAGGTTAGAATCTTAAAATTCGTTAAATTAATTGTATTCATTTGAAAATTCGTTATAAAATTGCCGAAAAGTTATCCAGGGATACCCCCGAACCTACTAAGAATCGTTAATTTAGTTTAAAATTAGAAAATTTAACAATTTTCCAAAAATCCCCTGAGAAAGATATTTCAGTATATATCTATACGCTATAGTATGTTAAAGAAGAAATATTTTATATAAAACTTTACTTGGCGAGATCCTAGAGTTGTTTAGGTTATGCAAGAAGAAAATGTTGTCTGTCGGTTTTGACATGTGATGATTATAAATTCCTGTCTTTGCTATGGTGTTCCACATTTCAAGAATTTTGCTGTCCTAACTTTGGACCTATAACACTGGCATTCGATTGGTGGCATAGGTGTACATAATGTATTTTTTTTATCTTGCACATTCCTGGTCCTTAATTAGCTTTATTAGCACTGTATATATAATATACACATATATAAACTCACATAAAAGAAATTTATAGATAGATTTTGTGTTTGGGTATTATATTCTTCCTAATAACTAAACAAAATACCAAAAAAAGCAAATGAACCATATACATACATGCATAAGAAACCTATCTAGGCGTCGTATTCGTGTACATTTTAATAAATTTAATAAAATAAATCGATGTTTGTGTATGTTTAGATTGTAAGAACAACTACATAATATAATATAATAGATCGAGCGTTTTGCGGAGTTGAACTGAAATACATTTTGATGTTGACGGCACTGTTAGCCATAAACCTACCAAGATACGAGTTATTATTTTCAAGACGCGCATGATTTCATAATCGCTTATAAATATGTGCTGTATCTGCATCGAGTACATTGGAAAATACTCAAAATGGACAATTCCAAAAGCGCTCGACGACTATATTCTTCTAGATTCTATATAACAGTTTCTAAAAGTTCAAATATACTTGTATGTCAATTTATAACTTACACATCTTTTACTAACATTACCCCCAAAAGGAAAAAAAGGCAAATATTTTAATTATGCTACAAGAACTATTAAACAAGGCAGCGATTTGATTTAAATATTTAGAACACTTTGATAATAGATCCTCTGCAGCTTATATGTGTCAAAGTATTTAGACAACGACTTTCAGCATGTACTTCTCAAAGGTAGGTTCACTAAGTATATATACTACCGCTCAGAAATATTTGGCCACCCTTGAATTTTAGATTTTTGTATACAAAGAATGTATTTGGGAAATACATTCCCTACTGCTCCTCAATGCAAATTGCAATGACTAGCTTTTCCGGCTTGCTCTACTTTCACCCTTCGACTGAAGCTGATATGATAGAAATTTCTGGTAAGGCATCCATTGGTTTAGACGGGATACCCTATAAGATTTTGAAATATTTTGCAGACTACATTTTTAACCCTACATCGCGAATTGTAAATAAGTCTTTCTCTCCGCGGACGCTGAAAAGTGCGAATGTAATACTAGTCCATAAAAAGGATAGTAAACGGTCGATATCAAATTATAAACTAGTGCTGTTGATATCCGATAAAATGGAAATCCGTATTCTAGGATCCAGATCCACTATCCAATTCTCGGATATATGGAGAAAAAAAGCAATCGTTTTTTAAATCCGTGCATTTAGAATAATATTGAATTTCCAATCGCACAGTTACTTTGCATTGCAAAGGTATCCAATCTGGGGATTATATTACATATTGTAAGTTTTTAATATTTACTACGAAACTGTAGCTACCTACCCTTTACCCGAAAAAGTTATCGGAGAACGGGGCTAGATCGTTACCATCGAGACAACAAGGCTAAGCGCCCTTCGATGGCGTTGCCAACCTGACGGTGCCGACTTGTGGTCCTATGGTCGCATATTTGCGGAACAACATTTCGGCCCGCTATCTCTAACCATTTTGGAGATATGGGCGTTTGATGTTTTCGGACCTCAAAAAACGGTGCCAGAACGAGGCCCGAAATCGACATCGTTCTAGTTTTCCGATAGAAAATTTTTCGGTTTGGGAGCTACAGAGCTTCTTTTATAAATTTTGAGACGTCCTAGAATCGGGGCGGCTAGAGCTAAAGAGTTGAGCTTTTTTAGTCTTAAAGCGCTCGCTGAGAGCTTTCCAACGAAACTAAGGTGGAGATGATACAGTAATTGCAATTTTATTCGAAATTCTGTTCAATTTCACGAGAAAATTTACAGACATGCTATTTAACCAGGGTCTTTCATTTCCTATTATGTGATGTTTTACCTAATCTATCATTATTTTTCCCACAATCATTTTTAAGTAGGATATTTGTATAACAAATTATTATAATTCTTGCAATACGTTCACTGCTGTGAATATGACATTTACATATATCAGTATCCAAATGGCTATGTTCGGTGATATAATTTAAAATATATTGTATTAAAACAGAACGTTTATGATACACATTTAAAAACATCTCTTCGTGTTCAAAAACAATTTTGTTAAATATAACGTTTTTTGTCAAATACAGCGGACAGTTAGGGAATTGAGTTGGAATAGCATCTTTTTTAAGCCTAGGATTTTTGAAACTTACAGTTATAATTTGACCGGTTCTTGAATCTGTAACTGTTGAAAACTAAATAATTTACAAAGTGTAACTTACAAACAAACATACAGAACAGCCGACAGTACTATAAATAGATCGTCCGAGTAACGCTTGTAGGTTACCCTGTTTTTATCGTTTATCGCTTATACAACACTAGAAAAACATTACAGGTATCACCAACAAAGTATGGAAATATCATTACACAGTATTTTTTTTAAATAAAGCCAATATAATTTGACCTAAGACCTTCTTATATATCAGAGATAACGGCTGGATCGGATAATGGATTCGATCAGATAAAGAATCCGAATTGAAGATTTCGGATAGCGGATCCGGATCCGAGTTATCGGACAACGAATCCAGATCCGTGATGGATGGATCTGAAGTTTCGAATAGCAGATCCAGATCCGAGGTTTCGAATATCGTATCCGGACAACACCAAGATTGAGATATCCGGATAGCGAGTTATCCCGATCTGGATAACAGCTTCATTATAGTCCCATATCCGTGTTATCGTGCTTCTTCAAAACTTTCGATAAATTAATGTACAAGAGAATGATGTCATTTTTATCACGTAGCAATTCAGTTGCGTAATATCAGTTCGGATTTGTTAACGGAATCGATTGACGACGCAATTTTTCAGGCTCCGGATGTTGTGTATACATGTCTGGCCGAGAGGAAATCAGTTAGCGGTTTGTACTTTGATTTGTCTCAGACATTTGATACCGTAGGTTATGTAATGTTAATACGTGAGATTTCTCGATACGGGTTATCTATCTATCTATACATTTTGGTTAGGAGTGATACACGTAGTGCCTTATCATTGGCTGCTGGAGTGGTGCAGGGAGTGCCGCCGGGTTCTGTTCTGGGCCCACTCTTATTTATATTATTTGCTAACGATCTTTACCACCATATATTAACCTCTTCAGGGACGATTTTTTCGAAGAAAAAATAAAAACGCCCAAGAAAATTAATTATGTATTTAATTAACATTTAGAAGGTATAATGAACATTATTTTTGGTAACAAATGAGTTTTTCATAAAAAAAAAATAAAAAAATGTTGTGTACACATATGTGGCCAGTGGCCATTTGAGGAATAGTTAGGTACATATTTATTTACGAAAAGATACATTATTTATGAAAATCCTCCATGCATTCTGGGCAAACAGCTTCTTCACATTTCTTACATGCGTACCTCGTGCGTTTTTTACAGTTCCTATCGTGACAACGAGGTGGATTTTTGTAATTAATTTTTACAGGAAAATGTCCTATTCCATCAGTGCGTATTTCTGGTATAGTTTTTATAAAAGCCCTCTTTTTTCGCGGTATTGGCGACTCGGCAGAAGGTCTGCCTCTTTTTCGCGTGTTGCCATTCATTTTCAAAATTGTGGAAGCTACTGACGCCTTGAATTCCACAAAGGGAATCTTATTATTTTTGGACTTTTTATATAGTATCCAAGAATTGATCATACCGACATTTAAAAAATGGAATGCTATCCTCATGTAAAACTTTTTGTTTTTAGTTCCATGAGGATAGTGCGCCACCATGCGGTCAGCCATATCTACTCCGCCCATAAAGCGATTATATTGTTGGACTGCTTGAGGTCTTCTCACTTCAACATATTTATGTTCTTTTCTATCCCAACGTTTTACTGTGTCCTGTGGTTCCTTGCCAGTATAACTGGAAATCATATGAACAATTTTATTGTCAGCCCATCGTGTAATTGTTATATTATCAGAAGAAGTAGCTACTGAAACAGCACCTCGTCCTTGTTTCAAAAGTTCTTTTTCTTTCACTAGTTTTTCTGCAGCTCCACCCATTCTATTTGATCTAACTGTTCCAACGACATAAATACCGTTATTTTTCAGGTAATTAACTACCGGAATTGAAGTAAAAAGGTTGTCTAAAAAGATTTTGTGATTGTTTTCAGTTATATCACTACACATTCTTGCTACAGTATCTCCAATTATTCCAAGTTCCGATTTTGGTTTATCCTTTGACGATTGGTACATTTGAAATTTAGAGACATAACCATCCGCAGACGCTCTCACCCAAACTTTGAATCCCCATTTTTTCGGTTTTGACTTTATATATTGTTTATTTTTGCTTCTACCTTTGAATGGAATCATCATTTCGTCTATAGCCATATATTCGGTCGGAGTACATGAAGTGGCAAATGTATCTGCAAGGGCATCTAGGAACGGTCGCACTTTGATAAATGAATCCTTGTTTTCTCGTGTAATGTCTTCGTTGTTTATAAAATGTAGATATCGCTTGATATCTTCATACCTTTTTAGCGCCATTGTATCAGCAATAAGATCGCAACGTATCCCAGAAATCGAAGACCAGTACATTCTATATGACGGATATTTTATGTAAGTCATGACCATATTTATAGCAAAAAATTGTTTTATTTCCTCGGAAGTAATGTAAAACTCTTTTCCTGATTGTACAGCATATCGTATTGTCTCAGCTGTAATGTGATCAAAAAGTTCATCGGGAAAAATTTTCATAAAAAAGTTATAAGGAGTTTCGCCGTCAATGTTTATTTGATGTTGAGATAAAAATGGTGGTGGATTATCCGAAAAGTCATTGTCTTTTTCCGAAACCCAATGTCTAGTATTTTTCTGGACATTTCCATTAGGCCGTCGAATAAAATGAATCAAGGGCAAATCATCTTCACTATCACTTGAAGATTCATCGTTGGAAGTAGAACTTTCGGAATCACCTATTATTGGTGCTTCTGCTTGCTCTGTATCTGAATCTTCAACTTCGATTTCCTCGAGGTCCGAACTATTTGGATTTTGAACCATATCCAAAACTTTTATATCTTTCTTTTTGCCGTAAAAACATTTTGTAGAAATTGCGGACAGCGTATCTAAAAATTAGAAAAGTACGTGTTTAGTAAAAAAACTAAACGTACTGTGCGAAACTAATACCGTTTTACCGGAAAAATTATTACACATACTTTATTTACGGCTATTTTTAGAAACGATAGAAGCGATTATATAAAAAAAATGTTAAAACTTTGTACTCAAAAACTTATATCCTCTTATAACTAGCAAAAAAGTATACATACATATCTGCCCATATTACACAAATGTGTACATCACGTGTTCTCAGTTTTTTCAAAGGTATAGGCAAACACACACACCAATGCATACATATATCAATGCTTCATGTTATAAACATTACTTACCCATTTTTTTAACACAAAATATCCCAACGAATACGCAAAAATAACGCAAAATGTTATAACTAACCTCAATTCAAACGGTACGATTCTAGATTCATAACCAACTGAAGCGCGGGAACGCGAGATTTCTATCAACGTAGCTAGGCGCTCTACAAGGTAAATGGCATCATTTGCGGCCATTGCGCCTTAAAGGAAAGGGATAGTTTTAAAATTACGCGATATTTTTTTAAATGTACACATTTGTGTATATGTCCTTGAAGAGGTTAAATCATTTTTTAGGCTCCCATATACGATATCTTGCATTGTACATACATAGGTCTATTAGGTTGATAATTTGTATGAATAAACCATATATTCAGAGGTGTAAGAATAGCAGATAGTCAAGCGTTAATACGAATCGAAGGAAGAGTTTTATGTTGATCTAAAGCTATTAGACGTTCAAAACGAAACCCGAAAGGGAAGTTCTGTATAATTTCCTCGCGTGCAACTTGGAAAAATTGCCGATTTACAGGGGGCTCATTAATAATGCATACGATTGGCATGCCATCGAATACATACATTACCTTATAGCATATAAATGCAGCTACATAGTAGCCAGCAATCGATGCAGGTGTTCAGGTAAACGAAAGAATATATTTTCAGAAGTAAACGAAAATAACTTTTCAACTTTATTTATATTTGACTCCACTTCTTGAATTTATGCACAATATTTGTTTTATCTATAAAAATACACAAGGAACAGAGAATTATTTCCCTCTCTTTTTGACTAATTTCATAACTATAAATACAAAATATGGTATAATAAAACGTATTTTAAGCTATTTTAAAACGATGTTTATCCTTCCAAATGATATATCACCCGTAAAATACACAATTTAAACGTATGACACGTCGTAAGGATTAACCACTGCAGGTGGTACATCTGCAGGAACTTTCAGGTAATTGATGCCATTTTCGTTGTCGGTCGATGTCACACTAGCTTGCTTCCTTAGGACGTTTCGATGCTTTGCCGACTGGATTCGCTGTTGTAAGATCTGGAAAAGAGGATGTAAATATTAAATTCGAAATTATTTTACTTATGCCTAGGTTACTTCCGTAGATGTTGAACGGTCTCTTTCGAAATATGGGAAAACTTCTTATATGGCATATTAAAATTAACATAACCTTAATTTTAAAAAGCAATCAATCTAAATACAATATATATTCGTCACCTTCGAAAAGCAGAAGTGTTTTTATTACCAACATACGTATAGCTATTCATAGATTTACGGTATTAAGTACAACAGATTTTTGAAGAAAATTGTTTACTTTTTACGGATATTACATTACACACATAACAAATGCCGTTTTGAAACAAATAATGGCAATAAAAACACTTCTACGTATATATTCGCTTTATTTACCAAACATTTTTATTGCGTCAGTTTTTATTTTTTACCATAGCACATAGATTTCGAAATTTCATTTCACACACACACACTCTTTATGTATAATACGCGGCTCATGCGATTGATCCGATTCGGTCGGGAAGACCGATTATGCCAGGCTTAATCATATAGCATCGGTGCGCTGCAACCGTTCAACTTTGGTGTAATGCTACGTATGTGGTCGTTTGTTCGGTCTTCGAAATAAATGCATGAGCGAACAAAAATAGTTTATGAGCAAATTGAAAGAAGAAAGAATAATTCCTAAGAGATCCTACAATAACACTTCCTGAAAGACTTCTTAACGGATGTATGGCCGTGTTCTAACATCTTCTCAGGATAGAGGAAGTGATCGGTTCGCAAGTCTGGAAACAATTGTAGTTGTCCACCATTACATATGGTCGAAAAGGTAAATCGCTTTGGACAACATAACAACAAGTCTTTAACTGCTAATATATTACCGGAAATACCATCAACGCACCAAAATTACTTTTTGATTGTCTAGGATACGGAATGTCAACATGTCAAACAATAATATTTAACCATAAGTAAGTATTAAATTCCTTCATACTATTACCAATGACATTTTCATTCTTTGAAAACGCGTATTGCCTAAACTTGTTTTCAACGTTCTACCTTCTTCTTTGTTTATGAAATAATACGCAATAGCAAAATTTTAGAAAGAGGCTTTCGCGATATTACTCTACCAAATGTATTCTTTCCCTGATCACCAACAAGCTTGTATAAGATATTGTAACGCTGTAATCATAACATGCAACTGCATGCCCGCATTCTATAGGTAACAGGTTTTCAACGGTATACATCACTATCACCGTATACTATCTAAATAGTACATTCTTTATATAAATAAGTGCTTACGAGGGTAGTCTGAAATGTTTCCAGTCTATAATACAGAAACAAACATTTCTTTTTCAAGTTCAGTTTTATTTCTCAACATAATCTCCTTGTAAGTCTGTCTATACACGCAGAGTAATGGTTTAATTGCAAAAATGTTATGTACGTATATGTCGTACTGTTTTAAATAAGGTAAGCGCAATTAGTAATGTGTATTAAATAATATGCATTTCAAGAATTCTAAGTAAAAAATGCTTTATTTTAAGAAAATGAAACTATTGATTTATGAACAATACCTAAACGCATTCTGGAATTAAGAAAACTATTTACTATCTTCAAGAAAATATTGTTTTGTGTTATAACGACTATTTACTTTTACTAAGAATCACTTTCTTCAAATTTTCTGCAAGATTTTCTTGAATGAAGTTAACAAATGCCTTAAGCAAAGAAATACAATTATTTCATTACAAGTGTATACTTCTCTTAAGCGGAGAAAGAAACGCTAAGAAAATATTTCTTTTGATTTAAAACAGTTATTGTATTGCGGATAATTGATACAGTAATGGTCTTGAATTAAGGCGGACAGGTTTGATATAAGTAAACGTTTCTCTACATGCCAGGTCTGGTGAATAGGTTTTAATTCGACTAGGCGTATTGCCTTTCAAATGCCAGAATTTAATGACGGGTCGATATTCGTTTTTTTCGGGTTTTACAAAAACAATGACATTGACTAACTCAAACGACTGTTAAACAACAATTGAGCGTCCAACATGACTGAAATTTTCAAAAGTATCTTTCAACACATATGCAATTTATATTGCCAGAATATTTCTGACGAGTAAGATTATTTTCATGGGGCTTGAAACTTTTCAGACTACCGTTGAACACAAATATCTTGTTTTACGTGTTTTAGTCTGTGTAATTGAAAGTCGATCTTATCTCCATACACCATGCGATGAATCATTTGTGTATGCAGCAAATTTAGAGTAAGAAAATTACTTAAGAAACAAAAAATTATTTCACTTCGTTTGACTAGTTTTGTTTAATTAGGAAACTATAAAGACTGACCTGCTGTCTTCTGATTTCTGCTTCATCTAGTTTTTCTTGCAATTTAACTAGGGACAACGTTGGATTGGTTTGCTGGTCTTCTAGCTTCTGGAATCTCTTGGGCGGATGTTTTTTGATGATGCTGTCTGCATTTTCGTCGTCTGCAGGGATTTCGAAAGACAATCCATGTACTGAAAGTTAAGCAAAAGCAAAAATCAACATAAAATGATGTTTAAACATTATTTTGAAGAAATAATCTATTTTTAGGACAGATCTTCAGTTTTGACAAAGACAACAACGATTCCCAATTTCAATTTGGTGTTTTTTGAATTTTAATAGTATTTTAGTCTATTTCTTCTTGAGCATTCTCAACGGGGATATTTTTCAAACATCCAAATTGGCTTTGTTATATCAAGTAATTTGTTGATATAGGCTTTTTTCAAATGGGAATGCTGCTAGATATAATAGATTTTGTGCTTTTTCTTCTTAAAAGCGGAAAGTTATTTGTAAATATAATTAATGATATTGTTGTGCAATAGATTAATTTTGCATTACTGTTTTTGGCAAATTCCTTATGCAAACCTATGACATCTTCTTCATGTTATTCTAAATGCTTCTGCAATCCAGTAAAATCTAAGACACTCCAAATACTTTACCAGTCTGATGGACATTACTGAGGCTATCATTCTCCAAGACTTCAGTGTTGGGTTCAACGCTTTCGATGACTGGTATATCGGCCGTGCTGTGGGTGACGGACACTTTCCGCGGCTCCGAATTATTCGGGTTAAGTTCAGTCACCTTGGATCCATCCAAATGCTCAACAGTCATACTTTTCGCAGCGCTACAGCCCATTCTTCATTGAAAAAGATCTGTAAGTGATCAATTTCTTTCACTGATAAGCACAAAAAGGTATATTTGCATATCTTCAAGGTCGCGAAATTCGCTTAGAGCTACAAGAAAGTCGATATAAATATGCATACCGTAACATAAAAGATGGAGTGCCCGCACATAAAACCGAGTGAAAATCGAAACGTTTTTCACTTCAAAACAAAAAACGGTGCACGCGTGTAATTTACTAGCCTACTAGATCTTTATCGTGGACATTAATTACTAACACATATAACGACACGTTATTAAGAAGAACAATTGAATTTTACGAAGGAAATTGTTGACAAATTGCTTTCATAGTAAAAAAGGGATATCATAGCGAGAGTGATAGGTTATATTTTATTTAATAACAGGGCAATTAAGGGAAGTCTCATTAATCGATCGCTTGTATTTGTTTGCTGTACATCGCTAACTTGATATAAATATTGATTTGATTGCATATAAATAACCACTGCGTTTCCACAACACCAAAAAAGATCATTAGGCGAAGGCGTTTATTGGTAGAAATACTGAAATATTAAACTACCATGGATATAATAACTTTGTATATATGTAAATGTTCAAATGACAAGTTTTTTTTTGAAATTCTTTGAAAAAAGCCCTCCAGTTCTTTATTTAAGTTATATTTATTTAACTTTCACGCTTTACTGAGGATTTTATCAAGTAATAAGTTTCTGGAAACGATTTGGAGAAACTCACACCAACATTTAATAAAAGTGCACTGTAAAATATGCAAAAAATAGTTCTACAATAGACAACTGTTCTGAAAACCTTCACTCATTCATTCATCACACAGAACTTTTCTTATTATTTTGAAAATTTTTTATTCACACCTTTAAGTCCTAACAATTTTATTTTTGACAAGTGACTTGTAGTTACGACATGGACTAACTTGGGAAAATTATTAAAATACCTACACCAAAATATTGTAGTGGGATGTTCCAACGTGAAAAGCGTATGTTTATATGTTATTAAATTAATTCTAATTAATATTATATCAAAATTCGCTGATATTAGATTTTAATAGAGTTATATGCGGAACTTGAATTATTTTCGATTAATATTCGAGTTCTGACATTTGATTATTTATATTATTAATCTTTTATTCTTTAAAAAAAATAATAAATAAATAACTTCGTTAATGACATGTTACAGGGGAGAATCAAAATTCCAGGTTATTTTAGGTTGTTTACATTTTGAAAACCATTATTTGTAAAAATGACGCGTATACACACAAAAAACACAAAAACACACTGTATTTGGAAATAACCGTCAAAATCCCTTACGTCACCTGCGATACCAAGTTCGATCTTCAAAACATCAAAATTAAATATTAAGTCGTTAGATTGGTAATGCTAGGGACGACGAGAAAAAACAGAAATTAGCAACGAAAACAATTCTGACAGAAAACAAACATCTTTCGATTGATATTTAGAAATTGTATTATAAAAGTTAAAATTTCGTTGAAGTTATCAGTGCAAATGTATTGAAAAGCGCTTTAAGTGAACCATAAATCATCACCAACGATTGTCAAGAATATTACATCAGTCGAAAAATTATAAGAAGTAATTCGAAGAAATTTCATTCGAGAAGACGATCAAAGGGCTGCAAAATAAGGGGATTTTACCAAGAAGAGGAAAGAAGGAACCGTTAGGATTATACACATACACACATATCAAACACCCGTTACTACATAACTGTAAGTAATTAATAGATAAATTATATTTTCTTTTTTGTAAGTAAAAAGCTTAAAATAAACATAAAACTGATTATCTCCCTATTCAAATCTTTTAATCGCTATTTGTAACATAACAATATATTTACATTGCTGTTTTGGAAAATATTTCGTGGAAGATGCAATTCTAAACCCAAAAAATGTAATGATATAGTATTTCAAATCTTTCAATCAGATTTAGTTCAAATTATACAGAAAACACTACAAGAATTATTAGCAGAGTTAAGAACTTTTTTTTTTGATAAACTGAAACTGTAATGGCATGTGTTCATAATAAACAATTTGACAATCTGCGATATGAGTGATAAAGTATAAACTGTATTTAACAAATATTGTAGTAAGAAAAAATAAAACAGCATAAAATAGGTTGGATAAATTTCGCCAAAATCGTTTGAAATTATAGAGGGCATTCATTAACTACTTATTTTTGGTGAAAAAGTAATAAGGTTTGTCTTCAAAACTGAGGTGAAATGGTTCCATGGACACATAATTCCTATAATCTTTTTAATGGTGTCGAAAAAGTTAATGGAGATAATTTCAATAGAATGGAAAAAATTTAAACACCAGCGGAGGACACAACAAATCAAGCGGTATAAAATAATAATTTACTGTAGCCTTCTTGCAATAAATGAAATCTTTAACTTTTAATACAATCCCAAATTTATCTACTACCAACATCACAACATTCTATACATTTTACTTACCAATACAACTTTTTATTCAATTAATCTATAGAAAACAATCCCATTAAAAGCACTTACACCATGAAAAGGAAATTAATCATCACACTAAATGACTAAGAAGAACGGAAGCTCTGCTTAGTATGAGGAATCAGAAATGTCCAAATGTACCGCAAACATCGCTTGCGCGACATGAAATAGAGGTACCCGCAGCGAAATGTTTGAAAAGTTCCTCTTCGTTAAAAGCCCTTGATCCTGCGCACTTTACAATGTTTACAGCGAACAATCAAAGACGGAATAAAGGACTTTTAATACAAACTAAACGCTTGAGATACAAACGAATGGATAATTGATGAGTAATTTATGCGCGCTGCCCAAAACGTACCGTTCAATTTCGATTTATGAATATAAAGGAAGCAAAGCTTTTGAACGTAATATTCTTCCTTTCGTTTGGGCGGTGGAAAATGGTTTTTTCACGAAAATTGTATACTTGTTTTTTGTTGTCTTACTAATTTTTTATATTACTTAAAAGTACAATTGTATTTACAAATTTATGCAATTTCCCAATAAAATATATCTAAAAAGGTTTAATGAATATGAATTATAAACAAACATTATATATTCGTGTAATGTGAAATGTATTAAAGTGCGATGTGAAATCTATTAACGAATTTACTGCAGAAAATTATGTATACATATATGCTTAAATTAAATTGGTTAATAAATATATGTTAAATACCATTAGCTGAATTAATTTGTACTTCGATACAAACTCTACACTATAGAATGTGCCTGTACTTTAAAAGAATTAAGCAGATTCATGTCTTAGCTATCAGTTGGCTATTAGTTCTAGTATGACATTCAAAGGGCGCATTTGTCAGTAAATGTCAAAGTCTGTCTTTTTGTATCATATGTTTACTTAATCTATTTTGTTAGATTAAATAAACGTGTTGTCATCCTTGGTATAAATTGTTTTTATTTTTAAAATACAAGGATTGCTGTTATTTTCAATTCTTTGATTTCTTCTACTTTTTTCTTAATTAAATTTAAATATGGTGGTTACTTGCCAACTTGATAAGACCAATGAAGTAAAAATGCATCGTTTTACACAGACCAAAAGATATCCAGAGGTAAGACAAATGAAATTTCATATATGTATTATAAATATTATCTTGAAACCTAGATTTTTTCAATGAGAATTCAGACGATAAATATAAATTATTTAGAAGCAAATAATTTGGCAATATATACGTCAACTATGGAGTAAAAGTACAAAGCATGAAGAAACGCTATGATTGCTCTCAAACAGCTAATAGTTTTTTAATTATTTCCTTTTCTTTTTCTATTAAAGTTGGTTAATACTTTCTTATTTCTAGTAAACGCTTTAAATATAATTTATTTTATTTTGTAATTAAATAATGCATTACATTGTCAATACGGATTAAGAAATGTTGAAAGTACTTTATTTTGCTTTTTCTTTTCTTAATATTAACATATATATATAAAAGGTAATTTATTTGACATTGCCACTGCAATGTATTGAAAATAAAAATAGTGCTTTGATAAATTAGAAGAACATTTGTTATGCCTAAATATTTAATTAAATAAACCGCCATTAATTTTATACAGTGTCACCAACTTAGTGGGAATTCCACTAAATTTAATGGAATAAAATTTTATTTAGTGAACAAACTCTTAATTTGGTGGTTAGTGGATTAGTTACATTTTATGAGGTTAAAATTTCACCCCAGTATTGTATTTCAATATTTAAATTGATTGTAAAAAGGGAGAAAGTGTTGTGCAAGGTTTGCAGTAGTATCATATGATATATCATTGAGCATCGTTGTACTGTGTACACCTTACAAGGGTCCAAGGTTGGTAACAAAAAAGTCCCTAGATTAGTATTACTCTAGTTTATATTTACTTTTCCGAATATACAATATTTGGTATCAAATTTCCTAATGACTGTGTTAGACTTGAATAAACATAATGTGGTGAGTAATCTTAAAATGACTGCTTCAATCTCTCTCCAAGACTAGTACTGACTCACCGACCGAGTCGGGTTGGCAATGCTGATTCTAACAAATTGTAAAGGCTAGCAGTAAGAAAGAGCACAGAAGAGTTTTTTTTAAGTAAATTTGTAACGGATGACGTGAAAATGGTTTGAGATGAAAACGTTTTCATGAAATTTTATACGAAAGAACAATGCGCTGACAGATATGACGAATATGTAATAATAAATAAAACATTTCATTTTCTAGTAGTGCTTTTAACCGCAAAAAAGTTTTGAGTGAAATTTTAGTGGGTAAACGATGATTATTTAGTGGGCTTCGGGTTTTTGGATTGGCAACACTGACTTCCATAGAATATATTGATACATACAATAAAAAATACAGTTCAAACGTTCTGTTGCACATAAAATTTTGGAAGTTTACACCCTCCAACAGCGCCAGTTACACGCGCGAAAATGTGGGCGATGTTTCCTTAAATTATTTTGCGAGGGGAGTTTTTTGTTACCTACCTTGCTATGAAAACAGGTTAGAGAACAAATATTTTATTTTTCAATGTAAGAACCAGAAACACTAATACACCCATTCCAACGTTTTTCTAATAACGCTATGTCTTGGAAAGAAATTATTCGGTAATTCTGCAAAATACCACTCCACAGCTCCAGGTCATCATTCGGTAAAAAGCGACGCCTTCTCAAGTGTTTTTTTTTTTTTAGTTTTAGAAATAGATAGTAGTCGTAGGGAGCGAGGTCGGGACTGTAAGATGGATGTTGTAATTTCTCAAAGCTGCATTTATTGACTACTGCTTGAACAATTAGTGCTTTATGCACCCTGCAGTTGTCATTCAGAAGCAGTTTTCTGAGCATAATTGTGAGATATTTTTTCGCGTATAGCTGTTTTCAAGTTCCTAATTATGCCTTTGTAGACATTCCTCGTTATTGTAGTTCCTTTTGGCATATACTCAATAAAAAAAATCCCCCTTGTATCCCAGAAAACCGCGGCCATCAGTTTCCCCGCAGAAAATTGCGTCTTTGTCTTCTTGGGTGTTAGAGAGCTCTTATGAGTCCATTGCATGGACTTTTGTTTCGTGGGAGGGTCTCGGTGGTATACCCAGGTCTCATCCCCGGTTATTATTCTATAGAGGAAGTCTTCATCTTGGGATAAAGCAGTCAAATTCTCCTCGCAAATTTTTCGTCTACACTGTCTTTGTTTGGGAATGAACAGCCTAGGAATCCATCGTGTCGGATTCCTCGCTCCATTGGAACTGCTTGCACCAATATTTGACTTGAAAATAGCATCGATTATTTTCTCTATACTCTGCCATCATTCTCTTATGGATGTTCTTCGGGCTACTGCCATCTTTTGATAAAAATGTCATTACGCTTCTATGTTTAAGATTCAAATCGCTCATTTTCGCTTCCGTAAACTGATGTACAGTGCATTTCAGATAACGTTGGCTATAGGTATTACAGTAAACTTTTATGTGACGTTAATGGTTTTCCTACGGGGAGTGTTTGATTTATCTTTTGTCCATATAGTTATGAGTTTTTGGGACATTTTATGATTTGAAGCAAAAAAGTAACGTTGAAAATAAGAAAAAGTAGCTGCAAAATTGTGTGTCATTATCTCTGCTAAAAATTCCTGAAATTGCCACTAAAGCTGCCCCTCTTTTTTCTTTAATTTCGTCTTTACTTTTTTGTTCCATTGCATAAAATGTGTCAAAACCTCGTGTAAATTGTTTCAACTACGAGTGGACAAAAAATTAGTCAAACACTTCCCACAAGAAAACCATCAACATCACATAAAGTTTTTTCTACGTAAATACCTATGGCCAGTGTTATCTGAAATGCATGGTATAAATGACGTATTAAGCGATTGGAATCAATCGCTGTGATTATAATCACAGAAACTAAACAAGAAAATTGTCGCCGTGGCATATTTTCATAGCTAAGTAGATAACATGAAAAACTGCCTACGTAGGAACATGAAATATGTGACGAAATACTTATTTACCTACATTTATATATTTTTTTGATAAACCTTCATGAAACAAATGTAAATATTACGCGTTACTTTTGGGATATGCTGCATATTAATTTAATGGCCGATTTAAAGTGAAAATGGTAATCAAAAGATGAATAAAAGTTTAGGGAAATAAGAAACAATTATTTAAAAATTTATTGGCACACAAATCAATATTTATAAATTTTCCAGTATAGTTATCTAAACAACAAAAAATTTGGGACACTAGGAGTTTACGTACACACAAAATACCATTTGAAACACTCGCATGCTTACACCACGATTATATGTAAAACTACACAGTTTGTAGTGTTTACAGGTAAATTAAGAGGAATACATTTGATAATCTGATAACGAGATGATAAAAAATCAATATTCTCGCAACCATATTAATATTTGATAGAGAATCAACCATTGACAAGCACATTCTCGTGCTAAAAATTAGCTTTATTTTTTCTTGGGCTTCTTTGGATTACGTGACCTCGACTTAGCTTTGCATAATGGACAAATAGGAGCATTTCTGTGAATCTGTTGATGGCAGCTCAAACAGGATTTCATCGGAGGAGGTTGTTGTCTGAAATACAAAAGTTTTCATTTATTTAATTAGTTTTTCTTGTTGTAACTATGTTCTTTGTGATAATAAGCATTTTTCTAATTCAAAAAAAGGACAAAAATAATCTACATTAACATTATTTAAAAGAAACTTAACAAAAGCACCTCATATTGACAAAATCCGACCTGAACGTTGGTGTTGGCGGTCCTGGATGCGACGTGGTTGCTATAGAGCTCGGTCTGGCTTGTTCATGTTTGTTCGTAACCAACCGCAAAGGATTTGGAGGTACCAAGAAACTATGTGGTAGCGGTGGTGCTAACGAGGATAATGATGTCTCTGTAGAGCTCAACGGGCGTGTCCATTCCACACCCTTACTAAAGCTCGATGTCTGTGGCTTACTTGTCGAAAATAATTGTGTGTAACGCCTGTAAAAGTTATTTTTGTTCAACAAATCACTTCAAATAAACAAAAACTTACTCTGCAGTTATATTAGAACCGTCTTCTTCATGTATTTCCGGTAATCTCCCTATACCCAAGCACTCCCTTCGCAATCGATCAATTTCCAATTTAAGTGGTAAATATTCTTCATGCAATCTGTTTGCAGCATTTAAAGATCTAATTCTACTCTCTTCTGCTTGCTTTATAACACCTTCCATCTAGAAAAGTTACAAATCCATCACCAACACTCAAGAGATACAAGAAAATATCACTAACAGCATTTATATCGGCATGAATTTGCCGCAATTCTTCAACGTGAGACATCTTTTCTTGTAAGAGTAACTCCATTTCTTGCTTGTACTCAGCCAAGCATTTTTCTTCATGTTCTTGACTATCGATTTCCATAATTAGTTTCGCTTTTAATTTCTCTAATTGGATTGTTTTCGATCTGAAATATTGAGAAAACCATAATTTTTGTTTTGATCATTCATATAAACAACTTGGGAATACCTTATCTCTTTTATAGCTTCAAGTTTAGCATAAACTACTCTTTCGTGATCGGTCATTGCGATAAATGCAGACGATTAGAAGAAATATTTATAAGTGATTTAATAGAGAAATCAAAATAAAATTAAATAAAATGTATTTATAAATTCTTAAATTGACTTGGAAAGCGATTTTAGTAACTAAATAATAGAGAGAGAATTTAGATTTTTTAAGTTGCAGTTTATTTCTTTATCAGCAATATAATAAAAATGAATGTAGCTAGATATTCTATGTCGATTGCAACACTAGGATAAATTAAAAATAAATCTATATTCCATTAGACAAACAAACCAATTTAATAATCATAAATAGGGGAAAGTGTTTGCACAGAAAAATAAACTAATGAATTTCATTCCGATACGTTATTTACATAGGGGAATTTTATTTTACGCCAACAAGGTGACTCTCACCACCCCGTAGAAAAGTTACCAAATATCCTCCACTTTCCAACTGTCAAGAACCTTAGATACCCGTTCCTGCGTTTATATTTTTACATAGGCATCTCTTTTCCCTAGTACCTTCTTTATAAAAGTTTTTATTATTTGACGAAATGGAAATCTTAAACATAAAATCCGTTTTTATTTTAGTCGTATTGGTGTTTAGTGCGATTCATTGTCAAGATGGAAAGAAATCTCAAACTGAAGGTATGTCTTGATTAATAGATGTTTTATGTAACTGCGTAATGTTTATGTAGATTAGTGTAAGTTGTAAATGTGTTGAATAGTTTCAGATAATCATAATAGTAATGTTAGTATAGTAATCAATAATGTGACCGAAACTCCATTCGATGTTACAACATTACCGGGTAAGTGTATTATATAAATTTCAAATTAATAGGTTGTGGTTGTGTAGACAGCTTTCTTTTCCTCACTGCAAATGTAAATATGTACTATTTATTAATTTTAACATATCTCAGATATTTTTGATTTATGTTAAGATTTAAACCTATTTTGTATGTTGTTATATACGAATATTTTGTATGTACGTTATATAAAATTACAATTTATTAACATCTGGAACTAGGAGAGTGCGGTGAATACTAAGAAAGGCGAAAATTTACTAATTAAAGGCCAAATGTTGGCCTTAATTATTAGTTACTCTTTCTAGGTAAATAACCTTGAGGTATCAACATGTTTTTTAAAATGTTGAAATAAATTGTAATTTATAGAATTATGTTTGCTTGGTTTATATGGTGCTTTGTAAGTTATTTTTGCAATTTCTGTAACTGTTTTATATCTTATGATCATATTTTGTGAAAAGTAATATGACTGACTTAATTGGGTATTATTAATTCTCACAGTAAATAAATTATCTTGAAGTTCAAGTTCGTTTTACCTGATAATGGCCTCCTAGGTAATTATAGTAAATTGATATGTTTATTTGAAAAACTAAATATTATTATGGTACGATGACTTCTTTGTTCAAGTATTCTTTTGTAACTTTTTTTTGTTTTTTTGTTACTTTTTTATGGTATTGAATATTTTTTTGTCTATCATCAGAAAAGGTGAATTTTGTGAAAAAGTATTTGTTTTTTTCATTGATTTAGGTGCTAGGGCGCTCAAAGTTTGACAATTTTATGTGTTTTTGATTCCCATTTCTCCCAAACAG
This sequence comes from Dynastes maya, assembly GCA_029619315.2. Taxonomy (NCBI): domain Eukaryota; kingdom Metazoa; phylum Arthropoda; class Insecta; order Coleoptera; family Scarabaeidae; genus Dynastes; species Dynastes maya. The sequence continues at coordinate 2,184,720 of JAROYE020000020.1, forward strand.
ATGGTATCATACAGAGATAGCCAAATGTTATTCATCGCGGTGATTATGACCAAAAATCAAGATGTTATTCGTGATTAATGATTAGAAATTTAGTCATAATCATCAAGACAACTACATGGACTAATGACAACATTCTGTAATCACAAACGTACGAATAAGGAATAATTAATTGTGTTAGTCATGATTAGCTGTTAATCATGGATTAAGGTTAGTTTTTAGTAGAGTTGGCGTTTTTAAAATTCCCCGGATGGTTTTAGTTGGTAGTGTATTACGTTAAGAAATTGGCGAATATGTCCTTTATTACCAGTTTAAATCATATGCGAAATTTAAAAAATGTCAACTCTAGTCATTGATCATGACTAAACGGTTGCACCCGCAGAGGCGTGAAAGGAGCTGTGCTTACTATGTACATACAAGGAATCGAGTGGACGTTCGGTTATTATCGGTGAGTGTGTACTGTTTATAATGTTCGAGAAACTAGTGGAACCGTCCGGGGCATACCGCGCAAAAGCAGACACAGTATTAATAAAAAAATAATAGATTGTTACCTTTTATTGACGTATTGATGACCACTGCGGTAATGTGCGACTGCCATGGTACGCCGCGTAGTACTGCAACATAAGCAATGCTTCCATTGTCGATTCGGTCAGGCCTCGACGACGGTCTGAAAACGTTCTCGTATACTTTGCAAATGATCGTTCAGCATCTAATGAAGTAAGATTTACGAAATTCAAATACTCCTATATCTCTTCTGTGCAGATATAGATCGAACCTTTTCTAAATCCGGATTTTTATTTAAAACTGCACGAAATTTTTGCGCGACATCTAGTCCTATAGGATCCGTCAAGCTTTCTAGAGCGGCTGCTAAATTGTTGATGTTATTTAACGAGTCTTGTATAGATAAGTGAGTATTTTCTAACTGCGAAATAGTTTGTGGCACTACAGAATAGTTTATGGAAACGTCATCTATTTCTTTTTGAACGTCCGAATCGGAAAAAGGTTGCTGACTCTCGCGAACCGTTTGAGAATTAGAAGAATTAAGCTTGAATAATATTTGCGATAGTAAGATACTGCCTCGATCCATGTTCCCCATCGCGTCAATACAGGCTGACGTGGTAGCGGAATTTGCGGATACAATTGCTTGAATACGCGGATATGTTTGGGAGATTTCACAAAAAACTTTTTTGGTAGATGATATTAAATCATTCACCCTAGGATACTTGCTTCGAATTGTTTCTGCTACGAGACGACATGCGTTTATGAGGCATGTTATGCGAAGAAGAGTCGGAAAGCACACTTTTAACATCCTATCAGCTTTCAACATTCTTGCGGCTCCGTCAGAAACTAACATGGTGATTTGGGCTCCTACGATACAAAATTCTCTTAACATATTTTTTATTACGTTTACAACGGTTTCGGCATCAGTTCTTTCAATTATTTTACTGGCTAACAACAAGGAAGGTGCTGGACCATTACGTTTTAAAGGACACGCCGCAATATGAATCACGCGTGTTTCTGAGCATCAGTAGTTCCGTCCACAGTGAGCCAGATTTTTTGATTATACAGTCTTTTACTGTACTTTACACATGTGGTAAATTGTACCGCAATTGTCTTTTTGTTGGAAGCTTCCATGATGGAACATATTTATCGCAAAAAAGACGAAAGTTTTCATTATCTACTAGGTGTTGTGCTCATCATGAAAATAAAATCATACAAAAATTGCCAGTACGGAATATTGTTTCTTGAATTCAATACATGACGTTTACTTTTAATATGACTTCTACATACAAATGTTGTGCGACCTAGCAACCCTATACCGCAAAATTTGCAAGAATGTGCGAACCTGTAAATTCCAAGCCAGGGAAACGCCAAATATATTTCTTCACATGCGATGCAAGAAGTACACCAGGCTTACGTCCCATGTTTTCGAAAACACACAATGAGAATCCGATAAATAACTGAACACCAAACTCCTCAATGTCTACCGCATTACTGAACTCTGCATCCACATACGTTCATACACCCCCCCCGTACAGGCGTCTCTGTGGGTGCAACCGGTTGACACGTTTTAATCATGACTAAGGTTCGACAAACGAGTGCAACGTCAGGCATATCACGCAAAAGTATGTAGACAGTATTATTCAAAAATAATATATTCTTACCTTTTATTGACATTTTGGGGCAGTAGTATTTTGTCACAGTGGACATCAAGACGTCAATAAAAGGTTAGAATATATTATTTTTTTAATAATACTGTATCTCACGTACCTACTGTTACGCGACACGCCTTTGACGTTGCACTCGTTTGTCGAATCTTAATCATGACTAACCGTTATTCATCGACCGTCAGACATGATTGACCATTATTCATGAATAACAGTCAGTCAATGATCGTGACAAAACACCCGATTGATTTAGTGAGTAGAAGACTAGGTATAATTACTTAGTAATTCTATACATCAGGCGTTTCACGGGTTACATACTATCGCTTTCATAAAAATCTGGGACAACTCTTATGAGCTCATTTCGACGTTTTTTGAGTGTTGTGACGGATTTGAAAATGACAATATTTTGTATTTAACCTAAAAGTTATACGTTATATTCGTATAACATTTAGGTACATTACCTATAAAAAAATGTCAAAGCGCGTAATGAAAAAAGAAAAATTGTTGACATCTAAATATACCAAATATTCATTAAGTGTATGTTTGAGATTTTCGGAGGATATACGATTCGTTCTTGTTTATATTTGAATGTGTTGTGCAATTTTCTTTTTGTGGATTGTATTTTAACTGGCGTGAAAAATAAAAATACGTTGTAAGTTTCGAACATTCCGTAAATACATTCACTTATTGTTTATAATATAACTATTCCTTAGTGTAAATCGATCTTGACCATTCCGTAGCCCCTGATTTGATTTATCGCTTCTTAATTTGTTTTTGTTGATAACATCATATCGCTAAATAAATTACCGCTTATCACAAGGATGATGGTTTCAAACATAACTTAATGAAGAGAATTGTACTGGGAAGATTATTACACGTATACACTGTTGATCTGTGTGGCATGTAGGAAGCATTCCTGTTGTTTTTCTGGCGTTGTTTGTTCTGATTGTGATTTGTAAGCTATAAATACAAGCATAAGTATTCTTTTATCAACTTCAGGAATTTGGGCGAGAATGTTCGGTGCGAGGTGTATATCGCTTGTTTTCTTTCTAGTAATTTTCGTGACGTCCTATGGTTCAGGTAAGTGTTGCTTTCATAAAATGTGGGAGTTTATATTTTATCAGTGGCTAGTCTCTAGAATTTGAACTTTGAGGAGTTTAGAGGCAGTATTACGCTGTGAAGTTTTGCTTTAATACCCGATTAGGTCTAATAATTATCAATCGCACTACTGAAGTTATGCAATAACAATGAGATACGGGACACTTTGATAATTTACGCTAGTTGAATGAGTTACTTGTTACTATGAGAAAATTATTAGTGCCATATAATGAGCTATCGATTAACAATTTTTAAATGAATTCACGTGTGACCTAAAAGTCAGTTTATTGATTTAAAGTAACGAAATACATTATTATAATTGTCAAAACTGTTTGGGAAAAGTGCAGTAAGTGTGGTTGTTAGAGCCAACAACAGATAATCTTTCCATTATGTAATGCTATCTGATTGGGACTATTTTCATTGTTTATGAATTCTGTTTTTTTTTACCCAAATGTAGTGTTCAAAGTTGGTTCTATTTATCCGTTCATTGTTTCTGTATGTATAGTAATAATTAACCTTCAAGATAGTCGATTAACATAACTGCATGACTATCCTAAAAAACAGTTGCCATTACTTTACAGTCTTCTTCTTCGATTTATCATTCGCAGTCGACTGTGCCTTGGCTTCAGGAACGTACCGGTTTTTCAAAGTTTCATCTACAGTTATTAATAACGCTGGCCACGAGCGGTACCGCGCATCGGCGTAGAATCAGTTTGGACCGAGAGGAACGGTAGTATTACTTCGTCTGCGGAGCAGTACGGACATTTTCGCTGCCGGTCATTTGCGCAATTGTTTATCTGTCCTAGAAAAATTATAATTTCGTCAGCAAAACGACCGCGGTCGGACAAACTTCGAAAATTTATTGCAGAAATTCCAGACTTAATATATGAAGGTGCTAAAATTAAATGTGTAATCTGTAAAATCCCGTTAATGTGTTGGTTCAGACAACATTGTCTACGACACGTAAATAGTGAAAAGCATGTCTCAAAAAGAAATTGCGCACGAGACAATGAAAAATTTATATTTAATTTATGCGTTACGTTTATCGCATGTAATATACCGTTTAATTTACTAGACAAGGAACCATTTATCTGCTTTTGGAATAACTATTCGGAGTGCAAATTACCAAGTCGAACATCATTACGAAGAATTGTGCCATCTGCGCGCGAACATATTGAACAAAAAATAAAATCGGAGTTGAAAGATCAAAAATTGTGGTTATGTGTCGACGAGACAACAGATCGGAAGAAACGTTCTGTTCTTAATGTAATGGCACGCAAATTGGAACCTCATCAATCGGCACCTTCAATTCTATTAGTCTCCAAACGAATACAACAGTGTACTGCCGAAGTAATTTCAAAGTTAGTGTTAAATACATTGGACAAGTTTGAACTTTCAACAAACCAACTCTTGATGTTAGTGAGTGATGGTGCTGCAAACATGCTTTCTGTAAGCCGGTCTCTTAAAAAGCATTCTGCTAATTTGTTACACATTACGTGTAAAATTCATGCTTTCAATCTTGTGGCGGATAGTATCAGAAAATGTTATCCTGAGGTAGATGCTTTAATAGCGCATACCAAAGCAGTATTTGTCAAATCACCGAAACGTATTCGCGAATTTCACAGACTGTGCCCCCGTATACCAGAGCCACCAGAACCTATTCTAACTCATTGGGGAACATGGTTGCAGGCCGCGTTTTATTATCATAAATATTTTGACAATATTAAGAACGTGGTTTTACAATTCGATACAAAGGAAGCTGCCGCTATCCAGAAAAGCCAGTCGAAATTTCAAGATAGTCAGGTTAAAATGGATTTAAAAATCATTCACGACAATTACTTCGGGCTAGCAGATGCAATAGAAAAATTACAAAATCCTGCGGTGCCGTTAGAAGAATCTCTACAAATAGTGCAACATGTTCACGCACAGCTATGCGCGATTGAAGACGCAAAACATGTTTCTGTTCTAGAAAAATTTGAAAATGTTTTTGAGAAAAATTCTGATTTTGGCACATTAAGACATATTTGTGAAGGTGCGTCAACAGAATCGTTAAGTTATTTGAAAGATTATTTTACTTACGCAAATATTACGTCACTAGATGTAAAACGTTCGTTCTCTGCATATAAACGCATTTTTTCCTCATGTTTTGCACTAGTTTTGCCGAAACAACAGTTGAAACATATCTAATGTTGCAGATATTTAACAGACATTATTCACATTGTGATTTCACGGAGGACTCTTAAAATGGTAAGTGTTTGAGCACCTGTTATTTAATTTTTATTTAAAAGATGAGCGAAATTATTTGCGGCAGCAAACATCTCTTAGCAGAATAACTCTAGTGGAACGCGAGGCCTGGTCGACTCTACGCTACTGCGCGGTACCGCTGAATTTCCCTTAAACTGCTTCAACAGAGCTTTGGAAATGTTCATCCGAATGCGTTTTTGGCCCTTAGTGAGCAAGCGCTGCACTCAACGCGCAATTAGCTTTTTCATGGCCAAATCTTCGGTCAACATACAACCTTGGCTGTATGTTACCGGCAGGTATCATTTTTGATGTTCTAGTAAAACGACTTAAAGTAAAATAAAAAACATTTATTGTATTGATATATACACATAAAAATTGATTACCGCTTTAACCCTCTTGGGTATACCAGCAACTAACTTGTAGCAAACATTGAGCGATATTGCTGCCCATTCTTCGAATATTCTTTTTTCTAGATCGTTTTTTGAAGTGTATTTATGCTTGCTGATATTGTTTTTCAACATCCTCCATAAATTCTCAATGGGAGACAAATCCGGCGATTGCGGCGGTCATTCTAACATCGGAATGTTGTTTTCCGTAAACCAACGCATTGAGTCCCGTGATTTATGGCACGGTGCGTTATTTTGTTGAAAATAATATTGTTCTGTTTCATAGTCAAAGAATTTCACTATTGACGGTTCTAAAACCTCCTCCAGCATTCCAATGTATCGCCTGCTGTTCATGCGTCCGTCGCACACGAGTGCTTCTCCTACGCCTTGTGCAGTCATGCACCCCCATTCATTATACTATCCCCACCATGTTTTACAGTAGGGATAATGCATTCAGGGTGGAGCGCTTCTCCTCTCCTTCTTCTAACGAAGCAAGTGCTACACTGTAGAGCTGTAAAATAAATCAAAAAATAATGCATTTCTAAATATCAAATAAAAAAATAAATAAATTATTAGAGTGACGTTTTTTTATTAAATTTCCAAATTCTAAGACTATATTTACTTACTTACTCTTCCAATCGTCCACTGTCCAATGTTTGGCCCACAACAGTCGTTGTTTGCGATGACGCTCATTTAAGAATGGCTTGCGCTGTGCTTTTCTCCCATGCAAATTCATTTCCCCGAGACGTCGTCTAATCGTACGCGGCGAAATAAACACTGTGTTCGGCTCGTACCTCGCTGGCAATTACTTTTGATGTTTTTTTTTCCGGTCTAGAAGAGCAACCCTTTCCAGAATTCGATCTTGTCTCTCCGTTGTAGTTTTTTTTCTCCCAGTTTTGGGTCGATTTTTATAATTTCCTATCTCTTTGTACCGTTTAATGGTATTTTGAACTGCCGATCTGGTGCACTTCATACTTTTTGCAATTTTTACTTGACTCATTCCTTGAGAGTGTAAGAAAACAATCTGACCCCGTTTTGCTTCACTTAACTGTGGTCTTTTTTAAATTAAAACACCATTTTTTCACAAAATAATAATATTTACACGTAACAATGGAACAACGACGTCCACACGATGCACTTTATAAACACACTGAGAGGCTAGTTCCACAAAAGAGGAGTAAAATCTTAATATAAGCGAAATTCTAAGAAAGATTAGGCCTAATGTGTTTATATTAATCGTTTATGTCATTACCTAATCACCCTTTTCTTAGAATTTAGTTTATTCCTGCTAAATGGTAATTTAAATGGGGTGCCGATAACATATGGCCAAGGTTGTATGACAAACACGTCAACCAATCTGGTACGACGACGTTTAAATTCACCTGCTCAAAATTTCTCTGTTACAAATGATGGTGCACAGTCCCCATAAACAGCGTCCATTCTGACTTTAATTTGCGCAGGTATATTGCCTTTCAAATGCTAAATTCTTGCATTTGAAAGGTATGATGGCTCGATATCTGAAACTTTTTTTATTTAACAACTATTTACGGATATTAACATTAATTAAATAATGAAAACAAACAAGAAAACCAGTAGGCTTCGCTTTAAAATAACCCGCGTTAATTTAATAAATGTTCAAAATGTTAAATAAAAAATTCATGTTTTCCGTACCATTTCCGACTGATACGTCTGCCATCGCCACCGCATTGGTTTGCGCGACGCTTTAGAGTAAATAATAAACACAGTGAAAGATGTGTGCAACAACAATGGAAGCCTCCTTGATTTGTAGCTCATTTATTCCTTTACTGCTGTCATTTTAAAGCGATGCCTACTTGTTTTCTTCTATTTGTTTTAATGACTTTATTAATGTTTATATCCGTAAATACTTGTTAAATAAAAAAAAGTTTCAGATAAAAGTTATTTGTTTTATCGTGTAGAATAACATACTCATTAAAAAAATACAGGTTTCTATTTGAAAAAACTAACTTAACACTAGAAAGACATTGATGGCACCTCGAAAATTAAACGTGGACCTAACAATATACTTTCCCCCTTCATATAATAAAATTTTTATCTACATCTTTTTTCAATTAAATTAATGGTTTTCGAGTTATTCAGTTGTCTCAAGATAAATGAATCAGCCGGTGTAATGAAAATTGGTAAAATAATCTTTTTAATAAAAATATAGCCCACTATTGCTTCCATTAAAAAAAAAAACACAAGTTTGTGTTATATCTCGTAACTGTTTATGGTTATAAGACAAATGTCAACGGAAAAATAAATAGGGTCTCGTTATCTACAGAAAATGTTAATAACATTTTTTTTTCTAATTTAAGAAATAAATAAGATTAACAGAAATTGAGAAAAATTTTCGCTCATAACTCGAGAACCACTCGAAATATCAAAAATCTGTTTTGACCAATTAATTTTTCTTGAAAAACGGACCCGTGACTATGTGCTTCGTTTTTGTCTAGCTGTGCTCCTTCACAGGACCACCGATCAATTTGGCCCACCCTATACATGCTGTATAATATCCATGCACTGATTGCTGCTAAATCCAATATTACTGATACTCAAAATGTTTTAGTTCCTTCATCGTGAATACACAGACTAGAATAGCCGAAACGTCTTCAGACTGCGATTCAGATGCAAACGTTCTTTCTTCTACATGTATGCTACTTTTTCATCAGTGGTTCACGTTCTAACGTACCTAGGATAGAAACAGGGTTGCCGAGTCTCTCTTACCAGATGTGAGGTATTGAGTTCTCCACGTAACGTTGTTCCCTATTTTGCTTTTGAAGATTACTTTCTTGAACAATTAACTCTTTTGTTGCAGTTAAATTTATTAATTTCCGTTAATGCAGTCAGTGAAAACTTTGGGTGTTGAACTGGATGGTGATCTGAGATTTAAGAAACATGTTAGTTCGTTGCTCGGGCTGGCTTATGCAAAACTTAAGGTACTCTACGGTAGCAGAGAGTATCTGAGCCCTAGGCTGAGGAGAGTGCCGTGCGACGCATTGGTACTTTCTCATTTCAATTATTGTGACACTGTGTATGGCCCATGTTTAGACTCTATCGATACAAGACGAATACAGAAAACGCAAAATGCTTGTCTTAGGTTCATACACGGAAGAAGATCCGATTTCATCCGATTTCACATACTCTAAAATATAATCAGTGGCTGAACATGGCGCATCGCAGATCGTTGCATTATGCAGTCCTTTCACATAAGATTATTCTCTCTCGATCACCGCAGTATTTGTATTCCAAAATATCTTATAGAACTGATGTTCATAATCTTAACCTGAGGAGAAATTTACTCTCTCCCCCCATACATCGGACTGCTTTGTTTACTAGGTCCTTTTCATATAATATTGTTAAGATTTATAACGCTTTACCCAACCGGTTCAAGCGGCTGCCTATTCGAATGTTCAAAATCAGGGTAAAAACTTACTACTATGGGGGCCAGTGACTGCATCTGCTTTTGACTTAATTCTCTGCATTGCAACACTTATTTTATTTCATTTTTCTTACTTATATTCTATATACTCATTCTATGTGCGCAAACCTACTACCTATAGATAGTGTTTGTTACCTACGCGTGTGTGTGGTTCTCTGTATGCGGGTCTAGGGGAAGATCAGTAAACTTATTGCTGACCTAGATCCTTTTGCTCCAGTATTGCATTTGTCCTTATCTAACTGATACAATTAACACTATTATATATTAAGATACGAGTCCAATGTTTTTGTACAATTTTCTACTTTATTTCTAATACTGGCACAATAAACGAATATTATTATTATTATTATTATTACTGCAGTAATGCTTTAGTGAGTCAACCCAATCTGCTAGCAATGTTTATTTCATTAATGTATCATCTTGACGCGTATCCGAGATAAGTATACTACACATAAAATTTAAAAATTAGAAGGTTTTGATACATATTTGTTTGGATGAACGGATAAAAATCAGCATAAGTGCCAGAAGGAAAAAATGAAAGCAGTTGATGTAATTTACCTCATAAAATTCGAAATGCGTTGAAATGACGCGCTGTTAACAACGAGGTTTTACCTATAAGATTAAGTACGCGAACTACCAAAGTAAAGTAGCAAATCTGTAAACTGACTTTTTTAGGGCTATTTTGTTATATTATGGCATCTGTTTTTAAATTTACGTATTTTCTCAGACGAAACGCCCGCAACAACAGCGCCTAACAGTACGACAGTAACGCCGTCAACTACGCAAGAACCCATCACGACGGTGACGACGCCAACTACCCCGACAACCAAATCCACACCATCTACGACAAGTGCTACCACCCCTACCACTCCGACGACTTCACCAAAAACAACTACTACCCTTGCTCCAAGTACTTCCACCACAGTGACTCCTGCAACTTCGGCGAAACCAGTGGACCCAACCACTACACCTGTACCACACAAAGATCGTCATTTCGATGGTGCCAGTTTCATCGGCGGTATAATTTTAGCCGTCGGTTTGATGGGTATCGCTTTCATCGCTTTCAAGTTCTACAAAGCCAGAACTGAACGTAACTATCATACGTTGTAATGACGATAAGGTATGAGTCGTCATATTTATCTTAAATTTATTTTTCTGTTTCTATTTTTTATGAAATTCCAATACCAAAAAAAAAATGTTTGATATTTTAGGCGTATAATGCTAACAATAAAGCAAAAATATTGTTCTTTGTAGAAAACGAGGACATTGCTATTTAAATGATAAGAGTAATATGAAAGAAGGAAAACATTCAGTAATTTTTTATGTCCGATGAATTATTTGCTTTTAACAGCATTTGCACGATGAAAATATTGTAATGATGGGTGGATATTATTACACAGTTTTATTTTATACAATCTTTTTGATAACACTGATCTGTTTTCTGCGTCTAGTTGTCTCGTTTAATAAAAACATCTGGATTCCTTTCGATATGTTCTATAAAACATGTTTGTGTAGACTATACAGCGTTGGTTAAAAATAACAGCGTTCATCGTGCTATATTTTTTTATTTTTTATAATCCATAAGATTTGTTAAATCTATTCTCACATGTCCTTGCTTTCACTACTTGTTTTAACACTTTTAAATTGTTCGTGTTGCTAATATTTTTTCTTTCATTTCATCCAAAACTGTATTTAACGTTCTTACTATTAACTCTTATTTTTATTTTAAATAGAAATTGATGCATATTAAAATCTAAGGTGCTTGAAACAGAAATCTCGAATATTTTGAATATGTTCAAAGAAATGCACTTCTACTCTCTAGGTTGAAAGTTATACAGGATGTCCCACATCAATTGGATAATACTTTACCCGGATGTTCTTCGGATAAAAACAAATAAACACCTAATGAATATCTATTTACAAATCCATAGTTTTTAAAATAAATACTAATTAAAACAAATCATGATTGTATAAGTAATAAACGACAAACTGCAATAAATTGCTGAAGATTGAGTTCTTAACATATTGAGTAAGTGTATTTGCTAAAAGAATTGGTATTATCTTGAAAACAGTACATTTGTAGATCCAGGTGAAGTATTTTATAATCAAAGTGGAACATTCTGCATAATAATCTCTGTCCTCTTTATCTAGGATATTAAAAGATAAATTACGTTATGAAAGTATTTCAAAATTAATATTAGATAAAAATCTGTGTGCAATTCCATTATTTTTTTGTTGTATTTATCTTTTAAGTTAAGAATTAAAAGCTAAACTGCACGGTTACTATTCGTAATATGACAACGCTCTTACTGCACTGGATATATATTTTTTTTCGTTTGGAATAATAATTTTTTAATATCTCAAATATTACACCACTTTTACGTCTTTATCTTTTCAGAGTCTGTAGTTCAGAATACGTGCAGTAAGAATTTATTAAAAAAAAGCATTACGTTTAACTAAGTTGTTGATGTTTTTTTACATTTCTAAGTTGTGATATAGTTACTCGTATTACTGTGAGCATTTACTTCTCTATATATATTTTTAAGGGCTTCTAACGTTACCGGTTTTGAAATGCTCAATGGGGACATGCTAATAGATGCTACACAAATAAGACTTAGGTGTGCTATAAGAAAAAAAAAACAAAATTTCTTGTTTATATATGTGCCCATTTGCATTTCACTTCCTGTATATATCGGTGCTTGTTACTATGTTTAGTTTGTGTTAATCGAGTCAATTTCAATTTTCCAAGATTATTAGAGCCGGTTTAACTTGAAAGGTCTATGTCTATGGATAGTTTGGCCAAGATTTGTTGGATTTGATTTGTTGTCACTGAAATAATTTCAGTTTGAACGATAGAGTGATGTAGTTTGGGCTTATTTAGCTATCTACCTCATTTACTAATGTGAAAGTTGGTGAAATGACTCGATTGACTGTAGTTAAGATTTCATTTTGAATATATTTTTAGTTCTACTTTTAAGAAGTCCTTCAAGATGTATTTAAATTTCGTAAGATTATGATATTTTTTGACTCGGATAAACTTATGACAATTTCTAGTCCTAAGTTTATTTATATTACATAACTTTAAAAAAAAAACAAATATAATAATATAAAGATGTATTCGAATTAATCTAATGTTAAGGAAATTTTTTTTTATAGGAGATATTCTACACTATTATTGACTATTTCTCTTGCTTGAAGAAAATTTCTTGATATTTTTTTATGATCAATGGAAAATTCAATCAAAATTAGTAAAGTAGAGTGCACCCAATACCCAGGATGAATTACGAATTTTTCCTATTTCATTGTAATTACGATTACAAAGAGTTCCCGTAAAAAAATACGTTATTCTATCCTTTTTCTTTAGCAACAACTGATGTATAAAAAAAACATTATTATATTGTAACGTTAAGATCTTATATTCTGTCCGAAATAAATAAAGTGCTCTTAGTAGGGGGTAGTTAAAAAAGGATTGAATATACAACTATTACTGTATTAGAATGATATACAAGGGTGAGTCAATCTCAAATATTCGTTAAATCAATAAAAAGGGTACACTAGTCCAGCTCCTTGTTTAAGTAAAGAAAGACAAGCTATGATCTAGTAAGTACAGGTTAAGAGGGAAAGAATTAACAAAAATGTATTTAATGATATTCCTTAAAATAGAACCAACTAAACGATATTGTCCATGTTTTTTTATATTATAACTATATGCATTTGTTATTTTCCTCTACAGACTTATGGGTGTCTAGTTTTTAGTCATGATCGTTTTTATTAGTTCTTTTTGTTCCCCCTTTTATGTAGGCGTTATTATGTATTATTTAGTATGTGTAAATTTGTAGATACATCTGTTCTATGTATGTATTTAGATGTTATAGTTCTCTTTAGATCTGTTTTATTCAATGCACACCTATTATAAATATATTGATATTTAGAAGAATTTTATTTATATTCTCTATATTATAATATAGGTGATATACGAATACATTTATAATTTTCAATTGGTGTTTTATTTATGTTATATATTTAAAAGGGGATATTGTAAGTACGCAAAATTAATAAATCAGCTCTGGAAGTAGTGACCGCCGAATAAATTTGTAAAATAAGACAAAAATACATTTTTAATTTCTTTTTTTTATTAAAAGAATTTGATATATCAATATATCGCTTATTAACATAATTTTAAGTGATATAGTAAAAATCAATCATGCATTGTTGTCATTTTGGCGCCATCTGTTAAGAAATTACGTAATTAGAATAAGAGTGTCGCCATCTAACAGTGACCCGTAGAACTGTTTAAACAAATTTGTTTTTTTCACAGATAAAAGAGCTTTATAAATAACCGATGTATACATCGCACTTGGACACATTTTAATAACTTATTTAAATTTTAGAAGATGACGCAATATTGCATAATCGTTATTTTTTCAGTATAGGGGGTGCCACCAGCGTCGGCATTAGCTTGTGTGCTTCGATTTTATAAGTGAATTCTACGGATTATTCATTGGGAGTAAACACAGTCACAGAATGGTTGATCTTACACGGAGATTGAAAAGTATTCTCTGTCTAATTCACTGATGATAATGCAGAAATCTAGAAATGCAGATACCTGAAATCACAGAAATCTAGAAGTATGACGCTCGCGCTCTTGTTGCCAGTGCCTTGTCTCTAAACTAAAGCGTTTTCGCCTACAAAAATCTGTGCCCAATTCAAATAGTAGCATGGGATTGGCTATTTGTAAAATTGCTTTAGCTCTCGTCAATGATGCCAGATCTCACGATGAATCACTATTCCACAAGCCTGTTTTACACGCCGCGATTTATTGGTCAATTAATTGAACAAATTCTTGACCAAGAAGTCGGTAGAAATACGCTGCTTTACAGGCTACAATAAATAAAAAAAAAATTAGAAATCGTAAATACTTGTTTAATTTCGTCAGTAGTTGTACGGGGGAATTATTAAGCAGGAAATTTTCATCTGTTTATAAAAATAGATTGGCAATTTGCCTTTGTCAAATGTTTTGGCAGTTTTGGTGTATGCAACAGATTAGCTTAAGTTGCTTCAATTTCGGTTACTTAATTCAAATTATATAAATTTTCGAAATTTATACTTATTTTACTTTAAAAACACTAAACAAAATTCATAGGTACTTTCTCGTTACTAGGTTGGTATTAAAACAGCAAGGTTAGTGAAAAATCGTTGGAAAATCTTGGCAAAAATCGAGCATGGTCTATTCAATTCAATTAATTGTACGATAAATTGTTCAAGAAATCGTACCGATTTTTGTTGTTTTACACGGTACGATAAAATCAAAACTCAACTTGTTCAATTAGTTAACCAATTAATCGCGGCGTGTAAAGCAGGCTATAGAAAATCTCACGATCTCACTATAGAGACATCAAATCCCACGGTTTTCAACGTACCTAAAAAAAACTTTAAAATAAGAGGAATGTTAATTAATATATTTTGGCTTCCATCGGTGAACTATGAAAATCTGTGAATAATTAATGAAGTTAAAATTATATCCACGGCAAGGAATCGAACCTCACATCTCCTGTTTTCCGGGTAGGTGCGCTAACCACTACACCACGAGGACTGTGCAAGGATCGTTCACTATACAAGTAGGTATTAAAGAGTGAAGTCATTTGCAAAAAATTCTGACGTGATAGAATAAAAGTAAGATCATTTTCGGATTTAGCGCAAAAAAATACATAGGAATCAAAAGTTGAAAAACATGACACAATCAAAAAAATGGAGGCCTGTGTAAACTAACCAAGGTGACTTGCAATATACGCAGTTTTATCAAAGAAGTTAGAGCAATAGAAGCATTTACAAGTGAGGCCAACATGAAGCCATGGGTTTTATAGCAAAGTGATGGGGAATTACCGAATTACTATTAAATTTTTATAGTCAAGTTAATGTATGCGTTAAAGGGTGGCTTTATAAAGGGCGGTCGTAATTTTGTAAATAACCTTTTTGTGTTATATTTTGTATTATTTTTATTTTATTGCATTAAATTGTTGTTTTTATATAGTTCCTTAATTTTCTTATTGCATAGAATATTAATCGACCGCTATTTAAATGTAAAACATTACTTCTCACGATATCTCACGATGTTTCGTAATCAAGCTCACGAATTTCCCATTCTCTAATCTGACAACACTGGCTGTCGTTATTTCTAAATTGCCTTTTTAATTTATGCATTATTTACATACTTTGCTTTCTTCTCAAAAATTCGTTCTATTTCCTTCTAGAGCTGCTTAATAGATGGATATTTTAAATAATTCTATGAATTCATTTAATTTGTGTATCTCTTATAGTTAGCTACATTCATAACCTCAAAATTAGTATTTATAATTAATCCCTAAATTAAACTCAGAAGTTTATTTTACAATTATAATTGCAAGTTTACAAACTTCATACTTCTGCATTATTTTTATATAAATTAATGTACACAAACCCAAAAAATAGAATTCTACCACATGTTTTCTAACCAGCTTTCACCTTAATGACATTAAAAGTTTGTTTGGTAAATCTTGACTTTTAATTGATAGCATAATAGGTTTGTTTCTGCAGCCGTTTTGTGATAGTTTGATCAGAGGTTAATTTGAATTAATCTACGCATGCGCAAACTAAAACTGATTTGAAACTGATTTAACAATTTAACTGCACGAATGCTTTTTTACAATTATTAGTCGATGTATAAGTTACAAGCGTGTTAAATAGACTTAAGAGAGAAAATATACTCAATTATGCAGATGAAAACAATAGATTTATCTTACATTCAAATATTACAAAAAGAGGTAAGCGAAAACAGAAATAAACGCAAAATGTTTAGACAGAATTACAAATTTATTACAACCTTAAAGGAACTGTTAATTCCTAACAAAATCATAGACATGAATAAAACACGCGTGAAGTGTGAACATATACAAAAAAACCTATAACACAACTTTTCACTTCACAATATAACAATGCGCATGCATCTGATGGATCACTGGACGATAATCTTCAAACTAGAGCAACTATCAGCAAACGGTTAGAAATTAATTTGGAGATCTGCACGAACGCCAAATTACCTCAAACTAATAGTCAGAGTTTGGCGTTTTAACTCCACGAACACTATTTTTGTAATGCGCATGCTCTAATGATTTCAAACGATTTTAAATTGCTGTAGAAACAAACCTAGTACCATTTCTGTATAGTGGAAATATGTGGCAGAAGATTATTAAATTGTTTCCTTACGTTGGAATATGTTTTCGGTAATCGGTTAGTAGAAATGAAGCGTAATAGCAGATGTTGCGGCTAGTACTAATTTCGGTGATTAATTAAATACTAATTTTGAGGTTGTGAATGTAGTTTTAAAAAAATATCGCTTTTATTTTGATGTAAATTTCAATAGAAATTAAAACTAAGGTATTTGCATTCATCGATTTAAATCAACACGTTTACATATATTTCATTTCAAAGAGCTAGCTGCATATAATCGAAATTAATTATAAATTTTTTTCTCCCAGAGTATAAGAGGCTAGGAGTATTTTTCAAAATATTTATCGATTTAGGACTGCTGAAAGAAAATGGACCATTAAATATATACTTTTAAGGTTATTTTATTGTATTCTATTGATTAAAATCTTGCTTCGGAATCTTAAATTTAATCCAATTAAAGACTGGGAATGAAGATTGGCTGGAATGATACAAGGGTAAGTTTCCTCTCAACAAATGTTATTGCCCTAATACATTAATATTCCAACAATTTGCTTATTTCAATTTCCCAACTCCTTTCTATTGAATGCAGAACGCTCAAAGAATGCAAATTGGCTTTGATTTTATTTTGTGAGAGGTTGTTGCCAGCAAAAGGGACGTTATTTATTCTTTGGGAATTTCAGTCCTTTCGATGTAGGGGCGTCGCGTAATGCAAATTTTACATTTCGCCCTGTCTATCTTTATCGGAGGAAAGATTAGTTTCGTGTTATACTAGTGATCGACAACGCGAATCGAAAAAAAAGGGGGATAGGAAAGCTGACAGGCGAACGGGTGTCGTACTTTAGGCTAGTCTGTCGAACTCGGCGTTGGGAGGGAACGCAAGGAAGTCATGATTGATTACAAATTGGAGATTTTTTGCGCCGGCAACGCGGTCGTTCCTCATGATCGACAGGAAGCCAGTTTGGAAGGAGTTCTTCTTCCGTCGAGATCGTTCCGCAACGTCGAGAACATTTATTGATATTAGATGTTGGATGCGGATATGTGAGAAGGTTAAATGGATATTTAGGGTCTTGGATGGCTTTCTATATAAAAAAATAATAAAATAATTGCCACAGATTGGTGAATACCAGAATTCCTGTTTGTATTAGGGATTAGCGAAGCTTACAAAAATCTCGCCGATATCGTTTTTAAAGTCAGCAACACCAATGTTAGCAGTTTAAATAAATTGCGATTCAATTCACCACACGTTTAACAATGCTTTGATCTTTCTATTTTCATATTTTGTAACTCATTGTTAGTATATTTTCTCCTTTTTTGATATAACAGGTACTTTAGCAAAAGCAAGTGCTTGCATGCATAAGCTCGTTGAGGTATCTGCTGTTCTATCTTCTATCTTTTTTGTCATAATACTTAGCATCCTTCTAGCACCTAACCATACAGTTATCACTCGTTTGCGATTCTCAGGATTCCTACGAGGTAGTAAGTTTTGTAATTTTTTGCAAACAAAAGTATCACTTTAATCCTTCTGTATCTGTATACACAACACACACACATATAGACTGTAACTAGATTCAAAAATTCAACCTATTCTTCGAACTGTACCTGTATCCTTATGTATAAATTTCTACGTCAATGTTAGGAAAAAATCAAGTTTATCTTCTATTTTTTTGACTTATCTTCATATGGTTTCTCCAAACGTTTGGTTTATATTTTATCACTTATTATTGGTCCATCAAAAAGAAAACTGCAGACTCTCCAAACATTTATATACCAAAACCAGCTAGATAAAACGGGTTAATCATAGTGGATATTTGAAAAGTTACAACATTTGCACTTACACGGCAGAATAAGTGTATTTAACGTTTATAATCAACATTACAACTCCTCCTGTCTTTTCATGTCTACAAAGCCAGCTTCCGCCTTTCTATAGAAAAGGAGCACATTGCAATAATTGAAACGGAGGGTTCGGGGAGACGCCCTGCGTAACACTTTTGTGTCCCTTCCGCCTGGGATATTTTAATTTTGTTTGATTGAATTGGTCGGGAGGCAAGGCAGTGGAGGTGTGGGTCCCGTTCGGGTGGCAAATGTCCCGAAATTAATTGTACACAGCACTTTACCCGGATTAGATTGAATTTTCATGGGAGCTCTTTATTGTAATAGGAGTAGGATGTTTGTCTTCTCTCTATACAACTATACGTAATATCTAATCAACTTTGAAACTCATATTGTAATTAGGTCCTCACATACTTCCAGCCCAACCCTTGTTCTCAGCATATAATCTTTTATTATTAGATTCTATTCTATACCATATCTCATTTACAATCTTCTTTTTTACCATCATTAATTTATATCCGTTACTAAACAAGTTTAATCCGTGAGCCAGATTTAAAATTTACGACATTACTGCTTACTCTCTTGTAACGTAGATAACTTTATTAACTTAACTCTAACTTAAAGAGGAGCAAAAAGGGACGGAGCTGGTAATTTCGCAGCATCTGCCGAACCGAACCGTATCGCCGCACCACCTTCCTACCAAATTATTCGCGAGGAAGGCTGAGTAGGGCGTGGAAAGGGGAGAGGTGGTACAGAAGAGCTTTATGAAAACGTAATAACTTCATCAGCACGGTAACTCTCGTTAATCAAAGCGACAACTTACCAGTAACACAGCGCGTGGCAAAGACAAAAGTTAGTGACTTCGCCTTATCGACTACCAAGTTCTTTTCGGATTCATCAAAGATGGGAAGCGATGGAGGTGGAAAGGGAGAGGAAGGAAGACAAGAAAACGGTGCGAAGGGGTTAAAATTTGACGCGCAAGCCTTTTTGCCACCCTTCTTCTTTGCTCGGTTTAAATATAAGCGAAGAAGAGAAAATTTACGTGGGCTAGATGATAACTTTAAATCTGTGGAGATAGTTCTGAACTTATTCATTTATCATCTTAGAGTTTAATCTTCTAGTTACCAACAGGAATGGAAATTTGACATCTGATCTGTCAAATGCTTTATTTAAGAACAAGCCTCTAAAAACTGCCCGAATTAAAGTAGTTGTTTGATAGTGAATTACTACTGTTGCTCATACGTTTAGTTTAGAATTTAGTCCATTACAGTGTCCACAGTAAACGCGAATACGTGATTTACCACAAGCGGAGGGGTTAGCGGCAGTCGACGGTATACAGTTACCGATGTGGTTAGTTACGAGGTGGATTATGTGCGGACGATCTTAGTAAGAATTTTTAGAGTATTTATTTTTCTTTTCTTTTATTTCATCAGAATCTGTTTTCGGTTTCGTCTTTAGAATTCGTTATTAGTTTTGTCTAAGCTTCGCAGTAACAACAAAATAAATATGCGAAACTCTCATTTCCAAGCGACCATGACCTCAAATTATTAGGTGCGTTCTTGCACACAGTAGGTCTACATGCCAACGTTGTTACAAGCGTATTAACGCGCGACCCGCATCGAATTGATCGGATTCCACTCAATCCACTCCTCGCTCTCTCGCCTTACATATACAGATATAGCTAATTTCACATTTTCCCGATGTGTATAATAAGTATTAAAAAAGATGTTACTGTTAGTAACCAAAAAAAAAAGTATTGGAATTAATTTTGGTTGTTACCAGGCATTTTATCAATGTGCATTTTTATACATCATGGTGAGCTTGAGGGACCATTTGTACATACAGTTGCCTAGTGCTTAGGCGCAACGGCACCTTGTGTTCAGCAGCCCATGAGTTGCTCGATAGGTAGCGGGCATCTGTACTCCGGTGTGTGTCGCCACGGTCTAGAACCCGTGACGCCGGGTAGACAGAAAGATATTCGTGTGCTAGTGCTTTCTTTTCTCTGCTCGCATTGTGTTTGCCGGGAATGATCCCATGAATACCATGAACCATATTAGCATTAATTTTGGTTAAATAGAATGTGTTTGTGGGTGCCAGCAACATGTACTTTAAATATATTGGAAGACGTTCATGTAAATGGATTAGAATGGATTAGAAAGTGTAGTGGTAAACTACACTTTTACACCGTCTAGAAAAAATTAAGATTCTAAAATTTGTTAAAGATATTTGGTTCATTACTTGTGTGTTTGTAGAATTAGTCCTTCATTTAATTTTTATTGTTAAAACCGGATTATGATTTTTGTTCTTCAACTTGGGTCATTTTATTGATTCATTTGTTTTCTTTAGCATAAAGCCTAACAAAGTAGTTAAAAGCTTCGTCTATTTTCGGACAAAATCGGACAATTTTGATGGTTCTTGTGGACATTTGCAAAGTTTTACAATGGCAACGTTGGCAAACCATAAAGAGGCCTTAATCCGAACTTGAACGTGGAAATAAACCGCCAGCTGTGGCTTAATCTTTTGCTCGAGTTATAGCAAATAAGATCATAGTTTAGTAGAGTATTCCCAATTAGAGAAGTACATATTACGTCATCATCATCTGCCCTAGATATTTTGAACAATATGGGGCGTTCAAAAGGTAATACAAAAACGGTAAATTGTGTAGCTTTTACCTGTAAAAGAATTAAAAGCTCTCAAATATATTGAAAAGACAGTAATTCATAAAGCGATAAGAAATACAGAAAAATTAAATGCTAAACAATTGCTCTAAACACCTAACCTCTTCGCAAACAGTAACGGTAAACTAGTGAAGTACGGTCCACCCCTTGATGATCGATAATCTATTCGCCGGACTAAAATAAGCCATCTGCAACTACAATTAGTTTCCATATTTAACATTCTTACCTCATTCGGTTTGTTAGGAGCAATATTTTTAGTCTGACCTGTATTAAGATAGCTTTATGTGTAGTCTATATTGAAAAATGTGAAAGCTTTTAACAGAACAGGTACAATGACACAAGAGTAAACCTGGACGATACTACCCCGTCGCTTGTCAGTTGTCCAAGTTTACTTTTGTCTAATCGTACATTATTTCATTGCTTCGCTATCTAATATCAATAATTATCATCCTGCCCGCGTATAAAGAGGAATAGAGAATTCTACGAAACGGTGACTGCGAAATAAGTTAGCGGCGGAGGCAGGAAAATGGTCGCATCAACTTTTGCCACTTTAAAATTTATATCTCGAGCACAACTTCTGACAGAAACTTAATTAATCATTATCATTAGGAGGACGGTTAATAGTGCGCCCACTTCTGATATCTCTTCTTCCGCTTCTGCCTCTTTTCTTATTCGCTATCATCTTCTTGCTGTCTCGCTTCAATTTTACCTATTCTTCTTTCGCGTTAGAATTTCAGCGATTTATTAAAAGTTTCTCGCAACGTAAGCTATCTTACACCGCCGCCGAGTCTGAGTGGAGGAAATATAAATTAAACTTCACTGATGTTCCGCGATAAGAACGCCTGGAAAGAAGGGGTACAAAATGCAGGTGGTAATAATTAAGAGGCGAGTGTCGTTGCTTAATGTTAATGACCTTTAAATTTTATTATAATTTTAAAGGTAAAATATGGCAATATGTCAAAAGAACGCTCACAAAGAAGTGTTTAATTTCAAATATAATGTCAAATATAAATTATATTTTTTTATTAATTAGAAATAAATTTGATTTTTGTTCCAATGTTGCCAACATTGGATAATGCACAATGATTATTTAAGGTCTTTTCGGAAATTACATTTGGGTTGTGAATTCGGTTGTTTTTAAAATCACGTGACGAGCGAAAAATGGGTTGTACGATAGTTTACGAACATTTCTGTAATTTTAACTCTGGTTCAGCGGTGATAAGTGTTAACTGAAAGAAAATATCTTATTTCAAATTAAAAACAAAGTGAAAAGAATTCGTTAAAAATTTTCCTCCACTACCATTACTCCGGTCGGCATCAAAGAAAAATTCCCGTTCTATTAGCATAATATCGTACAGCTTAGCAGGTCTTAGCGGCAGGGTACGAAGAAGCGGTAATCGGGACTTTGGTCACGTTAAAGTCTAGCCACCGCCGCCCTTTTTGATGTCAGATAGCGGCACAGATGGCGTCACAGTCATTACGTATTCAAAATGTGAACACTTTTACCCCCGAAAGCCCAAAACGCCTCCCGAAAGTGATGAAAAGATGAATGCATTAAGGATAGGCGGCGCCCTTGTTCTTTCTTCCATTTTAAGACGAGCCTTTCCGCATAAAATATTTTCTCAATTTATTGCACCTATCCGTATGGAGTAAGGGTGTACAGCACTGACGAAGTTTTATCGCCATCCCTAAAAAAAGCATGCACACACACGTAGAGCACAACAGAATAGAACAGAAGAGAGAAAAATTAAGGACGGTCGCAAAACTTTACGGCCCATACTTCGCGATCCCGAGTTATTACCTTGTTGTTGTCCACGCGCGCTTGAAACTGCAAGAATGTTGCTCTCCAACGGTAGGTGAACTATAAATATTTAATATAATAGACGCATTTGATGCAGGTCTCTTGTCGTCTGCCGTACAGCGTAGTTGGGAACCGGCAGAGATGAACAGGGAGTGAGAGAGAAAGGTATATTTTGCAATCGGAATTGGGGTTTTAATTTTTAAACGCGGTCTTTCGCAGATGAGAGTCATAGTGGAGGAAGTTTTTATGTCTTCCGCTCTTGCATCTGTGTATTTTTACCGGGGTTGATGTGTTCGTAAATTACATCCGAAATTTTAAATAAATTAGAATGACGCTGTGTGGTGTAGCAAAAGAAGTTTTCAATTCTCCTTCATTACAAAGATGGTCAAATGCATAGTGTTTTTCAAAATAATAACACACCACCGACCTTTTTGGTTAGTTAGTGGTGTGTTCGACTTTGGTAGTTGGTATCCTTGCGTTCTATTGGTTTCTTTCTGTAGTCAATTTTTATGGCGAATTGTTCTTATACCATAACCTTGTCTTCTCATTGTGGTTATTTGTATCTTGCAATGTTTTAAATTAATTAATTTTATTATGTTTTTACAAATGTGACCGTGTTACAATGTTAATATTAATAACTAATTGGCCGAATGATATACAGCGTGTCCCTGGATTAACGCATGGGTAGGTAAGGCAGACAGAAAACTATTGAGTTGAAATTTCATCTTTTGGGGTTCAGCCATGCTCGAATACAGTCCCTGGCCATATTACTTGAAACATGTCATAAATCAACCCTTTTACCTGGAAATTCCCAACCTATTATAGTGATATTCTTTTGCTTTGAATCCGATCGTTTATGGGGGGACTAGATTATTGTATCAATAAATAAAAATACCAGAGAAATGATATTTAGAAGAGTAAAGTACGTATGTATAAATATTTCAGTTATCAACTTACATTTAGCGAGTTCACAGTTTAGAGAATGCATGGATATTTTTTAAAATATTTCGTCATAACCGTATAGAAGCTAAGTTGTGGAATATCGTTAAGTGTTTTGTGTTGATATATCGTTATTGCAAAGGTAAAATTGTTATTCTATCTCTCTCTTAATAATTAATTATTTGGAATTTAAAAAAAAATGAAATATTTGGGATTTTTTGTAGAAAATGCCCGGGAAAGATTTAACAAGTGAACAAAATGCCGCTATACAAGTTCTTCTACAATCAAACAAACATTCACAAAGAGAAATTGCAAAATTACAGAAAGTATCTCCTTCTTTTGTATCGCGTTTACT
The DNA here is from genome assembly GCA_029619315.2 of Dynastes maya. NCBI lineage: Eukaryota > Metazoa > Arthropoda > Insecta > Coleoptera > Scarabaeidae > Dynastes > Dynastes maya. The sequence goes on from JAROYE020000020.1 coordinate 2,208,882, forward strand.
TAGAAACTTAAGCGAAGGAGCTAGCATATCGACACAAAGACGGGCAAAGTGCGATCGGTAAAGAAAAACTTCGAAGAGATCTGACCGTGAAATTGTTCATCAGGCTTTGAGCAATAGATTTGCTACAATTAAAATGATTCAAAAAAATTTACAAGAGAGAGGAATAGAGATTTCGAGCAAAACTGTCAGGCGCCGATTGCGCGAAAGTCGCCTAATGGGCCGAAGACCTGTAAAAAAGCCGCGTTTAACAGAAAAAATGAAATCTGCTCGTCTCAACTTTGCAAGGGAATATCGACATTTCACGGACGAGAATTGGAAAAAGGTGAATAACTTAACAACATGATTTTCACTGGATTAATGTTTGCATTATTTAATAGGTTTTCTTTAGTGACGAGTGCTCGCTCTGTGTGTTAGTGCAGCGAGCACAATTTGTTCGTAGACGACCTGGCGAACGTCTCACAGAGTCCACGGTTCTTCGTACTGTAAAACACCCTCCGCAGGTAACGATTTGTGGAGTGATTAGTGGAGACGGACAGGGCCCTTTGTATTTTGTAGAAGGTATAATGCGTCAAGAGCAGTACATAAATCTGTTAAAAAACACGTTATTACCGTATTTTAAGCCAGGACGTCGCATATCGACAGGGTGTATATTTATGCAAGATAATGCTCCTTGCCATGTGGCAAAAAAGGTTAAGAAATTCTTTGAAGACAATCGCATATCTCTTTTACGTTGGCCCGGAAATTTACCGGACCTCAATCCCATCGAGAACGTATGGAATCGACTAAAAAGTAGGGTATATGAAAGAGAAAACCCTACAAAGGAAATATTAATGAAGAATATAAAGGATGTATGGGAGAACGATGATGATATAAAAGAGTAAATCATATCTTGCATTGAAAGTATGCCCCGAAGAATTAAGGGTGTTATTAAAAATCATGGGTTATGGACTAAATATTAATTACTTATTTAATATTTACATATGTTATATATTTTTACAATATATTTTATAAATAAAAAATATAATACATGTATAGTTTATATTTTATTATGAAGAAACTAGTGTTTCAAGTAATTTGGCCAGGGACTGTAGTAAGTAATTTACGCCATAATTTCATTGCCGAAAAATCAAGTATATCTTGGAAATTTCCAAAAAAAAGGGATTTTTTCAATTAGTAAAATGCATTTTCTGTGATGATTCCACCAATACCATGAGCTATATTAGCATACATTTTTTGGTTATTGTTACTAGGCAATCTTTTCATGTGTATGTACTTTTACACTAAATATATTATATGACAATGTTTGTAATAGCTTGATTGCGAATAAAACGATATTATTATTATTAATAATAGTTTTTCTCAATTGCTGGAAATCTTCTCTCCTACGTAAGTAACTAATTACATTCTTATTAATGTCTTAAAATACTTTTCCAATTTCACTTGTTCCATTCTCTGACGATGCATAAAGAAAATATGCGAAAGTTTAAAATACTTTCCATGTGTTGTCCTCTTTAAGCTAGTAAACAAAATGTGCCAAGAAAGTTTTCCTACAAATTTTTCCACCATTTTAGCCCAATAAATTGACAAGCTGTCGAACTCGAGAGAGAAGATCAATTTTCGTTTCTTCTCTTGCTCTTTTAATACAGCAACCATGCAGAAAAGGAGACACACTACTTAAATCGTCCAAATCATTCCTAGCTTACCTCGTTTCATAAAACGTCGCAAACAAAAGGTGCCCTGCAGCTGCTATGAGCTGCTACTTTTAGATTCGTGCACCGACATTACGCCCGTCAATCATTTCCAGCGTCACGCGATGCTAATGCCACTCATATCTTCGAAATGGTGCCGGTAGAATTCTATGAAAACCAAATCGTACGTTATATCTTCGGGTAAGTTCGAGACAACAAAAAAAACAAGATGGTTCATACTGTTCAAATTTTACCGGTTTGTTGAATCGTCTGCCCGGTTTAATAGAGTCGGTTTGAATGGAAATACATCGTGGAGACTAGTTTGTGTCTGCGTGCTTTCCCCCTTGAACCGCAATAACTGCGTTCGACCCCTTCGTTCGACAAAAATCTAATTTGTGGCCGATCAAAACCTGCCTGTCATCCGCCACGCGAACTAACCCCATTCACTGATACGATTATAACCATGTTGGTGGTTGATTTTATTGCTTTTTTTGTATAATTTTCAAGTGAAAAGGGTGGCCTTAACAAAGTTTATTCATACCGTTTGGGTATTAAGTTGAACATGTTAGTAATGTTTTTTTTTAAATTTTGATTCTTTATTGCAATAATTTATGTATGAAAGATCTTTGTTTTAATACGTGAGATCCGAGTGGCTCGCGAATTAGAGATGAAAATGTATTTAATTCAATCATTTAATTTCTTATAAAGTAGGTAATTCAACTTCTCAGACTGTACTCCATTGTAATTTTATCGATAATGAAACAGTTCACTAAAAACCTTTACCACAACACTTAACTCGTACTGGACGCACGTTTCGATAGCAAGCTATCATCATCAGCAGCAAGAACTAACAAGCTAATTGTTAGCTTATTAGTTTATTAATTTCTTTAATCCGGGCTTGCATTTTGCTGAGTAGGCAAAAGATTAATAATATAAATAAATTAATTAATTAATTGATTAATTTATTAATTTATTAATTTATGAATTTATTAACTTATTAATTTATTAACTTATCAATTTATTAACTTATCAATTTATTAACTTATCAATTTATTAACTTATCAATTTATTAACTTATCAATTTATTAACTTATCAATTTATTAACTTATTAATTTATTAATTTATTAATTTATTAATTTATTAATTTATTAATTTATTAATTTATTAATGTATTAATGTATTGATTTATTAATTTATTAATTTATTAATTTATCAATTTATTAACTTATTAATTTATTAACTTATTAATTTATTAATTTATTAACTTATTAATTTATTAATTTATCAATTTATTAATTTATCAATTTATTAACTTATCAATTTATTAACTTATCAATTTATTAAGTTACCAATTTATTAACTTATTAATTTATTAACTTATCAATTTATTAATTTATTATTTTTTTAATTTATTAATTTATTAATTTATTAATTTATTAATTTATTAATTTATTAACTTATTAATTTATTAATTTATTAACTTATTAATTTATTAAGTAATTAATTCATTAATTTATTAATTAAATTATTTTTGTACAACGTTTTTGAGTTTTAGTTACTTTTATTTTGTAAATTCTTGTTGATTTACACATAGTAAAAGTGTATTTTGCACTTGATATTTTTGTAGTTAATTATTTGCGACTATCGTGTCCATGAAATTTTAATTTTTGTGAATATCGATAGTGTTGTCAATGTTTTGCAGTTAACGAACCGCTTGACCAATTTTAATTTTCTTTGATGTAAAAGATTGAGAACTTTGTACCCTTTAAAATGATATATCACGCCATTTAAAATTTTGGAGTGAGGGTGATTGGGGGGGAGGGTGAAAGTTCCTTAAATGATTAGAATAGGTTTTTAAATGTCCCCCTTCAAAAGAAAATGGACATGTCTTAGTGATTTTTGATAATTTTACTAATTAAAGAGTTACCCAAGGTGGGAAGTTTTCAAATGAAAGGCCTGTATATTAAATGTTCAAATGATAATAAGTGCATACAGTGCACAAATACTTACATGTTTTCTAAATCTAATCAATGGAATTTTATGGTAAAATAAATCGTATTTGTATGTGTAAAAATCCAGTTGAACGTATTATTATAATAAATGTTCAAATAAGGAATTATTTCAGTACTGCTTCTACAGTGGTACCATTAAACGACTTCTTAGTTTATAAGAATATAATTAAAAAGAAAGCTATTCTACAGTATAATTTCGAGACACAAACAAAGCAAATCAGAAATAACTAAGGAGAAAAGATCGAGAAAGGCAAAGATGATCAATTAAAGAAATAAACTATGGGCATAATGCATGGCTAGAGTCTAGCGCGAGCCTCCCCTGACGGTGATTGAATTCTTACTGATAGATTCGCTTCGCGCAACTTCCCACCTTATACTTTCACAGCGGGCAAATGTTGCAACACCGTCCATATATTTTAGCGGTTCACTTTTCTACGAAACTTACTAACGCGGTATATGAATGATTAAAGATAACTCATTATTAAAACAGTAAAAAAACGTCCCATTTTCCAATACCGGAGGATACTTACGTTTTAAAATGTCAATCTTTATCAGTATGACCAACCATTTATTGTACGCTAATAAAATTCTCTAAACTCGTATATTCTTTTCTATTTAAAATGTTTTTTGTTAGAAACAATGTTTTTTCCTAACTAAAAGTTGTATTTATGCGATATTGAAATGCTTTTTTCTTCCCAAGACTCTTGGAACTACTTCTGCATTGATATAAAAATATATATAAAATTTAATTTCAACATCAAAAATGTCATGGCGATTACGTTATTAACTATCGAAAAAAGTGAAATATAATCGTAAAACGTGCCTTTTTTAGGTCCGGAGGCCGTAATATTCGGGAAGGAGAGGAGGCCGTTTCGTGCTTTAGGAGGAGGAACTTTATAATATTAAATGCCACCGTTTCACCTTTAATAGGATTATAAAGCTGAATGTAATTGCCCTTAATGTTTAGCTGCTACGTGAGACGATTTTAATCGAAGGACCGTTCTCCTTTCTTTCATAAAAGACGCTTGTATAAGGTATAATATAAGTGCCTCTATGAAACGGGAAAAAATGTTATGCTCACATAAAGAGGAGCGAGACGTTAAATGCAGCTTATATATTTATCTGGAGTGTTTTCGAGATGTTCTGAAGAAGTGGTAGAGGGTTAATATCATTTTTTAAATTCAAAATTGGTAGGTAGTTAAGCAGTTATTTTAGAGAAGTTAATTTAAAAATATTTGGCGTAGGTAATCAGCTGATTAGACGCTTGTAGGTTATTTCAATCAGTGTTGTCAGCAAGACGAATAAGTCCCTACTAATTTTCATTTTTGAACGTGCAAGATTTAACTATTTGCGTACTAGATGACACTATATTTTTTACACAAAGTAAGAGCAATCGATTTATGTGCTACCAACCTAGGGAAACACTCGTTAGATCTATACTTAAATAGCCGAACAGATGCAAGTAGCAACATTGAGTAACCAACATATCATTAACATGTCATACCTTAAATAACGGTCGCTATCGGGTGATTGGCAAGTTCACTTACATTATAATAAACCCGTTTGTGTTGCGTTTTGGTTATTATTCCTTCGGTAACTTCATTTCCAATATTTTATAACTATTAAGAATTAAGAGTTCGCCAAGTATCAAATGTTAATTGATGGTCCATATTTATATAGTTTGTACTATGTGAATTGGCCTTTTCAATCTTGACGTCAGTTCGACGTTGCTACTGCATCTGTTAATAAGTTAATAATAAATAAAAAAGGATTTTAATAACTCACGTCGTCCTGATCATTTACATTTTTATTTTAGATTTGCATTTTAGGCTTAATTATAGTCCTGTACAATGAGCGGCTCATCAAGAAACACTTAAAGTAGAAGGGTATATATTGAAATATTTTTGTCTCAGGGGATTTTGGGAAAATTGTTAAATTTTCCAACTTAAACTAAATCTTTCAATTCTTAGCGGGTTCGGGAGTATCCCTGGATACTCTTTTGGCAATTTTCTAACGAATTTCCAAATTAATAAAACGAAATTAACGAATTTTAGAATTATAAATGTAACTAACCTTGAAATTTGAACGAGGCCAATGTTATATAAACACTCTGTTTATAATAACCTCTACAGGAAACTGCCTGTTCTGGAATTTAACCCTTTTTCTCTTCGAATAAATACTTTGATTTCACAATCGAACACTTTGAATTGGGATCGGAGTTAAAATACACTTTAATTCAAGGAAGGCTGAATAAAGATTGATGAAAATTATCGGGGAAAAGTTTTCCAACATGCAATGCGAAAAAATGAATTCGTTAAACTAATCAAAATCACCTCCTATACCATAGATATAGTAAAGTTAACGTTAAAAAAGTCAAACGCCTGGGCAATTTCATAGGGGCTAATTTTAATTAATGCTGGTTTCTGTCGATATACCGGTGCAATTAAAACTAGGCTCACTATTATAATTCTTTTTATTTATCAAAATAAAAATTTGAAATTTTAGGAAATGTAAAGACGCTATCCCGTTACCGCCGATATAACATGGCCACAGCGCTCTTCGATGACGTTACGTTCGATAGGTGATATATCGCTATGCACGATATTAGCCTAAGCGGTAAAGGAATCGTTTTTTTGCATTTCTTTTTTAAGTTTTGAAGAGCTTCCGGGTTAAAGAGGATGCCAGTCGTCAACTGAGCCCTTCTTCGCAACCCATTCGATTTTATTATGGAAAAACGAAGTTTCAAAGCAAAAACCAAACACGTAACCGAGCACCATTTTCGTGAAAGATGTTTTTGTGGTAGATATTTAATCGACTAATTATTATTAATTGTAATTGTACATGTATTTGGACGAAACTAAAGTTAATAGTAAGAAATTTGATTCGAAATGTTGTTTAATTTCACGAAAAAATTTCGTATTATGTGGTATTTTACTCAATCTATCATTACTTTTCCCACAATCATTTTTAAGTAGAGTACTTGTAGAACAAGTTATTATAATTGTTGCAATACGTCCACTGCTGCGAATATGACATTTACACATATCAGTATCCAAATGTTCGGTGATATAATTTAAAATATATTGTATTAGGACGGAACGTTTATTATACAGATTTCGTGTTCAAAAATAATTTTGTTAAATATAACGTAAGAATATAAAACTATTTGAACAATAACATCTTCACGTTTTTTGTCAAATACAACGGACAGTTAGGGAATTGAGTTCGAATAGCTTCTTTGTTTAGCCTAGGATATTTTAAACTTGCACTTATAGTTTGACCGGTCCTTGAATCTGTAGCTGTAGAAAAGTAAATAGTATCTTCTTTTATAAAGTGTAACTCGCAAACTCTAGTATACACTGTTGAAGTAAAATTGTCCCTATGCAGTACACAGACCCATTTTTTACACATCTGAGGATCAGAGGAAGGACCGAATGTGTAAACTTGCAATCCATTTTTATTATTACCGCGGCACTCAGGTACGTAGCAGGTATACGACATTGTTATAAACACGTAATACACAAAACACATACCTGTAAATGGTCGGCGAACACTTGCAAACAAAACAGCCGACGCCACAGTTTTTAGGTTACCCCGTTCTTATCGTTTCAGAAATGTTCTTATCGCTTATACAACACTAGAAAAACATTACAGGTATCATCAACAAAGTACGAAAATATCACTGCACAATATTTTTTTAAATAAAACCAATATAATTTGGATAAACCAATTCAAAACGCAAGGAACGATCTGAACGTGTGAATGTCAAATCTATAAATATGGCTGATAGACGACCTACTGCAAAATACGTCACAGCATGCTGACGTAAAAAAGCTCTTAGACCTTATATACCGGAGGTAACGGCTATCCTCGTTTTTCAGTCACTTTCCCAACATTAGTTTTTTAAATGGAATACCTTGTATATTTTTACAATTTTAAAATCTAGAGATCATTATACAACTGACTATTTTTAGCAAACAAGTGGACATCGGATTTTTTTTTTTTAATTTTAGTTTTACATCTAGAGTAGCTTTGACCACTGAACATTGTTTTATTTCGAGTCCTTAATTACTAGAAAGATAAAATCAATACAATAAATCAATTAATTTTGTTTTTATAAGCCTTTAAATATTCAAAATGGGTTTTTTTGACAGTAAGTCATTTTCTCCAAATGGTACTCATATGCGTCATAGGTGTTTTTAAATAGAGAATTTTTCTATGAATCGCTTCATACCAAACATGACACCACTTAAATGAAAATAATTAATAAAAAACAACTTAAACGGTCTTTTAACGGCGATTTAAAATAAAAGAAAGATGAGCGACGCCAATAATTTTCATCAATCTTTATTCAGCCTTCCTTGAATTAAAGTGTATTTTAACTCCGATCCCAATTCAAAGTGTTCGATTGTGAAATCAAAGTATTTATTCGAAGAGAAAAAGGGTTAAATTCCAGAGTGTTTATAAACACTCTGTTTATAATAACCTCTACAGGAAACTGCCTGTTCTGGAATTTAACCCTTTTTCTCTTCGAATAAATACTTTGATTTCACAATCGAACACTTTGAATTGGGATCGGAGTTAAAATACACTTTAATTCAAGGAAGGCTGAATAAAGATTGATGAAAATTATTGGCGTCGCTCATCTTTCTTTTATTTTAAATCGCCGTTAAAAGACCGTTTAAGTTGTTTTTTATTAATTATTTTCATTTAAGTGGTGTCATGTTTGGTATGAAGCGATTCATAGAAAAATTCTCTATTTAAAAACACCTATGACGCATATGAGTACCATTTGGAGAAAATGACTTACTGTCAAAAAAACCCATTTTGAATATTTAAAGGCTTATAAAAACAAAATTAATTGATTTATTGTATTGATTTTATCTTTCTAGTAATTAAGGACTCGAAATAAAACAATGTTCAGTGGTCAAAGCTACTCTAGATGTAAAACTAAAATTAAAAAAAAAAATCCGATGTCCACTTGTTTGCTAAAAATAGTCAGTTGTATAATGATCTCTAGATTTTAAAATTGTAAAAATATACAAGGTATTCCATTTAAAAAACTAATGTTGGGAAAGTGACTGAAAAACGAGGATAGCCGTTACCTCCGGTATATAAGGTCTAAGAGCTTTTTTACGTCAGCATGCTGTGACGTATTTTGCAGTAGGTCGTCTATCAGCCATATTTATAGATTTGACATTCACACGTTCAGATCGTTCCTTGCGTTTTGAATTGGTTTATCCAAATTATATTGGTTTTATTTAAAAAAATATTGTGCAGTGATATTTTCGTACTTTGTTGATGATACCTGTAATGTTTTTCTAGTGTTGTATAAGCGATAAGAACATTTCTGAAACGATAAGAACGGGGTAACCTAAAAACTGTGGCGTCGGCTGTTTTGTTTGCAAGTGTTCGCCGACCATTTACAGGTATGTGTTTTGTGTATTACGTGTTTATAACAATGTCGTATACCTGCTACGTACCTGAGTGCCGCGGTAATAATAAAAATGGATTGCAAGTTTACACATTCGGTCCTTCCTCTGATCCTCAGATGTGTAAAAAATGGGTCTGTGTACTGCATAGGGACAATTTTACTTCAACAGTGTATACTAGAGTTTGCGAGTTACACTTTATAAAAGAAGATACTATTTACTTTTCAACAGCTACAGATTCAAGGACCGGTCAAACTATAAGTGCAAGTTTAAAATATCCTAGGCTAAACAAAGAAGCTATTCGAACTCAATTCCCTAACTGTCCGTTGTATTTGACAAAAAACGTGAAGATGTTATTGTTCAAATAGTTTTATTTCTTACGTTATATTTAACAAAATTATTTTTGAACACGAAATCTGTATAATAAACGTTCCGTCCTAATACAATATATTTTAAATTATATCACCGAACATTTGGATACTGATATGTGTAAATGTCATATTCGCAGCAGTGGACGTATTGCAACAATTATAATAACTTGTTCTACAAGTACTCTACTTAAAAATGATTGTGGGAAAAGTAATGATAGATTGAGTAAAATACCACATAATACGAAATTTTTTCGTGAAATTAAACAACATTTCGAATCAAATTTCTTACTATTAACTTTAGTTTCGTCCAAATACATGTACAATTACAATTAATAATAATTAGTCGATTAAATATCTACCACAAAAACATCTTTCACGAAAATGGTGCTCGGTTACGTGTTTGGTTTTTGCTTTGAAACTTCGTTTTTCCATAATAAAATCGAATGGGTTGCGAAGAAGGGCTCAGTTGACGACTGGCATCCTCTTTAACCCGGAAGCTCTTCAAAACTTAAAAAAGAAATGCAAAAAAACGATTCCTTTACCGCTTAGGCTAATATCGTGCATAGCGATACATCACCTATCGAACGTAACGTCCATGTTATATCGGCGGTAACGGGATAGCGTCTTTACATTTCCTAAAATTTCAAATTTTTATTTTGATAAATAAAAAGAATTATAATAGTGAGCCTAGTTTTAATTGCACCGGTATATCGACAGAAACCAGCATTAATTAAAATTAGCCCCTATGAAATTGCCCAGGCGTTTGACTTTTTTAACGTTAACTTTACTATATCTATGGTATAGGAGGTGATTTTGATTAGTTTAACGAATTCATTTTTTCGCATTGCATGTTGGAAAACTTTCCCCCGATTTGTTTTTTTTTTCTCCGAAAAAAGGAAGCTAAATCACGGGAAATTATCTGGCACTTATTATTAAATCCGAACTTTCTCCGTTACCATTTCAAACTCACTGACAGGGGAATGGAGTAATAGCGACTCGGCTATTTCCTGAAATACGTCACCCTATCGCACGTTCGTTGTACAAATTACATACACATACACATGCATTTGTAGTAGTGCTTACAAAACAAAGAAAATTATACACGGAAACACATCCATCAATTAGTTACAACTGAAGTAATTATTTCCAACGGGAGCGCAAAAAAATCAATATTTGCCATTCCTCATGCGTTTCCGACGAGAGCAACGTGGCGAGAGATGGAGAGTTTGGTTCGAATGCCTCGGGAGTGGAGCTGGTTTCCCGCACTTGAAAAGTAGAGGAGAAAAAACGCATTTCCACCTCGCCGTAGTACCATCTTTGCCCCTGTCTCTGTCGCTTTTTCGTCGATATAGCCGTCCTTTATTATTTTACTGCTGGTGTTCGATTTCTCCTACAGGGACGGAATTAGGTGGTAAATATCAAGCAAAAGTTGTTGATAGTAGATCATTTTTTATAACAGAATACCTCTTTAAAAAATAAAGTTGGTTTATTACCAAAATAATACTGAAAAAAAATTCCTTGCTTTAACTTTAACATATTTAAAATCTGTTTATTATTACTCCGATTATTTATTGAAGCTTATATGCGGGTTTAAAAATTTGACAAGCTGCTTTCGGGCGTTTTGGGTTAATGACATTATTGGTAAACTAAACCCGAGTTTACTGCAGCCAACTTTGTTGATGTTGCCAAAAAATGCCTTTTATCTTCTGGAACTTGCTTAGGACCATTGTCTCGCAAGTTTGGCACATTTTCCTTAGAAAAATTGAACAATTTATCTCATTTCGTTATCTTCATACCTTTTGTTATCTTCATACCCAAAAAAGTTTCTGCTGAGGCAATGACGAGTCAAATAGATTTATTAGATAGATTATTTGGAACAATGACAAGGCATGGCAGTGTCCTTGATATGTCATTGTAACTAGCGGATGCTATTGATTCTTTCCGAAATTCAATATCAGAAAGTATTCAATACTGAGTAAGTATCGACAGGAAAGAATACAAAACAAGAAGAAAAAATTAACTTCCATTAGGAAGATGCTTCTGATTCAAAATTTAACGGTAAACTTCGATCAATTCTTCCGCCCTCAATCCGCATCTGACTTCCATTCAGCACGTTCGCAGTGAATAAACGAAATTCTTTTGCATCAACAACACATCTACGTTTCCTTCATCAATGGGAATAAAAGGCGCGAGAGCGTATTCGGTCTCCCGTTCTATGTTTACTTAGTTGATGAGTACTACGATGATGGCATAGATTAAAACGCTGAATGCCCGCCTTTTAAGCCGAGTAATCACCGTTCCTTAAGAGAAACAATTCCACCTCTTCCAAATGGAAACGATTTTAAATTTATAAGCGTACGACTTTCGAACGTATAAAACAGAAGCAACAACGGAAGGGTATAGGGAAGACTGAGAATCTTTCCGTTAATTATAGAACAGCTTGGGACGTTTTGTTTCCGCTCTCACTATTTAAAGCGCACAATATGGGACGTATTGGCGTAGGTATTTTGCTCGCCTTATAAACGATGGGAAAATGAATGAAAGGTGTGCTCCGATCCGTTATATTCCCGGGAAAATTGCTGAATTAATGAATAACATTTACTTTGAGTTGGTACAGGTTCTCTAGTTACTGTTGCCTTGCTTCGTATTAAATTTTCAGCATGTTATTGTTATGGGAATGCTCACGGTGAAAATTATTTTTAATACAAATGCCTTTCTGAGCAGTGTGGATCGGGATACAACCGCTTTGCTTTCAGCACTGAGCTCTAAAAAGCTGAAAACTGCAATCAGGAGAAGTTAATGTTGTAAGAAATTTTTTAGAATGTTACAAAAAACTGCTATTGGTAACAATGACAGACACAATCTGTCAGAGTGAGTAAGGTACTGGGAAGACGTTGCTAATCTCAAAAAACAGCACTGAATATGTCTCTCGGCGACACCTATCGCCAAGGGATACAGAGAGTAGCAAGACAAACCGGAGTGTAGGTGTCGCCGAGAGACATATTCAGTGCTGTTTTTGGAGATTGGCAGCATAAACTGAGAGGCAAACAATGGCAGACACAATCTGTCAGAGTGAGTAAGGTACTGGGAAGACGTTGCTAATCTCAAAAAACAGCATTGAATATGTCTCTCGGCGACACCTATCGCCAAGGGATACAGAGAGTAGCAAGACAAACTGGAGTGTAGGTGTCGCCGAGAGACATATTCAATGCTGTTCTTGGAGATTAGCAGCATAATCTGAGAGGCAAATGCAATTGCATAAAGCAGAAAATTGTGCTCAGAACCACGTCGATGACGCCGGGTAGACAGAAACATGTCCCGTGTGTTAGTGCTACTTTCTCTGCTACATTGTTTTTGCCGGGAATGATTCCACCAAAACCATGAGCTAATTAGCTTTCATTTTTGGTTATTGTTACTAGGCATTCTTTCATGTGTATTAGTTAACACTATTTACATTTTAATTTGTACAACTTTTAGATAAGATTACAAAAAGATTTAAATACTAACTCAACTGTATTTGAAAACGAAATTTGGACGGCTTTAACTGGCCTGATGATGTGCAATATCCACCAAACCCGTTGCCTTTATTGACGTTTTATTAAAGAAGATTTTGTATGATAAGTCCTGATTTTATTTTCATCTTCATTATGAATAACTCACACAGAGTCACCATGGATTATTTAAAACTCTATTTGTATAATACAATGTGAAAATGTAAATGTTGTTCTGTAGCATACCGCAACCTTCTAGGGATCTTATGGCCGAAAATAATTTAAGATCGTCAATGTACATGGATTTCTTACAGCTCGTGGCATCATTGATGTCGTTAAAGAATAGAGTAGATAAAAACGGATCCACATTTAATTGTTTTACTGTACATGAAGTAACTACGAGGGTAAGTCAAATATTATCTACACTTTCGCCATAACAAGCTTTGAAGGTTATCGTAGTGGCGACCGCTTGCGCATGCGTTGAGTTGGCGCCTCTGTGGTCATGTGTGCGGAATTTAATCACGATCGCGTCATTTGTCTGCTAGCTACAACAACATTAGCATGTCAGCTCCGCTATTAGTTTGTACCAAAGAGGAACAACGAGCAGTGATCCGATTTTTGTGGTCAGAGGGTGTGAAAGGTGCTGAAATTCACCGGAGACTTTTGTCACAATACGGGGACAGTGCTTTATCTCGTAAAAGCGTTTTTTTGTGGATCGAAATGTTTCAAAGTGGCCACACGAGCGTAACACAAAAAGGAGGAGCTGGACGGCTGTCAACCTCGACCACCGACGGCAACATTCAGCAAGTTCGAGAGATGGTTACAGCAAATAGGCGAGTTACCATAGGTAAGGTTGCATCTTCTTTAAACATCAGTCACGGTTCTGCCTATCAAATCATCCACGATGAACTCAAATTCCAAGACAACGCCCGTCCGCACACGGCCCATAACACCAAAAAAAACTATCAACAGATTGGGCTTTGAGACCCTGGAACACCCTCCCTACAGCCCTGATCTCGCTCCCTCAGACCTTCATCTCTTTGGACCGCTCAAGGAAGCTTTGAGAGGTCGTCGATTTGCCTCAGACACAAACACAGACGTTCGGGATGCGGTGCAAAGGTGGCTTCGCGACCAACTGAAAACCTTCTACTAGGAAGGAATACGGAAGCTTGTGGCTCGCTGGGCCAAGTGCATTGCTAAAGGTGGAGACTATATCGAAAAATAATGTATCTGTTGTACACCTATCTTTGTTTAATACAGTTGTAGAACTAAAAGTGTAAGTAATTTTTGACTTACCCTCGTATATTAGGAACTCGATGGAAGAACAGTTCCGGTATATTACCCGAAACTTTCTGTTTAATCTGTAGGTGACAGGAAGACCTATCCATGGTTCAGAAAACCCAGAAGATTTTGTATATATATACGGGGTTTCACATCGGCCGATGCCGCATCCTCACACCTAACCGCCACTCAGTCCTATCCTGCGCGTCTTTTTCCTCTAATTCCATGGCCTTTCTTATGTTTTCGTTCCAGGATAGTCTTGGCCTTCCCCTTTTCTTTTTACCCGGAGGTTTCCACTTCGGGTCATGGCTGATCGTCCATCCGAAGTACGTGACCGGACCATTTTAGGCTTCTTCTCTCCAATCTATCCACTGGTGTCTTGGGCCAGCATTCTTCTTCTTATTTCATCATTTGGTACTCCATCCAAATTCCAGCACTTCTGCCCAGATAATTCGTTAATTCGTCTTCTGGATTCAGCTGCTAATGTCCAAACTTTACTCCCTTACATCAAAACTGACTCTTCAATTTCGTCTCCAACCTATAACTGGTCTGATTTTCATGTGTGCTTTTTGTTGGCCATTTATTATAAAGAATATTTTTTTCAGAGGATTTTCACTTTTGCAAAAAGACGTAGTGGTTAATTTGATGAAATGCCCTTCTGTAAATAATATATAATATTTCCATTACTAAAAAAAAGAATCGTGATTTGTACTTTTACTTGCTGTATCGGTATGCCGTTAAGAATTACAAATATTACAGACATAACACGTATGAAAACCCTCTAATAGTTTTCGAAAAACAATATCGATAACACTAACTATTATTACACCTATGTAAAAGTTCTAAGAGTTTCCAAAAATCGTACACCTCCTAAGAAGATAAGAAAGGCGAGAGCTTCATAAGAATTTATCACTCGGAAAACCAACTCTCAGCGAATTTCCCGAACGAGACCGTTTCCGGTTGCCCGTATCCTCGGCGGCGGATATGAAATTCTCCATAACATATTTCAACATAAAACTTAATATCGCCACTATTGTGAAAACTATCGAGGACGACGCCGTTGGGAGTGCCGCAATAACACTTTGCATTGTTGATTACTTTTCTATATCGGGACGGGCGTGTAGGTGGGCGGGGGTTTTATCGGTTTACATGCTATAAATTCGAGCGGTGTTAAATTTTTAATATCGTATCTGTGGGAGGTAAGCATCGACGTGGAGTTAAATTCAATAGAAAATGGTTTTTCTAACGTGTGGTGACGCTCAACAGGGCATATATTTTATATTTAGATAAGAAATCACAATAATGATAGCAAGGGCTGTGGAGTAGTATGGCAAACAAATATTCTCGACACACTCTGCACCACACAAACTATTAATTAACTGGGAAAGGCCGTTTCGAAGACACGTGGGTTTTTAGCCGTGTACCGAATGCTGTGAGAGAATATATGTTATATCTAACGAACCCGCTCTATCCCTATTTTTCAAGAAAAATATATACAAGTATCTACTTTTGCCGTTTAGTCTAGAAAGCAAGTTAAAATAAGCAATCCAAAAGATAAACTTGAAGTCAGAGAAAAGTAGGGAATTTACAAAACTGCACGTGGTGTTTGTGATAAAGCCTATATTGGTCAAACGAAACGAGCAATAGGTATTAGATTTAATGAACATATCAGGTGTTACAGGTACGGGAAGATAGAAGCGTCAAGTATCGCACAACAAATAAACGATACCGGACATAATATTAAATTAGAAAACCTAAAATTAATTAAAAACGTGATTTCACCGCGTAAGCTGGACGCCTATGAGACTATTCACAAAAATAGGAATGCAAACCTAATCAATAAAGAGAAGGGACCTTTACACTTTTCATGTCTTTTCGATTTATTACGGTAGAGGTTATTTGATTTATGGTTGTGCTAACAGAGACTTCGATCCTCTCGTACATTTCGCATCTTTAGTATTTAAGGGAGAGACGGAAAAAAAAACACAAATTTTGACGAACAGAAAGGACAACCGTTGTCTCACTCGATTTTGGTTAGGGTAGGATAACCACATGCCTCGGTTCGTGGTGACAGACCTTTTCCACCTTTCCTTCTTATTTTAACTTGCTTTTTAGCCTAAACGGCAAAAGTAGGTAATTGTATATATTTTTCTTGAGAAGTACAAATAGGAATAGAGCGGGTTCGTCAGATTTAATATGTTCCCGCTCATCAATCGGTATGCGGCTGAAGAAACGTCCTTTCCGAGTTAATTAATAATTTGTGTGGTGCGGAGTGTGCCGGAAATATTTGTTTGCCATACTACCCCACAGTCCTTGCTATCATTATACTTGTTATTCATTTTATTTTTTGCAGTTTCTTTGAATTAAAATTTGTTTTGTTCTTCCAAATTTATTCCAACAAATTGTAACTTTTTAAGATAAACTTTATAAGATTTCTATTTTATTACAATTAATGGGATTAAAACAAGTGTTCCTCTAATTATTTTAAGCAGTGTGTAATAACAATGTAAAAGAGAGGTAATTCAATGTACGTCCAATCATAACACTACATTATATTGAAAAATTTACTTTTTCTTGTTAATTCAAATTAATAAAGATGAATTAACCTTCTGTTGCAAAACGAAGAGGAGCAAAATCAACAAGCTCAAACCACTACGTCGAACGTCTCGTTTCCGCAAATTCCCTTCTCCCTACCGCCCCTTTTCAACTTACTCATCTATTCCGTGGCAATAGACTCCTTAATTGTATTAATGTATGCAAATAATTTACATGAAAGACGGATGTAAACAGAAGCGTTAGTGAGGCGCGAAATGAGACGGCGCCCATTGCTTTTCTCTAACCGACAACGTGGAAAATTACACCGCGAGACATCCGCTTCCTGCCCTATAGCGGCGCTGCGTTCTCGTTCGCGATGAACGAAAGCGCGAGGCGACGACCGAAAACCGATTGTTGCGTCCCGAGAGTAAGCCCTGCCCCGCCGGATGAGATCCTGATATGCATGTATTTATTTGAACGAAGATACAGCGAATGAAGCGCCAAATGGATACTTTCATTTCCGTCGATAATTTATTCTGATTGAATATAGGAACAACAAAGTTCAAACTCCAGAGAAATTGTCCCATACCACGCAGAAGCCACTAGAAGAAAAATTTAATTTGGATGAAAAATCAAGAAAGTGAAAGAATGTTTTTGATTGAAAGCTACTCTCTTGCAAAATTCTAATTCTTTTATTAGATTAAAAGTATGGATGCCTACATTGACCAAATACTTGATTACGAAAAGAAAACTGGGAACACTTGTTGGACGAAATAATGTGTCAAATGAGCTTTTAATTCGTGTTGTAGCGCACAAATTTCAAACAACTGGTATCCTTATTGACATACCAAGGTTACAGTATCAAAGCAGAGGTCGGTCAGATAAAAATATTACTCGAGTAAGTGAAAGTGTGCACGATGAACTTAGCACGCCAATTCGTCGGCGTTCACGACAATTGAATATTTTGCAAGGCACTCGAATTTTAACAAAAGATCTGTATCTGAAGGCGTATGAAATTCCAATGATTTAAGAATTTAAAGAAACGCCGGAAACGACGTATGTGTATTTGTGAACCAGACTACAGCGACGTTAATGTTGATGTTTGTAAAAAATTCATACTGGGCGATGAAGCTCAAACTTATTTAAATGGCTTCGTGAATCCATACAATTGACGCATTTGGGCTAGTGAACATCCACATGCTACTGACGAAAATCTAATGTAACTGCAAAAATGCACTGTTTGGCGCGCACTATGGACTGCAGGAATCAGTGGCCCATAAATTTTTGAGGACGAAGGTGGCAACGCTGTCATTGTTAATAGTGTACGCTATTGAGAGATGCTGAACGACTATCTTTAATGAAACCAACAATTTTAATTGGAGTAATATGTGGTTCTGACAGGACGGAGGAATATGTCTTACAGAATATGAAACTTTGATTTTATTCCAAACAAAATTTCCTGATCGTGTTATCTCTCAGAGGGGTGACATCGATTGGCGATCGAGCTTTTGTGATTCGATCCAATTGAACTTTTTTCCCTGCGGCTATTTGAAGAAAAGAGTTTATGTCAACAAATCAAAAGAGTCAAAAGAGAACACCAAACGTGTAGTTGCTGAAATGCTAGAATACAGCAGCATATATGCGAAACATTATGGAAATCTTTGCTAAAAGAATGGTAGCATGTCAGCGGAGTTGGGGTTGGCATTTGACCGGCATCGCGCTTTGAACTGAAAGCAATAAATGTTTTTCAAATATTTCGTGTTTTATTCACTATACAAATTCTAAAGTTCAAATTGGATCACCTTTACAATAAAGTCAAGTACAAATATCAAACATATTTAAGAAATGTCGATACCAATCAGCTATTATCAATGCCTAAACCAGCTGAGAAACTCAAACCTCGAGGGTTTGGGCGAGGAATAGTTATTGAGTACACACATAGGGTTACCAGCTGCAGTTTACCCACCCCAGCAAATTTTCGAGGTTTATACTCATAGTGATAGTAGTTGTAGTTTACCCACCCCAGTAAATTTTCCAGGTCTATACTTATAGGAATATCAGCTGTAGTTTATCCACCTCCGCAAATCTTCTAGGTCTATACTGATAAGGATACCAGTTGCGGTATTAGGTCCTACCGGAACATTCAACGTCGTTTTAAGTTTGGCAACTTATGCCTAAAATGCTTTCTTTTAATAAAAACACTTTTACGTTGTTGATAATCCATTCAATTTATCACATGCTAGCTTCTATTCATTTCAGTACTTCATAGTTTCTATTTAGAATACCTCTAGTACGTCTTTTGATATAGTAAAGTTGAACCAGTTTCACTAGTACATATTAACGACTGACGATCAGTGTGTTCATGAATCTTATGAGTTGAAAAATAATCATTTATTTGACACCTGAAATCTTACATATAAAAAAAGACTATGCCATTTTTAAAATTTAGAAAATTTAGAATAGATCAATAGAAATATGAAAAAATATATGGGGATTTTTTACAAAATGATCAAGTCATTTTCTAAAGCCGCACGGTCTATAATTAAAAAGAATAGTAATCATAGCAGTAACAAGTTCATAAAAGTTTTACCAAACAATTCATCTAAACCAGAACTTTACGATGCGTTCAATAAACATTTTCTAACTTTACTGGAGTAATTATTATCAGAAAATGCTTTTTGATAGTTTTTAAAATTCAAAAACGGGTTCTTATAATGAATTTTTGGATTGGGCTATAGAGACTTGTGTAAGAACATTTTCAAAAGTAAATCCATCTTCACGGTTTACGATTTATGAAATACTGCTATTTGTTTCCAAATACAGGGACGAATTTTCCCGATACAATTACGAGGTAGGCGCCATAAATTCTCGGCCCGACAGGCTTATACAAGTTCGAGCGCGTTCAAACTCCGTTGTGTCATAGTTGCACATGTACGAGGCCTATGCTACATATATTATGGCTCGAAGAGTAGTAGTTTTTAGTAGCCAGCCAGATAACGTGACTAGTGCATGAAAATGTCTCAGGTAACAAAAATTGCGTTCTGCGCGGACAATACATTTTTAACAAAGAAGGGCATACGCCTAGTCATATTAAACAACATTTAGACGGCATTTATGGTGATTTATCGCCTTCATATCCCACTGTAAAAAAGTGGACAAAATGTTTCCGTTTGGGGCAAGAATTCCTTGAAGATGATGGTTGACAAATTGAACTGATAGTGCATCAAAACATTTCAATTATTGAAGAAATGGTATTAGCAGATCGCCGTTTGAAAGTGAAGGAATTAGCAGTGATGTCTAACAGTTCTGAAACAAGTATTTGCCTTGTTCTCCAACGTGAACATCGGGTTGAACGTGCGTGCTCGTTTTTAAACATGTGTGGAGACAATCCGAAACCGATTTTCGAGTCCATTGTCACAGAAGATGAAACAATGGTTCTGCATTATGATGCTCTATCCAAAAAGGAATCGATGGACGTTGTTTTAAGGACGACAGTGAGTTACAAGCAGCTGTAATACATTTTGCGGGAAAAACTTTAGATTATTTTTACAAGGGTATAGAATTATTAATTGATCGTTATAATAAATTTATTGAAGGTAGGGGAGATTGTATTGAAAAATAAATATTGTTATATTTTACTAAGTTTATTTGTTCTATATCAGGCCGAGAATTTATGGTGCCTCCTACGTACACTCGGGAATATCACACTCGTACAAATGACTACCTTTTACCTCCCCCTCACAAAAAGACTATTTATTAAAAGAGGCCTCTCTAGTTGTAAATTTTATAATAGTTTATCATCCAAAATAAAAAGTGTTAACTTTCATGTACTTAAAAAGAATCTCAAATGTTATTTACTAGAAACGACTTACTGCCAAATAGTAACGTCCTTTCCTTTCTTCTTCTTTTATTTTGAACATTTATTTTGTTGTATATGTTTTTTTTTTAAATAAGTGGGTTTATTATTATTATTGTGAAAAAAAACCTAAAGATATAATTTTAAATTAAGTGACCGTATTCACATTGACATACATTCGATTAAACGTACGCCAAAAACAATTTATTTTCTTCACAGCAAACCAACCGAATCAATTTATTCTTGTATTTCTCGCTGTCTGATTGTGTCGTATCGTATTAGCGTCTCTACAGGAGAAAAGGAGACCAGCATCCTCCATTCATCCGACGGCAGTTCTTCTTGAGCGGTAATCTTCCTCCCTTTCCGCGAATTCCAGAGAGAGCGGGCAGAGGTCGCGACTGTCGTCTACATAAGTCACTGTTTCGTATACACAATATAAGGAAGGAGCAGTAGCGGTAGTAGACATTAAAACACGCGGCGCAATTACACGCTTGAAATGCTTTCACAACGATACGACGTCGTCAAGAGAAGAGAAGATCCTCACCAGTTTGGCGAGGAGAGAAAAGTCCGAAGCTGCATCGTCTTCGTCGTCGTTATCGTCGTAGTCGTTTTTAGACGATTGTTTTAATTAAGGACCTCTTTTCAGTGCCAGAGAGGACTACCGAGAGCTTCGAATTCGCCCAGCACTCGAGGGCGTATCTTGCCAATGACACTTTCGAGAAACTTCGTAGACGCGGAAACGGAAGAAGCTAGGGGCTTTGGTATTATAGTATAGTGGATGGAAGGAAGATGAACAAGCTTGAGGAGGAATGCTGAAGACACGGGTCGGAAGCTATATATTCTTCTACGTTATTTTTACGCATAAGGAGCTTCTCTCACTGGATGGGCCGAGAACTACACGGTTTCTTGCTGACATTTATCTTGACATCAGATACAATCAAGTATGGGAGTTATTAACTTTTGGCATAAGGGTAATATTTATACAGGTTGTTCCATTAGAAATTTATGCACTTGTAATAGCTACATGGTTCTGATATTTCGGAAATGGATAGATATAGTTGTCCATAATCCTTTAAGAGTAAAATATTTTCATAAATTCTTTGTTATTTGAAATGACACTATATATTTTGCGTTCCATTTTGGGATTGCGTATACCATTTGAAAGTAACTCCCATTAAGTATTCCTATATCTATCAATCATGGTCTTAGAGTTATTTGGGATTCTTTAAAAGATTGCATTTAGCATCAGAGGAAATGGAAAAAATATATAACGCAGATGCTACAAACGGCAAAAGATTCGTGGGATGTATCTTGTAGATTTTATTTGTGTTAAGCCTGGTATGGACAAATTCTAAAATTACATTTATCCGCAGAATATAATGATAAAAATTCAGAAACAGGCATATTTTTCGAATATTTAAATCGCTCTTGATTTATATGTGGATGCACCACCAAACACCAATATTATTGCCTTTTGTAATTATTTAGTAGAAACATATTTTTTTGAAGATTCTACTTTCTCGTCACACATTTAGGCATCAAATTCTACAAATACTAATCGAACAACAAATGTTTGTGAGTAATTTTGTTTACGCTTTAGTCAACATTTTTATTCACCGCATCCCAACATTTATCGAAACATTAAAAAATGTTCAAGAAGAAGCATCTGCTAAGATTAATAGGCTATCGTTACATAAAGAAACCTAGACTACGTGTTCTTAAAAAATCAACGCTGCTTACTAGAAAACATAATTATTACGGAAGGAGAAAAGATCGGTCTGAGAATAAATATGGACAAGACAAAAATCATGAGAATTGGGAAAGAACCTGGAAGTAAAAAGATAAAAAGTTAACAAACAGGGTGAATTTCAGAAGTAAACAAACTAAGAATTAGTGGTGACAATAGTTCATACTAGGAAAACTAGTCGGGTGAAATCGAAGAGAAAATTGTGGCGACGAATAGAGCTTTTTACCTAATTAGAAAACTAGTTCACTCTAAAATATTCACACGAAAAACCACTGAAAATTTACAAAACGCTAATCAGAGTGACTGAGAGAAAAATAGTATGGAAGGAATAATAATAATAATAATGCATGCCTTCACATCCCTCAACAGCTTTCGCCAATTACAGGGGCATCGGCCGACCATGAGTTATTATTACGATTGCGCCCGTAGAGCGTCTTAAGATGTTCACCTCTCAGCATTCGCCAAATTTGGAGCAAGGAAAACTACGGAAAACCTTGCTCTGAGAGTGACGAGCCCGGGGATCGAACCCGATACCGAGAGACCGATAGCTCAGCGCGCTAGGCGCTGGGTCACCGCTCTCTAGTATTAGATATTAGAGATACTAGAAAACACGGATATATTGAGCAGGATGAAGCAACAACGAGCAAAATGGCTGGGTCATGTATGGAGAGGGAAAGAGGAGGAAGTAATAAAAACAATTTTGAACTGGATGCCTGCGGGTAAGAGAAGAATAGGAAGGCTAAAAACAACATGGATACAAGAAGTTATAAACGACATAAGCAGGGCTGGAATAAAGAATGCATCAACATGGGGGATGCATTCTTTATTCTTAACGAATTGAGTAACGAGATGGCGAGATGTGTATTAAAGTGTTGTAATGGCATCGTTAAGAATTCCAATTGCTAGTACTTACATTGATACTACTTGAACAGTTCTATATCCATTAAACCTTTCGAAAGAAATCGTATATTTTCAGATAAATTAATAACATCCCAATATACCCTTAATGCGATTGAAATAGATATTGCGAGCGTGTAATATCGGATATTGATCAGATAGTCGGTCCGGTTGGTCGGCATCTAGCTTTTAAAACGGTGCAGTACATGCCCGGAATAGGATATCGCTAACGGATCCTTTTTATCTTAATCTTAAAATTTCTCGATATTTCTTAAAACGGGTCAGTTACTGCCCCGGATGATTGGGAATGATTCCGAATGCCGGAGCCATCGCGACGTGGCCTAAATACTGTATTGGATATGAAGCGATAGGCGAGAATTTACCTGAGGGTTTGTATGTTTTATCATTGACAGGGATGTATCTAACGTGAATTTATTTTATTGGTGATTTTCAGTGGTTTTCAACTTTTCTTGAAATTCGTGTAACATAAATATATAGTTTGAGGTTGAGTGGATTATCGAGTATCTTTTTTACCATCAAGTACAGATATGTTAAATCATCCTTTTATTCAAGCTACAAGACAGGTCTTCAAACAAATCTCTTCTAAATTTGATTTCATTAAATAATAAAGCTGAAAACATTTTAGGAAACCCCAAAGACCAAATAGATAACATGGCACGGGGATTTATAAAATATCATGTAAAGATTGTGATCAAGTAAGTATGTATCAGGCGAACTAAAAATACCTAGAAGATAGATATTTGCCATTAAACCAATTGTGGTCAATAGTATAAACAATTATTTCAGGTCATATAAGTGCAAATCAAATGTGGAGTATAAACCATCAATGTGAAGAAATATGACGGACCTGGTTCAGGTGTAATGCTGGCTGCAAATGCCGAAGAAACACTTTAGAAGTTAATCCCTGACCAATGAGATACTCTTGAGCAGGTCGAAAAATTCTTTTCTGACAGCTAGGCTGCACTGTGAGCTCTCGAGAGGGGAAAAACTTCCTCCAGACTCGTAGTTGACTACAGAAACAATCTTAATATTCTGGGTAGAAATAACAGTGTTACCTTAATTTGGTCACCATGACACACTAACATTGACGGCAACGAGAGGCTGATGCCCTTCTTAGAACGGGCGATGAACACGCTCCGCTGGGTCTAAAATTTTTAGTTGATATATCTTTTAGAGCTGCCAAAATGTATGCTACTCTCTGGCCCAAACAAATAATTGTTTGAACTTGAGGTGACTCCACAGATCTTTCTCATGTCGGGGCATTTGTGTTGCCCAGCCGAGATAGAGTCAGAAAGCTTATAGAAGTCTGCCAGGGTTCTGACCCCCCTGAATCCTTACCGGCTATTCGATTAAGGAAACACTTACATAGATTGGGGCTTGCTCAAGACGAGGAAGGCCGTCTATGCTTGGAAAAGAAGGAAACAGTTGAGCACATACTTTGCCACTGTCCTGGCGTCTGTAAAATCAGATTGTTTTTTGTTGGTAGGGCTTTTGTAACGCATGAGAATCTGAGAAAGACCTCGCAAAGTGAACTTTTGGAATTCGCCAAAAGGATAAGTTTACTCAGCGAACTTTAAAATTACATTGCCGACCTATAACAGACCCTATTGGTCGATGCATACCAACTACGTGTGGAGCTCCAAAAAAGGATGACTGGATTCCGGATTTCAAAGGGTTTTTTAAATAGCGAGCCAACAGTCTGAATTTAATTCCTTCAAAGTCATTACTTAAAGCGAAGTAGTTACAAATTTTGAAATATTTCCTTTTGTTTAGAATTCCATCGATTCCTAAAAAAAGATATATCCGTAACCGTTCCCATTCCGCAATTTAATTAAATCGCTTTTCTTGAATATTTCAAACGATCCTCGGATTGTGTATAATATATAATCCAAGTACGAGCAAGAGCTCGAATATCGAAACTCCGAATACTGGCGACGCTTTAATTTAATTTCATTAGGAATGTTGACGCGTTCCAAGAGGAAGCCGGCTAATATAAAAGCTAATAACAAAAGGGAATTGTCTTTCGGAGGCTCCGACCCGGAAAATGACGGCGATTTGGATGTTGCACTGCTTTTGTTTTCGCTCCTGTATTAAATAACGTTTTCCAGATGGAATTAAGGTTTTCTATTCTTCTACGCTGTTGCGTTGCTACGTCGTCTGTTCAAAGGAAAGGAATTAAATAACGGAAGGAGGAAGCGAATTAATTTATTTATATTTATTTACTGAGGGATTTCAACTTCAAATATTTGCTCTTTGTTGTTAACTCTTTAAAAATGTATATTTTCTTGAACCAAGAAAGTCTTACTAATATCAAATTTTGGTAATATGTTAAACACCCCATGAAGAGATAACGCCGCTTTTCAGCTCTGTGGATCTGTTTATCGGGGTAGATCAGTCCCCTTTCCAAATATTATATCCTTCTACTTATGGTTCTCCACAGCTGTCTGTCCCCTGTCTTTTCTCGCCAGTTGTTAATTCCAGCCCTATTGACGTCTTCTTTCACTTCCTGCAACCATTTCGATCTTTGTCTTCCTCGTCTTCTCCTTCCTCCTGGCTCCCACTCTAATATAGAATATACTACTGTGCCTGGTCCTGATCTCCATATGTGCTCCAGCCATTTTACTCTTTGCTGTTGTATTTTCCTTATCACATCTTCACCTATTTCCTATAGTATTTCATGGTTCATTCTTTGTCGGTATTCATTCTAGTCCACTCTTGTCAGTCCCAATATTGTCTATAGAATTTTCCTTTCTAATATTCTTAGGTCTTCTTCTTGTTTTTTTGTTATAGTAAGTGTTTCAGCAGCATACATTAGCGATGGTCGAATTATTGTTTTATATATATTCATTTTCGCTTTTTTCCCAATGAAATTACTCTTTAATAGCTTCTTATTGGCATAGAAAATTTTATTTGTAATCATTATTTTATCTTTGATTTCCATTTCTCTTTCCCTAGATATCTGAATTTCGCCACCTCGTCAAATTCAAATTGCCCTATTTTAATTTTTTTGTTTTTTAGCTATCTTACCAAATCTCTTGGTAATATGTTAGAGGTAGAAATATTTTGATTTCAGAAATGAAGCTAATTTTAGTTTACGTCTACCTAAAGATATAGAAAATGCTTTGCGTAAGTTTCTGTTTTTGTTGTTTATTTAGATTAAGCAAAAGTGTTAACATCTGTCAAAGTTATAGTTTTTCGTCCAATAAGGATTATGTGAATGTATATATGTTTATATATTGAATATAATATAGCAATAATAAATAAGCCGGGCACAATCGGTCTTCCCAACAGAATCGGATCAGTCGCACAGGTCGCGGATTAAAAATAGTGTATGTGTGGCTTACAGCCGACAGAAGTGATATTTTGAAATCAATACCACAGTGTAAAAAATAAAAGCTGACGCAATAAAAATGTTTGGTAAATAAAGCGAATATATACACACGTTGAAATGTTTTTATTGCCATTATAAGTTTTTTTTGTTTGAAAATGGCATTTGTTGTGTATGTAATGTAATAATCGTAAAAAGTAAACAATGTAGTTTTTTCAAAAATCTATTGTACTTAATACCGTAATAATAAATAACAATATAATAAATAAACGTAACTTCTAACAGTGTAGATAGGATTGTTGAAAAACCTGCACCATCAGGTATGTTTCCACATTTGTCTCGATGAAGGTTGTTCGCTGTGATGAAAAAATGTTGTTATATTTCGAGAAAGACCGTTCAATATCTACGAAAGTAACACATACATAATTAAAATAATTCTTAGAGTTAGTTAATGAATCTGTAGATGCACCAAATCCTTTCTAGCTCTCCTTAATAGCTGTGGCTTCGTCAGGATTGAATTGTAAAATCACTGATTTTATTTCTTCGAAATGTTCAAAATAACAAAAAGACGCTTGCATCCATGTTCCCCAACGCGTAAGCATCAGTTGTGGTGGTTGGCGAATACCGGCAAGCCTGTGAAATGTTCGAATCCGTTTGGGAGATTTGAGAAACATTTCTTTTTGTATTTGCTATTAATGCATCCACCTCCGGGTAACATTTTCGAATAGTTTGTGCCACAAGATGTAAAGCGTGTATTTTATACACAACATGTAAAAGTCCATCGTTCCATCGCTCATAAACGTCAACAGTTGAGTAGTTGACACTTGAAATTGTAACGTATCGAGCACTACGCCCGTAATTGCTTCGCCAGTACACTTTTTTAGTCTTTTGCTAGCTAAAATAATTGCAAATTTCGGTTTAAGACCCAATATCTAATTAAACCCAACATATTGTTTCCAAACAACTTCCAAACCACACCCATCCCTTGGGTTTCCTAACTTATTTTATATTAACCAGAAGTTATCACGTGTCCACTCTCATTTTCCCCGGCGACCTTTTCAAATAAGGATGAATACCACAGTTCCCCTATCCGCAAACAAGCAGGAGCAAGGAAAAAAACAACAAAATGCCTTTCACCCCCCTCCGATGCAAGTGGAGGATATTAGATGGCTCGTCTAGCCTCTAAGCCAAAGCCTTCTTGCCTCGGGCATTTCAATTAAAGTTTCCACTGCGGAAGCGGAATGACATTTTTCGAACGTTTGTTTCACGTAGTGTGTGTACAATATTGCGCTCTTGTTCTAGACTGAATGCTAGCTGAACGCACACAAGAGCAAATACACATATGTACATTATGTGTTCATGTTTACAGATCTACCGGAGGATATTGAGGGAGCAGAGGCAAATTGTTGACATTTTCTCTATATATGTGTGAGATACTACGTATGTATGTATATACATGTGGGTTTAGGTGAGCAGCCATCGCTCTTGCGCAAGCGAGGAATGGGAAAACGTATAAGCTCTATGTTTAATAGCGAAAAAAAAGCATGCCAACACTTGATGTGCAAAAACAACTTTTCTAATTAGGAAAGTTGAGACATCAGGTGGATTACAAAGAGAAAAAGTATACGTAGAGTGGAATAGAAATAGGAAAGGTGTTCTCTTGCGCCTGGTCCTGTTACGTGAGTCTTCTTTACGAGCACATAATTACGTCTTTTGTTTCCTTTTTTTGTAACAAATGGTTGTTTAATAGAGTCCCCCATACAGCGGTAGATATAGAGCGCTTTTATTAAATCTTCCGCTTTACTTTTATAATAAGCTTTTTCGTTGTTATTTCCGACTAAGTGTGTCGAAATACGAACGTAAAGAAGTCATTAAAACAATAATATTTAATTAAAATATAGTGATAATTAATAATAATAGTAATGATTTATTGCCATCGTTCAATTGAACATGGACAGTATCAATACAGAAATATAAAGTATAAGAATATATTTTTTTTTATGTTTTTGTATTCTAAATATAAGAAATTGCGACATGTTTTACTAGGTCGTGCTCTCGGGCACCAAAAATGTAACGGAACTATCCTCTATCTAACTTCTGAATCGAAAAGAATTATATTTATATATGTCGCTAATCAAGAAAATTGATATGATATTGTATGCCGGCGGTTAATGTAAAAGGGTAAAATGATTTTAAAGGGGATTTAATAATAATAATAATAATAATAAGCTTTATTGCCCAACAGAGAAAATTCCAATTACTGGATAAGTAATTAATTAAACAAATTACAAAACGAGTACAAAAAACAAGAGTAACAAGTTACAAAAAATTATTAAAGTAAAGAGCAGTGACTATCTTTATTGTATGTAAAGTATCGTGAAAAATATCACATTGCGAAGATATGAGAATAAAGTTTGTACAAGTCACATAAATAGGTGATTTTAAAAGAGCATTTGTTCGAGGAAACGGTAGATAAAACGTATTCGAATATCGGACACCAGAGCGTGGGATTATTGATTATTTGAAATTGTTGCGTAGTGTTCTTTCTGTATAACCTTATATCGTTAGACTTTTGTCTGGTTATACTGGTTGCATACCTATATTTTTGTTTATTGTATTTATACTCATACGGGCGATGCTTATAAGGTCGCCGAACTTATACGGCTGATCTTATCGAGTATAACTTATCGGTTGCAGATGCCCTATGTTACTGGCTATGTAACATAGACCCAGCTTCGGCCACGGGATGTAGCCACTGCGTATCAAAGATACTTCTAACCTTATCGTTTACCAAAAAATAAACAAACACCACGTGTTTACTAGTTTAATGAATAAGAGTTGTTTGCGGTTTTAATGAGAAATGTGTGTGATTAGCGATCTTAGTCAAATGCTGTGCACATTGAAGATTATCCCGAATGGTAAGCTCATATGTCCAAAGGTCCAACACTAAAGCGAGTAAAATTCAACTAACTTTATTATACATAAAATAATAGAAAACAACGTAGATTCTTTAATATGATAAAATAACATTACAATTTCGGGATTTTACAATTATAGACAACAAACTTGATATATTTATCGAAATTTATCAAAGATCTAAGAACAAAATACGAAATTAATTTCTGGTATTTGTGCGAAAAGCGGGATAAAATATATATTGATTTGAATCTTTACATTTATTTCAAAATAAAGACAGAAATTTTGCGGACTTTGTGCAACGGACTGCGTGACTCTATAACTTTGCTAAACTACGGGAATTGAACGCGGCGTTCTTTACGGACTTAAAAATTCGGCAAAACGGTTTTACGAAAATATATCGCATATCTGGCGAAGGACAGATAAGACCGTACGATTACGAGACATGGATGATTTTTCGTCTATACATCGTACAACCCAGATTGACCGGAGTCTACGTAGAATAGCCGAGAAATCTGTTCGTCCAGCTTTTAAAGCCGGACTAGAGATTTGGTCCTCCTGTTCAGCTGAAAGCCGGACATAAGACATCTGAATGCAAATCGGGACGGTTTATATAGTCAGATCCAGGCGTGACGCGCTCCTTTTTATTGCTGACATATGACGACCTTGTACATGAAATGGATTATGACCGCTGTTGCACAAGTTCCGCTGCTATGAATTTACATTAACAAGTAATATCGCTCAATATAAACGGGAACATAGATGAGGTACACTTACGTTCAAAATATTCGGTCAGGTTCTTTGAGAAAAATAATTAATAAAAATTAAATAAAAGTTTAACAATGCATGCAAGATTTACAAACTGGTAAAAAAGTGAAAATAAAATATAGTTTTTATATCTTTTCTAGATAAACAGTCTTTAAAGTCTGACGAACTTGATGGTTCGTCGCAAAATATAAAATATAAAACACCATAAAGATATATCTGTGTAAATATATCGAGTATTATTTATTTATAAATTCGTCCACATTATAAAATGTATTTCCTAGAAGAAATTGTTTTAGTCAAGTTTTAAATTGTATCGCTGTACATTTTTTATAGACGCAGGTAATTTATTTTTAGAGCGAGGTAATAGTTTCTGCGATACAAAGGCGTTTCACCGAAGTAACGGGTTGTGTGCAAAAATCGATTCTCGCTTTGTCAGCGTCTACTTGTTTATTTTTCGTTCAGTATATGAAACGAGAGCCTGCGTTGTCTTTTGTGTTACTTGTTATTCGTTATAAAAATACAGTGTGTAAAGCGATGGGGTATACAAGAGGGAAAATTTTTTTAATATTGATTTTTGAAAAAAAATTATTCTTCATGATATTTTTTGCTTGCTTTGAAAGTACCAGTAATGTTTCGAAATTTCGATAAATAAATAAATAAAAAATAACAACAAAATAAAAAACTATTTTATTTATTATAAACTGTCATTCTACATAATCTTCTCCGTTTTCTACACATCTTTCCGCTTTATTCCTGAATTCCTTATAAACATTCCCTAAAGTTTCCAAGTTAACTTCTCTAACCGCTGAAGTTATTCGTTATTTTAATATTTCTACAATGTTTCTTCCAGGTTCTTGGTATACGTTTTGTTTAAGATATTCCCAGAGGAAGAAGTCCAAAAAAATTTTGTTTTTTATTTTTACAGATTACTAGAAATAAATTTTAGATTTTTGAAACATTACTGGTGCTTTCAAAGCAAGCAAAAAATATCATGAAGAATAATTTTTTTTTCAAAAGCAATATTTAAAAAAAAATCCCTTTTGTATACTCCATCGCTTTACACACTGTATAATTATTCATTTAAAATGGGTAATGTGAATAAGGCTAAAAAACGACCCTTTGCCGACACATTAAATAGGTTTATCTGTGACTTCCCGGATTTGTTCTACGGCGGTACTAAAATAGTTTGTAAAGTGTGCGAGAACCATTTGATGTGCTGGGAAAACACGGACTGTATCAAACATGTAAATGCGGAAGAACACAGAAATAGAAAAAAAGGCGTACCAACGAGAACTGCCTTTATTTTCGATTTATTTGTCGACATGATAACTTGTAATTTATCACTTGGCTTACTCGAAAAAGAACCGTTTCAGAACTTTTGGTATAAATACAATCCCGAGTTGAAGTTGCCAACTACGAAAACGGCCACGTAAGCATGTTTTATTTTTATGTGTTGTACATATAAATTTCCATTATTATTTGAAAATTGAAGATATTTGTATAGTTGTAAACTTTAATTCTGGGCTGTAAATACACATTGAAACATTCGTTGTTCTATTAGTAACAGCAGAGCAAGGGATTTGGTATAAATATGTAAAATCATCTAATTCATTACATTGCTAAATGAAGAACCAGGGTACTTGGTTAACAAATAACAAACCACGTTTGCAAATTGTTGCTTTAAAGTTAATAATGAAAATTTCATCATTGTTGCAAAACAATGAAGCTACGTCAAGCACAACAAACGAACTAAATATGAAGCACTAGATTACCCCTTATCGACATTAATAATCTCAGACGTGTTAAAATTTCAGCGATCTCTCGCAAGCATAAGCGTTACTACGAATTGCTCCCATAAAAGATTTATTTTCAGGGAAGAATGTTCGTTGAACAAAACGCGCCTTCCTCGAAGGAGAGAAGTTTTCTAATAAACCCGGAAACGGGGAATGATTAATACAGTACGTAATGAATTGAAGTGAAATATGGCGAGTGCGTTCTCGAAACAAGGGGTTGCCGCCCGGCGAAGTCATGAACGCAGACAAAAATTAATTACGGTATAAGTAAGAAACGATTCTTAGATTCTTCGTTGTGTTTTAGACCATAGCACCCTACTGTTTCCAAGATATTGGTGTAATTTGTAAAGTGTGGTTTGGGGAGTTGGTCTAGTTGCACTTTTGTAATTATATGATTCACTTGTAACTTTAATATTTTATTATTACATTAGCTGAATGAGGAGAAGGACTTGGGAGTTACATTTGATAAGAATGATAAAAAGCTTCACGGGACCATTTATTCAGTAAATACATTAGGTACTTTGTATTATCCCTTGGTTACAGTAAGTTGAACTTTACTGTTATCATTTGGTGTCCTTAGGATGTCACTTATGTAGACAGTCTGGAATCTCTTCAAAATGAACATTGTTATTCAATATGTAGGCTTCCACGGTCGTCAATAACACTATATTCTTGGTTTCCGGATTGAAACTGCGGCGTTGTACAGTGTGTACATTGGTCGTACAAAGCGATCGGTCAGCACTCGTGTTACTGAGCGCGAGCGTTGTACGCGGTTGTTGCGTGTAGCCGAGTTCGCGTTGGCTAAGCATAGACTGGAAACTGGCTACCAAATCCAATTTAACTCCACCCGCATCTTGTCTCGCAACCCTCACTATTATAATAAAAAAATCCGTGAATCAATAAAGATCTCCAAACATCCCAACAATTTGAATCGTGAAGATGGCCGCCCCTTACATCACACGCAACGCGTAGGAACTGTTTTTACAGTTTAAATGAGTATTTGAGATAATTTGTGAGTTGTAAGATGACAAAAGTATATTGTAGTAGACCTTAATGATGAGTTATATGTTGGTATGTTTTACTAGTCCTTGCTCATCTTATTCTGCAAAATAGGCGTTTATGTGATGACCTCTTCATTCAAGGAAAATCTCTCTCCTCGGAGTGAATCTTTGAGCCTAGGAAACCAGCCAGATCTGGTGAGCAGGGTGCCTGGTCCAACAACTCGAATTCCAATTCGTGAATTTTTTCTATGGCAACTACTGAAGTGTGAGATGGTGTGTTGCCTTGGTGGAGCAAAACTTTCGTTTTTTTACTTAGAAAGTAACGAGGAATCGAAAAAACATGCTACCATGACGATTATGACGGTGGCGTAGAATGTAGAGAGGGGAGAGTAAGTCTCTATCACTACTGTACGCCTCTGGTAATAAGAGGAAATTCCTTTCTACCTTAATTTAAAGTGCCCTAACATGCATAAAGTTTTTACCAAATATGGACCAAAAATATTAGAAGGTATCATAACAGTGGGCTAAAATCATTTTTTTAATTTTAAATAAAACAGCCTGTATATCGGTTAGCAGGAATATTTTATCTAAGTGTTACTGCTTAAATCATTATATTTTAGGTCAAGGATTTTCCAGTTACTATAAGGACAATTATTAGTGAAACAACCTGTATATCTACCGCTCTGGTAATAAATCGTTCTAATGTTGGTTATAGTGAACGTGCTCAAGTTTTCCGTTTCTCTATTTCTTTCCCGCTCTCTCCCACCCCTTTTAGCATTATTGCATCGAAAAAGGGATTTCGCGAAAGGCAAAATAGGACGTCGAGAGACAAAGAAGAACTTCATTTATTCGAAGATCTCGCGTGCAACGACGGGCAATATTTACATAAATTTAATATTCGTCCGTTATCCGCATGTCGGATCCAGGGTGGCGGCGACGGTAGTGGCGGCGGTGTGCGTAAATAATGAGGTATTAGGAAAAATTGCTCCATCGTAGTCGGTTGCGTTAAAGCCGCTAGAAGCGGCGTCAAGCTACCTTCCTCGGTGTGAAGCATCTGCCGCTCCTACACGACGAGATACGAGAGTGAATAACTTCCAGAACGGATGGTGCAGAGCATTTTCCACAGTAGGTAGTGGAATATTAAGAGGCTAAACTTTGATTTCAGCCTAAAATGTGCTATTTTGAAGCGTGCATGGTTGTGAAGATAATATTCATTGAGAACGTTTAGAATTTTATTAAAAATATCGTAGATTTTCAGAGAATTTAAAACAAAATTGGATAAGATTTAAATGAAAATCATTGTTGCCAAAAATAGAAACTAAATCATTTGTAATAATGGATATAGGATGTTAGGTAAATTGTAAAAGCATACTCTGTACGTCCACTTTTTAGTGCCCTATAATTTCAAGGTTAACTTTCGAAAATATTGTCATGAAATGACTATATTTATTCGTATCAAATAAACATGAAGTGCAACGGAATATGAGTTTATTAAAATGCAGTATACCGTTTAAATAATCTACATAGGACTACGTACTTACCTAAAGTAGAAATTCTAGTTAATGTTTACAAATCCGTTCATTTACAACAATTACTACGTTTGCTACTATTTGTAGTACTTACAGTTGTAAATTTGTTGGTGAAATGCATTATAAAAAAGGTTGCCCAGGGCACGGCGTCTATAAAAGAAGAATTACCCTTGTTAAAAGTAACGATTGATCTAATCTAACACACGTGGGTGTTGTTTAATTACGATGTTTACGGTCTTGGTGATGGTGAAGTGTTTATGCGGCGGTATCGAGCACGATGTTCATTTATCGTCAACCGGGGTTAGCTGCTTATGTCCAGAATTCAGTGTCGGGATGAAAAGAAGTAATTAATATTTACAAGTGCTAATTAAACGTTCTTGACAAAATAACTTAAAAAAGTACAAACGTAACATACAAATTAAATCGAAATAACATAAAATTCTAGTTCGGTCTTAGATTCTTTAATGTAATGTAATGGGTTTTAGTGTAAGTTAATTACGGACTTGAATAATTCAAACGGCAGTTTTTCTCGTTGCGGAATCTAACAAACAGGTGATGGCTGTTGCTACGGGTGTGATTGGGGAAAATATTCCAAGGTTGCTGGCGAGAATGCGACTACCCGAGGGATATTTTCCGGACTCTACTCAGCCTGTTCTAGTCTGCGTGTACGCCGACTTGCCACGTAGAGGTGAAACTATTACTTAGGTTATTGCAGTCTGCGTAATCGCCGACTTGCCACGCAAGAGTCTGTCGAAATGTCAATCTGGAAGGTTTATATACAATTCTTGACCGTGACGTTGCACTTTTTGCTTATGACGTACTGTGGCCGCGTGCAAGTAAACCATTCATTAAGACATACCGTTACACAACTTCAATCGATTTTATTAATGAAAAATATACACTGGTATTCAAAAATAA
This sequence comes from Dynastes maya, assembly GCA_029619315.2. Lineage (NCBI taxonomy): Eukaryota > Metazoa > Arthropoda > Insecta > Coleoptera > Scarabaeidae > Dynastes > Dynastes maya. Next base: position 2,244,467 of record JAROYE020000020.1, read on the forward strand.
TATACAGGGTTTTCCAAAATTAATTTACAAAACAGAAGTTGAATAAAATCGTAAGATAATTTAAAGATTTGTTAGAAAAGATGAGTGTTACAATTTTATACTCTTTTAACCTAAAAGTCTTTAAATTTGACGGATAACAATTCGTCACAAGGTTTATTCATTGTGAATGAACTGGAGTTCATCCACTGCGAATTAACTTCAGTTCATTTATCACGGATAAACTGATTCAATTGTCAGAAGTAAACGGCGTAAAATAAAACAGTTAAGGTGCACTAACTGAACAGTTCTTTCGGTTGAGTTTTGAATGATCTGTTCACCTAATCTAAATAAAAGTTAATTGAAATTCGACATACTTTTTTGAGTGTAAGTAGATTTCAAAGAATGTATTCGACAATTTTCAACAATTCCTATTATATAAATACGTCAGTTAAAAAATTAACTGTAAACTTCCTTAATTTCAATGCCAATTTTCCAGGTGTATCAATACAATCAGTACTTTGTGATCACACTGTACTTGTTTCCAACTTTACATTATTGCCAACATAAGGTAATGGCACGAGGTACTCGCAGTGTGGTTATTTGAATTTATCCAACCCCCTTAACAAAAGTTATACAAAGTTTGCGGATTCGGAGGAACTCTTTTGACTTCTGAAACATGTGGACAGCTTTCCTAACGACCGCCATAAAAGTTTAGAACGAATCGAGCGGACGTAAAACTATCGCACACCGAAACGAGAGACCGAATCCACAAATGTCTAGATGTGTGCTGAGACCGCGGCTTACCGCAGACAGGAAATCGGTCACGGAACTGTCTGCCGGACTTCCGGACATCATCCGTCCACCTCCGTTGACCCGACCCTGCCCGGTTGTTTGGATGGCGCCTCGGAGTCCCCGGAGTCCTCGCCGAATACGAGGAAGGTGGCGGAGAGCTGGAAGAAGAAGAAGGTGAGCAGGCGAATTTATGGCGTGTGATTTAGGGTATATTGTACTTTTTTACGGAGTTGTTTGTTTCACACTTTGAAAGTGCGCTATCAATCGTCTGTGTACGAGGTTCGTGGTGGTCGGAAATGCTTGGATGCGAGCACATATATACTTGTTTTTGCTGGAGCTATATGTGGGTATAAATATTTTCTGCGGTGTGGGATTTATTGGGGAAGTGTCGCTTTTTGTTTCCAGAGACACTTTACTAAATAAATCTAAGTCGACCTCTATGGAAGATTAAAAGATGAATGAAATTGATTCATCTCAATTATGTTCTTCTTTTGCTCAGAGTGGAAATAACCTAAACAACCGTGGCATTGGGGTTTAGATAAATTATTATGCATTTGCGATAGAATAAGTGCATCTATGTTATAGTAGGGTAAATTGAGACGTCGCCATATTGCACCACTGCATTATTTCAATTGCTACATACTGTAAGTAGCATTATGTAACATTCCATGTATTTGCATGTAATTTTCAGCATTATGTAAAATTACATGAATGTAAGGTCTTTGTTTTGAATTTGATCACTTCATTCAACTGAGTTCAAGTGATCGACAAACCGACCCGTTTAACTACCAACTCATCGTCACTACTGGATCTGATTATTATCACTGAAAATGCCCCAATTTTACGTTCTGGTATTATTGACGTAAAATGGACAGATCATTTAGGTATTTATTGTGTAATAGATTTTAAAACTAAACAAACTACAAGGCGCATCTTCATTGGGAGAAGTTTTAATGATTTTAATTATGACAGCTTTTGTCTGACTTGTTTAGTATACCATGGTCGTAAAGCTTTCGTCTTTTAATGCAAATATAATTCATATCTTCAACTTGCACGCACTCCTGAAGCATTCCCAATTCTCTCACACATCGTTGCCAAACTAATATCAATGATAAAAAATCCTTATGGAGCGACATCAAGAAGCTAAATATCGGCAAAACCACGCATAATAAAATTCCAGAAAAACTTTGAGATTTGAATGTTCTGAATAGGCATTTCTTGTCATCAACATCGACGCCTTTAACAAGCAGTTCTTTTGATAGTTATAATTATCCGCGATCCAACATCTGCTTTTCCTTTAGAAGAGTTACAGCTACGTATGTGCTTGAGTCCTTATCAAAAAAGTAAAGCAACGCAACCAGTGCCGACGACATTTCCGGTTCAATGTTAAAAATCTGTATTCCACTCTTGACATATTATGTATTACACATATTTAATGAATATATTGAGCAGGCTACGTTCCCAAGCAGTTGGAAGGCACCGCTGGTGTCTCCCATCCCAAAAACCAAAGATGTTGGTAGAGTCGAAGATCTCCGATCTATAAGTATTTTACCAGCCATAGTAAAAGTCTTAGAACGATGTGTTAAGAAGCAGTTGCGAGATTACGACAACAAAGAAAATATTTTACCTAAACACCAGTTAGGGTTTAGATCAGGATATAGCAGCATTTCTGCCTTATCTGACTGCATATAACTGACGATGTATTGCGTGCTACGGATGAGGGAAAAGTGACGATCTTGGTATTATTAGATTTCAGCTGCGTTTTCGATACGATAAGCCACAGCCTCCTGCTGCACACTCAATCCAGTGTTGGTTTAGATGACAGCGCAATTTCCCTTTTAAGACCATTTTTATCAGGCAGATCGCAGCAAGTCCGATTAAATAGTTCCTGCTCTTCTTTATTGCCGGTAATCCACGGATTACCACACGGAGCGATTACAAGTCCGCGCTTGTTCTCTATATACACCTGTAGATTACGATTCAAAATTGCCAATATAATCTTTATGCAGACGATAGCCAAATATACCTCTCGCCCTAGAGTATGCCATTGTTGAAATACTCATTAATGATTACTTGGATAGATGGATTAAATTTAATAACCAACTAGAGAGAATTAAAAGAAGACTATGTTGTGTATGATATCAATGCACTGTCTAAACAATATTTTTCGGTTATATTGTGGTATCATTAGATTCATTACGTTAGCTTTACCTTTTTCACCAAATCTAGCAGCCTTGTGAGTGACCTCCCTACTACTGTGGGATTTTGAGCTAGGCTTAGTGACTTAACTATCCTTCGTTTAATCCCCGAAATTTCGGCGCCGACTCCAGACAGATGCAGCTTTAATGAACGGGCTTTTTTTTCCCATTTTTCTCTATCTGGTGTTACCGTTTTATAGTTCTTGTCGAAGCTGCATTTGGGACTAATGGCGTCACTGGACCTGTTTGTAATCGGCCCTCCTTGAGTTCCTTAAAAGCTTCTGGTATTCTGCACCATGCGATCTAATTATGAGAGGTTGACTATTCATTAGGCTACAGCTTGATAGCCTTCTCTCCCCTTGAATGTGTAACGATTCTAGGTTAAGAATGACCTCCGGAGCAGCTGTTGGCGTGGTCTTCGTGGCTCCTGTGGCACATAGACATGCTAGTCTTTGTATACCACTTAGTCGCCTTATTGCCTCCACCTGTAATGCTTTTGTCTACCATACCATCAAACCATATGATATCACTGGCTTGATGAATTTAATATATAACCACAGCGTTATTTATGGGCTCAGCCCCCACGTCTTTCCACACAACCACCTACATTTGTCTAAGGCAATGGTAGATTTGTTGATCGTTTTATTGATGTGAGAGTTCCATATAAGTCTTTGATCGAACCATTCTCTCAGGTATTTCGTTTTTTTGACAAATGGAATCTCAACTCCTCCAAGCAAAATTAACTTTAAGCGTTGTATTATGCGTTTCTTATAATGATAATTTGTTTTTTGGCAATTGACTGTAATTCTTTCATGTTTGCACTAATTATCTATTGCATTTAGGGCATTTTGCATTCTTTCTAATATTACCCGGAAAATTTGCATCGTACTACTATTGCTAGATCATCAGCATATCCTAGACGGTAGGGGCCTTCTTTGGTCAGTGTCGGTTGTCAGGTTGTCGACGAGGGATGCTTATAGAAGGGGTGGCAATACACCTTCCGGGGGTCATTCCCCTTCTGCCCTTACTTTGATATTTGCCTCCCCCAGAGATGCTGCTACTATGGGTTCATTCAGGGCGGCCTTTATCCATTAACAGAGTCGCGAGGTGGCTTCCTTTTCCTTGAATGCCTCTAGTAGGGTGTTTGTGGTGGTGTTGTTAAATCCCTTCTCAATACCTAGGAAGGCAGCCATTGCTGTCTCTTTATCTTCTATTGATTTAGAGCGCTGAATCTGTTGACCTTCCTAGTTGGCATGTCTATTGACGAGAGCTGAGCGGCTGCCTTGTCAGTGTTTTGTCTGTAACATATCTGTCCACCAGCCGCTCCAGTGTTTTTAATAGAAAGGAGGACGCTGATGGGTCTGTTAGACCTAAGAATTACATTTCTTTTTTCAAGATAAACTGTTATGGACAATTGTTAATAATGCAAATGCAATGTTTACCTCTAAACTTCTAGATACTGCCACGGAAAGTTCCATTGTAGAAGATTTTGTAATATCGAAACCGATCTTCCTTACACAACTGATTGACGTAATAATAAATTGCAGAATTACAGAAAAGGCACGGGAAGATCGGGGTTGATAGATATGTAGTTGAATGTAGACCGTTGATAAGAGAACTGGTAGGATAAGGAGCTGTAGATAACTGAAGAAATACATATTTATGAGAAGAAGCAGTGGTACCTGCCAGCGAGTCTACCTTGTTATGTAAGTAGAATTGCATTTATATTAGAAGAACAGTTCGTGACAATACATATAAGAAGAAAAATACGTACGTATATGCAAGAAATATTTGAGTTTTCCATATTTGTGAATACATAAATCATTTGTAATTTGACAAAATTTTACATTTACTTTTTTCGGTGTAGGGAGAAATTATTATTTACGGCCAATGTTGTAAAGCACCAGATATTTAACAAAAAAAAAATAGATTTAAAAGTGGCAAGTGTCTATTACAATGGACACTTCGCTATTTTTGGCAAAGTGATGACGTCGCTGTTAAAGTAATACAGTTTCCTAAAATCTGGTACACGTAGAATAAATTGCCCCGCTCCCTACTACGTCCAAATTTAAATTTAAATAAAACAAGAAAGATTGATTTTGGTAAACCAAAGGAAAAACATTTTGACGTGCTGATGTCCGCACATTCGTCAACAATAGACGTCTCAAATTACTGCTTTTATTATACACTCGCCGGTTATTTGATAACCCTAGTCTAATAAAATTATCTCCATTTTAACGACTCTGCGTCGTAGGACGAATTGCTTGGCGCACAATCAGCGATAACGGACATCAAAATAGCATAATGCCGGATATAACGGGATTTAGCGCGTCTCCTAACTTTAATCGCGCAATTATAAGACAATATAACCGCATCCAAGCCTCACCCGTTACTGCGAATCGTCCCTTATCAATTACATGATTATGATTAATATCGAACGCCGCGCGCTTCCGGCAAAGTACTTCTCAAAGGAGGGTTTCATACGGTAGTTAGGGAAGCACCGCCTAGCCGTCGTTTACTTAGTTAGTTAAGAGGCGGTTAGCGGTGCCCTCTAGTAGTGCTTTATTATGTCATTTGTTTGTGCCTGTACTATTAGTCTTACATATTAAAGTCGATGAATATTTCTTCTTGTCCTCGTTCTATTCCTTCATCTGTCTCACTCCGGGCCGACTCGGTTGCATTTCGGGTTCCGCAATCACATTAACGAAACGATCAAGATACATACGCAAACTTTACGTATAATTAGGGGTTAGTTCATGTGGATCTTCGGTTACAGAAATTAGATTTCCTTCTCTGTGTACTTTGAGGGTCAATTAGAAGCTGTACGATTCATTAATTCAAGAATCATAGTTCCCAACACGAGAACGTTTGGTCCGAGGTCGCAGCAAGTACCGGGCCACGACGGGTAATACTCGCTCTGGGAAATTGTTCTCGAAATGATACTACTGAAACATTAGGAAATTCAGATACTAGACATAATTTCTTTACATTTGAAGAGAAGCAAATTGTTTGATGCTTACTTTTTACTCTCTCTTTAAGTTATTTGGAATACACTAACATGATCTTCACGATTGAAATTAGATGATCTTGATGGTCAAACAATTGAATCTATTCGCTTGCTATTATGCTCATTATTTAGAAAATTATGAACAATAGATGCAAACTGTCGAGACTCACCATCATGCATGAACCACGACTTGGTATATTCTATCATAAAGACGTACATCTTCTAGCATTAGCGGCAAAGTGATATCTGGAAAATCCAGATAAATTTGACCAATTAAACGATGAACAAAAGATTACTGGTTCAATCAATTTATATTCTAATATGTCAATTTAAATGTTTACAGATAACTTTGATTCCTCGATTTGAGGACAGCGCGAAATCTTGTAAATTAAAAAGTCGATGATTCGTGGATCTTGGTCTTATTCCTTTCGTCTGGTCAAATACGATTTGGATGAAAATTGTTAATGTCGTCTTTACTGAATATAGCTTGGTCAGTAAATAAACAGCAAGTACGAAGAAACGGATTTCCTATAAGCCTTCCTAACAACCACCAAACACAGTTGGAAAATTATGTTGTTTAAGGACTATAATACAAAATCGGTTCTATCTCTGAAATAGTCCATTGTTGGACCTGTGTGTACCAACAATAAGTCTTTTCTGTTTGTGTTGATAACAATTATAAGCGGATAAAACAGTCTTCTAACACTCTGTATGCTAAACCATGTGAAATATCGATAAAATTCGTGTGCAAAAAATGTTTTCTGCTTGCCCTAGTGTTGTTGCCCAGCTATGGTTCTGCTTTGACTGATAAATATACGAGGGACATTCAGTAACTAACGGGACAAATGGCTGTGAAAAAAAACAACTCAATGACAATGAAATTTATGAAATTTTTTAATTTCTCCCATCGTTTTGTGAGCTTTCTAATTCTTGACCTTGGTGTCCGAGCCATTTGTGTGCAGTTTGTTTGACCACTTCGTTGTCTTCTAACTTGGTGCCGCGTAAAAACTCTTTGAGCGGACCGAACAGATGAAAATGGGACTGTGCGAGGTCGGGACTGTAAGGAGGACGTGGCAATACTTCCCAACCCAAATTTTCGATCATCTCTCGCGTTTCCTGGGCAGTATGGGAGCGGGCGTTATCGTGCAGCAGAATCACATCTTTTGAGGGAATTTGTTCACAGTACGTTGTTCTTCTAAATAGTCACAAAAGATTGGGCGTTCAGAGTCCCGGAGGACCGTTAACAACACTTTACCGGTGGACGAGAGAGTTTTAATTTTTTTCTTAGCGGGCGAATCCAGATGTTTCCATTCAAGACTTTGCTGTTTGGATTCAGGTTCACAGTGGTGAATCCACGTTTGATCGCAGGTTATAACACGGTCTAGAAAGTTACCTTCCGTTAAAAACCGTCGTTTGAGTTCAGCACAAATGCGAGCACGGGTGTCTTTTTGGATTTGAGTCAACTGTCTTGGAACCCATCTTGAACACGTTTTGCGATAATTCAGCTTGTCATGAATAATTGAATACACAGTTCCAACAATAGCATTACACAAATCAGCTATTGTCGCGGTTTTTATACGCCTGTCATCGATAATAAGGTCATTGTGGTCATATGCGATTTTGTAGCGCGTCGGTCGACACTTCAATCGGTCGTCCTGAGCGATGAATATTGGCGACACTTGTTCTGCCCAATTTAAACTGTTCAATCCACTTATACACGTTCCCGCGGCTTAAACAGTTTTCATTATACTGTTTCAACATCTTTCAGTACATTTCGGTTGGCTTCACACCTTCGGATAACAAAAATTGTATTACTGAACGTTGCTCTACCACCGTACACGTTTCGAGAGGAACCGACATTTTCAAACGAACAAAAGAGGTTATGTTTGCTTTCATTTCTTTCAAACGGCTGACTTAATTTGTCCCCAAGGTTGCCAACTTGATCCACAGAAAGTTTCATCTAATAATATTCAGCAGTTTTCCCGCTATTGTAGTTTGTCTGGTTAATTACTGAACTTCCCTCGTATATGGATAATCTTTTAATCATGTTATAATTTCCAACAATTGTACTATGTTTATATGTGTATGTTATTACTTTGCATTTTGCAGTATTCAGTGTCAGGTGATTATATTGACACAATGAATCGATCGTGCACAAATTAATCTGTATGGTAACGCTGTCATCACGGAAATTATTTTCTATTTTCATAGTATCCGCACATGACAAAACTTCACATTACAAGCAATTGACGATGGTATTAATATAGATTGAAGAGTACAGACCCTAAGTTTGATCCGTAAAGGACGCCAGATGTTGGGAAAAATGTGTGTAAGTTTTGACCTCTGTGCTCTACAAAATGTTTTCTGGAAAATAAAATATAGGGATCTATTTGCTCAAATGCCTTTTAGGAATCAATATTATGTAACGTCAGTTTGTCCTTGCTTGTCCAGGACTTCTTCAGTTGTATATAGAGAAACACATAGCAAATTAGTTGTAGTAGATCGCATACTTATAAAACCATGTTCAGATGAAGTTAAAATACTTTTTTTCGAATTGTAAATAATTGTTATATAAAATAGTTTCAAATCTTTTAGAAAGATTGCATAAGATTGATATTGATCCAGTTACGAAGGAAATTGAAGGCCTTTTCCATCTCATTGATTCAGAGCCAAAACTGCGACGTGCAATGTCGTTTTATTAGCGGAAAAATCAATGCAGCACCCCAGACAGTATTACAGAGCGGAAAAAATATCTCCTGCGCTACATAACAAACTAGACGCATAAAATACATCTTTCCCAACATCACCGTGTCATTTCGCGCTGGGAACTATTAGTAGAGAGTGCCTGACGACTACTGGCAAAAGTTTTATTCCCGACAGACGAATTTGAAACGGTTAAAGGTGGCGAGGTCGAGCTGCGTGCTTGTCATTAAACAAATTAATACCGCCGACGTAAATTCGACGCTCGGGAGCGCGGCTAGATTTAATTACGACTCTAAAAACTTGATATTAGCGAGCTGCGCAAATGGAGCTCGTGCATCTTCCGAACAGGAAGTGGAACACTATTCGTTCGTTCTGAAAAGTTTTGGTGGCAGCGCCGGTGATCCCGCCGGTTTTTCCGTGATATATTTCGAAGTAATTTTCATCTATCCATCGTAGGTACAATTTAGGTGTGGTAATGCTGATGAGGAGAGCACACAGCAAAACGTGAATAGAATGTTTAATTAAATTGCAACTGGAATCCTGTAAATCAAGTAAATATGTTCTAATTAAAAGTTGCATTATTATAAATTTTCTACTATGAGCACTAGATTATATTTAAGCGTTATTCCATTACTCTTGGGCTTTATACAGTGCGGTCCTAAAGTGTCCTAAACCACATTACTTTGCGATGGGTCTCAAGCCACCAAGGGATCGAAAGAAATGAAAAGGCAGATAATCTGGCCAAACAAGCAGCGAACATGCCTTTCATTGATCCTAACTCCTTTTGTAATCTCCAAAAGAGCTACATAAAACAAGCAATTAAGATCTGGGAGGATATAATCTAAAGGCTTCGTACTGGGAAAGTGTTCTGGGACAAAAATAGCACTCGTATTAGGCTCGCCAAAGACAGCAAAAATAACGCTATCATTCAGCAAAGGAGACCTTAGATTACTGGCAGGAGCGTTGACAGGTCATGTAGCCCTAGAATATCACTTATTTAAATTAGGAAAAGCTGAAGATGAAATCTGTCGTCTATGCTAAGAAAATCTGGAGACGGCAGAACATATTCTATGTAGATGTGTTGCCATCAGTTGCACACGACACCAATATTTTAATATGCATTTCTTGCATCTACTGAACTGCAGGAAGAAGATCTTAGAGTAGTACTAAAGTTTATTAAAAGCCTCCAACTATCTAACACACACAAGGGCATTTTCTGACAATAGATCTGTTAAGATCGCAGTGACTAAAGGCATCTGTGTCACGGCCCGATTATAATAATAATAATAATAGTAATAATAATACCTGAAGATGTAGCATTTATAGAAAATACTCTGCCTCTGCAAATCTTACAAAACGCATTTACACATTATTCACCCAAGTTTGTAGATACATGCAAGATCTATCTTATAGACGCTGGATTGGAAGAAGGTGGCCCCTTATTTTGGCCTGCAAGATTTTTGACTTTTGAAACTTGGTGACGTAATAATCTGAAGCATCACATGACAACAGCTGATTGCTTTATAGCAACGAAGGTGTACGAAATTTTATGGTAAATAAGTTGTATACCTGCTTTGAGACCCAATCAGCGCAGGTACAAGTAGAAGAATAATAATTATGCATTCATCGTATAAAGGCTGGTGACTACCACACTATCTGGAATACTTTTTATTTCCTTATGTTTGCTATTATGGGTGATGTCAAACATCTCAATGTATTATTCTTCTTTGACTGTGATAAATACAATTTTTTAATATAATTACCGTATGGTTTTCTATTTTTTCTTCTTACAATTAGTATGAAATTTTATCCTTCTATAATTCTTTGTACGCGTCTAATAATAATAAACTGTCTCAGCCAAATTTGTTAAAGCATTTTATCTTTTTCTAAATTTAAATACCCATGTACAAATGGAATTTTACCTAAATATCTTAATACCTTTCTAAATTCAGCGAATATTTACTTGAATCTTACCTATTTGAAACACCACACGAAAAAACTTGATATATACGTCACGTTTATTGCTCCAAATTAAGTCTTCTTAGTTTAAGGACGTCGGATCAAGCTCCAGTAATTTCTAGTTGAGACTCGGCGAGAAAGAGCACGCCCACGTCTGCCCTCTGCTATTTCCCTAAAAACCTACATCAAGGCAGAGACGAAGAAGGCCTGCGCGGGGATGTGAGGGGTGAGCGGGTTCTTGCTGAATATGAGATCGTTTTCGATCGGGTGAGGGCGACCACCATCATCAGGGGTGGCGGTAGTTATCCGTCGACCAAACACTTTCTAAATTTAACCAATTAATTAAGATCCAGCCGTTCGAAGATGCGTTCATGCATGTGACCGATTTCATTCTTGAACGGGTCTTTTCATTATCGGGGGTCCAGGATCCCTCGATGTCGAACCCATCCCCTTATAGCTGAACTCTCCTCTATTAGGTCAATATTCGAGTTTATGGCAGGAAGCGGAGAGGCCGGGACGGAATTTTTCCGCCTCATTTCGCGCAAGAAGGTTAAAAATTCACATCGACTCGAGTCGCTGCACGGTTCTTTTCGTGCTAGTTCGTGTAGTACAGTACGGAAAACGAAGAAAAAGAAGGAAAGTAAAAAAAAATTAGAAGAGTCAACTGAGGAATTCTTCACGAAACACACGCTAGAAGGGAAACCTTTCGTTCTAGTAGACGTCGTCATCGTCTTGTTGTCGTCTCGCTGTGTTTGCAGCCCTACTATTTCCTTCGTACTGCCGCTTTTGTCGTTCGTTTTCGTTGGAGATGTTGTTTGGGTCTGATGCTATTCAGAATTTAAATTTTAAACGATACGATGCAATTTGTCCGCACGGTTTCGTCCTCCCGGCTTGGAATTTTTATAAGGGAAGCGTTTGTAATTGTTCTCAACATTTAAACTCTAGGGAAATAGTTAAAGTTTTATACCAATTGAGTTAGATTTAGAGAATGATTTGGTTTAATTTATTTCAAATGACACAGAAAATTAAAAGAAATCTTTCGATAAAAGATCTTAAAAGTTTGAATTACTCCTAGTTGCACATTGTAAATTTTAGTATCCTCGTGAGACGTAACCTATAATCATACAACTTTCTTGAATTAGAATTGTCGCCTTAGAATTCCTTCTAGAATTACTCTACTTGAAGTGTTGGTGTAATTTTCTGAACATTTTGAATAAAAAAAATCTATTTTATAATATAGAAGTGGGTGGTATGCATTATGTGCACGATAATTCCAACAGCAACGCTTACGGCTGCTTTTTTAAGATTTTACTTTTCCAAATGCTTGCTGGAACTGACGGGATGCCTTCTTTTTGATCAATAAATACTTGGTCTTAATTCAAATTGTAACAAATCACATACTCATGTCTCATCACCGTTAAAATTAAACGGATCTTTTCCTCAGTTTCTTCTAACGCAAATTATGTTTCCATTAAGCGGTGGAGAAGTAAAAATTGCCCAATTAACGTTTTGTTTCGGTGTAAAATATCTTGAGCACTAATTCTTTACAGAAACTGAATTGACTGAAAATGCCTGAAGTATCCAATATACGAGGGATATCCTTTAAGTTTTTATAAAAACAATGAAAGAAAATTTTTTGGTACAAATATTCTCCATTAAGGTTTATACACTTTTACATGCGTTCGAACGAATTCTCGAAACATTATCACAACAATCAATTGTTTGTCATTCAGAGTTGGCATTGTCATGATGAAGGATGATGCGACATTGTCGATTGTTTTTCCTTATTCCATGGATGACTTTTGGCAAAAAAATTGCTGTATATCATTCAGTATTAACTGTTCTTCGATCTTCCAATGCAATGTTTGCGACATTTCCAGTGTGAACGGAAGAAACATTTTCTTAGAAGCGAACGAACAACTTTTGTTGGATTCCATTCATCTGAAAACACTCAAACAGTTGATTGTTGTTTAGTTTCCGGCTTATACGAATATATCCAAGTTTCGTAAGCTGTTACGATGATGCATATGGATTATGATGTCCTTTTGTTGAGCATTTTTTGAGCCTTTCCTTACACCAATTGACAAGAGCCTTTTTTTGTGCATGGGTAAAATTATGCGGAATCTATCGGAAGTAGGTCTTTTTCACACCTAAATGTTCATGCAAAATGTGCTGCAGTCTTCAATATGCCAAAGGATGCCTCTATCTTACGGAAAGTCACATGTCGATCGTTTTCAATCATGTTGCGCACAGCATCGATGTTTCTTGGAACAACGACCGATTTTGGTCGACCCTCCCGAAATTCATCACAAGCACAACCACGACGAAATTCTGCAAAGCAGTTGTAAACAGTCTTCTCTGATGGTACTCCATTATCAAAAGTTGAACGAAGCAATTGGGGGGGCATTGTTGTGTTAGGCTTTTACTAAAATTGTAAAAAATCATCCAACGAAAACCTTTACGTGAAATTGTCATTTTTTCAGAAAATTGCTTCTTTTTAATCGCTTACTGTAAACAAACTACTTGGCCGTTTTTTGTGTTATCACTGTTGCAACAATAACAAATATCAAATTTTACGAAAATAGTAATGTTAAATTTCAGTAGCGCCTTCTAGTGGACGTTTATAAAAATTTAAGACGAGTTAATGGGTTATTTTTTAAGAATAGTATACAAAGCGTAGATGGGGTGCATTAAACAATTGCACAGTAACAAATATTAAAGGAAAGAAGAGCGTTACAGTATATTATAAAAAAAATTAACTAAAGCGATAGTAAGGTTCACCTAATAGATTTGTTTTAAAGCGTGCTTGAAAATGATAAAATGGCAGTTCCCTCAATGCGGAAGGAAGATTATTATCTGCATACCCAAACATTTTTGATATTAGAGCTAGTCTGTGGCTAGGCATATAATTTGAAATGTTTTGCATTTTTCATTACAATTTATTTCTTTTAAGTTTTGACAATGCGTATCATTTTCTGAATCATTTTCTCTTTCTTCTTCTTTCGATAAACTATTTTTCTCAATAACATGCTTGCTTTCTTTTTTTTAAAACAGTTCTTGTATCGATTATTCTGCTGAAGTTTGCAGATAATCTTTTGTAACTCAGGTGCCTGCTGAGCGGCTATAATACTTAGGCTGCTATGCACGGTGTGACTTATATTCTGTAACGTGTGCATGTTTATTGTGAATGACTGGTCTTGTGAGCTGTGAGTTTCATACATTCTGCTAAATATGTCGATGATGTAGTTTTGTCTTGTTCTAATGTAACGTACGTCGAAATCATACTCTTCTAGATTTAGGGAATACTTATAGATACGATTATTACAAATCCTTGTTTTCAATATAGAAGTTAGAGCAGAATTGCATGTCCGTATTAAGAATTTTCTTCCTAAAAAGAAATATTTCAACTTGGTTACACAGTATAGTATGGTCAACACTTCTTTTTCCACAATAGAATATTTAACCTCTGCATTGTTCAATTTTCTTGACAAGAAAGCGATTGGATATTCTCCATCTGTATGATCTTGGTATAAGACGCCTGCTATTGCACTGTTGCTTGCATCAGTTCTCAATATGAAAAATTTAGAGGAATCTGGATGAATTAGTTTTAGATTTTGATAGAAACAAGTCTTGCTTCTCTTCCCATATGAATTTAGTACCCTTCTTCAGTAGTTCACAGAAGTTGAGACACTCTCACAATGAGAGAAGTGTGGAATGAACTGTAGTAGATAATAACTCCTAGGAAACTTCTCAGTTTCTGAATGTTGCTTGGCATTGGAAAATCTTGAATGGCTTTTAGACGTTATTCTTCGACGAAAATGCCTTCCTTGTTGATGACATAGCTCAAATAAGAGACGGATGATTTGAAAAATTCATTATTTCTTCAGATTTAGCTTCACCTCTGCATTGACCAGACTGGAGATGACTTTGGTGGGATGATCCTGATGGGATTCTTCGTATTCAGAAAATATAATGACATCGTCGATATAGTGAGAAGAAAATGCAGAATATGGATCGAGAATGTGTTTCATAGCGAAGGTAAGGGCACTGGAACTGGTTGATAGACCAAATGGTACACAACGGAATTGGTATGTTTTGCCATTTATGGTGAAGCCACAGAATTTATGACTTGACTCCGAGAGTGGAATGATCCAGAAAAAACTTTGCGGGTCTAGCTTGGAGAAAACTCTTGAGTTGGAGAATCTTGTCAGCAACGTTTCGATGGTTTTTGGTGTTTCATGCTCCTTCTTGGTGATCTTGGTGGATGGAGTTGTCTTTCTTCTAGTCGATGACCACTTTCAATGATCCCGTCTATATATCATATGTTATAATTATGTATGGGATTATTATCTTTAAGCAATTGTTGCTTATTTTATGGATGTACAAAAGTATTTCCAGTATGTATTAGGATGTTACTGTTGGCAATTTAACTTCTTTCAAGACAAGTTCGCAAGATGTCATCCGGAAGACATCTTTGCATGAACAGCATTCTTTAGGCAGAGTAATGGTTGCAGCGGTGGTACTACCTCATAAAACTATCAGCTATGTAAACTGTTCTTAGGGTTTCGAAACTAACTATGTCTTTTAAATGCCACGGTTTGTGGATTGATACATGACTTTAGTTCATGAATATGAATGTATGTCAGTAGGTTTAATGAGAAATTAATGTCTAAATTTAGAACTGGCAATATGCCTTTTAATTTAATCAATTTGATTAATTCGAATGATTTAATGATTTCTTACTTAGAAAATATGCTTTCAAGAAAGGTCAAAGGCAATAAAATTTAATCTATTAGATTTAATTCTCTACCGACCCTACAGTTACGTCTCAAATCAAGAGGAAAACAAAAACAACATTCAATTGCTCCCCCACACCAACATCCACCACCTTTTACCTTCTTCCATTCATCCTCTACCTCGTAATTCTCCCAATTTACTAATGGCATATTGAAGGCGAACAAAACAAAGGTTATTCTCCGCTACAATCGCAACAAAAGACGCCGCCCTGGACGCCAACGCGTCTTCGTACCTTTCCACCCACGATTCGTGTTCCGAAGTCATCTCGGAGAAGAAAGAAACATTCGGTCATAACAATCAAACGGCGAATAAACGCAAAGATTTGATCATTTCGGGCCATTTGTGCCAACGGAGGCGTTTTACTGCCGTTACTGTCGACGTCGGCGTGTATTCGAAGACGTGAGACGGCGTGCTGTAACGACGTCGCTTCTACGAAGTCGTACTTCACATCGGAATCCAATAATTTGGCCTGGATACCAACGAAGTGAGACGCGTAGTTATCCTAGGCATCTGGGTGTAGTTCCGGAAGAAGCATTAACATGTAAAAACGAGAGCTGTTTTATGTGGAAATAGGACGTGACGTAATGAATTAAATATATTAGATTATATTAAATTCTGCACTAGTAGAAATAAGAGTTGAATCATATAAAGGGACTTAATGATCAAAATTTGTAAACTTCGTACAAGGGAAAGTTCTGTTTCTCTAGTGTTGTATAAACGATAAAACCTTTTCTGAATCGATAAAAACGGGATGACCTAAAAACTGTGGCGTTGGTTGTTTTATATGTTTTGTTTCTGAGTTACACTTTGTAAAAGAAGATATTTTTTATTTTTCAACGGCTACAGATTCAAGGACCGGTGAAACTATAACTGTAAGTTTAAAAAATCTTAGGCTTGAAAAATGCTATTCCAACTCAATTCCCTAACTGTCCCTAACTGTATTTGATGAAAAACGTGAAGATATTATAGTTCAAATAGTTTTATATTCTTACGTTATATTTAACAAAATTATTTTTGAACATGAAGATATGTTTTTAAATGTATGTAATAAACGGGTCCCGAAACAAAATAACAAAACCCAGAGATTTCATGGCTTCAGAACCGCTAAGCAACGTGATTTTTAGCGTCCTAATTGCCACAGATTCTGTAAACATTTGTGTACCAGGTCAGACTAATACGTGTTAGGTTTGAGAGTCTTTATCGTTACCTGACTGCAGGTGAAAATGTTTGTGGTTACACTTGGTATCTCTCCCTTCAAGTTTTTTTTTTGACATACAAACTTAAACCAAACATCTTTGTTTGAAATATATTAGTTTGGGGCCTCAGACACTTTTAGGTTTTCAACTAATACCTATGTCTGTTCCAACTACTATTTTTCAACGATCTGTGGACCATGCCAAAATTCCTCTTTTAAGTTGAGGTATGTTGGTTGCTTGTTCAGTACTGTTTTCAATGGCCACCTTATAAGGCTGATCAAAGTTTTATTGTATCGGGATCGTATACATTGCAATGTTTGTCAATGTAATAAATTCCTGTATTCACTAACAGTATTTGAATTCTCCGATCGGCTTTCGGACTTATATTTACTAATACTTTTTCTTTTATTTTATACAAACTATAAACAGGTAAAATAAACTTTTTATTTACTTTCTCTAACATCCTACATCACAATATATACCCAAAGTTGCAAGTCTTCTGCCAACTTCCTTTGTCGTCAGTATAGAATACTAAAACAACAACTTCCATAATATAGAGCTTATTTCAGCATTAGAAACGATTCAATCCAATTTTCAAGATTCGTCTCTAATCCGACTCCATTCTCTTAACCTTATCTGCACTTCCACATATCCGGCGCATCCGCCAAAACTTCGTAATATGAATCCGAACCTTAATATTACCATTTCGACGATCCAGCCAGGGTGATTTTAATAAAACTGCGCGCTAGAACGATATTAAAAGATATAGCAGACGCGGACACGTCGCTTGCTGCTTAGAAACGATCGTGATATCGTCCTCTTAATGACCCGTAATTAATTTAATTGTAATTAAGACGCGGAGGTTCTTACGAATAAGAACGGACTCGTTTCATATAATGGGGGGAAATTTTTTTGGCATTCCGCCAATGATTTTTATTATCCCCGGCGTTGCGAGAGGGTGCAACAAAGAGAAGGGGTGGTAGCACTTTATGTGAGAGGGTTCTCCTTTTCGCCGAAGAAGAAAATCCTCTCGGTTCCCACGATCTAGCCAGCCACGGCGATGCAATGAAATTAAACTTTTCTTTCCGGTTAACAACTTAATCTTAATTTACTACAATGAGGTAATTCCATGAAGATTGTCCGTGTGAAGAAAGCGGAAGATCGCGCCAGAGAAAGATAGCGAGTTTCAAATTGAA
The DNA here is from genome assembly GCA_029619315.2 of Dynastes maya. Taxonomy (NCBI): domain Eukaryota; kingdom Metazoa; phylum Arthropoda; class Insecta; order Coleoptera; family Scarabaeidae; genus Dynastes; species Dynastes maya. Next base: position 2,262,294 of record JAROYE020000020.1, read on the forward strand.
TCCGGCAACTTTTCTAATTTATATGGCTTTATGTTATTGCACACGTTTTGTAAAAGTGCCCCGTTGCCTCGCAGTTGCGCCCCCTACAGAAACTTAACCTTAAACGGGATACGTAGAAGGAAGGGTGTTTGAGAGACTATTTGGCCATAACTCTATCGCGCGAGCAGCCGCTAAAGCGGGTCAACAATTTATTCGAGATGTAGATGATTATTCTTCGCTTTAGATTCTTGGAACGTGGTTTAATTTCATTGCTCCAGTAATATTTTCATGGCGAGAGATTTAATTTTAACGATATTGGGGTGTAATAATAGTGAGTGGTCTTGGGGGAAGTTCATCAGTTCAGTACTATCACTGAAGGAAAAGAGCACGTAATACAAAAAAAGGTACATTGGCTTAATAGGTTTAAGTTTATTATTTTAATAAAAAGCTGTTTATTAAATTAACGAATCCGTACTTTGGTCGTAATAATAGACATATTTATTGAAATAAAGAACACCGCTATTAACATCCATCAACTACCGATAACATCGGAAAAGATCATCAAATGGTGCTGGACGATCGTCGAATTGAAGTTAGGGAGACAGCAGGTGGTGTGGGCATCTCGAAAAAACGTGTTTATCATATATTGACTGAAGATTTAGAGATGAAAAAGTTAATCACGCGTTGCGTGTCGCGTGCTCACTCAGGGCCAAAAACGCATTCAAATTAACATCTCTACAACCCTGTTAAAGCAGTTTAACCGAACCAAGTTCGAGTTTTGACGTCGATTAACAACTGTAGATGAAACTTGGATGCATCGGTACACTGCTGAAGTTACGGCACAGTCGAAATAGTGAACTGCGCAGGATAAATCGGTTCCGAAAAGGGCGAATACTTTTCGATCGGCCGGAAAAGTGATAGCGTCTGTTCTAGTGTGATAGTCATATAGTTATGTAAATCGACTATCTTGAAAAAGAAAAAAACAATAATCATTACTTGACGAGCTTCGAAGAGAAAGAGTTTTGTTCAACTAAGTCAACGAACCGTCTCACACTTCAATAGTCGCCTTGGCAAAAATTCACGAATTGGGGTTCCATTTGATAGACCATCCATCTTACACACCAAATCTGACTCCCAGCCGTTCTTTTCTGTTTCTTAGGCTCAAAGTTTCGCTAGGAGAATAGGAATTTTCATTCGAATGAGGGGCTTATCACATTCGTAAACGCCTCTTTTGTAGAACAAGATGCTGACTACTATTTGGACGGTTTAAAGAGATGGGAGCATCACTGGGAAAAATGTATGAACTTACAAGGAGACTATGTTTAGAAATAAAACTTAATTTGACAAAAATTACGCCCTATTTACAATAATAAGTTAGCTCCCATAAAAGCTAACTACTTCGTTTTAAAGAGATTCTAGCCAATTTGACAAGGAAAAACGTCACATTCAAGCAAGAATCGATCTGAAACGTTCTTGTAGAAGAAACTTTCTCAACCGAAATAGGTTCATTTATTTCTAAGATTAGCCGAACCTTCCCGAAATGATTAAGGATTCAATCAACTATAAATTGATTCCAGTGGCTGCTCGCCGAAGAAGAAGGACAAGCTAGGAAGGAGATTGATTTTTCGTCTACGATGCGATCTCTCATCTTCCGCAAAACCCTTGCAGCAAACGATAATAAAATTGCCTCGTCTTTCATTAAAGGCGAATTAAGAAATAAGTGCATTCGAGATGATTCCCAATATCGCCTGATATGAAATTAATCTCTGGTTCTATTCAATTAGAATTAAAAGATATGATTGGTATTTTTACATTGTTTTGGGTTGAAATTCTTTTGGAAGTTGAGCTTCGAAAGTGATATTATAAAAAAACTTTAGAAGACGCAAGATTGTAAAAGTAACAATATATGAGAAGATAATTTTCCATTTTGTGCAGATAGAATATTAAATAGCACAACTTTAGGTCGCATTCTAAAACCTTAAAGGAATTATGCTGTTGGTTGGTCATCTCACCTATGATACCACAAATTACCGGAACAGCAAGTACTTTTCTCAAGTTCTATAGTGCTTTTATTATTAGTATTATAAAATTTTGCTTTCGCAGAAATTGAAAAAGATTCGTATATAGACTTTATTGCATTTGGTACATAGAATTTGATGTAAAACATGTGTTTGAATTGGGGTATTTCATCGTGAAATCGTGCCTCGTCCGTCTATAAAATGTTATTGATAATTATTTAAAAGTATCCGTTAGGATTTTGCAAACCACTTTCGACAACACCTTGCTCGATCTTATATCTCTACAAATAAGGAAGATATCGCTTGTAACTTTGAATCTGGAACACTCGGTATGTTTAGAAACCTCTCCAATCCGTTACTGAAATCACTTTTCAAATCCTACCTCTCTAATAAAAAACAATACGTACACTATAAAGGCCTTTGTTCAAGTCATTTCTCGCCTACATCTGGAGTACTACAGGGTAGCAATTTGAGCCCATTACTGCTTCTAATTTTTATAAATGAACTTCCTCTATTATTAAATTGTGGCAAACTATTATTCACAGATGATTTAAAATTATATTGCTGAGTACCCCCGAAGACTGCCAACATCTCTAAAAACACATTGTAACATTGTCTCGTTTTCAGGTAAAGCTACTTTAATAAACCATCAATATTGTATTAATAACATTGCATTTAATCATTGTGATAATATAAAGGATTTAGGAATGACTGATTGTAAACTTACCTTCAATGAACACATCAAGAACATTATTTCGTCATCTTTAAAGTCATTAGGTTTTATTATACGCAATACATCCATTGATGATGCTTTATTTTTGTTATGTGTGCTCTAAACTAGAGTATGCTTCTCTGATCTGGTCACCGTTTTACAAAGCTCATTCTTATTCATTTGAACAAAGTCCAAAGATTTTTTCTAAAATATAAAAAAAACAAGGTATATATTTATGATTATCCCACTCTATTGAATCTCTTTGAATTCCAATCTCTTGAACAACGTCGCACTATAACCGATATGAAATTTCTGTACAAGTTAGTGAATAATGTTATTGATGCAATACCGCTTAAAAATGGTCTATACTTTTCTGTCCCCTCGTACTCGGCCTATCAATTAAATTCTTCCTACTGCTCGTTTGCTCGTATCAATTTGCTGTTCAATTCACCTCTGCGTAGAATTCGCTCACATTTTAATAATAACTGTAGCTATTATTTTGATATTTACGCTTCCTCCTTAACTACACATTTGAATTTAGTTAATCCCCAGTAAAATAGTCATTTGTTTTTATAATTTACTTTATTTAATATAATATCCTCTTCAAAACAGATTTTTGCTTATATGCTTCACTTATATTTTTTAGTTTTTGTATTATGGTATTATGTTTTATCTATTAAGTTAAGTCTTGTGTTAATTTCGTGTCCTGAAATTGGATGTACCATCGCTTTCATAAAAATCTGGGACAAGCGATACTATTACGACATTATTCATTTTAAACATGTCTTGTAAAATATGACAATGAAATAATATAATGTCAAATTGTCTGTCAGCGTAAATACAAAATACTGTCATTTTTAAAGTCATTGTTACAACATTCAAAAAACGCTAAAATAAGCTCATAAGACTTGTCCCGGATTTTTATGAAAGCGATAGTACAAATATATTTATTGGGCAAAATAAATATTATTATTATTATTATTACAAATCGCATGTTTATAAAGGTACTGGTGGCTGATAATATATTTATACATATTTCTATAAATATCTCACCATAGAGATGAAACAAATCTATCAGAAAGCGAGAAAGAGTCTTCCCCAGTATGAGGGAAACGACCTCTCCCCACTCTAGTCTAAAATATGGCTTCAATGCAAGGCGCAAATTTGTTTAGCCCGATTCTCCGGAACTGGAACGGGATCCGTTCCGGCAGTTTTGAATACTCGGACCACCGACGGCTTCGGCGTGAAGGAAATTCCTTTATATATATCATAGCAAGCTGGGGTACCCTTTCCTGACGAAAGCCGATCTCGAAGTTTACGCTGGCGTCGAGATTTATTGGATCTGCACGCCTTTCCCGTACTGCGCCGACACTGCTGACATTTCATATTTTAACAGCGCAATTTTCGCGAAGAGGGAAAAAAATCATTCATAAATAGAAAGATTAGACCGCATCCATCAGGCAATCCCACAATTTTCGACTGTTTTTTCGGTCGTTTTGCTATCTGGAAGTTATTTGTATTGGATGGTTGGGAAATGTTCGATAACTCAAAAAGTCCATTGCTGAGGCGAAAATGTAATTATATACAGTGAGGTCCTGAAGGGCCTCCCCCCATGTTAGCTTTTGAACGACAGAAGCTAGCGTTTTTAGAAAAAATAGATCGATTTCTATTTTTTGTGAACTAATTTTTGCCGTTATCAGCATTTCAATCGAATTTCCAGTTTTACCGGAAGTGATGTCAACTTTCTTTTTTATAATAGAATACCCTATATATTTTTACGTTTTTGGAAAGGTGATCGAGAGACGAATGCAATGATACCACATATGTTATACTTTAACTTAAGAATGTCGTGGGTATAAGTCGTCAGCAGCTAACGGCAAAGTCGCAGATCTTAGTATCTACGAATCGGAAGTTTTATGTAACCTCAAAAGATTCTTTCTAGAAGAAAAATGGGAAAGTAGGTGGCAAGCCTCATATTAATGTCATCCCACGCAGTATGCCATAATCCACCCCTCGATCTTTCATACACGTTGGCATAGTAACTCTAGAGTGTCACGATACGAATATTCTGTTGTTGCTAGATTGAAATTCGGACATGGTTGCTTCCCATCACATTTACATAAATTAAAGATTTTGGATTCTCCAGCTTGCACATGTGGATATGAGGTGGGTGATTTAAATCACCTTATTTTAGCATGCCGCGTCTATGAGCATCAAAGACGAAATCTGTTTGAGAATTTAGTAGCACATAAAGTAGCCTTACCCACCTCTATAATACTACTACTAAGGTCTAACAACATTGAAATTTACAGAGTTCTTATTAAGTTTCTCGTTGACTGTCGAACAATTTAATAGGTGAAGTTTTTTATAATTTGATACATTGCGATGGTAATGTGGCTGATGGGCTTTGATCCCTTAATGAAAAAAAAAAAAAAAAAAAAAATGTCGTGGGTATGTCGTGCATTGAGTAGACGTGACCAAAACCTTTATTGCTGCATATCGTCATATTTCTTAAGTTAAAGTATAACATGTGTGGTATTATTGGATTCGTATTTCAGTTGCCTTTCCAAAAACATAAACATATACAGGCTATTCTATTTAGAAAAAGAAAGTTCGCATCACTTCCGGTGAAACTGGAAACACAATTGAAATGCTGATAACGGTAGAAGTTAGCCCACAAATAATGTAAATCGATCTATTTTTTCTAAAAACGCTAGCTTCTGACGTTCAAAAGTTATCGTGGAGGTGGTTTTAAATTTTTCGGTTTTGTGCATAAGCAAGCATGTTGCAATTCAGCGAAGGTAGAAGATCGTTTAGGTATGTAGATTTTAAAAAGGAGTGGACTTAAATTGGAGCCTTGAAGTACGCCACTAGATGCAATGAAAGTTTCAGATGAAAAAACATTATAATAGAGGCCATCAGTGGTGTCTGGTGGTGACGTAAATGGGAGTTTAAGAACAAGGCTTCGATTCCCTCGTGTATTTACGTTGCATATCGTGTACATTATACTTGACAAAAAAATACACCCCATATTTACGTCACCATAAGCCGCCACTGGAGGTTATAGAGACGTTATTGTGTAAGAGCAACAACACTAGAGCAATAACCTATGGCACAGAATGTAGATGTTAAAATGTAATATTTTATGGCATTGGTTATCGAAATTTGTCGAAAGTTAAATGGATTATTGTAGAAAGGAGACATGTGAAATATATAGGGTGAGCCAGTGCGAGTGGAATAAACTCAGCCAGGGTGTAGGCGTTACCTCCGATATATAACAAGGCCTAAGCGCTTTGATGTCAGCAGGCTGTGACGTATATTTTCTTAGGTGAACGATTATCCATAAACACGTTTACACATTCAGACCGTCTCCGCGTTTTGAATTGGTTTATCCAAATTGTATTGGTGTTACTTAACAAAATATTGTGTAGTGATATTTCCGTACTTTGTTGGTGTTCCCTGTAATGTTTTTCTAGTGTTGTATAAGCGATAAATCCTTTTCTGAAACGATAAAAAGGGGGTAACCTAAAAGCGTGACTCGGTTGGCCTATTTATATTGGTGTCGGTTGTTTTGTGTTTTGTTTATGAGTTACATTCTGTAAAAGAGAACAGCTACAGATTCAGGGACCGGTGAAACTAAAGTTGTTTAAAAAATCCTAAGCTTAAAAAAAGATGCTATTCCAACTCAATTCCCTAACATTTGACAAAAAACGTGAAGATTTTATTGTTCACATACATTATTTTATATTCTTACGTTATATTTAACAAAATTATTTTTGAACGTGAAGAGATGTTTTTAGATGTGTGTAATAAACGTTCTGTTTTAGTACAATATATTTTAAATTATATCACCGAACGTAGCTATTTTGGATATTGATATATGTAAATGTCATATTCACAGCAGTGAACGTATTGCAACAATTATAATAACTTGTTCCACAAAAACCCTCCTTAAAAATTATTATGGGAAAAGTAATGATAGATTAGGTAAAACACCACATACTAGGAAATTAAAGACCTTGGTTAAATAGCATGTTTGTAAATTTTCTCGTGAAATCGAACAAAATTTCGAATCAAATTGCAATTACTGTATCATTTCAACCTTAGTTTCGTCCAAATACATGTACAATTACAAATAATAATGATTAGTCGATTAAATATCAGCCACAAATACATCTTTCACGAAAACGGTGCTCGGGTACTTGTTAGGTTTTTGCTTTGACACATCGTTTTTCCAAAATAATGGGATGCGAAGAAGGGCTCAGTTGACGGCTGGTATCCTCTTTAAACCGGAAGGCCTTCAAAACTTAAAAAAGACATGCAAAAACACGATTCTTTTACCGCTTAAGTTAATATCGTGCATGGCGATACATCACCTAAACAGTGTGACGTCATTGAAGAGCGCCGAGGCCTTGCTGTATCGGCGGTAACACTATTACAGTCTGAAATACATTGTGGATAGATTTAATGATTTATTAAATAAGCTGTTAGAACTAATATAAAATCGGACATGTTGCAAACAAAATAAAAAGATAAATAAACAAACACCAAAGAAATAAAAATTATAGAGGTTCTGCAACGTTGTAGGAAGAAACAAAACATTAAGCCGTCATAAAGCAATAACGCATCCGCCACGACGAGAGCCCGTAAAAACCTCCATTTAATCTATGGCTCGTGCGCTATTTGCAATAAAAACCCTTCTAACGATAATCAAACTAACACGAGATTACTTTTACAGATTGTAATTTCGAACGAGGGCATTTCGACGGCATAGAACTACATCTGCACGTTACATTCGTACTCGCGCTCGAGGCGAACTTTTTTAAGTCGTCCTCTGTAGCGGAAGATCGACTTCTCCAACTCCAACTCCCTTTTCTGACTGCTTCTTCTGGATGAGGTCCGCCTTAACAAACTTAATTTACTTTCGCTCCCACAAAGGACCCATGAAACGGGTAAAGTCCGAGTTCCTAATTAACAACTGATTACTAAAAATCATTTGCGAGGATGCGGTGGTATTAGTGGAAGCGAAACTTTTCCCTTCTCTTTGGAAATGTTTGTTACTTTCTTCCTTTTTCTATAATTAATTAAGTTTTAATTATATAATACCATTTAATGGATGTACCGTTCGTTCTTAGAGTTGCGGTCATTAAGATGAGTTAGAGTGATTTAATTTATCTGTTAATAATAAATGATGTGAAGATGTGCCCTAGATCAAGTAGATTATTACGTACTTGTTTTAAAAGTTGCATGTGATGATGATCTAGAAATGTAGATGGATGATTTCCAAAAGATTTTTATTCAAAACTCACTATTTTACGAGGAAAAAGCTGTTGAAAAGCACAGCAGTCGTTTGCTGATGTAAAATTTGTATCCTATTATAGTGGTTCAAAGTGTGCTGCGTGGTTTGATTACTGGGCTAACGCACTATAAGGCAGACCGACTAGTATCGTGCTCAAAAATCTGTAACTTTCTGATTTATTGATCTAAATTTGTGAAATTTGTGTTGTATGTCAAGGGAGATTTTCTGCGTAAGATTGTGTGTTAAAGTTTAGAAAATATAATTTACGTTTATATTTATTAGCTAACAAAGATGAACGAACATTGAAGTTAACCCTTTTGCAAGGTAGGCGCCATAAATTCTCGGCCTGATATATAAAAAATAAACTTAGTAAAATATAACAATTTTTATTTTTCAATATTCTTGCAACTCACTATCGTCCTTAAAACGACGTCCCTTAAGGTCTTTCTTTAAATGAGAAAATAAATAATAATCACTTGGAGCCATGTCTGTACTATACGGTAGATGTCAATTATTGAAAGCCGCATACGAGGTTCATCGGGTCGCGGCTATTTTATCGATTCATTTTTAAATAAAGGATCATAACTAGAGCGAGCCAAATTGCGCCATCCAACAGAATCGGAATCAGGCGCAACGGCCGCTTATTGTAAATAGCGTATATGTGAGTCACAGCAGATATGTGATATTTCGAAATTAATACACAAGAGTAAAAAAATAAAAGCTGACGCAATAATAATGTTTAGTAATTAGAGCGGATATATATATATATATATATATATATATATATGTACACGCTGAGGTGTTTTTATTTTCATTATGATTTTTTATTTGATTGAAAACGGTATGCGTTGTAAATGGGATGTAATAAGGAAATAACTGAGAAACTGAACGCTTTTTTTATTCTGTTGTACTTAATAATGTAACTGTAAATAAACATATAATAAATAAATTCTATCCTTCTTAATAATGCGGATAGGCTTGTTTAAAAAGTTGCACCATCAGATAAGTTTCCACATTTGCCTCGGTGAAGGATGTTCGCCGAGACGAAAAAATGTTCTTATATTTCGAAAACGACCGTTCCACGTCTACCGAAGTAAGACAGGCGTAATTAAAATAATCATTAGACTTAGTCAAGGAATCTGCAGATGCCCCATCGCACATTTGTCTTAATCTTGTGTAGTCCGGATTCTTTTTAAACACTATCGAACTTAGCTAAAACTCGTCCACTTGTTGCATCGTTTATACTGTGTAACAATGTACTAACTTCGTCCACAACTTGCACTGATTCTACCAACGACAATCCAGAATTTTGCAAATTTTCTATCGCGTCTACTAACCCTTTGTAATTGTTGCTAATATTCTTTAGATGTGTTTCAACAGAAATATCGAGAAATCCCTTCTGGCTCATCCTAATAGCTCTAGCTTCGGCAGGGACGAATTGCAAAATAACGGATTTGACTTCTTGAAAATGTTCATTATAATAAAAAGCGGCTTTTAACCACGTTCCCCAACGCGTAAGAATGGGCTGTGGTGGTTCTCGAATACCAGGGCATAACCTGTGGAATGCCCTAGCCCTCTTAGGACTTTTGAGAAACACTTTTTTTGTGTTTGCTATTAATGCATCCACCTCCGGGTAACACTCTCGAATAGTTTGTGCCACAAGATGTAAAGCATGGACTTTACACGTAACATGTAAAAGTCCTTCACACTTTTCTTTAAGGGAACGGCCTACACTACACATTGTTGCTGCACCATCGCTCATGAACAACAACAGTTGACTGGTTGACACTTGAAATTTTTGTAACGTTGTTTATTATATTCAAAATAGAATTTTTTTTGCAATCTGTCGTCTCATCAAGACAGCCACAGCTGTTTATCTTTTAATTCGGCTTTAATTCGATTTTCAATGTCCTCACGTATTCGTGGAATATCTCTCCGTAACGCTGTCCGAGATGGTAGTATCCACTCGGTATTGTATGTACCCCAGAATTTTCGAAATGCTTTTTTAACAAGTATACGAAGTGGTAGACCACATACCATAAACGTTAAAAGCAATTCTAATTGAAATTGACGTTGTTGTGACACACCATTTCTTTTATTTCTGTGGTGTGCGCTATTTATATGTCTTTCACAATCACGTTTGCTCCAGCACAGTAGTTTCTTTTTACAAACTTTACAGAAAATTGTACTCCCATTGTAGTGTAAATCCACAAATTCACTAAGAAATTTATTAACTTTCGTAGGTAATGGCCGTTTATTTTTAATAGTTACGTTAGACATAATCACTAAAGCGAGCACACCGACGCTTGTTTCTAGTATGCCATGAAGTGGTGCAAACGTAACATCTGCAGACTCGTCATTTGTTGATGAATAGAGCGCGTCATCCGTAAATGAATAAGCGCGCTGTTAGTTCGTAGCCGTCGATGAATGACCTTTTTTTTGTAGTGGCCCACTGTGAACAACGCCCTATTTATCAACGAACACCCAAACTGCAGGTGTATATTTGCGCGTCTTCACGACGTAATAGACAGTGGTTTTGGTCCTCGTCCTAATAATTACATATTTAAATTACCTATGTTTACATACATATATGCGCCCGGCAGCCTGATTGCGAACCTGGCGCGTGACGCTCTTGGCCCGCTCTAATCATAACACAGAACCATTGTTTCATTTCTTGTGACATTTCGGGTCGTCTCTACACATGTTCGACACGGCGTTCACGTTGCAGAGCAGAAAGAAGCTGCGATACACATCTTGCACTAATCTTATTCATACCCAAACGTTTATAAAGATAATACTTGTTTCAGAAATGTTAGACATCACTGCTAATTCCTTCATTTTCAAATGGCGATCTGCTAATACCATTTCCCATACCAATTGTTAAACTGAATATATCTTCACTTTCCGGTCATTTGTACATTAAACAAGTCAATTATTTAAAATATTGTGATTAAGTTAAAAATTTTATCAAATGCCCTTTCTAACCACATATTACTTTCAGTGTTTTCGGAACTTTCTACCTATAAATTCGTAAACATAAGATTGACTTTCTAGCTCGGGATATTTTCCTGAAGCAATGTTTAAACAGCATAACGCTCAACCACATGTCTCACAAATCATATGAGAATCTTCTTCGGGGAACCAGAGGAGAAACATTCCTGTGATCGGCTCAATCATCTGATTCTTATTCATCGAAAATGTATGGAATTTCATCGGACGTAGGATATAATAGTATTCGGGATCCAGAAGAAATTTAAACGAGCTATAGGAAGACGTTGGTCATGGTTACAGCTTATTCTATTATACACAGCGCCAAGAACTGCGGATGCACTTATCAGGGCTAGAAGTGGGACAATATGCTATTGAGTAATTTGATATTTCTATGTGTAGATATTTTATAAATGTAGTTGTTACTAGTAGCAATTTTATACTACTTAACAAATTTGCAAAATTCCATTTGTTTGTTTGTACTTTTTTATTGTTGTTCCCACTTCAATGACGATGCAAATGCAGCTTACAAAAAAAGAAATTATAACCATTGTTACATGCGGTAATACTTCTGACAGTTACAAATTGCATCTGGTAGCAACTGGCAGGTATATCAAACCATATTACCTTTTTTTATAAAAAAAAAATGCTTGGATAGGTGCAACAGTCTTTAAAACATGGTCCTCTGAAGAGTTCGTATATGTGAGGAGCAAAAGCATTTAAAATAAACGTTAAATTGTTTAGAAAAGCTATATTGCTTTCAACCAATGTACCATAATATCAGAAAGAACATAAATCATCATCAATCCTGCCAATGGGTTAGGGTGTTAATGAAATCACAATTGAAAGCTTTCGATAATGTAGATGAACCAATAGGCGTTCTGAAAAAGATTAACATCTTTGAAGCTAACAGTATTTGGATAAATCAGTTAACTTCTGCTCCAATACTTTTCTGTATAATAGTTTATTATGATTTAGTTAGTTCTTAGCTTTTACGTAATTTTCTTTTTTTTATGTCAAAAATGACACTGCTGCCAAAGTTGTTACTGCCACGATTTCGTAATTAAATTACTTGCTGCGCACGATGTTTTTGCGGGGCTATGAAAGGACGCGTCACTTGGAAACAGAGTTTAATAGATATTAAAGTCTTTGCGTTTGCCGTTTCCTTGTAAGGAAAACAACGCATTTTATTAATTACCTTTCGCGTAACCCTCACTTTACTTTATTCCCATGGAAAGGGGGGAGGCTGCGAGTACTCTTGTGCAATGAAGAATGGAATAAGTTATTAGCTTGTTGGTTTTCAGAGAGCTGAATGAGAATTTGATATTTGTTTTTGTTGTAATAGTTATTTATGTCACATAGGACGCAAATACAGCTTTGCGGTCGAGAATTTTGTTAAATAACCATTTCTACATAACCATTATGCTAACCATTAAGAATGGGCTGTATAACCATTACAATATTGTATGTCCATCGATATCACAATATGCTTTATTGACACTTGTGAATAACTTGTTTCAAACATAGGCGGTTGATAGGGGCGTACATAAAACAACTTGATATTCTTTTGCCCTTCTCAATATGTTGCAGTCCTACTCGGACAAAAGTCTTAGTTAGATCTTCAGTCACCTTAATATGTAACTACTTCAACAGGATCTCGGATCACTGCGATATCAACGCTGACCCATCTAGGTTTGTTATCGATGCTGCTTTGGTTCGAATGGTCACATCCATATAATTCTCCCCTTTTTACCACCCACGAATGTAATATTAAACTCCATAGTTCTAGTAAATATAGTTGGGGGGCGGGGGGGGGGATTATTGTCGTGATATTCCTTAACATTATTAGTTATTAGAAATGACAGTTTGTATCACTTTAGTTCATCGTTAGTTCGAGGCGAAGCAGTGTTGTTGCCCTCTTCCCTCGAAATTCCCCTACTGCATAATTTTATCAGTCTTACACAATAAGATGTATGAGATTTTCGTTAAAAAAGAAATAAGTCCAGACAACAACAATTAAAATATAAATTATATTTATTTAAAAAGAAATAATTCAAAATGTACTGAAATTGGATAGGCAAATTGTTAAACACTGCAGTTAATGGATTTAAATCATCGCTTTCATGGTAACCATATTTATATTGCACTACCGTACCTACAACATTAGGCCACCGTAACCACGGAAGCGTATGAATTTTCTAATGGACATGCAAAAGGCAAGCTTATTTATGAAAATATAGTCAACTGGGGCTTCAAAAACAAAAAAAGAAGTCAGAGAGAAAATAAACGAGTTTCGACACAACTAATTTCCAAATTCTTCGATAATTTCTACGAATATTTAAATATAAATGAAATTTTACTTTGAATAAGCTGCAGTACAACATGTCAAAAGCTTTTCGCAATTGTAATTTGTAAATGTCAAGACCCAGAGACCAAGCTTCTAGTCCACCTATTGAAGACCAGTTACGATCCAAAGAAACAGATGCCGAAGTAATACATCACTGCACAGATACCGAACATGATTAAAAAATTTGGCCAAATAAATAAAATCTGAAACAAAATCCATTCATTTAATTATAAAATCCGATTTCAAAAATATAAAAATTCCAACTTAACAATTTAACTTATATACAGTATGTCCCAGGATTGATGTTACAAGAAGTGTGCGTAATTAAAAATCTTTGAATGTTAATTTGACCTTTTGGAATTAAGCCCTGCTTGGTTTGAAACTTATTTTTAGTTTACTTTCAATTTTCCTAAATCAAGTAGGCTTTAACAGTTGAGCAAAAACTATTTTCGTTTCAGGTAAAGTACCTTTTTTGTTCACAGTATGCTAAAATGTTGATAAGAAAAGTTGTTCAGAATAAAAAGTTCTGGCGTTATGCAAATTTTCTGAATGATAGGCCTACTTTTATAAAATCCATTATTTGTCAAGTTCGTTTCGGGTAAAATGCCTTTTTCGTTTAGAATACGCCAAAGTTTTACTAAGAAAAATTGTTCAGAATGGCAAGTTATGAGCCTATAAAAAATTGAAGAAAGATCAACCTATTTTGATTTAACCGGCATTTTTTAGATTGTTCTACAATCAATTATTTATTCAACGTAGCTGCCACCATTTTCTGCACACTGTTCTATGCGTTGAAACTGTTCTGAATTTCTTCGATGCTATTGGGCATTGGTTTAAAGTAAACTAGGTCTTTGAGGTGACCCCATAAAAAAATCTAATATAGTGAGATCAGACGACCTTAGAGGCCGGACCATTTTTAGCTATCCACTTTTCTCGAAACACCAAATTTATCCAATCAGTTACGCGTGCTGTCGAATGTGCATTATTTTGTTTAATCTAAAAAATGACGGTTTAATTCAAAGTATGTATTTGATTTCTTTTGAATTTGCTTGAAATATTGTGTAGCGCAATAATTTGATTATCTTTTAATTCGGAACAACTTTTCTTAGTAAAACTTTGGCGTATTGTGAACGGAAAAGCCACTACAAAATTGCCGAATAATGGATTTTATTAAAGTAGACCGATCATTCAGAAAGTAGCTTTTCATTCCGAACACCTTTTTTTAGCAACAGTTTAGCATATTGCGAACGAAACAGGTACTTTACTTGAAACAAAAATAGTTTTTGCTCAACTGTCAAGGTCTACTTGATTTTATAAAATTGAAAATAAACTAAAAATAAAATTCAAACCAAGCAGGGCTTAGTTCCAAAAGGTCAACTTAAGATTTAAAGATTTTTAGTTCTGCACACCTCTTGTAACATCAATCCTGGGACACGCTGTATACTTATTTAACTTCGCTATAGGTTAAGGTTTGTGATAAGTTTTTGTACAACTACTATTGTCCGAGAGAAATATAATTTATCTTATTTTAAATTTATATAAAAATTATTATTAATAAATCACTGACTCTCTTTAAAATTATTAAATGGTTTCATTTTTCTATCAAATAGTTCACTTGCAAAACGATAATAAGTGAGATTTCCCACGTTTTACAACAAAAAGTAATCCCTGAGATAATTTAGCATAATTTGTTTAATTTAATTTATAAAAATAGAATTTTTTAATTGATATTTACTCAAAAATATCACTACAATATATTTTGTTCATACTTGTGGTAAATTGTAATTCATATCATACTTTGTACTTGCGTTGTCTTTTTTCCTCACTTGATATCTAACTCGCATGTATTTTTCTTTTTTTTTGCTGTGTTTCCTGCAACTGGGTAAATATTATTGTATCCCCGTATCATCTTTTTCTACCTAGATGTTATAATATAACCTCGAAATTCATTGCTAGGTTGACTAAATTCGATACAATAATGGACCTTAATGATGATAGCAAGATAATGATTTGGTTATGAAATTAATGAACTCTCTCTAGTTGGCAAAAACAGACTCTCATCCTATAATTGTATCATCCATCTTTATACTTTTTTTTGCTTCTCCTTGACATTTCTTTGAAGAATTGTGCGTTCCTATTAAAACTTGCAACAGTCTCGTGCATCCGTTTTTGCCCCTTTGCGCTTTGATAGCAGTCGAGAACTTCTTCCTGGATTATCAGCGACGTCACGAGAAGAGTCAGGGCTTCTCTTCACCGAAACTTCCGGCACATCAGAGAAGGGATAGATAACAAGTTTAGGATGCTTTCGAGAGCCACACCGCGCTCATAACATACTCGTCATACGCGCGCCAGCCACGGTTAAAAGTTTATGCCCTTAGACGGGTAGCGGCGAGCCCTTTGTGGACCGAATTCTAGCCCCGAGGATAAGGATTTAAGGGCGGGTCGCGCCTACGCGTTACCAGGCCAAACAATCTCACCAGCGCTAGATATACTATAGACACGTTCTCGCGTAATTTAATTAATTTACGAGTCCGTCGGGAATTTCGCAAATCCGACAAATTCTGGATACTTAAGTACATATGGAAATATTAAGGAATTTTAGACATAAAAGTATTCTATTATCTAGTAATAATTCGCAAGAGTAATAATCCTAGTAGCAGTTGTACTTCATTTATGCAGGGTAATTGAAGTCTATTTAGTAGTGACTCCAAGGTCTCATCTTAGGGCCACCATTTCTCATGTTAATGAACGATCTGTCAGATAATCTGCATTGTAATGTTCTAATATTCGTGGATGACATTAATTTGTTCTCTGAAGTGACTTCTGCTGAAGACTGTGATGACCTACGGTTCAATAATAACCAGTTGCTTAAGTGAATGTTTTCAAATGTCCTCTTGTATTCGTCAGAAATTATTTGCATGCAACAATTATCGTGTCGATTTCAGTATTTTGTCACGTTGTATAACTTTTAAGAATTTGGAAGTCTTTTTTGATAGTTGTAGATGGTCCATGTTGTAAGATTCGGAAATGTTAAAATAGAAATAGAAATAGAGAATCCTTCTTTACTCCTTATAAGACTTATTTAAAAATGTGTTCTAGGACTAGTTTTAGCTTACAGCGTCATCAGCTAGAATTTACGGAATACAGGAGGGTAGTAAAGTTTCAAGCCTCAACGTGAAGACGGCGTCACTTGTCAAAAATATTCTGGTAATATAATTGTGCATGCATTGGAAGATACTTTTGAAAATTTCAGCCATGTTGGACGCTCAGTTGTTCTTTAACAGTCGTTTGTGTCAGTCGATGTTGGTGTTTCTGTAAAAATGGAAAAAATCGAATATCGAGCCTTCATTAAATTGTTTGAAAGGCAATACGTCTACTCACAAATTATAGCCGAGGTGGACGCTGTTTACGGGGATTCTGCACCATCATTTCCACAATGAAATTTTTGGACAACTGAACTTAAACGTGGTTGGTCGTGTATGCAACCCTATACACGCATGCAAAACTTGGTGGCCTAAGAAAAATTAATAATAAGTGAAAAGTCTGAATACCTCTTATTTTGTTGTCTGTACACCCGCTCACGACCGGGTGGTCTACGGTGGTAGATAGTGGTCTACAATAACCGTAGATCAAAGCAAGCCTCATATGTAAAGACCACACTACTCCATTGATGCATTATCCAGTTTATATGTGTTCGTGCAAATTAAAGCCACTTTTGTCGATGCTGTGGCAGGTCTAAATAAATTCAGTTCACGTTCTACAAGTTTCCCTCGTACTGGTCGTTATAACGACTCTACACACTATATCTAAACGATGTTGAAGATAAACTTAGTTCTTTTAAAAAATGGCCATCAGCTGCACTTGTTCTTCTGCTAGCCAGATCCAGTTTAAGCTATCTGTTTGGGACACATCGTTGATTCCGACCATCCTCAATTAAAGCAAAAATTCAGCCTCCATTTGCAACACTTAAAATCACCTTGACAATGTAAAACACGTAAAACTGCCAAAAATAATGCTGCTATGATTTTTTGAGACTCGCCAGTAACGAATTTTTTTAAACAAAACAAGTCAACATTTCGTTAGATTTTTTTGCATCAGCAATTTAATTTTTTGATATCCACTATTCCAACGAATATTAACAAAGCTAAAACATCACCGACAATCACTGCTCAAAATATTTTCGCAATATATTAGGAGGTTTCGAAAACCTCTCTGGCTCCCAGACGTAAAGAAGAAGACGTAAGAAATATATGCTATACAAACCTGCGCGTGGGAGAGTCTGCGTCGGCGACCGCAGGGTGAGACGACTTGCATTCTCTCTGACAGTCAGGCAGCCTTAAAGGCACTAGCATCTTATCGTATAATCTCCAAACTAGTATGGGAGTGCCTACAAACCCTAATGGCTCTGTCTAAACACAACAAGGTCGCACTGGTGTGGGTGCCATGGCACAGGGGCATAGCGGGCAATGAAATTGCAGACCAGCTAGCGAGGGAAGGTTCAAAAATGAATTATATAGGTCCTGAACCGGGTCTAGGTATTACCAAGAGTGCAGTGCGTGGTGCAATTAATGAGTGGATTATAACACAACACCAATTAAATTGGAAACATGCAGCTGGACAAAAGCACAGCAAACGGATGATGGGAAGACCGTCGCAACATCTGACTGCTGACCTGCTTGAATTAAGCAAGAGGGCAGCAACATGGCTATTAACAGGACATGGTTGTTTGAGAGGCCACTTGCATAAGATGGGGATCTACAAAGATGAGCCCTTATGTAGACTTTGCAATGAGGAGGAGGAAACAGTCCCTCATATTATTTTCGAATGTGCAGCGTTAGCTCAACGCAGATTCGCTATGCGAAGCACAATTGAACTACCAATGGAGAAAGATTTACTACATAGGCTCTTAAACCTGATTGCGGGAACTAACCTGTTCAAGTAAAACAAAACCGAAGCAGGAATAATACAATAAGCTACTAAGCTTCAGTGTTAGGGATGTAATGACCAGCCCTGCTCTGGTAGAAAAATCAATCAAAAAATCAATCACCAGACGTAAAAATATTGCCGTATCTTTCCCATATAAGGTCTTGCACAATATTATATAGCCAAACAAAGAAAAGAACAACAACTACAACGCACTATTTCCCACTCCGTTCCAAAAAGCACCTCTTTTCTTTCCCCTTTTTCTCAAATTACTCGGGTTCTCAGTTCAATAGTGACGAATTTATTAGGTAAATATCTTCCACGGTAAAGTAAATACGTTACGACCTACTACGGGAGGAAGAAAATCTCTCCAACGTTGCTCGGATTACTGACATTTATTTACTACCTAGTACACACAATAGACGCGGCCATATTTACTACTCTTTTTCCCGGAGGCACTTCCAGGCAGTTGACCCCGCGTATGGGCCGAAGATAAATCGACGAAATGTGGGTAATATTTTTTCGCCGGAAAAATTATATCAGCGGATGAAGAAAACTGTGTGCAGGAAAAGAGAAAATATCCGTAAGAAAGTAAAGACGCACGCTGAAAAAAGGAAAGTGTGTTTATTAAAAAAAGTCCTCATTATGTGTCAAAAGGTTTTGACAGCTAATTGTCAGATTGCAGCTAACCTAACAATATTACCAACTTAAAATACTATTTATTGATAATATATTTAATAGAATCTGTCAAAAGACTATCGTCATCGCTCGATCTATGAATTTCGAGTATTTTCTTTTCCTCTTCCTAGTTTTCTCCCATCAAGCGATTCTAATTTAAAAGACAGCGATATATCGGGAGTTCAATCGCAGTTCTTATACGACACGGGGAATTTCTAGGAAGATTGCTTGCTTTCTCTGCTTCCGTCAATCTAGCGTGCCGTGTATCCCAGTTACTTTTCCATATTTCAAGCGGAATACGGACCAATCCGACCATCCGATATCGGTTCCCTTATCCCCCTCATCTATGCGCCTCACCCCTCCCTTCAAGAGGGAAAAGAAAAACAGATTCGTTTCAGAACGGAACGGTGATGATACAATCTCTTCTTTTGCATCTTTTTGCTAGAATGCCTGCGTATGTATATGATCAATGCTCGTCGTAAGTGAGGTGCATGTCCGAATAGCCCCTCTTGCTATCCGAAAGCTTTTCTCTCCGCTAGAGAGGGTGCGTTAGATAAGATGAACGGAACGTAATATATTAGCATGGAGTGGGAATATATGGGAGTAAATAACATGTTCTCGAGATAAGGGCATATCGGATATTTACATCGGGTAGTCATAAATTGATATGCATATTTCTTGAAAGGGAAACTCGCTTCCCATTTCTTTGCTTGATTTGTTCGTTATATCGCTTAGATAATGTTAGTCGCTAAAAAGATAGTAAGAATAAAACTCGACTCAAGTAAATTTGACAAAATGACAAAATATGTGTTGAAACTTTTTTGACTCGTTGTACTCTGGAACTTAATGAAGGTATACAATGAACTAAGCAAGCTTATATACATTTTTGACCGTTCTGATGTATTTTGTGTTCCTTATCTAGTGCAAAAAAGATTTCACTTTCGTTGATTGAACTTTTCACCAAACAAGAGTTTAGAAAGAAACAAAGTTTTTCTTATTTCAATAAATTTCCGAAAGTAAACAAAATCTATCTAAATTTGAAAATAATTTAATTCAGAGATCCTATCAGGATGTGGATGGGATACCATTTCGTTTTGAAAGATAATTTCGCCAGTATATCGGGTGGAAAATATTTGCGAGACGTTTCAACTAAATAAGGCTAATATAATCCGTGACTCTTAGAGAAGAACTTCCCCTTTTAGGAATTTCTCAGCGTTTCCTCGGCTCGTGCGTGGGAGGGAGGTGTATGGGGGTGGAAGGATAGAAGGAGAGTTAGATTCTATTAAAAAATCGCTGCGCTGGACCCTCGCATCATTTCCCTTCTTTGCTTCGCGACCGAACGAAATTGAACATGGTTTCAATTAACTGACAATTTTAAATTTCGACGCCGACTTTGCGGAGATTTGTTATAATTGAATCTCCAAAATAAAAACGAAGCGTTTTGTCGTTATTAAGGGAAGGGAAACATCTAATACTTCGAATTGTCCCCTTTTTTATAATGACATAGTCGGAACGAAGGAATATTATTTACTCACATACAAAGACTTGCTTAAATTTAAATAAATTAATAACAGAATACAATTGGACTGACTTCAACTTGGTCATCATTACATTACACGGGGTGATTCAATTTTATTTCGGGAAACTTAAAAAGCGTATTCTACTAACGAAACTGATGAAAAAACCACATAAATATATATCCAAAAATGCTTTGTTTTCGAGCTACAGTTTGTTGGAAGTTTCTGTAATAGAAAATTACATTGAAGCAAAATTAGTAATTTAATAATAAGGAAAATTACGTCAAATAATGCTAGTGTTGCAAATGTTTTATTAAGGGAGGTGTTCAAAATGTAATCCGTTCACTCCAATACATTTTCTACAACGCCGAACCAGTGAATCAATCGCACCGGTTATTTGTGCTGGATTTTGTCGCATTTCATTGCAAGCTTCTTCAATCATAATTGTTTTGACTACCAGCCACATTGATCTCATTGACTTTGTACATTAAAATTTGCAAATGACAGCTGGATTCAATTCAATCTCGACTGGGTTAAACGATAAAGTGTGTGCGATAATACAAATATCCGGCGCGATTGATTCAGCGGTTCGGTGTTGTAGAAAATGCACTGACGTTAACGGATTTCATTTTGAACACCATCTTTAATAAAACTGTTTATTCTTAACACTACTGACTCAGATTCTTTGTTTTGGTTTGCATGGACATCTTGGGGTACCTGAAACGGTAAAGCTTCTTGGTGTAATTACTGATAGCAATTTTATTTGTCTTGGATATACCACATAAATGAAGTCTGTACAAAGTTATCTGGCACAATGTATGTCCTAAGGAACCTTAAAAACTTAGTTGAACTAAATGTGGTCTCATTGGCTTACTACTCGCTATTTCATAACCACTTGATTTACGAGGTTATGCTTTAGGCTAACTCTTCAAATTCCGATAACGC
Source organism: Dynastes maya (assembly GCA_029619315.2). Lineage (NCBI taxonomy): Eukaryota > Metazoa > Arthropoda > Insecta > Coleoptera > Scarabaeidae > Dynastes > Dynastes maya. Next base: position 2,283,700 of record JAROYE020000020.1, read on the forward strand.
TTTTAAGTTGCAAAAATGTACGTTTCTGTGCCGGCTTTAGAGATTATTACAGATGAATTTTTAAACAACATCGTGTATTACCATTACCATGTATGTACATTTATTTTCAGTTATTGGAAATCAATTAAAAAAAAATAATTTCAATATAAATTCATTGTACACTTAATACTAGAATCGTATACAAAATTTGAGAAACAATTTTTCATTTTTCAAAGTCAATTAAAAATTAATATATATCTTCCATCAGCTTTCGTAAATAAATATGTGTTTGTCAAAATGTTGCAAGGATTGGAATCTGCAACAGACTATGTGGTGTAATGGTAGCGCGCCCGTCCGGCAAACGTTTTGGAGATATTGGCGTTTGAAGTTTTTGGACCTCCAAAAACGGCGAAGAAACGAAGCCTTAAATCGACATCGCTCTAGTTTTCGTTTGATTTATAGTTAGGTATGCGTTTCTGGTTGACGAGTTTGACGGTCTCCGATAGAAAACTATCCACTGAATCGATTGCGATCAAGCAGAACCTCCTACTTCTTTTGGTTTGGGAACTATAGCGCTTCAAACTTAAAAAAAGGAATCTTCTTTTCTTAAATTTGAGATGCCCTAGCGTCGGAACGGTTAGAGCTAGAGAGTTGAGCTCTCTTTAGTTTTAAAGCGCTCGCCGAGAGCTTTCGAACGGATCCAAACCTAGCCTCTGGGCAGGTTCGGATGCTGAGATACAAGAGAGCCGTAAAAATTTGAACCCAAAGTGATGAAACTTTTTAAGGGCCTAAAAATGAAAGTCGGAATTTCGCCAATCTGATGGTGCGGAGTTGTAGTCCTATGGTCGCACATTTGCGTTATAAAATTTCAGTCCGCTACCTCTAACCGTTATGGAGATATTGGCGTTTGAAGTATTCGCACCTCCAAAAACGGCGAAGAAACGAAGCCTTAAATCGACATCGCTCTAGTTTTCGTTTGATTCATAGTTAGGTAGGCGTTTCTCGTCGACGAATTTGACGGTTTCCGATAGAAAATTATCCACTGAATCGATTGCGATCAAGCAGGTTCTCCAACGTGTAAGAATCGGCTGTGGTGGTTCACGAATACCGGGGCACTGTGCGTGAAATGTTCGAAGACGTTTTGGAGATTTGAGAAACACTTTTTTTGTACTTGATATTAATGCATCTACCTTCCGCTTGCCTGATTTAATTCACACGGACACGCAGCGCTAGTGATGATGAATGTGTACGAATTTGAACTGCTTTGCCACCTGGCAGATGTTTACGCATCGCATCAGACAGGCGCTCGCCGAGTTCCGTTGGCTGCTTCAGCTATTACGGCTATGCTGGGACGACACGATTATCTTACCTTACTGGTCACGCATCGAGATTGGTTTGTCAAAAACAGACGATGAATTGTTCGAAATGCACCTATCTCTATGATCAGCAGACTAGGCGTCTATGATTTTCTATGTGTGGGGATTCATGAAAGGCCACGTGTATGCGACCACAGTCAACACGCATGATCAATTCGTTCAGTGAATTCCTAAGGCTAGGGAATACTAAAAAGTATTTGAATTGTTACTTTTGCAAGATGGTGGACATAGTGAAACCTTTTGATGAAGTTCATTTCTTTACCTATATATTATTGTTAAATCAGAGTAAGTCAATGTATTTGATTTATAAGGAATATGGCTCATGTGCCGATATAGGTCTATTAAGATGTTTTGTTCAGAATTATATTAGGTATCCTTACAGTCAATTTGGTCAATTTACACTAAGACATCCTGTAGTTAGGAATATCTATTGATCACTTCGAATACTTCAGATAAGCAATTTAAGGCTATAAACATGTACTATAGAAATAAATGTCATTTTGAAAAAAGTATCTCAATCTTTAAATCATCACCAAGTTTAGCGAAGAATTGTCGAAATATAAAAAAAATACATAATTCAATCGTTTGCAACCAACCGAGCATAAATCCGATAACAAAATCGCCACTTGTGTGCCACTCTAACCTGTTTTTTCTCGCCAAACTTTTTAACGAGTTATATACTCTTTAATAATTCACTTCGAGAACATGCAACGGGACCCCGGGCCGGCGATAAGCTCCTTAAACGAGTTAGAATACTCGTTATAGAACATTCTTTTGGCGAGAAATATTCTTTTTTATCTTCACAGAAGAAAAAAATTGAAAAAGAAAAAAGGAAAGAAGTGAAAATTCGATTACTTCAAACTTTCTAAAATAATTCTCCCTATTCCAGTTTATTGTGTTTCCTTCCTTCATCCCTTTTTCCGATTCCTTTTTGTGTTTCTTAATATTGCACACAAGCGCCGTTGAGAGAATCCACCACGAGCAATATGAAACGTGCGGTTCCCAAATTCTATTTTCGGTTAGTGTGTATGGGTGTGTGTATGTGGAGGGAAGATATAGATGCGAAATTCTAAATCGAGAGAAGGGTTTTCGCCAGCTGACGTGTTTTGCTTAAATTACGTCTTCTTTGAAGTTCCTCTGACGGAAATCCTTCTTGGATTACTTTTATAATATGATCAGTCGTGTATATGTGTATGTGGAAGATTCTACTGAGGAAGTTAACAGGTAAGATGAAAATAGATAAGGTGAGATAGCAGTACTAGTAGCCTTTATTCCTTAACACAAGCTGGTAATAGCTGCACAAGAAACACGTTAGTGCATATAATATTACATTATATATATAATAATACATAAGTTTTTGACAATATTTGGGGGGTGGGGGCACTTGGCTGAGTGTTTGCAAAGAAATAGTGTTCTATCGCAGCTGCAATTTATATTTCGTAAACAGCATAGCTGCGTTATCGCACTTCTGAAGGTTACAGATGACATTATGGTAGGTTTAGTATTACTCGATTTTAGCAGAGCAGTTGACACTATTAACCATGAGTTGTCGATTGCGATTTTACATTATATAGGCCAGGAGGAAAACGTAGTAAAATTAATACAAAATTGTATATCTTTCAGGCAACAGGCCGTTAAAATAAATAATAATCTTTCTGACTATAAAAGCGTTCAATGCGGTGTGCCGCAGGGATCTGTCCTTGGCCCTCTGCTGCTTTCTATTTGTGTTGCCCAACTGCATGCTTCATTTCATTATGTGTGCTTATTAGTTGTTTAGTGTCAGATTTTTACTCATTTATATATTTTTATTTTTCTTTTTGTCTGTATAAAATATTCATATGTGCCAATAAGGTTTATTACTATTATTATTGTTATTATTGCTATTATAAATGCAAGAATATGTAATATGTAGTCCCTACTTATGGAAAGAAATCAATAACAGCTTGAGCTGAAGAGGCATTCCAGGAAACATAATTTTAATTTATGCTTAAAAATGTACACGTTTGGGCAATTCTCTGAAATGTTAGTGTCTTGTATGAAGGTGGCAACAAATAGTTCCTTTCTATTTCTAGTACTATAAGCGTGTAGTAAGCTCACATGAAATTTAAAAATATAAAGTACTTAGAGGGCGTACACATCATAAAAGATTAAAATTACAAGAATCTTTCTTTCTCAAATTAAATTGTATCCTAATAGCTGTTTTCGTAATATTTGCGTCAGCACAAGAGCCTCATAATTCCGAAATGCAACCTGGAATAACATTGAGAGTAGTCAGGGGGTTGAACGCTGAACTAATTACATGATTTACATTTAAAACCAATCTTGTTGCACTCATCCAGTAAGCGACGTCATCAAAAATAAAACTAGCTGCGACGAGGAGATTAATGGTGTTTGGCGTGGAGACGATTATAATGATAACATTGGCACATGATGTTCTAGCCGTGGCACTACTCAGGACTCAGTATAGATGATTTGCTCCATGTAATAATTTTATTTTAAGATTATTTCTGGAAGATATCTTCTACCGAATATTATGACCAGAATGAATTTTCTCAAGTTCTCTAGACTTTTGATTGTGATTTAGAAGAGGATATGTTTTGAAAATACATGCGGAAACTATCCTTGGAGATTATCAAAATGGATTCAGACCACAATAATTCCAACCTATCCGCAAACATAGGGTCGCAAATTTGAAACGGTTGCTTCCTTCAATTATCTGGGGACAGTAATTGGAAAAGCAGACAAAGATCGAGTGAGAGAAAGAATCATGAAAGGCAACCAAGCGTATGGCAGAATCCGAGTATTACTGAAGAATAAAGTCCTAAGGAAAGAAACGAAGATACTCATACATATATAAGACATTACTAAGGTCAATCGTGATAGACAAAAAAGAAGAAGACCTAAAAATAATGGAAAGGAAAATAATGAGGATGATATTAGGACCAAACGTGAGACAAAATGACGAAAAAAGATTAAAGACAAATGCAGAGATAGAGGAACAATTGGGAGGAGAAACATTGTGAGGCATATAAAAACACAAAGATTAAAATGGGCAGGTCACATAATGAGGAGAAAACCAGGAGGAATGATACGAAGAATAACACAATGGATACCCCTATGGCCAAGAAGAAGAGGAAGACCAAGAAAGAGATGGAGCGTTGACGTGGAAGAGGATTTGAAAATAATGGGAAAGAGGGATTGGAAGACAGTGTACAAAGATCGAAAACAATGGAAGGGAATTACAGAAGCAGTCAGGACCCACAAAAACCTTTAAAATGAAAAATGTTTGAGGAGACTAATCCACCCGAATAAGTGGATTTTAAGCGCGCGAGCGTTAGCCATAATCATAAGGATTGCAAGGCTTGATGATGATGACGTTTTGGATACCGTTGGGAAACCGCTATACTTCTGTCATTTTTAATACATGTCACAGATTTTCCGGTTATTGAGGACTTTTTCTTTTCTTTCGATTCGACTAAGCTATGGACCAACGTTAAAATCAATAGTTTGCATCGGCCCTTAAGCATCGCAAATGCTTATACTATCCATCAATATACATACATAGGCTTTATTGATAAAACATCCTTCAACTTATTCATACAGTATCTTTGGTAATAGTTTTAACTATTGCCTCAATGGCAAGAAAAATTGATTGAACATCCTAACTAGAAACGATTTATTTAACCATTCGTTATTTATTTATTTCACTCTGGATACAAACGGAACGAATTTATAAACAGTATCCCAAGACACAATCTAAAAGAGAAAAAAAAATATAAATTACTATTACAATCACGGAAATGCAGTGATATCACAAATAAAGCAAAACAAAATAGTGCCATAAATACTTTGTTCTTTGAACGCTTTATTGATTAAATCAATATGTAAAATGTTAAATGTTTCAAAACTGTTGGCTCAGTCTGGACAGCCTGTATAGATTGTGGCATATTTCTCTAGCGAGTTATAAATTTCAACGCCTCATCTTACTCCATCCGCAGCAATCGTAATTTCACCAGGAATAAGCCGCTAAGAGCTGGAAACAACACTCCGCCTTCGTCGACGTACAATTCCATTAGGTTTCGTAAGTAATGATAAATTTTCGCAGGCGGTCTTGCCTCCAGATACCTTGGCACATCCACATCCAGATCCACGTGTTTAATTATTATTAATTTCCATTCCAGGCATCCAGTTGCTCCCACTCCGGCTGCTCTCTAGCGTTTACATTACAAAGGATCGCACGTCACCTACTACCGACCACCACCTCCACCATTTCCTCCATGGCGGTTTCCCACACCGGTCGACCACCTACTAGCAACAACAAACAGGTACATACAATAAATTAATTACACTCGGCATTGTATAGAACTTGTTAATTCACCATCTGACATACCTACCGGCATACATATACCACCAGCGCATTAACATTACATATAAAACTACCTCTCGCCATCTCCATCCTGAAATACGGTACTGTCTTGTCGAGAAGAATTGATTCTGAATGCTTCATGGTTATAAGAGATATTTTGTTATTTTCTAAAAAAATGGGAATTTAAGAAAAGAAACTAGATCTTCCGATACCACCCCTTCTAAGTGATGTATATATACAGCGAGGTCCTAAAGTATCCTCCATACTAACTTTTGAACGACAGAAGCTAGCGTTTTTAGAAAAATTAGATCGATTTATATTATCGGCAGTTCAATTGCGTTTCCGGTGTAATCGGGAGTGACCTAAACTTCCTTGTCTTAAATAGAACACCCTGCATATTTTCACGCTTTTGGAAAGGTAATCGAAAGGCGAATCTAACGATACCACATATGTTATACTTTAACCTAAGTAGTATAACGATATGCAACAATAAAGGTTTTGGTAATCTGTTATTAGATCATCCCGCAACTTCAACAACCTGCGTACTATTAAAATCTTGTATTGTATTCTTGTTCGTAGTAAGTTGGAACAAGCATCGTTGGTATGGCTTCCATTCTATTGACATCAACAGCTTTTACTTGAACAAATCCAAAAGCGATTCTTGAAATATTTTACTCTTAAGATATCTCAGCGGTTCTGATTATACCATTACGTTATTAGAACATAACATGCAATCGCTATCTGATAGGCGGAATGTTCGCAGTGCGAGATTTTTACAAAATTTATTGAAGAATAGGATTGATTGTCCTAATCTCCTTGGTTTAATTAATTACAATCTACCATCTGCAAACACTCGTTCGCATACATTTCTATACCTTCCGAGGGCTGCCACCAATCTATTCTTAAGATTTCTGATGAACCACATGATCAAGAATTTTAGCAGCTTTCTAATAAACAATTAGGCATGCTAATTTTTGTGATTCTTTTTTGATTTCGTTAATTTTTAAATAAAACCGTCTTAGTACTGGATTTATTTATTTACTATGCCTAGTGCTTTTTATTTTCACCTGTATTTTATGTTATTTTGTTTTCTTTGGTATTATTTTTTGTTCTGTTAATGGCAATGCTATTTGGGTAAATAGATTATTAAAAAATTTAAAGTAGACTGAATCTCATTCAGTTGGAACATTTCTTTCTATTGGTACTTTAGTTTAGAGGAAATTTTCTTTTTCTTTTTCACTCTGTTACGGTTAAAAAAAAATAAAGAGAAAAAATTCATTAAAGAATGGTGCTGCTCAGTTTGCTATTTGACGTAGCGTTAAAAGGAGAGGAGTCAAAGAATGAAATAATAGTACAACGGCGTTTAAAATTTATTTTTGTTGCTGAAGTCGTGAAGGTTCTTTGCATTTCTTCGCCGAGACGACGACCCGGTGTTGGAATTCTTTAGCCAGAATTCCGATGTTAATAGGGCGCCACTGAATGTCTTGTTTAGCTTAGTCGCCTCGCTGATGGTCGATACTTCCGTTGAAAACCATTTAGTGTTTTCGGAAAGGAAGGAAAGGAGTATACAAAAGAAAATTCAAAACAGCAAATATTTGAACAAACTGTATGTTGAATGAAAGAGCACTATTAAAAAAAAGTAGACAAAATGTTACAAAAAGACTCAGGGTCAAAATAATTACTATAAATATTAACAAAGAAAGAAAATAAAAGCGTCAAAGAAAATATTTAAAGATTAATACTAATCTAAACAACAAAGTTAATAATTAAATTTACAAGTTTCTAGAACGGGCAGTAGTAATGGCGTTAAGCGCAGTTCTTAAATCTTAGGTACGAATCACAATTAACCAAAAGAATGACTACTAAATGCACCAAATAGCTCAATCAAAATGAAATGTTAATTGTGATTCGCAACGTTACATAAAATGTCTTAGATTAACTTACATAAAGACTGGGTTCGGAGAGACACGCAGAAGGAGGAGGTTTGTCCGCAAGATACGGTGGTACAGGTGTTCTAGCGGCGGCGAAATTGAAAGGGCGGGCACCGGGCTCGCAGATCGAGGAAACGGTGGTTGACAACCAGCTGGCAGACACAATCCAGGTGGAGAAACCAAGGCTTAAGATCCGCAATTTGTGCGATGTTCCGTACGACTCAATACGACAAATGTAAACGCAAAACAAAAGTCGTTGAGAAAACAGGACCTCGGGCACCATATATCCCCCAGTAGGGTTATGTCAAACGACAAATTGTGGTAGCTCAGAGGAAACCAAGTCTCTAACACATTTGACCACTTATGGCCACACTAACTGCTGCTGCCAACTAATGTGTAACTTCGATCTTGTGACTAATTCTTAATCATTATTTCTCGCGTCAGAACGCCTCTATTTATGTATTTTACGGGATCCAATGGGGAGTGCGAGATGCGAATGGACCAATGCGGAAGCAAAGATATGATGACGTATGCCAGTTCGGTGTATAGCAACGTATTTGCGTGTCTATTGAACTGGATAATTACAACAATTAGCTATGGATGAAATCTAATTTACCAAAATGTAAAGCGGAAGTTATACTATTTGTTGACAAAATTTCATTTATGTTCTTTGATAAACAAAGAAGCTACAGGGCTTAAAGGATTGAAAGAAACGGGAATGATTGGTTCCTAAACAGTTAATTACTAAATAACTCATTAGCTTAAGAATATAACTCAAATTTATTGTTATCGTAGGTGAGAAGAGTTTAAAATAAAGATATTGGCGGTGTAGAATTTTGAAAGGATTAATATTAATGGTTTTATTAAATAATAAAGATCAAATCATAGGACAAATTAGGGGAATGAATTTAGCTAAAATATGTACACATAAATACTACGCCTTGTAGACGCGGTGATGTCATCCTTTGAAGGTGTTCAGTTTCGTTATATATTAAAATAGAGGAATTGGTGCGAAATTAAATGTTTGAAGTATTTTAAATATGGATTTAAGAAATTTGTAAATTAGGGCGTAACAACTCCTTACAAATCAATAACCTTTATCGTTCTCCAAAGACGTTATTCACTACATTTTTGGAAACTAGTTACTCGGAATCAGCAATTGCCCTTCTTTCAGTTAAATCCTAAGAGAGACAACAAACTAAACGAACTCCATGAACTCAATTCCACCGCCAATGTAAATGTAAAACCGTCCGTTTGCTGCCATCACGGACGTCATTGCGAAGAGAGGAAGACCGCCGAACGATAGTAAAGGATAGAAAGGCGTATTGATGCAAAGTAAGTAAATTATTCTTTTTGCTTAAATCCGACATGTTCGAGCGCGGAAACGGCGAAATTTATCTTTCCCGGAGGCATTCCGCTGGTCCAGGCGCATGCATCGACCCGGAACGGATCTTTCTAGCTCCGGGTAGAAACAATGCAATAGATATTTTGAGCAAATGTACCACTTAACATGTATATGGTAGTCCCACTTTGCTCCGATGACTTTTTGCGCGGTATCTATACGTTGAATAAATACGTTTGCAATAGTTTGTAGTTGGGTTTCGAAAGGAAATATGTGCTGCCAAAAAAACACTGATGGTAAATTTAAATTAAAATTCGGGTTGCGTCCGACGAGTAAGCTGAAGATAATCCAATTTTATTTTGTTTATTATTGGAAAAATATATACTGCAATATTTTAGAGAGAACAATTAAAAAAAAAAATTCTGAAATTAATTAATTCATTGTACGTTGCGAAGGTCCGGAAGTGTTCCTAGACATTCTTTCGGCAATTTAAATTAAACTAGATATCAATTAATAAAGTTTTACGAGTAATAAAACTTGAAAAGAGAAAACTAACCTGGACTTGTGCCGTTCCAATATAAACTCTTTGTTTATATGTTACATGGTTAAACTTTAGATAATTCATTAAAGAGGCTATTAATGTGGCAATTTCATTTTAAGTCTTCGTCAACAAAAATACCCAAAAGCTTGCATGAAGATGTAAGTTCAACAATGCTGCCATTTAAAACGAAATTATTTACATTGTATTTGGGCTTATTATGGAAGAAGATACATTTTATTTTGCTGTTAATGAATTACAACCACCGATATAGTTGGGAGTATACTGTATGTAATAAGAAAGAGGTCCTTCAGGTTACTGGAAGTCAACATAATATTAATGTCATCGGTGTCAAGAGTCAGGTTATCACGAATATTAAAAAAATAAGGCAGATCATTAATGAAAATTGAAAAAAACGTGGGGCCCAAAACAGATCCTTGCGGAACACCCATGTTGATGATGCATACGGAGGAAAAGGTTTGATCGACAATAATTTTTTGTTGACGATTTTGTAAATAGCTTCTGAACTATATACTACTAACTAATATATGTTAGCATTTATAATAGCACTCGCTCTTTTATTGCCTTAAATCAACATGGCTTTATCCCCGGGAGATCTACAGTTACGAATTTGGCGAGCATGTCCCAATTTATTAGCGAACTCTTGGATAGACGTGGTCAAGTTGATGTGATTTATATTATGACCTGTCCAAGGCTTTTGACATGATCAATCATGAAATTTTGTTAGTGAAACTGAGCTCCTTCGGTTTTGTTCCTTCGGCGATAAGTCTTCTCGAATCCTACCTGAAACAGAGAAAGTGTTATGTAATTTATAACGGATATTGCTCTCGTAACTTTGTTCTCTTCTCTGGCGTCCCCCAGGGATCAAATCTGGGACCGTTACTGTTTGTGCTTTATATTAACGACCTGCTTTTGAAAATTGACCTTCCCACCCTTGCTTATGCAGACGATATTAAAATCTTCTTGGAAATATCTTCCGTTGATGACACGAGGAAATTGCAAAACGGTCTTGTTATGTTAGTAGAATGGTGTGAGTTTTTTAGGCTCAAGTTAAATGTTGATAAATGCTGTGTACTTACCTACTCGCGTTCTTGTTCACCGTACTTATTGTCCTACCAAATCAGAGGTACCAAATTGTCACGTAACCTTAAGTTTAAGGATTTGGGTGTACACTTCGATACCACTCTCACATTTAAAGCTCACATTAACAATATCTGTTCTGAAGCCATGAAATCTCTGGGGTTTGTGATGCGTGTCTCTAAATACTTCAATAATCCTTCTTTATTAAAGTCGTTATACTTTGCCTTTGTACTCAGTAAACTGGAGTATGCCGCTCTAATTTCGTATCCCTTATACACTTGTTACCTTCTAAATCTAGATCGTATCCATCGGAAATTTTTAAAATTCCTGTCATTTAAGATTGATGGAAGTTACCCTGAGAGAGGTACTCCACAGGATGGACTACTGGTAAGGCACGACACGCTGGCTTTGAGTACGAGGAGGGATGGCATCTGCGAGAAATTTCTACAGAAATTGCTTAGAAATTACATAGACTGTCCATACATACTGGAACGAATGAATTTTCTTGTGCCACGTTTGAATTCAAGATCTGATAGTGGCTTCATTCTTCCATTCGCAAGGATTAACACAATGAGACGAGCGCCGACGTATACTTTGCCCAGGGCGGCTAATAAACGATGTGACTTATTTAAATAAACTTGTCAAAATTTACTCTTTATTTTTTCATGTATTGCATTGTGCTTTTTTTAGTGTATATACTTACCTACATTTCTCCTATTATTGGGCAATATGCCTGTTGGGAAATAAATGTTTATTATTATTATTATAACTAATCTAGGGATACGCCATTGATGACACACCGTTCCATTTTATAAAGAAGAATAGCATGGTGAACATTACAAAAAGCTTTAGAGAAGCTCTTTTAGAATCTATTTATAAACGCTCCTCTATCGCTAAAATTCGTCCTTTCTTAGTAAGTTATGCAAGGTGAGTTATTTTTTCTAAGATCTGGTTGGGGACATGGTTTAAAATTATGTTACAACCTAAAGGTGTCTGATAAGTTAGCGGCCAGCTAAAGTTGTTTTTTTTTAATGGAACATATTTATATATTATTGAATTTTTGAAATTCTCCTTAATTTTTAAGGAAAAAAAGGAATAAGATGTTTTTGTTCTAAAATTCAGGGTTATGGGAGGTTTCTTTTTCAAAAAATCGGACCTTACTATAACAAGAAAAAAGCCATAAAACCGCAATCTTCTGAGCCTGCGAAGATAACTCACCCTGTATACTTGTAGAGCGGTAAGTTTCTAATGTAGTGCGATCTAAACCTATCTACTAAACGAAACCATGTTCATTGCTAGTGCAAACTACCGGAAGGGGACGGTAAATTCAAGCATCAGACGCAATGCGGTTTACATCCACACCCCTACCCCTGTCCAAAATCGTATCTCGACCGCCATCGGTCGTCGCACCTTCTCGCCGCGACGCCACCCGCATCGGATCGCACATTAACTATTAAAATACACGGTACGTCTATTAGATGCATCGGCATTCATCGCACGCATTTCCACCGCGTTCATATTTAACGCGTCCCTTAGCGCGGTGCATGTAATTCGTTTGAATAATGGATGCGTTTGCCAGGTAAAGTAGTGGCGGAGCCTTCGGTAAAGGTCAGCGCCATTCGATGATGCTGCCACGGCAACAAGAGCTCTAATGCGATACGTTACCCGGTTAGATATGCTGACGTTTCGGACGTTGACAGAAATGAATCGTTTCCTGGGCAAACATTGCGATTTGTAGAATATCTGCTGTCATTTTTTAGGTAGCCCTCCTAAAACTGGGACTATTCTGATGTTCCAATTGAATTTTAAATATTCTATATGCGATATGTAAAGAATGTCAGGTACGAATGTAAAATGGTCACCTATACAGTGTGTTCATTTGAAAACTTTCCAGGCGGTCTACATCCGAAACTAATAAAATTATTAAAAAATGCAAAGACAGGTCAATTTTTGTTTCCAGGAGGGACCATTTTGATTAGTATATTGTAGTGGGATATTCGACGTGAAGAGCGTACGTTTAAATGTTACTAAATGCACATTAATCAATTTAATATCAAAATTCGTTAAATATTAGGTTTTAACAGAACATTTGCGCAATTTGAGTTATTTTGGATCAATATTCGAATTCGGACATTCTGATTATTTATATTATTAATCTTTTATTGTAAAAAAAAAAACTAATTCCGAGTTATTTTAAGTTATTTACGTTTTTAAAACATTATTTGTAAAAATGACACGAACACTGTATTTGGAAAACAACCATCGAAATCCCTTACGTCACCTGCGGCACCGAATTCGATCTTCAAAACATCAAAATTAAATATCAAGTTGTTAAATTGGCAATGCTAGGACAACCGATAAACAATAAGTTAGTTACGTAAACATTCTGACAGTAAAGAAACACTTTCCGACAGAAAAATTTAGAAATTGCATTTTAAAAACTAAACATTCCTGAAATTATTAAGTTTAAAATATTGAAAAACTGTAAAAATGAAATAGAAACATTTACAAACAATAATGAAGAGTATTTAATCAAGCAAACACAATTTTAAGAAGCAATTAAGAGAAGTTTCATCGAGAAGACGATCAAATGGGTTTTAGAAGAGGATATTGGACATTGATACAGATAAAAAAAGAAAATTAGGACTCACTAGGACTCATTAGAAAAAGAAACACATATAACACACCCACATATTAACTGTAAATAATCAATTTAATCTCTGTAAGTAAAAAACTCAAAATAAACGGAACACACATTATCTCAATTCAATATTTTTAATCATCATTTGAAACATCACAAAAATCTTAAATGGGATGATACCATTTGTGACACTTCGTTGGAAAGGTATTTTCATTACGAATTCAGTAATATATCTTACTTTCACATTTGGTCAAGTACTGGTCGTTTCATAACAGAAAAAATATCATGCTAAACAAGAATTGTAGAATTATAAACTTATTAGACCAAGTAGATTAGAATTGTTCCCTATTGTTGAAGTAGTATCCATAAGGTTAATTAGAATAAGCATTAGTGTTTAGATTATAAATTAATTACCGTAAGTAATATATAAGTAGTTTGTATTGAAGTCTAGTTTTAAGCGAATTTGTTTCCTAAATTAATTTAGTATACTTCATAATCTGAAGAAGATGAGATGTGTTGAAACAAGTGTAATTTTGTATTGTAATAAAGTTATAATATAATAGAATAGTTTATTTTATACTGTTTTTAAAAAGAGGTGGTTTTATTCCAACAAGATGACGCGCCCCAACATTATGTCGCGCCGGTTAGAAGTTGGTTGGATAATAATTTTCCAAATCATTGGATAGGGCGGCGAGGATCAATTGAATGCCCTGCCCGCTGTTTAGATTTGACCCCACTTGCTTTCTTGTTGTGGGGTCACCTGAAAATAGTTTTGTACCAAACACAACCGCAGAATATTGGCGAATTTAGACTTAGAATTACTGAAGAATGCAGGCGTATATCACCAGAAACATTTGAAAGGGTCAGAAGAGAATTTGACAGTAGGCTATATTATTGTCTTCAACAAAATGGTGTACAATTTGGACATTTGATTAACTGGTTTCAATATTCAAATGTTGGATGGTGACTCGTTATGAGGTGCTGTTGGTCTAATACTCACAAAATTCTTTAATAAAATGTAATTATAATGCGACCGGTTTGGGGCAGACGCCTATCTTCAGACCAGCTAGAAAAGACACCATAGGAAGCGTTACATTGATGATTACTAAATCTATTAAAATATTAAACAAAATCTGACTAACAGATTCTAAGGGCCACATTACTAATTAAGTTTACAAATGCACGTCATAATTGTTAAAAGGAATTTTCTGTTAAAAAATGTAAGTTCATGTAAAACATTTTTGTTGTTGTTGTATATTATATTTCAATATAGAAAGTAATTTTAAGGGTAAATAAATGTATTTAAATTCGAGATGATGTTTTAAAATCTATCAATATTTTAGTTAAATATATATATATATGTATATAGTTAATGTAATTTCAATATATTTTTTTGAATAACAGTTTATATTTTATAATTTTTGCTTAGCATGATATTTTTTCTGTTGTAATACCCAGAACTTGACTAAATGTCAAACTAAGATACACTACTGAATTCATAATGAAGATACCTCTCCAACGATGTGTCACGAATGGTACCATCCCATTTAAGATTTTCATGTTGGGGGCGGGGGCGCGGAGGGCTTAAGGGGGTAAGTTTAGTATCATGATATATTAATCAAAATGGTTCCCTTCGAAACAAAAATTGACCTGTCTTTGCATTTTTTAATAATTTCATTAGTTTCGGATGTAGGCCGCTTGGAAAGCTTTCAAATGAACATACTGTATATTATTATGTTGAAATTACACAACGAAAAGTTCCTGTCATTAATGCCATGTACGATTCGGCAACCTACGTAAGAGTGATCCCTTTTTTGACATATTTTCAATTCTTCGACGAGTTTTATCGCCGCGAGGTTCTTTTCTCCCTGGGTCCGAGGTTTTATTAGGTAAATCTCTAGCCAACGATAATTCTAAAAGAATGGCTAAGTAATTCCTCTTTTCTTCATCTTTTTCAGGTACTAAATGTTCGTTTTTAACGTAATTTCTGCAAACACATAGCGAATAAATTCTATTGTGTCTTTAGAATCATTTCGCAAATTAAACATTTATTACTAAGTAATAAGTCGTCAAGTTCGATAGGAAACGTCCATATTTTACGATTCTTAATACTCACTAATGTTAGTCAGATCGCGAACTTGTATGACATATTGCAGGCTGTAATATGGTATTTTTAAAGAACCTTAATTTAGTTAATTGAAAATTTAAATTAAAAGAATATAAAATGTTTATATGAAACGTATATCGTAACTAATCGTTACTTACGTTTGAGAAATATTGCAGGGAACAAGGGAGCAAAGAGACACCAAGACCATCTGCCCTTTTTGGTTCAAATCGCCTTTGAGACAAGAGAGAGTAGGCTAAGTGGTTAATTTTTAAAGTAATTTCATGTGTCGAAGTGTTAAAGTAGCATTTCAAGTGCAAGGTTAATTCAAGTTCATTCAAAAGACAACTAACGTAGAGAGAGCGTGTAAACGTCATATTTTGAGGTTAGTGTTTCTTCTACATCAATTTACCTTTTGTAAAATGTTATTACATATTTGCAATTCACAATTTTAAACTGCTGTAAGAGTATTTAGGTGATACTCCCGGATCTACGGAGTGAAAATTACCTTTCAACAAGAAAACGAATTTTTAAATTTAATACCAGACATATGATTTTCTTTTTAATGCCCTATCACCTTCGTCTCTACCTGTCCTCTTATTTACTTTTCTCATTTATTATTATTTCCTTAACATTTCTTTTGCTGTTTCTAATTTTGTTTTTCTGTTTCTTTCCTTTTATATAGCACATTTCATGTTACAATTCCTAAAATCCTATATTATCTCAACTTTGTTTTTTTTTATAATACAAATGACGCACAAATAATCACAAAGATATCTTTATATTATGATGCTCTGATTCAGACCCCTGCAAGTTATTTAATGTATATATTACACACAGTACACCCTGTAATCGACAAAATCCTAGCGAATATTTCAAAGATAATACAACATTACATTCATAAACCTACCAACCATATATCCTACCTCATTTTCGCTGTTAGAAAGCTCTATTCGTGGGACTCATGGGGCATGAAAACTTGAATAATGTTCCGCTAAGAAGAAGACGACACACTCACTGTTTCAGCGTCTAAGAGCGACGAGCTTTCGGCGACGTTTTGTTTATTTATGTACCAATTTGAACGAAATTATGGAAATAGCTGCTTTATGAAACATACATCACCGACTTCAGCATGTAATACTTCAACCAAGCGTCGCTTTTCTGCGAAGAAAATGAAGATTACGCGTATATATCTAACGTCCTCTTTTGTTGTTAGCTTGAATTTTTGGAGGTTATGTAGTAGGTGGTGTCGTTGTTGCGTGCTAAAATGCAGTACCTCGTTCAGAAAATAGATGCGCTAAATGTAACTATTACTCTATTGAATATGTTGTCTTTCAATTTTTATGATGTTTCGACATTATATTTAGGAGTTACTACTACTACAGTTATTAATATCTTTTCTTTATGCATTATAAAAGGAATCCAGTAAAACCAACAGAAAATTTTCAAAAATTTACTTTGTAATAACAATTTTTATAAAAAAAAACATAAAAACATATTACATACCATCTACATTGGAATCAAGTTATGAAGATTCATGATGAGATCTACATCAAGATATACAATCATCAAAAAGCTCTAACATTTAAATTTTTGGATTGGTATCTCCGTGAAGAGGAATTGAACAAAAGCAGAAAAATTATATAACAGCAAAACACCGTTTCCAAGAATATGGTTTAAAAAATTAACATAGCAGAAAATCTAAAAACCATTATGTCTGTGATTTTCTCCTCATGCTAGAGCTAGGCCTACGACCTTTAAGCTCTCTTAACACTGCTAAGCAGATTAGGTTCGCTCTGCTCGAGGATTGGGTGCGATCCCTCAGACGGAGATCATGACGACTCGGTCTTCACGGGTGGGTTGGTTGTTCAGAGAACAGTCTACCAGTCGCTCTGGTCACCTTACTTGGTGGTGGGGGACGGTCCTGGGGTTCGACTGCTAGTGTCGCCAAGGTTGGATGAGATTCGGGCTCTTTCAAGAGCATCACGTGTCAGCTTGTGGATAGCTTCCTTCAACGGTGTCATTTGGAGGTCCTCTTGCAGTTGCTTCTTCCTCATAAACCACGGGACACCCGCGATCATCCCCAGTATCTTATTTTATAGGAGCTCTATCCTGCGTAGGTTACTGGCTGCAGTCGTCACCCAGGGCAATGCTCCGTATGTAACTATTGGTTGTAAGCACGTTTTATAGCTTAACAATTTAGTTTTCATGTCGAGTGTTGAGTTTTTGCAGAGCAACGCGATCAAATTGTTCTTTGCGTTGAAGAATTTCTCTCTTACGTGTTCCATGTGCCACTTCCATGTTAATCTTTGGTCGAAGATCACGCCGAGGTACTTCACCGTAGAGCTCCATGGGGCTTCAACTCCTCCAACCTCGATCCTTGCAGGAGCAGGTCTTCGCCTTCTGGTGAACCGTATGGCGATGCTCTTCTCTTCGTTCACCTTTAGACCCCATCTGGCCAATCAGTCCACGACGTTATCTGTGGCCTCCTGTAGCCGCCTGATTATCAGATCCTCGCTCCCAGAGGATGTGTAGATCGCCGTATCATCGGCATACATTGACAAGTGCACTTGCGGGGTACGAGGAATGTCGCTTGTATATATAATAAATAGTTCGGGGCCAGCAGAGAACCCTGCGGGGCCCCAGCTAATATCGGCCTTCTCGATGATACCATTTGGCCCTGTCGGACGGAGAAAGTTCTCCCCTCAAGATAAGATTTTACAAGCGACACAAGGTCCCTGCCAATACCGATGCCACCCAGTACATTGGAATCAAGTTATGAAAATTCATAATGAGATCTACATCAAGATATACAATCACCAAAAAGCTCTAACATTTAAATTTTTGGATTGGTATCTCTGTGAAGAGGAATTAAACAAAAGCAGAAAAATTATAACAGTAAAACAACGTTTCCAAGAAGATAGTTAAAAAAATTAACATAGCAGGAAATCTAAAAGCCATTAGGTGATGAAACAACGTTAAGAAAATTTAGAAACATTGAAAAATTAAAAACAAGAGCATTCAAAGATCCATCGTAAAAAGAAGTGGGTTGTGTTAGCAGCCAGTTGCGCACAAATTTTTCCACTTCGTCATTGTTGTTGAATCGTTGGCCTCCCTGAGCTGCTTTCAATGATCCAAAGAAATGGAAGAGTAATGATGATAATCGCAGCTATCACTAAGAAAAAATAGTTTTCAGTCAAAATTTATAAATATTCTATTTATCTTTAGGGACTGGTGGCGCAGTGTATGCTGGATTACCAGTACCTAGGTACCGGGTTCGAAGCCCGGGCTCGCAACTCTCAGTGTAAGGTTTTCCGTCATTTTCTTGGCCGCAAAATTTGGCGAATGTCCACTGTAATTGGCGAGGGCTGTAGTGGGATGTAAAGGCATAGATTATTGTTATCCTTCTTAACGTGTTGTACACTATGTTTATAGTTTATTGTATAAAGTTTTTAGTACTATCATTATTTTAACATTTAAAAACCTCCTACCATAAGCTCCTAGCTTTCATAAATTACATGCAACCTGAAAAACATCCTGCTTAGCCGGAGGAAGTGTGTAACTCTTGTTGCGTCTTCTTTTTTCGAATACGGGTAACGGTAATCCGTTTATCGGTAAATCCTATCTCTGTCCAACGCGCCTGCATCAGTCGATTAAGTATTCCGGCAATCCGTCGATGCACCCTGCATCTCTCATCAATCCGGGCCGACATTGCGGGCTCGAAACGGATGGAGGAGGAAACGAAGAGTATGGGAGGAGGTAGAGATGGTACGTAGATTAACTAATTTGTTTGCGCGATCCATTTGCTCCGGCTCTTCGGCGGGCTGAGGGATCCGGGGACCGTCTGGCGTGTATTTTATCGGGCATTACGGTGCAAATCGAATTTTTTTTCCGGTTGAAGCGGATGGTATTCGGAAAGTGTTTAAAGGTAATGTGTTCACCTCGGACGGTCCATATATCAAAGGGTTTTTTTTTGAATTTCGAGAGGTGGAAAATAGTTTGGGAAACATGCATACAGGATGTTTTCTTATAATAGAATGAGTAGACAGCTTGGAAAACTCAATTGATTCTCTATTTACTACTTGACTACCTCTGACCGAGTGAGTGTTGTAGAGACAGCAAAAGAATTTATTGCCTACGTGTTTGCAGAAAGAAATTACGTTAAAAGGAATATTTAGAACCTGAAGGAAACAGAGCTAAGACGAGTAATGCTCTCGTTCCCTCGGAATTATCATTGGCTGGAGATAGAGTTGCCTAATAAAACTTTAGATCCGGAGAAAGGGAAACCTCGCTGTTATAAAAGCCGCTGAAGAAATGAAAATGGATAAGAAATAGGATCGTTCTCCATATGGCGCTAGTGACAGCGGTTTTGCTTTTTGTATTTTTGATGCTACAATGCATATGTGAAGTACTTCATCTTTCATCCTTGTTTGAAGAGTAAATGTATTTTGCCAAATCGTTGACTCACTTTATATATATATCATCAGTAAATGTGGTTTTCTATCAATGTTATAATAATTTTTTAATTGTTAAAAAAAAGGAATATAATGAGAAGATAGTAGTAGCCAAATAAATCAGATCAAGAAAAAATTATGATTCAGTCTCAGAATGAGTACGGTAAAGGTACTATATTACTTTTTATCTTGTAGTACTGAGTATATCGACATAGCACACCCAGAAAAATGGTTTCTTGCCAAAAATCAGTTTCTATTCGAGAAAATGTTTTATTAGAATT